>CM050167.1:82787299-83509799 GCA_027410445.1 Discoglossus pictus | reverse complement strand
TGCTAGCGAGACCTCTTTCCTGCAAGTAAGCTGCGGCTCGTTTTTAGCCTTGCAGAGAGGTTTCCCGGAGCAATTGAATTGCAAATCTCTTGCGGCCGTTTTAGATCAAAGGCTTTCCTCCGGCGCGAGCGGCCGCAAGAGATAGCAAGGCACCGGCCGCAAGCCTGCCGGAATCCCCGGCCGTAAGGGAATAGAATAGCAGAATAGCTTGCGGCCGGTCCTTGCGGCCCCGCAACGGCTGCGGCCGCTAATAGAATGAGGCCCTTAGTAATTACAGTAGCTTTTCAGTTAACTCAAGACACCAGAACTCTCAAGCAACAAGAAAAATTTTGTATACAGTACTTTAAATAAAAATAAAAAATTTACTTGGTGCAACAAATGCCAGGAGCCAGGTTGTCATGTCACGAAATGCTTACAGGCACCAAGATCTCAGCAATTCAATGTTACCTGGAAGCAGACTGAGTGACTGAATCAGTGCAGTGTTGACATTACATTCCCCAGGTTCAGCACCACACCCTCCAGCCAAACGTACCTGTTCATAAGTGAGGAGTGAAAGCTGCTGCTGATAGAACAGCCCTCACTGACAAATATACTTAGCAGAGCATCCAATGTGCAGATAATCTAGGCCTTTTTTAATAGTAACTCTCAAGCAATGAGAAACTACAATTATCCGGGAACTACCAATCCCTGTGTAGTTTACTGTATTAATCTATATATATATATATATATGTACTTCAATGAAGCTGCGAACTATACCTTGTAGGGTCAGCCAAAATGGGCAGATCATAGCAGAGAAGTCATACAAATCTCGATCCCCTGGGGAAGGAGCTAGCAACCCACTCCAGTAACTTTGCTAAGATAACTTTATGGAGAAACACAACCAGAGACACAACAATATGGCACAGGAAGATGAGCCACTGAGGTCAGAAGGTGCCTACCACATTACTGAGGAAGAGTAGAGGGCAAGTAAAGGAAAGTCCACTGCTGCAAAGAACAATTCAGCATTGGCACCTGGAATGTTAGCACCATGAACCAAGGCAAACTAGATGTAGTCAAACATGAGATAACAAGGTTACACATTGATATCCTGGGAATTAGTGAAATCAAATGGATTGGAATGGGACATTTCACATCAGACAACCACCAGATCTTCTACTACAGAAGAAATGGAGTAGCCCTTATAGTCAATCAAAGAGTGGCCAAAGCAGTGCTCTGTTACAGCCCAATCAATGACAGAATGATTTCAAATCAAATTCATGGCAAGCCATTTAACATCACAGTGATGCAAGTCTATGCTCCAACCACAGAGGCTGAAGTTGTCCAGTTCTGCAAAGATATTTAACACATTCTAGATATAACACCAAGAAAAGATGTTACTATCATTATAGGAGATTGGAGTGCTAAAATTGGGAACCAAAGGACACCTGGAATAACTGGCAAAATTGGACTTGGAGAACAAAATGAAGCAGAAGATTAGTAGAAAAAAAAAAAAAAAAAAAAAATATATATATATATATATATATATATATAGCAATTATTTCACATATGGTGGGCTAAGAGTGATAGAATCCCTCCACTGTACAAAGTACAGTTTGGATTGACAGAGTGATGGTGCATTATGTGGCCTCATTTGCATGTCCCACCCAGTTTTCCCAGACTGCAGTGCATATACTGTATTTCTGAGAAATTTGAGCAGGAAATAAGTTTTTAGCAACGTATTTTTAGACATTCAAATAGTGACATATTTATTTAGACTTTATGCTGCCTTAAGGTCTTTCTTCTCTTGCATTTATTATAACCGATGCTCTGCATATGATATATATCCCATATATATTAAGCTCTGGATATATCATGCTTTGCACAATATAGTGATACAACTCCCAAAGTTTCAAAAAGTTAAAAATTGCTCTGTTAGGTGGTATTACCACTGTTCTGAAAAGAAAGAGGGACTGAATTAGACTATACCACAGAACTACACCAGGCTCTGCACATTAAAACCACAAGAGGGGGTGTCCCGAAAAAATAGCGTGCGCCAAAAACTCGCCGTCAACAGTCAGGCCTTCAGGGGAATCTTGCTCAGTATCACAAATTGGACTTTGCATGTGTATTAACCCTTTATTATGTTATATGATATATATTATAATATGATATCAGATGATATTATTATTATTATTATTATTATTATTGTTATTATATGTGTTAATCTGTTGCATAGTAACTAGGGCTCATTAGTTTACAGATATAATAATGTGACACAAATGTGATGTATGTGGATGTCCCAAAACCCCAACCATTGAAAACTCACTGACACGATGAGAATGGTATAACAAAGCTTTATTTCATACATAGAGCACAATCAGAAATATACAAGACTTTGCATTAATATCATGGGTGTGGTGTGGACGGATCCTGAGAGGGCAAGAGGCTTGGTTTTGGGAAAAAGGGGATACCTAAAGGGGGTAATGTCATAGTTTATAATAAGCACGATGCATAGCACCTATCATGGTCACATGTGGTCACTTCACTACACCACTGCAACCGGAATCTGATGAAAAAAAGGATCATCAGAAATCACTCCATTGAATTGAAGAAACCATTAATGTGTATAGCACTTACAACTTGTCTGGATCAGCTCAATGAAACAGATGACCTCTGGGACTGTGTAATCCAATCCAGTTTCACACATACAGTGTGGTGAAAAAAAATAAAAAAATAAAAGACTCTCCTGAGGGGAGGAGGAGATAGGGTCAAGCCCTGCAGGAGGGCCCTGGTGAGATGCTCAGTCTCTGGAGGAGAGGGACAGTGGGGCAAAATGCTGCTGGTGCGGCCAATGGTCCTGCTGGTGACCCCAAAGCCTGTTCTTGCTGGGCGGGTGTTTACTCGCCGACTCCCTGCTCCGATAGAGCCGATGACCCTGCCTCTGGCTCACCACTGGACCCTCCTGGATACTGAAAGAGAGAAAAGAAAGGTATATGTTATTAGTATGATGAATAATACATTGTTTTGTGTTCATTCCTAACTATCTGACATTATGGAGTGACCTAGCTCACATGGGCGGGTGGAACGCAACTTTATAATCTCTCTCTGTTAATCATCATCGGCTAGACTACTTTCTATTGACCATGATTGAATCATAACTGCAGACCTCATCTAGTCCAGCCCATTAACAGTTAGCGTCCGCGGAAGGGATTTACAGGCTTGAGGCTTCGGGCCATAACTTGTGCCCTTGCTCAATTTAAGTGCACCGGATTTGTAGATGATCCCCGAAGCCCTCATCGGCCCCTCAGACATACGGCCTATATAACGCGAGATGCGACCTTCAAATTGAATGAGACTCTTAAAGTGCAATTTACAAGCATTTCTGCAGTAGTATGTACCTCTATTGATGACCACCTCTAAATTTTACTCCCAACTCTTCTTAGCCCCTTCTCACATCCTGGAATATATATGAATGTTATTATAGATTATCACACAGTACAAATATTAAGAACTGCTGCAGGCATCACAAGCTGATGGGTTATGTTTGATGCTATTGCCATTTTATTAAGAGAAAAAATATTTAGTGAATTTTTAGTGAAGAGAAAGTTGAGGTTATGATACAATGTTACAATGATGTTTAAACAGGTTTTACTTCAAATTTCCTCATGCTAAAAATTAACACAGTTGTGTTCCATATCCCTTTAAAAAGCCTTTTTTTTCCAAGAAGAAAAGTACTGGGAAGATTAGGAGTTGTTGGCTCATAATAAATTAAACCTTGTTTTTATATTTTAAACTAAAAATGTAATTTGTTTTATCTTAGTTTTAATTTAATTAATCTTGATTTCATTTTTTAATTCTAAAATGTTGTATTTACTAGATATAGACCTTTAGTTTCCATTTAAGCTTAAAGAACATCAGCAATTTAAATTTGGAATCTGGTATGTCTGTTACAAAGTCCATATTCATTATCTGTTTGCCCATATGCATTGATCAATACAGCTTTCCCTTATAGATCATTACCCTTCTCCCTTATCAACCACCTCTTACACATCATTTCACCTCCTAGGTGTAATTTCCCGTGACACAATCACCTCAGACCTTTACACGTTACTGCTGAAATCTTGCAAACTTTTCTAATTAAGGAGCTTTGCTAAGTCTAACTTAAGAGCAAGAGATCAGAACAAGTTTCTAAGTAAAAATTAATTGAATAATTGAATAAAAATGAAGACACCTTAAAGAGACACAATGTAGGTTCCAAATGTGGTATCATTTAAATATATAACTAAAAAGCAGTAATGTTTATTATGTTTACATGACACAATGTAATTTACGTAGTAAACTTTTTTTTATATTTGTAAATTAGACTAATAATAAAAGTTATTAACCCGGGGGGATTTAATAAAGGATTGAGTACATACACAGTAGCAATAGCCATCTGTAAGCAGCAATCCAGCATTTTAGGTCATAGTTACCATGAATGAGGTCCTCAATAAGGGTGTTAAAGGACCACTTCACAATGAAAAAAAAACATTTGTTTGAAAACTTTTAAGCACAATTAAGCATGAGAAAAGTCATACAGTTAATTTATAATTGGATTACCCCCCCCCCCCCCCCCGATGCTCCTGTTGGGCCTTCAAGGGAATCCATAATACATAGATGGAAACTGTGTGTGAGCGGGCATTCACATTTCTGCAGAGAGGTTATTGCATTTTTTTGAAGCAAGGAGTCTGCTTCTGGCCAGTGAGGGGGAAGGGTGTGGTATCAATTTAAAAAATATCCAGTTATCTTAATAAAGCTTCTCGGTTCCCTCCTTCATCAAGACAAACACCCCTTTTTTTGCAATAAAACTACTAATTGGCAACTTTTGTTACAAGAATCGTGGAATGATTATTAGTTTGTATCCAGTTGGTTATACATCACCACGTAATCTTAGTCATAAAGTAAGATAGCCCAATCCTAAAATATACTAAAATATTTTAAAATAGACCTGCCCCATGTTGGTTAGCCATTGTCTGGCCAGTAGCCAGTTTCCCCAGCATCAGATTAGCCCGCCAGTTGCTTTTAATGCTCTGCTAAATCATAATGAAACTAGAGGGAAATGCGTCACCCACTTAGCCATATAGACTCATTCAGAGGCATCTGACGCAAGAAACAAAGGTATATTTATATCTGATCATCATTATTCACCACTCCCCCTCCTATAGGTGTAAACATATTGAGTACTGGTATCAGATTGGTATGTGAGGAGTGCTAGATATGTAATTCATTGCACAAAGAATTGTATATAATCATGTAAAGGAAACTGTAGAATGTTATGAAGCCATTATGGAAATTATTAGGTAATTTTATACTAATAACCACATTAAAGCAATTAATAAATTCATGGATATTTAATACATTTTCTGAATAATTTTTACAGCTGTACGTCCTATAGAGACATTTAAATGTTTGAAAAGTGTCTTTTTTCTTGAACCACACAGGTCCTCCAATGTGTTTTATGGGCGTTAATGTGCAGCTACCTTGAAAATCCAAGTTCTGCGCATCAACCATATGGTAACAGTATATTTGATATAAAATTATAAAATCAATATTCAGCTATTAAATATAACATAAGTGGCTAAATAAAACAGGAAAATTATGTAATATATATATATATATATATATATATATATATATATATATATATACAGTGGGGGGAAAGTATTTGATCCTCTGCTGATTTTGAACATTTGTCCACTGACAAAGAAATGATCAGTCAATAATATTAATGGTAGGTGTATTTTAACAGGTGAGAGACAGAATAACAAAATAAAACAAGAAAAACACATGTCAAAAAAGTTATAAATTGATTTCCAGTTAAATGAGGGAAATAATATTTGACCCCTTTGACTTACTTGGTGGCAAAACCCTTGTTGGTAATCACAGGTCCGACGTTTCTTGTAATTGGCCACCAGGTTTGCCCACATCTCAGGACAGATTTTGTCCCACTCCTCTTTGTAGATCTTCTCCTAGTCATTAAGGTTTCGAGGCTAATGTTTGGCAACTCGAACCTTCAGCTCACTCCACAGATTTCCTATGGGATTGAGGTCTGGAGACTGACTAGGCCACTCCAGGACCTTAATGTAACTCTTCTTGAGCCACTCCTTTGTAGCCTTGGCTGTGTGTTTTGGGTCATTGTCATACTGGAATACCCATCCACGATCCATTTTCAGTGCCCTGGCTGAGGG
The DNA here is from genome assembly GCA_027410445.1 of Discoglossus pictus. NCBI lineage: Eukaryota > Metazoa > Chordata > Amphibia > Anura > Alytidae > Discoglossus > Discoglossus pictus. The sequence goes on along the minus strand of CM050167.1, from coordinate 83,503,593 downwards.
AAGGAAGTTCTAATCCAAGATTTGACGGTACATGGCGCCGTCCATCGTCCCTTTGATGCGGTGCAGTTGTCCTGTCCACTTAGCAGAAAAACACCCCCAAAGCATAATGTTTCCACCTCCATGTTTGACGGTGGGGATGGTGTTGTTGCAGTCATAGGCAGCATTCCTCCTCCTCCAAACACAGCGAATTCAGTTGATGCCTAAGAGCTTTACTTTGGTCTTATCTGACAACAACATTTTTACCCAGTTCTCCTCTGAATCATTCATATGTTCATTGGCAAACTTCAGATGGGCCTGTACATGTGCTTTCTTGAGCAGTGGGACCTTGTGGGTGCTGCAGGATTTCAGTCCTTCACAGCGTAGTGTGTTACCAATTGTTTTCTTGGCGACTATGGTCCCAGCTGCCTTAAGATCATTAACAAGATCCTACCGTGTAGTTGTGGGCTGATTCCTCACCATTCTCATGATCATTGAAACTCCACTAGGTGAGATCTTGCATGGAGCATCAGACTGAGGGAGACTAGCAGTTATCTTGTGTTTCTTCCATTTGCGAATAATTGCACCAACTGCTGTCACCTTCTGACCAAGCTGATTGGCGATGGTCTTGTAGCCCATTCTAGCCTTGTGTAGATCTACAATCTTGTCCCTGACATCCTTGGACAACTCTTTGGTCTTGGCCATGGTGGAGAGTTTGGAATCTGATTGATTGATTGCTTTTGTGGACAGGTGTCTTTTATACAGGTAACAAGCTGAGATTAGGAGCACTCCCTTATAAAGAGTGCTCTGAATCTCAGCTCGTTACCTGTATAAAAGACACCTGGGAGCCAGAAATCTTGCTGATTGATAGGGGATCAAATACTTTTTTCACTCACTGACCTGCAAATCAATTTATAACTTTTTTGACATTTTTTTGTTTTGTTATTCTGTCTCTCACTGTTAAAATACACCTACCATTAAAATTATAGACTGATCAGTGGACAAACGTTCAAAATCACCAGGGGATCAAATACCCCCCCCCCCACTGTATGTATACATATATATATATATACATATTTGTGTGTGTGTGAAGAGTGACATAATGTGACATAGACTTTGTAAATGTAATTATTAATTTAAATAATTTTATTATATGACTCACATAAAAGAAAAATATCAGTATGTTGTGCGGATGTTATAATTTTGTCAGGTTTGTTGTTATTATAAGTCATGCCAACCATTGCATCTTTGCCAACCACCATTGCGCCTTAATGGCATCTAAACAGAATCTAAACACATCTGAATTTAACATTACATTTTTACGTGCAATTGCGCCTGCACCAAAGGAAAGAGTTCATAAACTGTGCATACTTATACTTGTATAACATTCATATGTTACTCCGCTCGTGATGAGTGGATTGGTGGATATTTTGTGGATACATAATGCTACATCTGGCATTGCCCCCCCCTAATTATAATACCTGAGTGTTAGATCTGAGCAGTGATAACATAAGAGGTGCCCCTGTGCATCGAGGCTTATCTCTTGCGCCTGCATCGTGGAAAAAGCTGTTGAACTGCACATACTTGACATGTGTTACTCCGCTCATGATGAGTAAAGGGGTGGATAGGGGGTGGATACATAATGCTGCATCTGGCATTGCCGCCCCTAATTATAATACTTGAGTTTTAGTAAATCACATGTAGACATGAGCAGCGCTAACGCAAGAGGTGTCTTATCGCTTGTCCTGCTAGTAAATTCCCCCCAGTCTAAACAATCCAACTACATCAATATAAAAATGTAAAATCTATAATCTTCGAAAATGGAGACAGTGGAGAATGTGAAAATCATTTGAAAGTCAGACTCCACAAAAGCCCCTGACAAATTTACGTTAAAATAATATTTTTGTTATATTTTTTAAAACTATAGCAATTTTTAACTTTCCATAAAAAAAATCTTACACAAACTAATTGTAAGAAACATGCACCATATTAAATATAAAAGCTCAATAACTACTTATTTCCAACAAACTAAAAATCATACGTAACCGTGATCTAAATTCCCCATGGGCATCAAAGTTAATCATATAGGATTTGATGACCTCAGGGCAATCCGATATCATCTAATGATCTTAACCCACTTCCTCTCTCTCTAGATATTGGTATGTATATGAATAATGATAGAAGCTCAAGAACATTGTAAGTCTTTGTGATCATGCTAAATTAATGGAAGAGTTAGTCACTTTAGGTAAAATTGCTGTCAGAGGGGCAATCTTTTATGGTAATTTATGATGAAAATACCTAACACTGCAGCTCAGTCACCCAACACTTCCACTCCAAATGATTAATAACAATACAGTGCAATTATATGTATTTAGATGTGTTTATTTCATTAACTAGGACATTTGCTGTTGTAACATGGTACTGTTAGTCCACATGCACATAACTGTTGCATGTGTTTTAATTTCATAAATATAAGATGCTTAAAATAGGTTTGGGTGATTTGTGGCTGGAAAATTAATTACACACAGCACTATCGCACTGTAAATCCCAGCTGTGCAGTCAGAGCTGTGCATTGTGCAGATCTCATTGCATTATGATGTACAGTATGAGCAGACCAGCCACAGCTAACCTAATCAGACATGCAAATAGGACTGGGGTTTTCTGAAAGGGAATGTTCATTTCACACACAATAAATCTCCTTCCTAAAAGAACCAAAAAATCTCAATCTGAGACTTCAAATTTAAAATTATCCATCGTGACAACTGAAAAAATAATCAGGCACACATTATACAAATAGAATATGCAAAGTATTGGCCCAAATGAACTAAGGAATTTTCAGTCAGCCAGCATAGCTATTAAAGGGACACAGAAGAGGTTTCAGATATGTTATCATTTTAAATTGTAAGTTATAACAAGTGGTTCATTCATTTAATGTTGTTAGAAATGGGGTTTCCAACAATAAATTTACATTGAAGTTTGTAATTGCTGTTATCAGGGTAATGCTTGCTCATAATTGCTCCTTCGTTCCTGGTGTCTAAAGCTACCATATTATGAGAAGAATAAGAGCATGCAGAACACAGGGAGTATTTAGGACCCAAACTCTGATTTATACCTAAAAAACATATATTTTTGAACTAATATTTATTTATTTATATATATACAGTCTTTAAGCACGGTGCTTCACATAGTTATGTAGAATGGAGGAAACTATACAGAGCAGTCATAATAGATGAAGTATAAAAATATGCTCCTCTAGTCTTTTTGTTTAGAAATGTTGCAGTACGCCAGTGTGATTTTAGGTCTACCAACCTGTGTCTTGAAGATAGAAGGACCCAGGTGATGAAAGTACAGGGAAGGTAACAAAGGGTTAAGTAGTAAAGAGATTGAGACAAGCAAGACTTTAGGCAAGTCCAAGAGAAATATATATGAGGGGAAACAGGAAATTTTCACTTGATTATAAAGTTGTCAGGATAGGTGCATTCTGGAGCTAGTGTCAGTAAGGCAGACACACTGGCAAGCTAGTATAAGTAGATGGCACATTGGCAGACAGGAAACAGGATCTACAGATAGACTGACACACTCTGGAACAAGTGATGGCAAGGCATTCACACTGACAAGCTGATACTAATAAATGGCGCAGTGGCAGCCAGGATATAGGATCTGTAGGCAGACTTGCACACTCGGAACAATGTGATGGCAAAGCATGCATATTTACAAGCTGGTATATTAAATTCCAAGCCGGCGGTTGCCTTCCTACAGGCCGTAAGTCTGCGGGTTAAAAATTTGCAACAGTTACAGAGCGATTTAGTTGAACAAGCCAGCAATTACATGGCCGAAAGCCAAATCCGAAAACCATGTAACCGTACGTAGCATTGCAGGGCATGATCATGATCAATTAAGCAATCCCGTAAGCTACGATTTAGAAACAGCCAATAGTAAATGAGACCGTCATCATGGTGTTTAAACGTCAATCAATTAATGTTTAGACGTCCGATATGCGATCAGGCTTGCGATCCAGCAATGTAAAAGTCAATAAAAGTGAAAGGCCAAACTCTTATAGTCTATGTGGGTGGCCTGATATTTATTAACTCCTTGTTTCCCGGGATTAATATAACACGAAAATGAAAAGTAAAAAAAAAAAAATTTTATTGCAGATTTGTGAGCTTGAGACTGTTGTGTATTTAATTCTAATGTCTTTCATATTTTTCCCATATTTTAAAGTCCAGTAGTGTGTTTTTATTTGCTTTTGTAGTGTTACTAACAGGTGTTTAACCCACTTGCGAGTCCTCTCTAGTCCTCGTAGATTTTTTTGCTACATTTGCCATTTACGGGTTTGAAGGCAACTGCGGGCTTGTGTAATTGTTGCAATTAAATCTCGATTCGCGATTTTAGAGATTGTAACATTTGCGGGCTTAAAAGATCAAAGGCGGAGATGGGATGGAGTTACGATTTTGACAACCCCAGGAATTTTCAGCCTGTAGCTCGCAAATAGATTGCGGGTTGCTAGAGGAGGCCAATTAAATATCAGCAACTTTTGCGGGCTACATTACGAGCTTCGGTAATTGCGATTCTAGAACTGATAGGAGACTATTTCATTTATCTGTCATCCTATTTTACTAAACTTGTTAACCAAACATTTTCAAATCATGACATGGAATCCATCACTCTCAGGGGGTATATAGTGGCTGCTTTCATCCATAGTTAGCACATACTCCTGGAGCATTCTCATTAGTCGGGCAGGTTATACTAAGACTTGTAACCTGACAGTTTTCATGTATACCCACACTCACTAGGGAAATCATGTGATCATAAACCATAGCAAATTAATTACCTGTGCCGCAGAGCACTATGCCACCAATGACTATATGCACTCCAGTGATGAATTAGAAATGGGATTCTAGTAACAGAAGCAGTACATATCTACAGTGACTATCAATATTCCACACTAGGAGTGATATTAGTAGAAATGCCCCTAGCTAGGAACCAAATTATTGTGTAAGAGATTTCTCTCCACTTTTGTATTTGCCTTGCTGTAGATGTGCAGTTAAAAGGACCCTATAACATTTTTATTTTGTAAGAGTTCTGATGCTTGTAGCACCACATCTATCAAGCCCCTCTTTATGGGGCCAGGGTGGGACTCCCCTGACTCCCACAGACTATTGTTTTCCCCGGTTGTTCTCATAATCATCTAAGCTGTCCTTGCCATGAATCCCAGGTGAATCAAAGGGCAGTATAATGACCATAAGGACCTTCTGAAATACTTTACCACTCTTTGTTTTGTTGTGTGATGTTTTCGGATACAACTCTTGCATTAAGCTAATAAAAATATTCCCGTACTCAGGTTAGACCCCAATCATCCACCTAGACATTCTATCTCCAGGGGTTTATATTATCTTATCAACCTCTGCAGTGCCCTGGTCAGAGGTAGCTGATAGCTCGGGCTGCAGACCTCTCAGCACCAGCTGGGAAGACAGACAGCTGGTACCATGTCCTTGTAGCCAGTTCTAGCCCACATGGGTGTAAATAAAAGTTCAACTTGTGTTTGTCTAAAAAAAGTGGTCTGCTGCTGATTGGTACAGAACCGGCCTATGTAACCATTGTTTTACTGTATGGGAAAAATGTATAAAAAGGAGACACAAGGAGTAAAGATTATGCTCAATCATTTAGAGGGAAGGCTTATTAATTTTACTAGGCTGTAATCACTATTTTTCCTGAACTTCTGCTGCTATCTTATGAGAAGGGGATTGAAGAACCAGATTGGATCTGCACCCTGAACAGATGGTCTCCTAGTGGAAGGGGATAGATGAACTGGGTTAGATCTATGGGTAGAATTTGTCTCCCCAGCCTTTTTAAGCCCTCTGAAGAGCAGATTATGCTGGTTATGTTGATCCTATAGTCCTGTGTTCCTAACTATCCTGCTGATAATCCTGGTATGACCTGTAGCTCAAAGGCAGAAGCTTTGGGGTTAAGCAGACCACCCTCACCTGGGTTGTGAAAGCAAATAAGTAAGGTCATGATCAAGATAAGCCTTTTTCAGTGCTGCGTAGAAGCAGTGCTGAATAGGCAAAATGCTCAGTTTTACCAGGTTTCGGTAAGCCCTCACATTCAAATTCCCCACCAAGCGATCAAAATCACTTTTAAATTGGCTATACGCAATTCACTTACTATACTGTACATAAGCACTTTTTCACAACCTGAACTTACGCACACTCAAACCCACCCGTAGAGACAGCAAAATGTCTCTGAGAATGAATCAAGCATCACATCTGACGCTTAAAACACTATAGCCCTTCAAGGCTTGTTTCATTATGCCTAAACAGCACACTAACTTTGGGGGATCCCATGAATAACGACTCAATATCCCTACCCAGGATTTCCTCATTGCCTCATTTACAATACAGTAAAGGAGGAACACCGGGGACTCCCTCATCCCACACTGGTGGCAACCCCAGGCATGCCCTCCTCCCACGCAGTGAAGGGATCCCTAAGATTCCCTCCTCTGGTCACATTTTACTATTAACTATAACTAGCGACTTGCCCGTCAAAAAATGACGGCAATGTGATGTATATGTTTGTCAAGTTGTTTAGTTATTAACATATATTTTTGACACTTGTAAGTATTTTAATATGAACGTGTATTTTTGTAAAATGTTGATGTAATGGTTTTTTAAAATGTAATTAGTATCTGAAGAATTGTTAACTTTAATATACATTGAATGAATAGGAAAGCAAAAAGTAAAAAGCCTTCTTTAAACGTCGCGAATTTTAACATAAAGTTTAAAATATATGTAAGCAATAACCTTCAAAGTATATATTTTTAAACTTGAACTTTATTTTTTATGTAAGTTTAGAAGTTGACAAAACATTGGTATAATTTTGAACATTATAAACAGGAACATAGTGAATACATTTTGTAACCTAATTTTTTATTAAAAGTATTAACATTTGAATGTAAAAACAATTGACTTTTAAATTAATCAGTATTAAAATTCAATTTCTATCACAATAATTGTTAACTTGAATATACATTGAATGTAGAGGAAGGCATACAGTAAAACTCTTCTTAAAACGTACGTAATTAAAGTAATTTATTACTGAGCACATAAACTGGCGATAAACATTAATGTAGGTAGTAATCTTAAGATAACAGACAATATTTACATTGTGACTTAAAAGGTGCTTGACCTCTTAACATCCACTTTGTAATGTGTTGAATGAAATAACTTGAAAATATATTTTTTAAACTTGTAACATTAGAAACATTAACATAGTGACTTAACATTTTAACATAATTTTTACTAACAATGCAAGGCAAGTATTTTGTGAGGCGAATCATTCATAAACAGTACTTCCATTAATTATGACTAAATTAAACAACCAATTGTTATGTATTTTGCAATGCTTTTAAAAAATCTTGGCATCTTTAATTTGTATTCTTCAAAGTTATAGTACTTCATAGTAGACAATGTTTTTAGTAAAAATACGTCCATCTTCTAATAAATCACCTTGACTTTCATTGTTTTCAATGTAAACTTTAATAGCCTGTGGAGTTTTGACAACGCAACGTACAATTGACCATGTGCAAAAACTGGTTCTTCCAAGAAAATACCCACAGATTTGAAAGTTTGACCTTGTGATTTATTAATGGTCATGGCAAATGCCATAATAATGGGAAATTGTCTTCTTTGAAGTATAAAAGGGAGACTACTTTCACTTGGTGCTAAATCTATTCTTGGTATGAAAACTCTCTCTCCTTTATGGGTCCCAGTTAAAATTTCAGCATCTATAAAATGGTCCTTTAATTGTTGAACAATTAATCTTGTGCCATTGCATAGGCCTTTTTTGGGGTTCATATTTCGCAGTAACATGATAATTGCACCTTTCTTTAGCTGCAAAATATGTGGTGGCATTCCAGAAGGAGTTAAAGAGTTTATGAATTCAGTCGAAAAGTTAGCCTGACTTTCATTGTCATCAGCAAGTACAGAATCAGCACTGTGAAAATTTCTTTGTGGTGCATTAATTTTTTTTAAGATTTCATTATTGAGGATTAATGCATCTTTATTTTTACACGTCAGTATGACTTGGTTGGCAAGCTCGGAATATTCTTCGTTATTTATGCTCCCTTCAAATATAGCCGATATAATATCTTGTTGACAAATCATATGAGGTGGGATCTCTACAGTGTCGTCAGGTAAATGTAGTATTTTTTCTGTTCTGCCTTCTCCAATTTTAATAAGCCAATCATTGAAATCAGTTTGGCCTTCTGATCTCATATTTTGTTGCAGTTGAAGATGGGTAAAATGTTTCCATACTGTACTTGACTTTATACATGTTTCGATAATGTCAGTTCGATTTCCATGTACAACGACAGGTAATGTTTGTCTAAAATCGCCACCCAACAACATTACCTTTCCACCAAATGGAAAAATATTATCCATGACTTCACAAAGCAAACGGTCAATACATTGGAGGGCATAGCATGACATCATTGTGGCCTCATCTATTATAATTAATTTACATTTCTTCAATTTCTTTGCTTGTAAGGATGTCATGCGAATATCTGACACAGAATTTTCTAAAATAGGCACTGGCAGTTTAAATCCACTATGAACAGTTCTTCCACCTTCTAATAAAAGTGCAGCAATTCCAGTAGTGGCAAACGCCATTGCTATTTTCCCTTGTGCTCGTACTGAACTCATTAATAAATTGTACAAATATGTTTTTCCTGATCCGCCAGGTCCATCAAGATAGAAATAACGCTCTGTCACCATGTCATCATCTATAGCATTTTTAATGGCATGAAATGCTTACAATTGTAGTGTATTTAAAGTTGCAAGTCTTTCTTCTGTTCTTTCTGCTTGTAGTTGAATGTCATAGTCTTCAAAGTTAATGTCATATATAAGACCTGGATCAGGCAAATTAAAACTTGCACAACTTAATCCATGAGTTAAAAAGACTTCTTGGATTTCCATTAACGCTTTTAAGTGTGCAATGGGTTCATTGTATCGTCGCATAAAGTCTTCAGCCATATTACTTTTAAAAGTCTCCCACAAAGCTAATGCATTTGGAGCATTTGAGAAGATACAAATAAAAGCAAATTGTTCTCTCATCTGTCGTGGCATTTGACATTGTGCTGCTTCTTCTAAACATCTTTCCCACTCTGTATCATCAGCGAGTAAGTTTCTATGTCTTGCAGCTAAATGGAAGGATTCATATACAATGTCATTAACAGTTCTTAAGTGTTCAAAACTTTGTGCTCCAGGAACATTTAAAAGTAATATCCGTAAGCAAAAACGTTCAACATCTCTTGGACTGACTGTGTAAATTCTTGGAATAATTTTATTGCCTCTGGTTTTTCTTGGTCTCCATAATCCATTCACAAAAACATAGTGATATGGAATTTCAATATATAAGTATTGTGTTGCTTCAGCATCAGTGGAATTTAATGCAAACCATGCAGTTAGTGTAGTGTGACGATCTTCACTTTGGGCCAATGCATTCATTTCATTTCCAGCATGGAAATAGACTAAATGTCATTGTGGCAAATGTACTGCTAACCTATATACTGCATGTGATCTATCATGCATTTCAAATTTTAAAAGCCGCCACATAGCTTCTGGCGCACTGACATAGCGAGCATCTACATGAGATGCAAGTTCATCATGTACTAACTCACTACTTTCAGGGTTGTCTGCACTTTTGACGACTACAGTAGCTGCATCGTAACCTTTGTAAATATATTTGTAGACATATTTAATGGATTTGATGGAAGTGCAGGCTTCTACGTTGATGTGGGCGTTGTACTTCATGAGTAAATGTGGATTGTAGGGTACTACATATCTATTGTCCACTTTTTTTCCATGAATAATGGTACTATCTCCTTCTCTTCTTTTATAAAGTGGATATCCATCACAATTGGCATAGGTTTTGTCTCTATAATCTTTTGGAAATTCTTTGGAACATTTATTATTTTCCATACATGGTGATTGTGGATTAAGGTCACCACAGGGTCCATGAATCATGCGATGAGTAACAATCTCATATAGTCTACCATATAGTTCTGGATCTGGTAGTTCAGCAACAATGACTGCATCCACTTTGTCCGAAGTATCTAATTTATCTTTTTCTTGAAGTATTATTAGAAGATGTGCATGTGGAAGGCCTCTTTTTTGAAATTCAATGGTATATACATAAGCAAGACATTTGCCAAATAACTGATTTATAGTGAAGTCACGTATTAATTCATTTAATTTAATCTTGAAAACTCTGGCTACTAAATCTGGTCGATCTGAAGCAGTTTGCCCAAGAAGTAGATTTAGTGTAATTTCTGGCCATTGTGGATTACATGTAAATGTCACAAATAAATCGGGTTTGCCAAATTTAGTGACAATAGCCATAGCATCATTGTATCTTTCTCTCATATTCCGAGGAGATCCTTGAAAGGAAGATGGTAAAATGATGGCTTTGCCAGCTGTCATGTCTCTGCTTGTAGCCACGTCAGCAACATAGTCCATTAATCCAGAATATTGTTCTACACAGAGTTTATCTTGTTGATATTTGATAAAGTTTAAATTATTTGCCTCAACTTGCAAATATGAATCAATAATCCATTGTTGTGTTAGTTTCCCACCACATAAAATTGGATTAAATACATTGCGAATGGCAATTTGAGCTACTTTAAATTCAAGCATAGAAACATTATTTCGGATTCTGGCTTTAGCATTTGGGTAACTGGGAAGAGTTAATTTTGGTTGCCAACCTGCTTCTCCGTGTGGGAAAAAGATGGGATATGTCATTGGATCTAAATTTGGACTTAAGATACTCATATTAATAAACGGTTGGTCCTCATTTCTAGGATATATTCGAATGTCTCTTTGAAATGGTGGTTCTCCTTCATCATTCTGAAACACCAATGCAACCTCATTTGATGTTGGCAAGTTATAACGACGTTTATCAGTATGTCTGTCTCTTTTAAGCACCATATTAACCTTTGGCATGGGTAATTGATGTGTTTGTGCATGAAGTAGTTGTTCATTTTCTACTTCTGCCAATTTTTTATAAGCTTTACTGTAGGGATTGTTGTCCATAATGTTATTTAGCTCTATGAAAACACTGGGTAAGCATTTTTTATTTTCTTCCATCTGCATACGTTGGTCAACAGCTTCCATTGTATCTAGGACATATAGTTGAGCGAATTTTCTTTTATTTCCTTCCTCTGGATGTAAATGGGAAGTGCGATGATAAATTTGTCCTTGAACTTTAAAACAGTAAGGACCATGTCCTGGTACATTAGCAGCTAATGTTGCCCCCATGGATGCAAAGGATATGGCACTATTGTAGGATCTTATGTTTGTCTTAAAATTTTTGTAGTTTGGAAAAGTAGGTTCAGTCATAATATTTTGTAAATAAATTGGAAATTCTTTCCTTTCTGGAAGTTTGAACTTGCCTTTTTGACAACAACTAATAAATTGTCCATCTCTGGGTCTCTCCTGTTTAAAATAATAAGCCTCACAAAACTGACATTGAGTAGTCATGTCCCCACAACTATGAACCTCTACTGCTAAAGACTTGAGTAGAGGACAATTTGCAAAGCATATAGGATTTTGACTTTCATATTCATCAGGTGAAATGTCATATAATGTTTCAACAACAGGTTCTAAATGTTTTGTTTTTTTCGTTGCTTTTCTTGGTATATGTTGTATTGTTTGAGGTAAAATGTCATGTAATGTTTCATGAAACGGTTCTAAATGCTTTGTTTTCTTTGTTGCTTTTTTTGGTATCTCTTGTATTTTTTCTGGTAAAATGTCATCTGATGTTTGAGCAACAGGTTGTAAATGCTTTATTTTCTTTGTTGCTTTTTTTGACATATCTTTAATTTCTGCAAGTGACAGTCTTTTGCTTGCAATTCTTTTGCGTTCTTTTTCTCGCCGAATTTCCTTCTTCTCCGGTGTCTGCTGGCTGTCTGCTCTCTGTCGTCGTTCTCTAGCTTGGCGTCTTTTCTTTTCTTGTTTACTCTCGTTATCAGCCATGTTAATCTGTAAAAATAAAATAATGTACCATTAGTTTATTTTGAGATGTTAAGTTGTTTTTCATGACAAATAGTTATCAATAGTGTGTTAACATTTTATACTTAATCAATTTCAATGCGGTCAATTGAATAAAAGTCTAAATAAGGCCATCAGATAATTATTTAAAGAAGTTTTTATTTATTAAACATGTATCCAAAAGCAAGTGTTTCAGTAACTAAAAAGGTATTTTCAAAAAGATGTTATGTCCTTATTTACAGCACTATTCAATTTGTCAAATGGCAATTAAATTAGGGTTTAGGACTGGAATGTTACAATGACAAATTGTATAGATTCTGTGTTTTTAGACTTGTTTGGACTATGCCAATTTATTTTTTAAGTTTACATTGAAGTTTGTATTTACTGTTAAAGATTATTGGCCCTAAAAGACAAATAAGAGATAGATGATAGATATTACTTTTTATACTGTACCTTGGTTGAAGTTTGATTTCAAGCAAAATTCTTTGTTGGTCCTGTGTTGAAAGCCTTTGTCCAATGGTCTGGTCCTGTGTTGAAAGTCCTCGTCCGATGGTGTAGTCCTCTGTTGAAAGTCCTCGTCCTCTGGTGTGGTCCTCAGTTCCAACTCCTGTTCCGATCTTCTTGACGCAGTATCTGTTATAAAATAAAAATGAAAATGTTATGTTATTTGAATGTCTTTAAATTAATGAAAAAATTCCATTATTTCTGTGTTTTTCTACAATCCTTTTTGGTGCGCCGCAATTTTGGTATGCTTCTGTAGGCTTTTTTCTAAGGCTTATAGGTGGTTAAACATTAAAGAAGAATATTAATTAATTTTTCTCTTTTTTTACTTGTTATACTGTACCTTGGTTGAAGTTTGATTTGAAGCAGAATCTTTGTTGTTCCTGTGTTGAAAGCCTTCGTCTGATGGTCTGGTCCTGTGTTGAAAGTCCTCATCCAATCGTCTGGTCCTCTGTTGAAAGTCCTCGTCCAATCGTCTGATCCTCTGTTGAAAGTCCTCGTCCGCTGGTCTGGTCCTCAGTTGAAACTCCTGGTCCGATGTTCTTGACGCAGTATCTGTTATAAAATAAAAATGAAAATGTAATTTTATTTGAATGTATTTGTATGAACTAAAAAATGACATTATTTCTGTGTTTTTCTACAATCCCGTTTGGTGCCCACCACTTTTGGTATGCTTATGTAGGCTTCTTTCTAAGGCTTATAGGTTGTTAAACAAATAAATAAGAATCTAAATTTAGTTTGCTATGTGTTTGTGTGAGTTTTCATACAATCCTGTTTGGTGCGCACCACTGTTGGTATGCTTATTAATGTTGTTTTGTAATGCTAATAGGTTGTTAAACATAAAATAAGAATCTAAATGTAGTTTGCTATGTGTTTGTGTGAGTTTTCATACAATCCTGTTTGGTGCGCACCACTGTTGGTATGCTTATTTAGGCTTCTTTCTAAGGCTTATAGGTTGTTAAACATTAAATAAGAATCTAAATGTAGTTTGCTATGTGTTTGTGTGAGTTTTCATACAATCCTGTTTGGTGCGCACCACTGTTGGTATGCTTATTAATGTTGTTTTGTAATGCTAATAGGTTGTTAAACATAAAATAAGAATCTAAATGTAGTTTGCTATGTGTTTGTGTGAGTTTTCATACAATCCTGATTGGTGCGCACCAATGTTGGTATGCTTATTTAGGCTTCTTTCTAAGGCTTATAGGTTGTTAAACATTAAATAAGAATTTAAATGTAGTTTGCTATGTGTTTGTGTGAGTTTTCGTACAATCCTGTTTGATGGGCACCACTTTTGTTATACTTATGTAGTGTTTTTTCTAATGGTTATAGGTTGTTAAACAAAAAGAATATGAATTTAGTTTGCTATGTGTTTGTTACAATCCTGTTTTGTGTGTACCAGTTTGTGTGTACCATATGTTGCATACTTTGGCCCTCATTCAATTGCAGTTTGGCCAATTCAATAGGGTTCTAAATGTGCTTATTTCGAGCCCTATTGAATTGTCCAAAATATCAATTGAATGAGGGCCTTTGGTTGCTGGATTTGTTATATTGTGAGGGCCTCATTGAATTTGGTTTTTCGCAATGGAATTTGGCTCAATATGAGCACAGAGCATCTTTTTTTACAGAAGTTTTTAACTAAAAACTTCTGTTCAAAAATATGCTCTGTGCTTATATAGAGCCCTATTGAAATGGGCAAATCACATTTGAATGAGGCCCTCGGCCATTAAACATATTTAGGTCCTGAATCAATTGCGTTTTGACCAATTGAATAGGGCTCTATATAAGCACATAAAATATTTTTTGACAGAAGTTTTGAGTTAGTGAAGACCTTGATTTAGTATCGAAGTTCAGTAACTAAAAATGTCTGTCTAAAAAATCTGTTATGTGCTTATATAGAGCCCTATTCAATTGGCCAACTTGCAATTGAATAAGGCTCATGGTTCGGTTCTTTTTTATACTTAATACTTTACCTTGATTGAAGTGTCGAATGACAGAGGGTCCCCTCCTGCCAATCTTAATCCGCCGGTCTTCTTGTAGTGTCTGTTTGAAAAATAAAGTGAAATAGTGAATTATAGAATTTTTTATTTGTATTTAGCAAAGCATGGCCTTTTCAGCATTTAAAGTATTTTTGTATCTTACCTCTTCTTCTTTGTTGGTGTTCTTTAAAAGGGATTGTGCTTCACAATGCACGGTGCAAAATGTTGAGAGACGCTGTTGATGCAGAGTCTGTTTGAATATTAAAAAAAGTAGAAAGATTGAGCTTTAGGTGATCTATTGAATTGCAGTAAATTAATTTCATTGAAATATACTTGTGTAATTATTTTCAATTAACATTATTTTTTGGTGGGGGCAACACACATATGTCACATACATGAAGCACATTTCCATAGTTGAAAGTCATTTTTTTGTGTGCGTGTGACATATCACTATACATGAATCATACTTTAATTGTTAAATTAACCTTATTTTTATTTTTGGCCAACATACATAAATGTGTGTGTGACATGTGACTATAGATGATACACATATATGTGCGTGTCACATATCAGTATACATGACTCATATTTTAATAGTCCCAACTTATTTTTTTCTAATGTAATTTAAATGTAGTTTTTAATTAGTTTGTTTTAAGATAATTTTGTTGCAGGGGAAATACACAAAAATGTGCGTGTCACATGTCACTATACATTATACGCATAAATGTGCGTGTCACATGTCAGTATACATTATACACATAAATGTGCGTGTCACATGTCAGTATACATTATACACATAAATGTGCGTGTCACATGTCACTATACATTATACGCATAAATGTGCGTGTCACATGTCACTATACATTATACGCATAAATGTGCGTGTCACATATCAGTATACATTATACACATAAATGTGCGTGTGACTTGTCAGTATACATTATACGCATATATGTGCGTGTCACATGTCAGTATACATAAACCTCTTTTTCTTATTTAATTTTTTTTTTTTATGTCCTGTCTTGATAATAAAATGTAATATATTATAGCTTACCTCTCAGTTTTAATTTGCACAGTGTAAAGTAGTAAATTAGGAAATAATTATCTTCTCAAGTTTTAGCAGCAGTTATGTCTGAAGTCACTATGTTCATCACCTGAGGAGAAATGTATTTTTCTCTGTCAAATAGGCAGTATTTATAAACTTGTAGAACATTCTGGAAAGTTAGACCGTTAGAACGCAATACGCATGCGCTATTTGCGTTCCAGCTTACAATTTGCGTTCCATCCGCCATTTTGTGCGTAGTAGTGGTTAAAATGGTGTTTAATATGAGTGTGATCCGTTCCGCATAGTATGTGTTTCATTATTGCGAGTAAGTGTAGTGTAGTTACGTCTGGAGCCTCGTTTTCGTTTTGTTCGGCGGCCATTTTTTCTCTCGCTTAGCCGATTTTCGGCCGTTTAAACTCTTTGTTTTGACTTAAATGGACGTGTAAATGAACTTTTGGAGGTGCCGGATGCCCCCCCGTGCTGTAAGTAAGCTTTTTATGTGTTTGTTGTGTTTATTTCTTGTGTTTGTGAGGTTTTGATGCGCGGCGGTTGGAATGGGTCTTTCGCGGCCGTATTTTTTTCCGATGCGGCCGTATTTTGTTGCGATGTTGCCGTATTTTTTTGCGATATACGCGGTTAGCTTTTACGTGTACGACGCAGTGTATTTGTTTCTAAGTCGTGCGTATGTGTGTTAAGAGCGTGTGAGGGGCCTTTTTACAGTTTTTTTGTTAAGTCTTGCATCTGTGTGTTTGGGTGTAAGCGGGTGTGAGGCGACTTTGAGGTTTTTTTTGTTAAGAAGTTGTGTGTGTGTGTGTATGTGTGTGTTAACACAGCCGATGTTGGGATGCTCCCACCACCGCAAATGCGGACCCTCGCTTCGCGAGGATCCGCATTTGCGGGGACGTTGTTGGGTTTTTGGCTGGGCGGTTGGGTTTATTCTGTTAAAAAGTCGTGCGTGTGTATTTGTGTGTTAACAACACAGCCGACGTTGAGCCTCCACCTCCGCAAATGCGGACCCTCGCTTCGCGAGGATCCGCATTTGCGGGGACGTTGGGATGCTCCATCACCGCAAATGCGGGCCCTCGCTTCGCGAGGACCCGCATTTGCGGGGAACTGCGTCCCTCGCTTCGCGTGAGCAACGACCCGTACGCTCACAACTATATATGTGATCTCCTTTTTAACATATTTATTAATGACTTGGAAGTAGGATTATAAATTATTGTCTGCATTTTTGCAAAATAATTAAATCAGATAATGATGTGCTTTCCCTCCAAAGGGATTTGCATAAATTATAGAAATGAGTGACTAAATGGCAGATGAGATTTAATACAAATAAATGTAAAGTTATGCATCTGGGAAGGAAAAATAACCAATCAATTTGTAATCTTATTGAAGCAAATCTAGGGATATCAGATATTGAAAGGGATTTGGAAGTTCTTGTGGACAACCACCAAGGTAACAGCGCTCAAAGCCAATCAGCAGCTGCAAAGGCAAATAAAATATTAGCATGTATTAAGAAGGGTTTAGAAGCCAGGGAAGCAAATATAATTCTGCCACTATACAAATCCCTAGTACGCTCTCATTTCAAATATGGAGTACAATTTTGGGCACCACTTTATAAAAAGGACATTTTAGAGCTGGAAAAAGTACAGAGAATGGCAACAAAACTAATAAGGGGAATGGAGGGGCTAAGTTATGAAGAAAGACTAACCAAATTAAACTTATTTTCTCTAGAAAAAAGGCGTTTAAGAGGGGATATGATTACCTTATATAAATACAGCCAGGGTCAGTATAAAGCTTTGTCAAGTGAACTTTTTGTGCCAAGAGGTTTTCAACTGACAAGAGGACATCCTTTAAAATTGGAAGCAAAAAGATTTCACCTTAAAGAAAGAAAAGGGTTCTTCACAGTAAGGGTGGTTAATCTGTGGATTTCTCTACCAAAGGAGGTGGTGACAGCAGATTCAATAGATAACTTTAAAATGGGACTGGATTTATTTTTAAATAAAAAGAGCTTTCAGGGTTATGCTGCATAATTAGAGTATTGATCCCGAGAGGTATCCGATTGCCAGTATCTGGGGTCAGGAATATTTTTTATATTTTTTGAGCCAATTGGCTAAGTTTTACTGTTTTTTTGTTTTTTTTTGTATCCCTCTCCCCAGCTTGACACTATGGCCTCAAGCGACAAACTCTGTGAGGCGGTGTGTAGCACAACACATCTGCTGTACCATATTCACAGCCATATCTGTGAATGCTTCCTCTCTACTTTGCACCTCTTAGACTCTCTTATACTGTAGCTGCTAAAGCTTTTTCTCTTACTGCTCTTTCACTAACTTCTCCATTTGTTTCAGAAGGCAGCTCTGGTCTCCAAAACCAGGGTAGTGGTGATAACTGTTCCCTCTAAGTTGTGTGCGTGTGCGCGCGCACACATACCATGAGATGAGCACACACAACTAAACATGGACCGCACACAGATCCCTAGGGGGATATTTAATCTTAGTTTTCCCCATTAACTTTTCCACACAGGGAGAAATAGATATCCATTGAACCTTTTCCTTTTTCCCTGTATTATTCTTTTATTTGTTATGTGCATTGAAATACTGTTTACACTGCAGGGAAAGGTGAATGATGCCGATGCTCCCTTTGAGAAAGTGCTGGTGGGCGGAGAAACACATTAGGGCTAATCCGGACTGCTGGTTCTGACATCAGATGCCGACGTCCAACATGAGCTTGCTCACTCAAAGCATCTGTGTCATACACCATGCTGTGTAAACAGTGTTTCATTGTGTGCACATAACAAATAAATGAATCACACAAGGCAAAAGGAAAAGGGTCATTGAAGATCTATTTCTCCCTGGGAGGAAAAAGTTAATGGGGAAAACGTTATGTGCACATGCCAAAGAAAAGAATCATACACTGCAAAAGGAAAATGATATAGGGTCAATGGAGATCTAATTCTCCTTGGGTGGAAAAAAAATTATGGGAATACTATGATTAAATATCCACCTATAGGGAATTATAAATGAATGTTCTTTCATATGGAATCAGTACTTGGTGGGAACAAAGAACAGAATCTGTAGTTAAATGGCTGAGAGACTCCCCATATTTAGAATATCTGAAGGAGTTACTATTTAGTAAAAAAATAGTGCTCTTTGATGGTATACTATGTAAGTTATTGTATGTTTAAATGTGCACTGATATATGGATTAATACCAACCACAGCTATCATCATTTAAACACTTAAAATTAATACAGTATAAAAGCCATTATTGTATAATTAGTCCCACCCTAACTCACAACTTAATCCTATCAGAAGGAACAGAGTGATAGTGAAGTAAAAGATCGCTCTTATTGACATGATTGCAGTAATCAGAACTCTCAAGCAACCAGAAAAAATAAATACTGTACTTTAAATTAAAAAAAAGATTTACACGGCTCAACAAATGCCAGAAGCCAGGTTGTCATGCCACAAAATGCTTAAAAGCACCTAGATTGTATCCACTGTACGTCTCTGCAATTCAGTTTTACCTGGAAGCAGACAGGCATGAGTGACTGAGCCAGGGCAGTGTTGGTGTTAAATTCCTCCGGATTCAGTACTGCACCCTCCAGCAGAACGTACCTCTGTGTAAGTGAGGAGTGAAAGCTGCTGCTAGAACAGCTCACTGAGAAATATACTTAGCAGAGCATCCTATGTGAAGCTAATCTAGGCCTCTTTTAATAGTAACTCTCAAGCAACTAGAAACTACATTAATCCGGCATCTACCAATCCCCATGTGTGCGGCTAACTGAGAGTCGACTGTATTATAAAAGGAGTTTAAGATCTTTTGTAAATTCAACAGCTCTGCAGCATTGTGAAAAGAGTTCACCCAATATTATTTATATACAATTAAGAAGGTTGAATTTCTGTTACATGTAGAAGCAAATTAAAACATCTACAGCCCTATTAAATTCCCTCAACGTGTAAAAACAGTAGCCCGTAACATAGCCCGCAAGACTTACAGCTATTAAATTGGCTCCGTAAAGCAACCGCTAATGATCTGCGGATTACAGGCGGAAAAACCCTACGGGAAATCGAAATTTGAACTCCGCGGCCGCAAATCCTGTGATCTGTCAAGCTCGTAACTGTTGTGTTCGAAAATCACTATTAAATTGCTACAAAACCACTGGCGTTTAAACCCATAAACCCGTAACTACGGATTTGACTAATTGATCATGTTCACTGCTGCACATGCAACGTACGCAAGAATGTTTTCTGGGCTTGCGTCTACGGCCTGTAACTCATGGCATGGTTCAATTTAATAGCTCTGCAACGCAGGCTGATAGTGTTAGTAATAAATCTATATGTACATGTAAAACTTTGCGGAATTTCTTAACCCATACTCTGTTATAGTGTAAACAAATGCTACATTTCAAGCAATGTATGCTAGTGAGCTTAAGACACAATAACATTTTATCACCTGACTCGCTTATGTGCAAAAAAGTTTACTCTCCTAGCAAAATGTTGCACAACAAAAAAATTTTGCGCACACACTCTCCAAAAAAATAGAGAGAGCATAAGTGGTGATGTGATATCTGTTCCTATATATGTAGATATTTATATATATATATATATATATATATATATATATATATATATATATATATATACTGTTTAGTTTCCAGTACACTCTGCACACTGTATAACAGCTCACCCCTGCAGTCCTCTCCAGTATCATGTGCATCCTTATTCTTCTGTGCAATTTGCATTATGGCATTCCATAGTGACTGGATGGCACCTAGTAGATTCAACGTCTCTTTATGCCAGATGTGCAGCTGCTGTTGTTAGTCTTGGAAGATGGCTTGCTGTCAGCAGTGTTCTCAGACAGAGCTATAATCTTACAGCTCTTCTTATGAAGCATCTGTAACATGCTCTGTAAAATTACCCAATGTTCATTCTCAGTTGAGGAATTAGCTTTCTGCTTCATGACCATTTCTGGGGAGTCACAGGCACTCATCTCTGTGAGACTCTGTGAAGCTTTGGGCTAGAGCATTCTTGACAGAGTGTTTCTTTTGCAACTCCTGTTTTGTACTAGTGGTCGTGGCCTACTAATTCACTAGCGCACTGTGAAGCTTCTGCATCTCAATTTGTTATTTGGCATCTCCACTCCCACTCTCTGCTTTCTGCTCCACCAGCAATTCCCTCACACTGCAGACCATACTCTACATTTTACAAAGTTTGGCTTCTTTCTCCCTATTCACATCACTCAGTTGCTCCTTCAACACAACCAGATGGGAGCTGGTGTTTGGCTCAGATAGCAACTGACTTTCTGTTGCCAATCTATGTAGCACTTGATGAAACTCTGTGACACTTCAAGCTTGTCATTCTCCCTTCCTCAGCTCTTTCTGGAGGTTCTCCATCTCTCCCAGGCAAAGCTGATACAGACATTCTTGACTATCAACGGCTTTGTGCCTGTTATGTCCCAGCTGTTCAAGATCATTCTTCAATTTCTCATTCTTCATGCTGCCTCTTTACCTCCTCCTCTTTAGGTTCATCACCATCATCATCAATATGGGACAGCAACTTTTTCCGGGCTTGTCAAATGTTTCAACTTCATAATTCAGCAAACTGTCCTGATCCTATGGTCTGCGGGTACAGATGACCTGGCTCTTACTGCTCCAGGTGCCACAATAGGCTACCTGATAATTCTCACAGAACTATATCAGCTTCATAGGCCCACAATGCTACTCCTCTGGTACCTTATTCTTTACAGGCTTCACAAGCATGACCTATCCCAGGGTGGCTTCTAGCTCTTCTAGCAACAGCACCACATCTGTTTCACTGTTCACATCAGGCATCCCTGGTACCACTGTGCTTCCAAACCTGTAAGGTCTGTGACTCTTTATCTCTGCTAGGAAAGACCTCTCAGAATTTTGTTTTTGTTGGAATGTATGATGTCCAGTGACTTCAGGCTCAAACTCAACATGGCACAGAGGTGCCACAGCCATGTTCTTCTTAATATGAAATGGTACAAACTTCACACACAGGCTAGTATTTGTCTTAGGGGCCTTTTGAATTTTGGATTTATGGAAAAAAAATCTTGTGATTTCAGCCTTCTCAGCTTTAACCCACTTTTCTTCCTCTAATAAGTACTTCTCTTCATCTTTTTTCTGCTTTTCTTCTTGCCTTTTACGGGACATTTCATTATTAAAATCACATTTTAGAGAAAAATATTTTAGGAGTGTATATGATACACTCCCATACACAGAAAGTGCTCTTAGATAATATAGTGCTTAACATGTGTATTATATGTGTATGTATCTGTATATTTTAGGATATTTCAACTGAGGAAGCTACGTATAGAGTAGCGAAACGCGTATTTGTTTTGTACAGCATTATTGCTTTTTTGGGACAATTTTGCTGCCTGTTTTTGTACTTATTGCGGATTTTTAATCACACAAGGAATAAATAAATATTGACATTCCTCCTAATATACGAATACATGGTATTCTTGGTGTGTATGCTGGTATAGTTCCAAGGTGTGCGTACCAACATACACCTGGTTGTATTTACCCCGCAGACACAATCTTCAATATTCACTTTTACAAGCCAAGCAAAGAATTTGCGAAGTTGGCGATAGATTAGACTGTATGGGAATCGCTTTTCTTGAGCGCTTTACATACCTCATAATTATTTGAGGTTGTGAGAGGTGAGAGTCCTCGTTGATATTTATTGACACGACTTTGATGACCATAAGTGACCTGCACTAGGCTTTGTGCACTCTTCCCCTATCCCTCTTGTTTTAAAATCACATTTTATTATGTTATTATAATCTAATATTATATTTTATTATATCTTTTATATAGCATGTATATTATTTTATATACTTACATACATTTTTTATATACATTCATGTATGTAGATCTGGAAAATGTCTGTGTAAAGATTTTCCAGTTTCTCACTGAAATAGGAATTTAGGGCCCTATTAAATTCGAGCTGCGGATGAAATCGTATCTCGCAAAGGCAGTTTTCCTGCTGTTTGCGAGTTCCGAATCTCTCGCAGCCTGCTTTGCGATATGACTGCGAGAAAATGGCCGAGAATAGGCTCCGAGAGAGCTACGTAGCCTTAAATCTATGCATGAGTCTCGCATATCGTAAGAATCCCTACGTGGACAAAAAGTCCACGCAAGGGATCCGAAAGCCTCTACGTGCTGCCTTGGAACAGCCCGAGACAGCAGTGTGAGGCTCCCCCCTGCACCCTATACACATCCCCATGCTGCAGGGGTCTCTATCAGGACCTCTGCAGCACCCCCACATTAACCCCTTGCAGCGGGGGTCCCCGATCTGCATAAAACTTTTAAATTCCCCGCCGCGGCTCCTTAAAGGGGCCGCGGCACACTATTACCCAATCCCAGCCGCGGCACTTAAAATTAACCCCCCTCTATGCTGGGGGTCCCCATCGGGACCCCCGAAGTGTCCCCATATAAACCCCCTGCAGCGGGGGTCCCCGATCGGCACCGATCGTGACCCTGCTACAATTCAATTTTAAATTTCCCGCCTCGCGGGTCCTCAAAGGTCCTGAAAGGACTCGCACTAAAAATATTAACCCCAGGCAACTATAATTACCCCATTAACTCATGGTGGTCAATACAGTCCACCATAAGGCCTAAATTAACCCATTAACTCATGATGGTCAATACAGACCACCATAAGGCCTAAATTAACCCATTAACTCATGGTGGTCAATACAGACCACCATAAGGCCTAAATTAACCCATTAGCTCATGATGGTCAATACAGACCACCATAAGGCTCTATTTAACCCCATCAGTCCCATAAGGGTATATTATTACCATTATGGGCCTGTTACAACCCAACATTAACCACATAAGTGCCTTGATGGTCCTCAAGGACCATCATGACACTAACTACAAACACTACACTATAACCCCCAATAAACCATTTAATCTAAACTAACCCCCCTCTACACTAATCTATTAACACTTACACTACCTACCTACACTACCTACCCCCTAATAAACCTCCCCAACACTCTAATTACAAAAAACAAACAACCTACAGTACAGAAAACAAAAAAACCTACAGTACAGAAAAAAAAAAAATTACAACCCCACCCCCCACTACAGAAAACAAAAAAATACATTACAACCCCACCCCCCACTACCGAAAGTAAAAAAATTACACACCTGAAAAGGAAAGACAGATATACAAGACACAATACAATACATACATATAATACATTACATACATTACATACAATACATGACATTACATATAAGATATTAAATATAATATATTACATATAATATATTAAATATAATATATTAAATATAATACATTACATACATTACATACAATACATGACATTACATATAATATATTAAATATAATATATTACATATAATATATTAAATATAATATATTACATTAATATATTACATATAGTCCAAATCAAATACCCCCTATCTATCTAACATACAATCTATTTAATTTAAAATAAATCCTAACTATATCAAATACATCCCCCTATCTATTTTATATGCAAAAAATCCTAACTACATACACAAACCCTAATTCTAAAATAAAATAAAATAATTACAGTCCTAACTACATACACAGACCCTTATTCTAAAATAAAATAAAATAATTAGAGTCCTAACTACACAGACCCTAATTCTAAGCTAAAATCAATAAATTAAGACCACTTACCTTTAAGATGTTGCTTCAGATCACTAACCTATGGGTCAAACAAAAAAAAAAATTAGTACAAAACATTAACATCCAATAAATAAACATTCTATACATTCTAAATAATATACTCACCTTTACAGCATGTCCCGTCACTGTTTAGCTCTTCCGGCGCTGCCCTGTTAAAAAAAAAACACAATACATGAATACATTAATACAATATATCAACAATAAATAAAATACACATATAAACATCTAAATATACATTTAACTTACCTCCCCGCGATGTCCCCGGCCTTCTCTCCTTCAGCCCCGGCTGGGCCGCGGAACCATCCGCGCTCTAAAAAAAAACAAAAAAAAAAAACGGAGGTCTGCACTGGCAGACCTCCCCGACGCTAATGAACCTCCCGGAGTTGTTTCCGGGAGGAAATTGGCATTGGCGGCTTGTGATTGGCTGAAAAAGCTGTCAGCCAATCAAAAGTCGTCAATGTAGGAGCCAATCAGGATGCGCAGATGTCTTCTACCAATCAGGCCTGCAGATATACGGCCTACATCCCAGGAGTTACGGCCTCCGTATTGAATGAGGCTTATACTATTTAACTTTTTGCTTTTATTTAGAGTTTTAAATCTTTAGTTATAAGAAAACCATTGTGAAGAAAAACACATGTGCAGCTTTATGATGTTTACATATATATTTCCTGGGGATATTCCATTTTATATTTATCAAAAACTGCACTCCCAAATAATATTATAATGCACTAGAATTGCTTTCTCTAGCTATGGGAAATCCAATTTAAGTTCTCCTCAATGCTTTCCTTTACCCCAATGGACTAAATCCTAATGGAATTTCTCAGTTAACCAAATATGATATTGAGCACTTTTCCATAAACTTCTTCATAGTTTCACACAAAGTATAATACCATGTCACAAGAAAGGTAGCAAAAGCAGCATAATATCATGGTCCATAACAGGTTATTCAATGATGCAAAAAGTTAAACGAAGCAAAAAATCCCTAAGTGTTTGGATTCTCAGCCAAACACTCCTCATACGTATGACACGGTTTTTTGCAGCTTCATCAATTAGATGCCCTGTTAAGAGTACATAAGAGCACTGCAACCAACCCATTGTATTCAGAGCATATATTAATCAAATAGAAAAAATGAGGGTAGCTCTCCATCCACTCACATAGTGACCCTGTCCTGTTGAGATCTGGTACCACAGTTCTTAATAACAGCAATCTTAGAGATAGAAATGCTACACATATAATTTTGTGTCGTCAAGAACCAGTTGGTAAGATCCAGTCACCCCAAACCACTAGAAAAATAATCTACAATTGTAATTAGTCATCCTATGAAGATCTACTGCCCTGCAATCACTGTGTCCACCGTCCCTCACAGTCACATAAATTATGTACATCTCTCACTTTACTCAAACCTGCTCTAAAAGCTTTACAGCATATGGAGATAATGTAAAAGTAAATGTAAAGTGCCGCTGTAGCATAGGAAACATTTTGCATGTTTATGAAGTACTCTATTTAACAAACTAATGACATAAGTAGGTATAAGCAATAACTATAAAAGCGTTTTAATTTTAGCAGACTCGGCTTGCGGGGACTTTAACACTGGAGCTCTGTTTGCTGGACACTTCCATTGAATCCTCTTGTTAAGGCCTATATATAACCGATTAGAGACTTATCCCCCTAAGTGCTTAAAGTTGTTAGGTAAAAAAGCAAATGAAAACAAAATGAAATATAATAGTTAAAAATTGTAGGCATAATAAATACAATTCAGTGGACTTTTAAGGGCAGGTGGAACTTGGAGCTCCATAAGAGTGATAATGGTTTGAGTCACAATGGTAGTACTGAAACTAATCAACTGAGAAACAAATTGTGGACCGGAAATATTATAAAACATTTTTTTAATAAAACCTCTTTTTAAAACATACAAATTAGTTAAAAAATTCAAACTTGTTAGGATAAAGTTGACTGTTTTATGCCCAGCTGGCCTGTTTTGTCCCCCTATGGCATCCTTAACAAACAAAGTTTGCAATAATTTTAAAATGATTTAAAACGTATTTAATGTGCGAGCCTCCCTTAGAAGCTCCCTATCAAGCCTGATGTGCAAAGGTGATAAAAGTTAATTTACATAGAAACGAGATTGCGTTCATGATTCCTCAACATATTTCTAACGAATATGTAATAATTTCAGATGAATTTGTATGACACATACCACACTTTCATTACATTTATCTCCCTTTCACAATGTAGCAATATCACAGATTTAATTAAAGGATTGGCTCCTATCACTGGCTTTAATCTTTAATCTGTGTTGACAATGTAGATTTGTTATTTTACAATGCATAATAATGTATTAATATAATATGATTATCTATAACAAGCATGGGGAATCATATGAACAAGTGCCCAATATGACACCGTCTCTGATCCCAAGATGTGCTCAGCATGCTTTGGCCTACAATATGTCCACATTTCTCACAATATATTCATCAATAGCTAGCTAAAGAAGGACCAACATCCAACTCAGTCTTCCATATATAACTGGTACAAGAAAGCGTTTCTATTTTTACAGATCTCCGGTTAAATTCACATGGAACGTTCCGAGATACTTTGTAAAAGGGGAGAGAAAGGAATAAGGAAGGGGAGAGAAAAAGGAAATAAGAGTCAAGGATGCCAACAGACTCACAATAACTTGTCATGCCAGGATTTTTAGTAAAGTGAAATAAGTTAATGTCAGACATTTAAATAATATGTTTAAGTGAGCAAACAAATGGGAAATTCAAAACAACGACTCCCATATTATAAAGAAACCTATTTGAAGAAGATTTACTAAAGGCCAAAGTGTGGTGAGTGTTAGGCTTGCCAACTTAATTTTATTCACCTTTTTTAGTAAACTTTGCAAAGGGAAGTGTCTCACCAACAATTCACTATCCACAACTGTGATATTTAAGTTTATGTATTTTTATAGCAAATGTACAGAGATACAAGCATCCCTATGTTCATTGAGCTAAATTCTCAGTTGCCCATTGAACTCTCTCTATCCTCCCTTCCATTGCGCTGGTGCTTATTAGAGGAGTTTTGTATGTCAGACATTACTATTGAAACCACTTGCTGTATTCTTTAAATAGCCATACTATGTTGTAGATGTACCTAGTGTAGAGATAACTAAGAAGAAACAGACATGTTCATTAATTTGAAATGTAAAACAGATTTCCTAAGTTCGTACATGATAACATTTGTGAATTACATTATAATATAATCAGCAATATATTTTCTGAATTATTTATTTGGCGTAATATTAGCTGGCATTATAGAAGATAAAAATCCCCTTCTGGGTCGCTACCTTGTCATGGTAAAGGGGCTTGTGTACTTCAGTGAAGCTGTGAGCTATATCATGTAAGGTCACCCGAGATGGGAAGGTCATAGCACAGAGATCAGACAAACTACAGTACACTGGAGGAGGAACTGGCAACCCCCTCCAGTATATTTGTCAAGATAATCTTATGGATAAACACCGATGATGTGCCTGGTCCAACAACAAATTTATTAAAAATATAGGTTAGTGAACTAACAGAGTATGAACTTAGGAAATATGCATAAGACCATAACGCATAAGAACATAATTGGTATTAGGAAATGATAGAGATGAAATGGTGAGTCTCACAGACCTCATTATAACTGGAAATCTCCATGAATGCACCATGTCTCATTAAAGCAGCCAACAACAACAGGTACATTAGTTAATTTAGATGCTTATCCACCTTTACCAGTTAAGTTGGGGAACTACTCAATGCCTTTATCCTACAATTACTATAATTTTGATCAAAAATGTTCAATATATATTTCAAATTCAACAGAAAGTGTTGCTATCTTGCCATGATACGAAACAAGTCGTTTATAGAGAGAGGATACAAAGAGATAAGTCTCTGGCACATATAGTATTTAAACAGTTAATACAATCCTGTAAAGTAATTTGTGTTGGGAGTGCATTCAATTGCGTGAAACTAGTGTCAGTGTAAATGCGCTGCTAACCTAAATGTAATGAAATCAGTTGCTAGGAACAGCAAAATAAATATGCACTTAAATATTAGACTACATTTATTGTAAATTTGTCAGGAAATACATAAATAAATGCAGGTATTCTGAACTAAGTCAGGAATATGGAAGAGAGCTAATTTCAGATGTAACTGTATGTACACAGAGTAATTGTGTATAAACCATGTATAGACCATGCATGTTTTAGATGTATATTCATGTCCTCAATTTAGTCTAAATACCTTAAAAGAAAATTGTCTTATTTTAGATCATTTTGGTCTTTTTAAACCTGCTTATAAGTGAATCTGAATCGATATACTTTTTCACTGTCCTAATAAAATATAGTTATTTTAATTAACACTCAGCTATATATCATACCAGCTGTGTTTTTTAAGCTAAATAATTCCTCTTATATACTACCATGTTTTAGATTGGTAAAATCAGTGGCGGAGCTAGAGAAAGGAGGGCCCTGGGGCAAAACAAATGTTTGGGCCGGGTTTGTAAATTTTTTTTGCTCTGGGCCCCCCGTTACCAATTTACTCAGTATCCTTTCCCAAGACCCCTTACCACAACAGCTCCCCTCCCTTAGACCACTTCCCATAACAGCACCCTGCTCCCCTTTCTTTACCTCCTGCCTGCGTGAAAACATATTTACACATATATACATATACTATCTTTAAATAGCAGCCAAACTCTCTCAGCAGCCATCTTCAATAATACCCAGCCTCTCTCAACATCCACCTCCACACAGCATCAATCCCTACATAGTGCCCAACCCCTCTCAGCACCCACCTCACAGAACCTATCCCTCTGTACTTTGCTGTCACCAGACCTTACTCTCTCTCTCCTCTTCCCCGTGGAGTTGCTCCACATTGTCACCACTTAGACCTTCAGTAGGAATGCTCTAAAGAAAAAAATTACATGGAAAAAAAATCGACACAGCACAGAGGAGGGCCCTGGTGCATTTCACCACCTGCACCACTGGTAACTCCACCCCTAGGTACAGTATGCTAATTAGTGGCATCCCCTGAGGAACAGGCTCCAGAAAAAACAGATCGGGGAACAGTCTGTGTTGTCATCATTTGGGAATTCATCACACTGTTTTCCAAAGCTCCTCCAACAGGCCTGTGGAGTAATACACTTCAATCTGCCATACAGGGATGTACATTCCTGTTTGGAAAGACGCACACCAGTAAGAACTTTATTTAGAATCGCTGGTTAGTATTTCAGCAGACTTTAGAGACTCGATCATCTGATGTACCAAGACCTTTAACAAGGTAATTGAAGTACTTTCGTCGCCTTTGGTTATATGTTAGGTTATTGGGCAATATCCATCGTATTGGACTGTTCAATTTTGATTGCCCCTACTGATATCAATCTGATTTACTCATGCTTGCAATTACCTTTTATATGTTGAACTACTGACTTACCCTGTTCCTGTGGCATATACACATCAATACCTTATTTGTGATCTATCTATCTGGATCCGAATGCTGATCCTTATAAAACACAAAGTCTATTCCATTTATATAGGCTCCATCAGATTTATGAGTGATTTTCATTTGGTTGGGTGGTTTATTTAATTGATCGCTTACAATACCGTATACATTTCTTAATGTTTTTGTTTTCAAATTATATACAGTTAGATCTCCTCCTCCACACACATATATGTCACTAATTATGACTTACATGTGTTGACACCACCTTTAAATTAATGTTTGTGCTCATTAAGAATGATGTGTGGATGCTGTGGGTACATGAGAGAGAAGGGAAATTAGCAGGTAGGGATAATTTGGTGAATAGAAGAGATGGGGGAAAATGTAATGGAAAGTAATAACCATCTGGAGCCTGACAGCAGAATCCAGTACTTCACGTTCCAGGAGAGCATGGCTCTTGATAGAAGTCATATAACCCTTGACAAATGATATTTAGAGTTTAAGAGCCAGGTGCGGAGGGTACAGCAGCTAGTACCTTAAAGTCTACAGATATACATGATTATGTGTTCTCATATATCCAAACAATTTCTTCACATCAATAGTCTACTTTATCTACAGTGAGTTTGACTCGTTAGTAGATAAACAAGTACTTTGAAATCCAGAGCAATCACAGATGACCACATCAAAAAGGACGAGGTATTAAATCTCTCACCTGTCGCAGGACGATACGGTAAAACATTATGGAAGCGTCCAGACAAATTTGGTCCCTTTAGCACATGGTTCATTAACACACAATTGGAGTCAAATGTAATGATTAACATTTTTCATAAATTTATTGTGGGGAATTCAGGTTGTGACAGAGATGGTAGAAGAAAGAAAAGTAATGAGAGAGAAGATGGAGACAGAATGAATTGCCGAAAGATTGGATGAAGTGGAAAGAAAGGCAGAATGAAAAAGAGTATGTAAATAGAAATAAATGAAAGGAAATGGATGGAGAGGTAGCATTTAAAAGAGGGTGAAAAAGAATGTGAATGAAGGATGAAAGATTTTATATGAAATGGAAGGAATGGGAAAAAGGAAAGACAGGTCAAAATAACAATGATGAACAGAAGTAGTAACTGAATATTATAAAAAGAATAAAGAGAGAATGAACCTAAGAAGGCAGAAGAGAATGTGAATTAGAAGAAAAAAAAATAAACTAATGGATGGAAAGGGAAGAAAAAAGATGGTGTGAAAATGGGAAAATAGATGAAAAGAAAGAAAAAGAGATATCAACAGCTGTGCCTAGCCTGCGTGTCAGCCATTTATTTTTTCAAGACTACAGCGAAATGGGGGTGTACAACAGATAAGAAACAGTCTCCTCTGTTCATGGGGCCTCATTAAATTCCAAGCGTGCAGTAGTCTTCATACAGCCCGTAAGTCTGCGGGTTTGAAAATTGCAACAGTTACAGATTGATTAATTTAACTCAAGCTCGTAAGTACATGGCAGAAAGCCAAAATCATAAATCATGCTTCTATATGTAGCATTTCAGGGCCTGATCGTGATCAAGTAAGCAAGACCCGCAACTTGCTGCTTAGACAGAGCCAAACCCTTAAGTTGCAGCTTAGACAGAGCCAATAGTAAATGAGACCGTCATCATGATGTCAATAAAACATGGAGTTTAACCCATAAATCATTAGTGTTTAGAAGTCCGATTTGTGATCTGACTCACAATCCAGAAATGTTGAAATGTATAAAAATCAATAAATCTACTGGTCTAGTGCATGCAGGTTCCATGATATGTATAAACCCATTGATTGCCAGGATCGATATAACACATAAATAAAACTTAAAAAAATATATATTTTTGCTTTATTCTGCTGTCAGGTACAGAATCTTACAACATCAAAAAATAAGAATCTCTGTGGGAATGGGGGATTTTACTATGGAAGCTGAAGAACTTAACTCTTCAAGGCAAATTCCATAAATCATCCAGTTTCAGTTGAAAGTCCCAGTACTTCATCTTTTGAGATATATGAATACTTCTACCAGGAGACTAAAAAGCAGTATAAAAAACAGTATATCTTTTCTATATTTTTCTCAGTCAAAAGATAAATGGCCAAGCTTAACTTTCCTAATAAAAGGAGATTAACGTTCAAATCTTTCTGGAACGTGAGAGTCGGTATGGCCTGTCTTCAAGACACCACCTTTGCTAATAAATCAACCTGTTTAACATTCAAGGCAAAACATCTCATATCTTTATTTTCTCAGCTAATAAGGAAATGGTTGTAGCAATTTTGCTAAATAAATCAGTAGCTTTAGAGATGCTCAGTAAAAACTGTAGCTCAAGAAAAAAATTGTACATAATTGTGAAGTTTGTAACATTTTTATAGAAAATAATATTGTTTAAAAACTCTGTTTATAAGTAGAAGATTACATCTGTCTAATTTCATCACTTCTGCACAGCTTGAAGCCTGGAGGATTCTTATTTTTATCTTTCAATAGTAGGGGAATGGGGGAGGAGGGAAGAGAGAGTGCAAGCTGCATTGATTAATTAATTACATTTTTAGAAGCTGACACCTTCCCCTTCTTGTGGGTATGCTCATGTACATGGCTTGCAGCAATAACCACAATACCCTCTCACATACACAACCTTCACCAAAGTATCATGGATGCCACCAGGGGCTAGAAGAGGGATTGTGTTTTTAAAATGTAAAACTAGCTATGCAACTTTTGGGGGATTTTTCAGAATTTATTATAACCATCTATAGTTAAGAAATTGTAGTAAAGAATGGATGTAAGAGATTCAGAACTATAATTGCAGCCACACAATGTACAAGAGTTTTAAAAAGTTTTCAGAATTAAATCACAGGAATAAATTATAAAATATTTGTTTGTTTAGTCGTTTAGTCGTGTCCTAATCTCTGTGACCCTATGGACCACAGCAAGCCAGTTACATCTCTCACTAACTGCCACTCTGAGCTCCATCAAGTTCATATTCATTGCTTCAGTCTCCTCATTTATCATCTCCTCCTTTGTCCCCCTCTTCTTCTGTGCCTTCAATCTTTCCCACCAACAAAGTCTTCTCTAGAGAATCCTGCCTTCTCATTATATGACCAAAATGTTTGGGCTTCAGTCTCATGATCATAATTGTCAGTGAACAGTTTGTCTTAATTTCCTGAAGTACTGATTAATTGGATCTTGCAGTCCAAGGGATTCTAAGCAGTTTTCGCCAACAACAGACTTCTTCATGGTCCAGCTCTCACATACGTATGTTACTACTGAGAATACTGTAGTTCTAACTATGTGAAGGTTTGTTGGTAGTGTAATATCTTTACTTTTTACTAGCTTATCCAAGATTGATAAAGCTCTCCTCCCCAGATGTAAATGTCTTTTAATTTCATATCTACAGTCATCATTTGAAGAGATTTTGAATTCCAGGAAAATAAAATCTGTCACTGCCTCCACTTCTTCCCCATCTATTTGTCAGGAACTAAGGAACCGTTTGCCATCATCTTCGTCTTCTTAACGTTGAGCAGCAGGCCAGCTTTTGCACTTTACCCTCATCAATAGGCCCTTTAGCTTCTCCTCACTTTCAGCCATCAGAGTTATTGATTCTGCCTTTGGACTCATCCAGCCCAGCCTTACGCATGAAGTATTCGGCATATACGTTGAATAAATAAGTTGACAATATACAACCTTGCTACACACCTTTTTCGATCTTGAACTATTCTATGGTCTCATCTTCACTTCTGATACTTGGTACATATATAGATTCCTCAGGAGGCAGATGAGATGATCTGGTACTCCCATCTCTTTAAGAACTTGCCACATGTTGTTGTGATCCACACAGTCAAATACTTTAGTATAGTGTATGAAGCAGAAGTAAAAAAAAAAGTCTGGAACTCCCTTACTTTTTTATCCATTGGCATTGGCAATTCGATCTCTTGTGCCTCTTCCTCTGCAGAACATGGCTTGAACATCTGGTAGTTCCCGGTTCGTGTATTGTTGGAGCCAAGCTTGTAGGATCTTAAGCATTACCTTGCTGGCATGTGAAATGAGTGCAATAGTTCGATAATTGGAGCACTCTTTAGTACTGACTTTTTTGGGATTGAGATGTAGACTGACCTTTTCCACTCTACTGGCCACTGTTGAGTTTTCCAAATTTGTTGGCATAAGGCAACCAACACTTTCACATCATCCTCTTGTAGAATTTTGAAGAGTTCAATTTGGATTTCATCAACTACTGCAGCCTTGTTATCAGTCAGACATCCTAGGGCCCATCTCACTTTGCTCTCCAAAATTCTGTCTTCAGCTCATTGGACAAGCTATTGAGATCATCACTGCTGTTAAGATCCTTGCTGTATAGCTCTTCGGTGTATTCTGGCTACCTCTTCTTTATCCAATGTTCTTGAGTTAAGTTACTACCAGTTTTGTCTTTTATCCCACCCACTTTTGCATGAAAGGTTCCTTTGATATTCCCAAGTTTCTTATATTATACCGCATATAGTATAAACATTTTGCAACTGTTTTTAACAAACACTCACATTGAAAAATCTGGTGGTGGTGGTGGTGTGGGGGGGGGGGGGTTGTCACCCTTGCCCCTCCTAGTTCCTACAATCATGCTGTGTATAATTTATGCATTTGAATTTATACCAATGCTTTGTCTAAAACTGATCCCCCCTCCTCTTAGCAATAGCATACCTCTCTTTGACCCCCCCCCCCTTCATCATACAGGGTGGTCTGCAAAAGTCTTTCTCACTTGTCTCCCTGTCTCCCCAGAACTCTGGCCCAGCTAACTTCTTCCTGGATAGAGAAATTCCCTCCCACCCACTCATTACCAATTGTTGCAGCTAAATAACAGTCAAATTACCATTCCCTTTTGCAGATTATATTATCTGACCACTAGGAGCCCTACTCACTAGAGCCATCTATCTCAAAATTACTTTCTATCAGATTATTATTATTATTGTGAATATTATTATTAACTTTTATTTGCCAACATATTCCGTAGAGCTGTACAGAGGATAAGAACACAGAAGAATAAAATGTTAACAAACTGAAGAAAATGGAGGGACCTGTTTTGCGTTTAGAATCTTGGTAGAAAGTGCTTTTTCCAAAGTACCCTACAAGATTGAAATTCGCTACTTACAATCTATAGTTAGAAAGGTTTTTAATTTAGTGGGAGAGGGAAGAGATATCACAGTCAATTGAGGTTAGTGCCTGTAGTGTGTAATATGTGGTCAGGTAATATATCCTGAAAATGGAAATGTCAGGTGAGGGGCCTGGGTTAGGAGATATATTTGCAGAAGCCAGCAGAAGGCGAGAAAGAGAAAGAGAGAGAGAGGTGGGGGGGGGGGGGGGGGGGGAGATGGGACGTACAGAAGTTTTTCTGATTTTGAGCTTTAGAAGAGAGATCCCTTCCCTCTCCTATTAAAGGAAAAACCTTTCTAACTTTGCATACCTTCCTAGCTAAGCAAACTTTCCCTTCCTTCTTGATCCATGCTATTCCTTATCGGTAAATCCTTGCCCAGGTTTCTGCCCCTTCCATTCCCTTTAGATTGTAAGTAGCAAATTTCCAATCTTGTAGGGTGCTTTGGATTTAAGCACTTTCTACAAAGATTCCAAACTAAAAACAGGGCCCTCCACTTTTTGCTGTTTTTTATTTTTGCATTCTTCCTTGTTCTTATCCCCTATACAGCGCTACAGAATATGTCGGGGCTTTACAACTAAAAGTTAATAATAATAATAATAATAATAATAAATAATAATAATAATAATCCTATGATGAGAATAACATTTTTATTTATGTTGTAACTATGAAGTCCTGAATATCTTCATAGAACTGGATGACTTCAGAGTCTTCAACAAAGTACTCCCTAAGGCACAGTGAGCAAGGAGTTCACGTCTGGATATATATACACACACACACTGTGTCTGTAAAAGCCAAGTGCAGCCTGTGTCTGTAAGAGACAATGTGCAGCCTGTGCTTACAAGAACCAAAGTGTAGCATGTGCCTATAAGAACCAAAGTTCCAAGCAATAATGTCTCTTAAACTCCTCTACATCACCACCATCCCATTGGACCGTCAAGTCCTCTCAGTACAGTTAAAGTGAAGTTGAATCCTATTTTATTTTATGTAATTATTGTTTTTTTCTTATGTCTGTTTAGTTTTAAGGTTTTGTATCCAAAAACAAGACCATCAGTTCAAGCAAAAATATGAAAAATGTGGGGACCGGAACAGATTATTTAAATTTACATTGATTTCTATGCGAAATGATTGTTTGGAAATCAACATTTGAGAACAGAATTTCTATTGACCCAAACTAGATCACAATATATCACTCAATATTAAATCTCAGCATAAATAGATCAACAAAAAAACTTAAGAGAAAAATGTATTGCCATTTAAAAAGAGCAACTACGTCATAGAAAATCATAAAATATACATAAACATCCCCCAATGAATAATCACGTCTGTATTACAATTAATCAAAGTATAACATCATAGGACCAAAAATAACCAAATTTGAGATCTGGGAGCCCATACGTGAGGTTGCAAGCTATTTTGCTATTCAATTGGCGTCTTTTTGCATGCTCTGATCGGGGTTACAAAAAATGTACATACGTTTAACTTGTAATTAACTGCCTCCAGAAGCCTTTGATCTGTGACTTTTGCAAGGCTAAAATCGCAAATCGTTTTGCTCCATTTCCCCAAGCTCGCAAACATATCCACACTCGTAAACCGCAAATGGAGGAGGAAATCCTACATGTGCTAGAGAAGACCCGCAAGGGGGTCAAACACCAATTCATAGCACTGTAAATGCAAATAAAAAATTAAAACTGCACTGTAAATACCGGGAAAGCGATGATAGACATGAGAAATAATTGCACAACAGTCTCAAGCCTGAAAATCTGCAGTAAATAAATATTATTGTTATGTGTCATTTCGGGGTTAAATCAATCTTGGGTATCAATGAGTTAATACACATCAGGCCACCCATATGGACTAGAACAGTATTAGCATTAATTTTCATAATTCTTTATTTTATATGTTTTGCGAGTTTGATCGCATATCGGACCCCTGAACCTAATTGAATGAGAGGTAACCTCTATGTTTTGCTGCCGTAAGTCGGACAGTCTCATTTCCTATTGGATGTTTCGAAATGGGAGGTTACGGGCTTGCTTAATCGATCATGTACCTGCCCTCATCTGATGGCTTCAAGACTGCAACTTGCGACCTTGAGCACCGCAAAAGGTGGGGAATTGGAGCCCTCAACTCACTCGCAGACAACCGGCTGTCTGCGATCGAGTTAGGGGCCTGGAATTGAATGTGGCCCACAGAGATCACATATTATGCCAAAAATAGGAACAAATATAGGGAGCACATATCAACCATATGGGTTATACTATCACATATAATAGTTGTCAAACTGTGAATCGTCGTCAAGCTTTGCAAGCTCGCAGAACTGCTTCCCTCGCAGGGATGCAGTTCTGGCAGCAAATGCGGACCCTTGCGAAGCGGAGGTGGGGGCTCCAACGTCGGCTCTACGCCTCCTCACTCCCAGGACAAATAAACCGCAGACTTTACAAAAAAAAAAAAAAAAAAGCAAAAATTACTATCCCTCACAATAAATGCTTATGGTGGGATAGGGGATCCACCACTTACCCCCCCCCCTACAGGCTATCCACCTATCCAAAGTATAAATAAGCTCCATAACTAATACTAGTGCCCATACAGTCCATATGCAGTATGAAGATAGTACTTAGCAAGCAGCGGCACAACAACAATGGAATCACATCAAATCTGTTCTTTGGCAGCAGAGGACATCCGTGACGTCATCATAGAGGGACACACAGCCGACATGGGCGTTTCGCATCACAGCTGATTAAATTAAAATATTTTTTTCTCTTACTTTTTTTGTTGATCTATTTATGCTGAGATTTAATATTGAGTGATATATTGTGATCTAGTTTGGGTCTGTTCTCTCTTTTTTCTTTTC
This sequence comes from Discoglossus pictus, assembly GCA_027410445.1. Lineage (NCBI taxonomy): Eukaryota > Metazoa > Chordata > Amphibia > Anura > Alytidae > Discoglossus > Discoglossus pictus. The sequence continues at coordinate 83,465,898 of CM050167.1, read as the reverse complement.
ATCTGTATGTTGCTACCCAGAAATCCTAGCTTATTGTAGTGCAGCACTCACTGTATTCTGAATTTAGCTTACTTGTGACAGGTTGTAATCAAAACATTGTGTGAAAATCTATGAGGACAGTCTGCAATGTTACAGACAGGATGGCAGGAAAAATTGTAAGTTATCCAACTAAATCCATTTTTTTCTGCGTACACTAGGTCAACATTCAAATACTCTTTATTATGCGTGTTTTAAAAGGTTATCAACTATGTAATTCACCATCATTAATCTGGTCAACTCCCTTTTTAACTTTACATAAAATTGTTTGGAAAATTTCATATTATATGAATAATGTGTGAAACTAAGAAACTCAGACTATACATTCCCAGAACTGGTAATTCATTATTTAAATGCTATTATTTTTAAAAATAAGAAAAATACATTTTCTATGGTTCCTGACAGTTTATTATTGATATTTTTTCACTTATTTTCAAAAATAGTAACTATATAAATACAAACTATCTTCTTTGGGAAGAACGCTGTAATAATATTGTTTTTTTGCCTAAACGTAAATGTATTTAAAACAATTTCAATCAATTTTCTTAGCTGGTTTTAAATCAATGTAGTTATTAATATTTGACTCTGGGCCATTATCTACATCACCATTTACATAATTGATTCAGCCAGCAATTAATAATAAAAGGAGTATAATCAGTATAAAATAATTCTTTATCTGAGAATGGATTATTAAATTAGCATGAAGAATTATTTAACCCTCTTACTGGCATCCAAAATTAAGTTTTTTATTAACAACATCAGCACATACTATGTATCTGTGTAACAATTATGAAACTTACCTAGTTTGCCAGTTACTGCTCCATGTTTGAGGAAAGCAGGAGCCACCATTGGAATCTCCATCTCTGTCATGGACACTTAGGGCCCTTTTGAATTGCCAAATTGTAGTTACCGAAGCCTGTAAATGAGCCCACAAAAGTTACACCTATTAAGCTGGCCTCTTTTAGCTACCCTCAAACGATCTGCGGGTTATAAGTGGAAAAACAACTGCAGTTGCCAAAATCATAACTCCTACCCAGCTAAGCCTTTGATTCTTTCTAACCCGTAAATGTTATAATCGCAAATTGCTATTAAATTGCTACAATTCTTCAAGCTCTCAACTGTTTTCACACCCGTAAATGGCATACTGTATGTAGCCAAAAATCATATGGGTTCTAGAGAGGACCCGCAAGGGGGTTAAACTCATGTCCGTAGCACTGTAAGAGCAAATAAACACACACTAATGTATTTTAAACTACAGGGAAAGCAATGAAAGGTATTAAAATTAATAGCACAGCGTTCTCATTTCTGTGTTATATCGATCCCGGCAATCAATGTGTTAATACATATAATAGAACTTGGACTAAAATATTATATTTATTGATTTTTTCATATTGCATTATTCCTGGAATACAGGCCGCTCTCAACTTAGATTTCAAAACTGTAAGTGATTGAAATTTAACTTCCATGTTTTAGTAACATAATTATGACGATCTCTTTTACTATTGGCTCCGACTAAACCCGTAACTACGGGTTTGAATAATTTATCATGTTCACTCCCAGAAATGCTACGTGCCATAGCATGGTTTAAGGATTTGAATTTCGACCATGTACTTGCGGCCTCTTCTAATGTAATCGCTCTGTAACTGCAAATTACATTAAATTGCCTCATGATCTTTGGACCGAATCAAGTCACACAACTTAGAATTCAAAGGGCCCAATGACATTTCAAGCCCGCAACGGCCATCGTTCAGCCTGTAAGTCTGCGGGCTTGGAATGTAATAGTGCCCTAGGAATTCTAAGTTGTGTGACTTCATTCGGGCCAAAAGATCATGAGCCAAATAAAGAGTCAGTCAAGCTACAGCTTCAGTTCTAATAGGCTGCAGTTACATTAGCAGCTCAAGGCACAATGCAAAATAAGTAGCTTTCCAATGCAAACTGGTATTTTTTATTGCATATTATTCTCTTCATCTCATGTCCCTTTAATCCAAGCCTTAATCCTTTTGGAAGTTCCCCATTAAATGATTTGCAGCCCCATTAAATTCTAGTTACATTTTAAAATGTAGCCCGTAACTCCAATTTTACAGGTTACGGCTATTAAATTAGCCCTGTAACTCAACCGGCAGCGGACTTGGGGGTTAAGACGCAGGAGTGCCGAGAATAGGCTACGGGTTGAGCAATGCTGAACCTCGCGGACGTAAATCCTTTGATCCGTCAAGCCCGTAACCAGTACGTTTCCAATTGAGCTATTAAATTGCAAAGAAGTCTCTCGCGAGCAAGCCCATAACACGCAAATGGAGCCCAATACACAGCGTGTGCTCGAGAGGACCCACAAGTGGGGTAAAGTCCATTATGTAGCACTTGTAATGTAAATAAAATCACACTACTGTACTAATATTAAAAAAGAAAGTGATGTTAGGTCTTAGAATTAATAGCACAACATTCTCAAGCCCGCAAATCGGCTCAGAAAAATACTTAATTTAATGTATATTTTTGGTGTTATATTGATCCCAGCAATCAATGTGTTAATACATATACTGTAACTTGCATGTGATAGAATATCATATTTGCGGCTTTAATAATATTGCATTACGACTGGTATGTGGATTCGTAATTGAACCCCGTAAGACTTTGAAATCCATCCTCCATTTTCTTGTGACGCAATGCTGCCGATCTCTGTTTCCATTGGCTCCATCTCAACCCGTAACTACGGGCTTACTTAATTGATTACAGTCTAGCCCACAAATCTGAAGGCAGACAACTGGTTTATGGTTTTGCATCTCCAGCTCGTAGGAAATTTTAAGCCCGCAGCCATTACTAGCTTCACGTTGGAGTTACTGGCTTGGAATTTAATATGGCTCAAAGTATGTATAAGAATCCAGTACTATGAGTGTGGTTTTGTAAAAACATACAAAACAAAGCAGGAATTACTTTGCACTTTACATAGAACCAGATCTCCTGGTGTTTTTCCTTATCAACTATGGAAAGCTGTTATACAATCTAATAGGAACATAAAAGCATTTTTAAACAAAGTAAAATATAGATGACTCTGTTTGTGTCGTGTTGGACTCTTAGAGCCTCATTCAATTGAGGCTTTGGGAGATCCGGGCTTCAAAAATGGAGCCCGTAAGTTATTTTGCTATTCAACTGGCGTCTTTTTACAGGCTCCGATCGAGTTATGGGCTCCGGCCTCCGATTAATTGCGATGGTTAACATTACAAGTTAATGCCCCTCCAAGTCTTTGATCTTTCATGGCTGGAAGAGTTCCGAACGCTAAAATCCCAAATCGTTATTCAATTGCTCCGATTCCCCCTCGCTAACCACCCCGCCAAGGCTGCAAATGGCAAAAGTCAGTCCACAAGTTAGGGTTCCAAGGAGGACTCGCAAAGGGCTTAAAGTCAAGCCCGGAGCACTTTAAAAGCAAATAAAAAAATCAATACTGTACTTCAAAATACAGGAAAGTGATGAAAGACATTAGAATTAATTGCGCAACAGTCTCAAGTCCGTAAAAATGGAATATAAAATTAAATTTTTTAATGTGTAATTTTCAGGGTTATATCAATCTCTGGAATCAATGAGTTGATACATCAGGCCACCAACATGTACTTTTACATTGGCTTCATTCATATTTAATATTTAGTGATTTGCTATTTGATTGACAAATCACCTCTATCAGCCCTATTAAATTCCAAGCCTATAAGTGCAACGTGAGACTGGCAACAGTAGCAGGCTTGAAATCTGGCTGAGTTATAGAGCTATTACATTCGAGCTTGGAGCGAGTTACCAGCTCGAGACGCAAGCCAATAAACTTTAGCCGGGCTCTCAAGCTGTAAAGGGGACGGACTAGCCGCGGTCAACCTTAACCATCCAGTTGTGGAATAACGCAGTGCAACAAAGCGGTCTAGACTAATATGATTGACAGTGGGAGCTTATACATTTGATTGACATACGCCCATGCATTGACTGTGTTGTAAATTTAATTGGAAGTAGCATGCAGGTCCAGAAGCGGGTGGGTGTTTATAGTGAGAGAGAGAGGAGGGGTTATTTGGAGAGAGGTAGATTGCGTTTTTGATTGACTTATATTCTATTTCATACTGATTTACACTTAAGACTTACAAATATTTACAGATACATATAGGTTAAAGAACACACATAGAGACATATAGACACACAACCCCACCTTCCATCCCCCAAACCCCATGCCCCAACACTTATAATATAACACACAGCACACACATAATTTTTTTCCAACACACATATTACAGAATTTTTTTATTTATCCTTCTTTTAATTTTTGTTTATGATGGAGGGAGGAGAGGATGGCGAAGAGGGAGGAGAGGAGGGTGAGGAGGAGGAGGGACAAGAGGGAGGAGAGGAGTGAGAGGAGAGGAGGGAGAGGAGGAGGAGGGAGAGGAGGAGGAGGGAGAGGAGGGCATTGCAGTAATGGGTGGTGGAAGGAGGGCCCAAGCATCAGGCACAACTAGAAGAGGGACAGAAAGGAAGGGGCCTGATCCCCGGGGGAGTGGTAGTTTGGGTAAGAGACAGGCCCCAGGGAAAGCTCAGGGAGTCAACAGTCCACAGTCGAGAGGGCAAGAGGCTAGGGGCAAGCACAGGGCCCACAATTATACGAACCGGGAGAATGTGGTCATCTTTGGCTGCCCCGTCATTCTTGCAGGGGGGGAGGGAAGTGAAGCGTAGGCCTAGTGCTCAGGCTTGGCTGGATGTAGCGGCAGATTTTATGGCGTGGGCACAGCGCAAAGGGATGTGACGTCTGTAAACCAACGCTTCATTGACATCAGGGCCATGGTGAGTAGGAAGATGGCTAAGGAGGACAGAAAAAGCAGCATTACCTTTAATAAGCGGTTTCAAACCACTGTAGTTTGGGATAAACTTTGCTTGATTCTTATATGTGATAGAGGGGAATATATAGTGTCTTAATAAAATTGTTTGCATGAAAAGATTACAAAGTAAACAGTTAAACCATTAGCCTGAAGTTTGCTGAATTTCTTGTATTTGCAAAGAGTTTTCTCTCAATGTTTTCATCCCCTGAAATTCACAGGGAATATTAGAATACATTATACATTGTATCGTTTTGGCCTGGGGATTGTGCAGACATGCTCAGTTAGCAACTGAAGTCTTCCCTACTGTGGTAAGTCACATGATTTCAGACACTTTCCTTTAGCCAATCAGCAGCTTTTATGTCGGGTGCATTTTTTTAATGAATTACCTGAAATGCACAGTGCCATTGCTGGGGGTGTCTACATTTTTTGCTAGGTGGGCTATGATGCATTCTACAGAATGCATTTATAACCCACCTCACTTGCATATACCTTTAAGTACCGTATATACTCGAGTATAAGCCGACCCGAGTATAAGCTGAGGCACCCATTTTACCACAAAATACTGGGTAAAATGAGTGACTCGAGTATAAGCCGAGGGTGGGAAATGTGCTGCCTCCTGTGTCCCTCTTGTGCCCTCTGTGTCCCCCTCTCTCTCCATGTCTCTTCTCCCATCGCCCTTCCCTGTGTCTCTTCTCCCCTCTCCCTTCCCTGTGTCTCTTCTCCCCTCTCCCTTCCCTGTGTCTCTTCCCCCCTCCCTTATCACCCTCCTCAACCCCCCATCCTCAACCCCCCTCCTCAATCTCAACCACCCTCCTCAACCCCTTCCTCCTCATCCTCAACCTCCCTCCTCATCCTACCTCCACAACCCCCCCATCCTCAACCCCCTCCTCAAGCCCCCCATCCTCATCCTCCCTCCTCAACCCCCCCATCCTCATCCTCAACCCCCTCCTCAACCTCAACCCTCCTCAACCTCAACCATCCTCAACCTCAACTCCCCTCAACCCCAACTCCCTCAACCTCCGTCCTCAACCCCTCATCCTCATCCTCTCTCCTCAACCCCCATCCTCAACCCCCCTCCTCAACCCCTCCTCCTCATCCTCAACATCCCTCCTCATCCTCAACCTCCCTCCTCATCCTCCCTCCTCATCCTCAACCTCCCTCCTCAACCCCCCTCATCAACCCCCATCCTCATCCTCAACCCCCCATCCTCAACCTCCCTCCTCAACCTCAACCCCCCTCCTCAACCTCAGCCCCCCTCAACCCCAACCCACCTCGTCAACCTCAACCCCCCTCTACCTCCCCCCTCATCCCCAACCCCCCTCCTCAACCTAAACCCCCGTCAACCTCCACCTAAACCCCCCTAAATACCTCCCCCTCTCTTACCTGCTTGTGCATCCTCATCCTCAACCCCCTCCTCAACCTCAACCCTCCTCAACCTCAACCCTCCTCAACTTCAACACCCCTCAACCTCAACCCCCCATCCTCATCCTCTCCTCAACCTCCATCCTCAACTCCCCTCCTCAACCCCTCCTCCTCATCCTCAACCCCTCATCCTCAACCTCCCTCCTCATCCTCCCTCCTCATCCTCTCTCCTCATCGTGGCTCCTCATCCTCAACCTCCCCCCTCAACCCCCTCCTCAACCCCCTCCTCAACTCCCTCCTCAACCTCCCTCCTCAACCTTCCTCCTCAACCTTCCTCCTCAACCCCCATCCTCAACACCCCATCCTCAACACACTCCTCAACCCCCATCCTCATCCCCAACCCCTCATCCCCAACCCCCCATCCTCAACCTCAACCCCCCTCCTCAACCTCAACTCCCCTCAACCCCAACCCACCTCGTCAACCTCAATCCCCCTCAACCCCCCTCAACCCCAACCCCCCTCCTCAACCTAAACCCCCCTAAATACCTCCCCCCTCTCCCCTCACTTACCGGCTTGTGCTCCAACCTCCGCTCCTTAACCCGGTGTGCATGTGATGTCACATGCCCGCAGCGTCATTAGCATATACTAGGTGCGGGCACCCGGTATATGCTAATGACGTGGCGTGCATGTGACGTCACAGGCGTGACGGCGCCGGGTCAAGGAGCGGAGGCCGGAGCACAAGCAGGTAAGTGAGGGGAGAGGGGGGAGGTATTTAGGGGGGTTTAGGGGGAGGAGGGGGGTTGAGGCGGGTTTAGGTTGAGGAGGGAAAGAGACACGGGGGGTAGAAAGACACATGGGGGTTAGAGACACACGGGTGGGGTTAGAGACACACGGGGGGGTTAGAGAGACACGGGGGGGTTAGAGAGACACAGGGGGGTTAGAGAGACACGGGGGGGGGGGGGGGGGAGTGACTCGAGTATAAGCCGAGGGGGCCTTTTTTGCCTTAAAATAAGGGCTGAAAAACTCGGCTTATACTCGAGTATATACGGTAATAAACTAAGAGCATTTTGCAGCTGTATAAACCATGGAAATAAAATATATTTTTTGCGTGTATATGTTAATGCACTATTTGCAATTATATTGTTAAGCATGTTATATAGCTGCAATATAATGCCAGGATCATTTTTACAATGTAAACTTTGACTTTCAAAAATGGTAAGGTTATAAGAAGCTTTATTTTTTAGCTAATTTAGTACATAATCTTTTACCTGAAGTTATTGCCATCTGCCAGAGTCATATAAATGATAATGTGTTTTGACTTCTGGAAAAATCATTATTTCACCATTTCTTATGAAATGAAATAAGTATGACATGTTGGATTTTCCCCAGGTATTTTGATAAAATATATTATCAGGGATTTCTGGGGAAAGGGGGTCATAATTTGCAATGAACTTAGCTCAGGGGTCTAGTAAGACCAGAGATGTCTAGATGGGATTAATCTTGTGCTGACTGAACAATTTGGGAACAAAGAGAGGATTAAAAGAATTACTCAGTCCAGTTCCTGGTCAGCAGGCAATAATCGGGAGGTATAACATCAGAGGTTGTGTCTTGTATTGATTGGGTGATGTTTTGTATAAATATACTGTATCTTCATCAATAAAGGAGTCTCAGTTTGATGGTGTATAACTACAGAGTGCTGTCATTCTTGAGAAAGCGATTATGGAGTAAATCACTTCTTGGTATTCTGAAACTTCTCCTGGGTTCTACTGTAAAGGGACCAACACCTGCTCCTGCTGTTCCTGATTGTTCCTGTTGCATCCTGTGGCTGGTTTCCTGCTAAAGGGACATACACTTGTCCCTGATCCTATGTTCCTGGTATCCTGAACTGGTTCCTGACCCGGAGAAGCCATCTGGGCACTGAGACTTCCAACCCATCATGGTCCTGAGGAGTGTCCAGTAAGCTGAAAGCAGGAAGGTTTTGGGTACACTTGGTCCCCTCACCCCTGGGTTGTGACAGGGCTAATTCCCATCCCTGGGCAAAAATCTTTATTTTGAGCTATGGATAATAAGGCAGATTGTGATGGCGTCAGTTTGCATGCATTTTTATATTTATCCTAGTATAGGTTATGATTGATATGGATATATAATTTTATGTTTAGCTTTTTAGACACATTTAAGTATGCAATGTTCTTAACTTTAGTTGGAAAGCATAAATATTGTTCTATTTTTATACATGGTAATGGTGAATTAGAGTATTGTCATTGTACCAGCTGTATAAATCTTGTTGCTAAATAATAGAATTTTGTATTTGGAGCCGATAGTCCACCCAGAGTTTTATGTCACTGGAGTGATTTTAAATAATTCTGGCTATTTTAAAATCCTATATATATTTTGTGAAAAGTTTCTGTATTTTTTCCAGAATTTTTGGAGCAACTTTAATTGGTAAGCTTCTAAATAAATGTGGTAATTTTGTCAAGTGATTAATCTTTAGGATCAATTTTCTCCCTTGTAGGGATATTTAAAATTTAGTCCATTCTTTCAGTTCGTAAGTCATTTTTTGTTATTAAAGGAGGAAAATTATTGTCAAATTGGCAGTGTGGCTTGGCTATAATTTTACACCTAGGAAGGAAATTTCTTTATTAGACCATATAAATAGGATATTTTTACATAATAGAAGTTGAGTATGGTTGCTAAGTTTCACTGGCATTGCATATAATGTTATTGGTTAATTTTTAGATCTGACAAAGAGCCAAATTCAGTTAAAGGTATATGCAAGTGAGCTGGATTATGAATGCATCTGGTAGAGGGGAATTAGTAGTGTATGAAAAAAATGGGCATAAAAAAATACAGAAATAAACATTTAAACTATTTTCTATCAATGTTGACACCCCCTGAAAATCCCAGCGAAAATTAGCCTACATAATACATTGTATCTTTTTGGTCTGTGAATTGAGCTGCATATTTCCTTTAGATTTCTGCAATACCCAGAACAAGGTCTGTGTCCATTCACTGATTGTTTTATCTACATCCCAGGTGAAACTTCCCCCAGCCCCAGGAATTTGCCCCTGGAACCCCCAGCCCCAGTGATTTGCCCCATCACCTCCCAGCCCCAGTGAATTGCCCCAGTGATCTCCTCCAGCCCCAGTGAATTGCCCCTGAGATCTCTCCCAGCCCCAGTGAATTGCATGGACTCACTCACACAGAGACACATGCACTCACACTGGGACACACACACAGAGATTATGAACGTTCGCTTCCTCAAACCTTGCAGGTCATTGCAGGACCATAAATCAATCATAAATGCTCATTCGCCTCAAAGGCAGATTAGAATAGGAAGAAGAAGCTGAAATGTTTGGTTTCAGTACAATTATAATTTGTCAGAATGTATCAAGGAGAGATGTCTAAAGAACAACCGTGTAACCACTCAAGCATTTTTACTTGAATGTCGATTTATGTTTCCTTTAAGGACCCAGTGTAGCAGTCTCATCGAGCTGGCTGCATACAGCATTGCTGATTGGCTGCAAAGCTGAGCATGCTCACATAGACAGTACATTTTTACAAAAATTAACCCTCTCAGGAGCCTAGCTCAATCCTGTGGGTGTAAACATCACCTGCAACAGTTTTTTTTAATGCAAAGCTAAAAAAACAAAGTGCATGCAAATAAATGTAATCATACACTACTAATTCCCCCCTATCAGATGCATTCATAATCCAGCTCACTTGCATATACCTTTAATAATTTCAGTAGATTAAGGATCAAGATGTGTTTATTTGAAAGCATAAGAATAATGTCATAAGGCATAAAGGGCTAATTTAAATTAATTTTGCCAAAACTTTAATGTCAGTTACATCATTATGTCTTCTAAATGCTAAAGCTAAGGGTTCAATATATAAAGCACATAAAAGTGGAGATAGGGGAAATCCCTGTCTTGTGCCTCCTTTGCATTTCGATTGGAGTGGTACGAATGCCCATTGCGCATATGTGTGCAATAGGTTTATGGAAGAGGGTTGCGAAAGCTCTTATGATCTCATTTGAAATATTTTAGGGGGTTTGAGCAGTAAATAAAAAAAAAGGTTTACCCTGTCAAATGCTATCTGGACATCTAATGGTAACAGGATGGATTGGATAGTGCGATTGATGGTATGTTGCTGTAAAGTAATAATCCTTCATACATTGTCTGGGGCTTGCCTTTCCAGTATGAAGCCTACTTCATCTGTATGTATAATTGTTTGTATTACTCTATTAGTTCCCATAGCTATAATTTTGGCATACATTTCCACATCAGAATTTATGAGGGATTTTTGCTTATAATTATTTTTATGGGATGCATCCTTCCCTTATTTAGACAAAAAGATAATATGATCCTTTAGGAACACTGTGTAGGTGTTTTATCATTTTGCAATGCTAGAAATACGTTATGGAGTTTTGGAATCAATTGTTCTTTTTACATTTTGTAGTAGCTATTAATGTACCAATCCAGGCCTGGAGATTTACCATATTTTAATCTCTTTATAGCTTAACTGATCTCTCTGTGACTAATTTTTTGATTGCTTTACATTTAGTAAACTACATTATTCAAGTGTTAGAAATGTAATCATATTTTAATTCTTTATCTAATATCAATATCAAAGTCAAGAGGACATGTCTGGAGGTGAAAGGAAAGTCCACTGCTGCAAAGAATAATTCAACATAGGAACCTGAAATGTTAGGACTATGAACTAAGACAAACTGGATGTGGTCAAGATAACAAGATTAAAAATTGATATCTTGGGAGTTAGTGAATTCAAATGGAATGAAATGGAACATTTCATATCTGAAAAGCACCAGGTCTTCTATTATTGTTAAGAATCCCGAAGAAATGGAGTAGCCCTCATAATCAATCAAAGGGTGGCCAAATCAGTGCTCAACTACAACCCAAAAAATTACACAATTATGTCAAATTGTATTTAAGGCAAGTCATTTAACATCATGCTGTTCAAGTCTACGCTCAAACCATTGATGCTTTGAGGCTAAAGTTGTCCAATTCTAAATGGAATACCAACAATAGAGGTGCTCAGGCAGAGAACGAACTAACCTTAATAGGTAGTTCTATGGATATGGTCATCTACTCTGAGAGCATTCTCCTTTAGTTCAATTGATCGTTTCACAGGAAGAATTATCCTGTAGTATAGTCACTCAAAAGAGTGACCCAGCCCCAAAATAACAGGCAATTCTACCCTGAATAGGAGAAACAGCAAACCTTAGATGTATGTTTTTGCCCTAATTTGGCCTCATCGGTAGGGTGTAGCTTATAACTCCCTAAGGTACAGTAAGCAAGGACTCCATGTCTGGAGCCCCCTATCACCCTTAGGGAGACAAAGTCCTAAGAGTCATTTGCATAAGCAATACCAACAAAAGAGATGCTGAGGCAGAGAACAAACTATCCTTAACAGTTAGTTCTGTGGATATGGTCATCCACTCTTAATAGGTATCTCTGTGGATCTGGTCATCCTCTTTTACCTCACTTGTGCCCTCCACAGGGAGAAATATCCTGTAGTATATCAGTCTGGTCTCACTCACTCACTAACAAATTGTCCAGCCCCAAAATACCAGGCAATTCTACCCTGAATAAAAGAAACAGCAAACCCTAGAAGTACATTTCAGCCTTCAACCTTAGGGAGACAAAGCCCTAAGGGTAATTTGTGTAAACAATACCAACAATAGAGGTGCTCAGGCAGAGGACTATTCTTAATAGGTAGTTCTATGGATTTGGTCATCCAATCTGAGAGCATCCTCTTTTAGCTCACATGTGCCCTTCACAGGGAGAGATATCTTGTAGTATATCAGTCTGGTCCCACTTTTGACAAAGAGAAGCAGTTTAGAGAAAGAAGAGGTGGCAGAAATATGCAGAAGATCTAAACAGGAAGGATCTTAACAGCAGTGATGACCTCAATAGTTTGTCCAATGAACTGGAGCCAGACATCTTGGAGAGTGAAGTGAGATGTGCCCTAGGAAGCCATGCTAATAACATGGCTACAGGAGTTGATGGAATCCCAGCTGAACAGTTCCAAATCCTAGAAGATGATCCGGTGAAAGTGTTGCTTGACTAATGCCAACAAATTTGGAGAAAGCAATAATGGCCAGTAGAATGGAAAAGGTCAGTCTATATCCATATCCCTAAAAAGGCAGTGCCAAAGAGTGGTTGCTAAGTCCTTAAAACCAAATTCTCCTGGGATTATGATGTCCTAAAAAAAAGGGTTACACAAAATAAAAATACAAATCTTTGAATCAAAGACCTAGAACTTGCATTCATTTTACAAACCGACATCCTCTCATCATACACACCTAACCTAAGAGTAATCCTCCATAACTGCACCCTAAGCTTCACTGAGGTAATACATTAACAATACTCCAGGGTGCATTACTTATACAGTGCTCTGTTTCAACCATAGCTAAACTCTGTCTAAACTAACTAAATAACTAACTTCACATATGCACAACTCTATAATTAGCAATAGGTAGTATACATGGGAATATACTAAAAAAACATATTAAAGTCATAATAAATTATATAAGCATAATTAAATCTTATTTAAAGCAAGTTAATAATGACATTTATCTCAAGGCTAGTACAATATATAGATATATGTAATTCATAGGAAGCAGTTAAAAAGTTTCAGTATTACCATATATTACGCCCCAATTCAATTGAGCAAATTGTAGTTACGAGTGCCTGTAAACTAATTTGCTATTCATTTGGCATCTTTTCGCTACCCACAAATAATTTGCGGGTTACAGGCTGAAAATCCCTGCGGTTGTCAAAATCGTAACGCCGACCCGGCTAAATGGCAAATGTAGAAGAAAATACTATGAGTACCAGATAGGACCCGCAATGGGTTTAAACACATGTTCATAGCACTGTAAATGCAAATACAAAATCAATACTGCACTTTAAAATACAGGGAAAGCAATGAAATGGAATGAAAACATTTTTTTAACGTTTAATTTCCATGTTATATCAATCTTGGGAATCAAGGAGTTAATACATATCAGGCCACCCTAATGGACTAGAACAGTATCGCCATTCATTTTTATAATTTTGTACATTGCCGCATTGCAAGTCTGATCACATATCGGATTTCTAAATGCTATTTGATTGACGTTTAACCTCCATGTTTTACTGATGACGGTCTCATTTACTATTGGCTGTTTTTACATCGGTAGTTACGGCCTTGCTTAATTGTTAATCATCATGCTCTGAAATGCTACTTACGGGTGCATGGTTTACAGTTACAGCCAGGTAGTTGCGTCCTTGTTCAATTGCAATTGAATGTGGCTCTATGTCTGTAATTTGACTAAAGAAATATTTAATCTATTCTGTCACAAGCATTGTACTGGTTTATGAACTACTGCTTCTTTACTAATGAGATATTACATCAATAATTTTATGTGCTTCTTTCTCCTGTTCTTCTATAAATGATGACATAGGTCCATTCTGACAGAGAGAAGCACCAACCTGTTTTATTATCACTTAAGTTTAGTAACATTAAGGATAACTCCATTGTGGGTGAAAACGCATATCTTCCACAACTAGAAAAATAAAAAAATAACCTGGCCAAAGAGAAAAAACTGTCAGGTCAGCATAAAAATAAGAAATAAAAAAACTAAAGAAATACAATAATCCTTTTGGTTGGTTGAGAATTCTGGCTGTCCTTACATGCTTAAAATAACCCATAAAATATTGCACCTAGATATCATGTCTTTAAAACAAATACATGTGTTTCTACATGTTAGTGTGAGTAAAATTTAATTTGCCTATTCTATAATTCTACAATAATTCTCAAAACACAATTTAAACCAGCCACTTTTAAGTACTCAATATTAAGTGCCCCTTGCATTTTCCTGTCTTGGAGGCATAAAATGTTTCAGTATAAACCATTATTATAAGGGATATAACTTAATTAAGGTTAGTTCATTCTCTGATTAATCATCTCTAATTTTGTGTTTTTGTTTATTCAAATGAGCCTTGGGCTTAGTTTCCCTAAGAGTGATAGGGGACTACTCCTTGTTCAACTACACCCCACTAACGAGGTCCAATTAAGGCTAATAGTATGTCTGGGATTAGCAGTGTCACCTATTCAGTGTATTGCCTGGTATTTGGATCACTCTACTAGGTGAGACCAGACTGACATACTACGGGATATTTCTCCCTGTGACGCTAAAAGAGGCTGCTCTCAGAGTGGGTTATCATGGCCATAGAACTAACCTATTTATGTTCATTTGTTCTCTGATTGATTGCCTCTAATTAGTTTTTTTGTTTATTCAAATTACCCATTGTCTCCCAAAGGGTGAAAGGGAACTCTAGATGTGGACCCCTTGCTCACAGTGCCTTGGGGAATTCAACTACTCTCCACTGACGGGCCCAATCAATGCTGAAACATACATCTGGGATTTGCTGTTTCTCATGTTCAGGGTAGAATTGCCTGGGATGTTGGGGCTGGGTCACTCTAGTGAATGGGACCAGACTGGTATACTATAGGATATTTCTCCCTTTAAAGGGCACAAGTGAGATAAAGGAAACTGCTCTCAGGGTGGGTTCTTATGTCCATAGAACTAACCTATTATGGTTCATTCTCTGATTGTGGACCTTTGGTTTTGTGTTTTGACAGGATGCAGATGTGGTCTTATATTGTCTGTCCAGGAAGGGACAAATCCTAAACAGAGGGAATGTCCTGGCATTTTTTGCCATTCACAAATTAATGTGAGCTCACGAAAAATAGTTTAATAGTTATTAATATTAATTATTAATTAATATTAATTATTAAAAGGTCTCAATTGCGTCTCACAGCGATCTGGAGGGGAAGGGGGGTAGAGAGGAATGTTTGTCTCTTTCAGTGCTGCAGACTGAATATACAATAGCAATGTAACATATTTAAACTTTTAAAGGGATATCCTCGATATTTTTACAACACTTTTTTTCCAGCTGGTCTTAAAACTAATAAAGGAAATAATGTAAACAAGCATAAAAAGATTCCTTTTCATATAATTTCTGAAAAGCAGCTGAATCACAAAATGACCACGTTTTATCATATTGTAGTATAGATGTTAACAGTTAATAAAAAGAAAGCATGTCAAATCTACATATCTTTATTTCTTTATCAACTGCGAGTTTAAACCAAGAGTTTCTGAGGTGCCCTTCGTACAGACATCTTAAGCAACCAACTTCAACCTCTCTTGGGGATATAAAACTATTCTTCACTGCAGGCTTGAAGAGACTAATGATAATGCTCAGAAAATGCTAACAGGTTTGGAACAAGCTAATGATGCGACTTAAAAATAGAACATGCATGTTTCAGTATTGAAAAAAAATAAACCATTAAAATAGATGCATATAAATATCACAACCACACTAGTTTTTAAAAGAAATACAGTTTGAGAATAAGGACTTACTGCTCATCCAAAAGCTCTTCAAGCACATACCAACAGCACTCTTATACATTAGTTTAAAGAACTAGAAAACAAGGTGTCCTTGGTCGGAAGTAGTAACAAAACAGAGCATGATTACATTGACTGGACAACAGACAAATATTAGCGGAAAAAAAGTACAACCTAATGATACACAAAAAGGTGGCCTGGGAACTGCTCATTAAAGGTCATTTCCATACATAATTTTACTTGTAAATAATCAACCATGTTAACTGTAAGATAGTTCACTCTGTTTTCTTTTGTGCCATGAAAAGGTAGTAAACAGGCAAGGTAGGCTTTAGCAAGACTTCATTATTTGTATCAATATTCTCACTCAACAACATTTATCTTTAATCCTTTGGGGCTATTTAGAATTCCTTAAAACTATCTCTGGGGGTATGCGCCTTAGTTACCTTCTTCCATTCATTCAAACAACAATTTATTTATGATCCCACTTTGAATCGGAGCTCCCATGCACAGTATTTTTCAACAACTTACTCATGCTTTCTTCAGATCTACCTCCTATTGGGTATTTACCCTCTGTCCACCTCTGTACTATATACACAGATATCACACACTCTGACCTGTCTCAGGTACAATCCAGTCTCTTACTTGTTTAGTCACTTTTAGTCACATATCAATTCCTTCTTATTGTCATATACGGACCCTCATTTTCCAGAGATACAGGCTCAACAGCAGTGAAAAGAGAGACAAACGAAAATAAACCACTGTGCAATAAGTTTACCTTTCTAGGTATAGGACTTGTATGTGCTGGAACAGACTGTTATCAGGCATATTGTTACACAATAGTCCTACACAACACCATCTGAAAGGAAAATATCAAAGACAAAACAGCAGGGCCTAGAGATTAGAATTGTACCTGGAAAAACTATAGAAAAGAGGTTAGACCATGTAAATGGGTGACAAAATGGAGTAGAATTGAGTTAACAGGGAGACACAACAATAATACAGGAAGGAGAGGTGTTATGACACAAGTCCCTGGTGCTGGTGATCAAATCAAGCAATTTATGCCTCTGTTGGATTCTGCCGCAACCATGTGCTGGCTTAGACCTCCCTAGAGACAATTGGCTTAGTTGCCAAACAGCAAACAGTGACCTTATAAGACAACACACACCTTTTTAAAATGGTGGGGAGCAATAAATTACACTAGTGGCCACACTCAATCTCTATGTCTGTGCACCTATATGCCTGGCCAACTTGCTATCAGCACGCCTCCTGTCGGACTCACAAGGGTACTGGGACATCTTGACCAAGGCACTTATTCCACAGCTCATTGATTGTTGCTCTTCAAAGTTACTTCAATCACTTCACACATTCAACCTTAGACATTATGTAGGGGGTTTATGTTCCCCCTGCCCATGTCCTCCTACCACCTATGAACCAAGGGATCCTTGGGATTCTCTAACTAAACCTACTCTATACAGGGAAATCCTGGGGATTCCCTCCTCTCACACTCAAACCCCCCCATCCCCATTATGTGACTATAACCATGGTGGTCTCTATAGACCACCTGAAAACTAACAGTTAACCCCATGCTAGGGAGGTCCTTGAAAGACCTCCATGGCAGGGGGTAACTTTTAGTTGCCATGGGAGTCTATATAGACCACCACGGTTATACTCAGGTGATTGGGATTGGGGTTTAGAATGTGGAAGGAAGGAAATCCTGGGGTTCCCATCAGAGCCTTGGGGGAGGGAATCCCAGAGTTCAACCGGTTTGAGTTATTGAAGGGAATTGCAGGGATCCCTGGGCTCATAGGGGGTATTGGAGTCATATTGGGGGCTCTCAATTTCATTATCTGATTTTTCAGACATTGATTTAGTTTCTGTTGACAGAGGTGGCATTGCTTGTTTTGGTATGTAGAAATTTTTCATATCTTTGTTAGCATGTTTTTTTTAGGAGCTGGTTTTGTTTTTCCACAATCATGTTGTATTCTAGCTCTAGTCACCTGTATTTTTTGCTGTTCAGCCAATGTAATTATTATGATGCTGTATAGTGCTAAATAGACATCTTACATTCAAGTTAATAGATGTCTCTCTGTATAGTCAAATTTTAATTTTCTTGTGGTATACTCACAATGTATAGTTCAATACTCTTTAGCATAAAAATAAAGTGGCAAAGGCCATTGAGAAAATGAAAGGTACACAAATAAATCAATATTATGCTTCAAAGTTGAGTATTTTAAGAATAAATTATCTACAGAGGACATACCTATCTCTGACTCTCCATATGAAAGGCCATCAATTAACTCTCATAGTGAGGAGTGATAAAGAGCATACCCAGTTAGATAAATTATAATAGCCACAAAGATGTTTAATTTGCAAAGATCACATATAATTATAACAATCTGTCATAGTCCACTTCCCGCAGGGAGAGTTAAAAGGCCAATTTAGTGTTCTTATAAAGAGCTCTCTAAGAAATAGTTAGATAGGGCCAGAATAGAAAAAAGATGTTATGAAACTTTTATGGCACATTTAAACAATGAATTGCTGTTTTTTAATCACAGGCATTGTGAGCTCCTTATCTCTGCACCCCCTGAATGATTTATAGAGTGGGAGCTGCCCAGAAGAAAATGATTTTCAAAAAGGCACTAGAAATTGTATTTGTGTACATTGCCAGCAGCTCATGTTACACTACTAACTGGTACTAATGTTTGTTTTAAAGAGAGGTCTCAAAAGGTTTTCAATTTCATACCTCCCCCTGAGCAAATCCCACTCCAGAGACAATACATCATTCAGAATATGGTGAGATCTGGTGCTTAAAAATAGTAACTAATTGTTTAAATGCACAGTAAAAGTTTAATAACTGTTTTTGCCTACGGTAGCTTTTCTTTCCCATTCTGGATCGCTACCTTAATGTCGTGAAGGGGATTGTGTATTTTAAGGAAGCTGTGAGCTATACCATGTAGGGTCACCCAAGATGGGTATGTCATAGCTGAGAGGTCAGACAAATTCTAGTCCACTGAAGAAGGAACTGGCAACCCACTCCAGTATCTTTGCCAAGAAAAAGATATGGATAAGTACAGCCAGAATCACAGATGTGATGATCTATGTCATAGATGTGCCTTGTGTGCTTTGTCCATATGGTCACCAAGAGTGGAACACCTCTGAAGGACTGAACAGCAGCTATTCTTTAGAATCCCCTTTATAAGATCGCTAAAGTGGTGCTTTAATTACCGTAATGGTCCTAGATAAGAAGAGCTAGAGAATTAGAGGAGAGTTATCTAACATTTCCACAACAAACAATTGCAATTATATAAATACTTTTCTTTTCTGCAGCAACTGGGATATCGTGCTTCGTTGTGATATGGTACCTTTAAGTATAAAAAAAAGAAAAACAGAATATAATATCCTAACAAGTAGAGAGACTGCTGTTTTGCAGTGCTGTGAATTTATAGGGCTCAGGATCACTCATTAATAATGCTGATTTGTAGCAGCCTGCATTGTACATGGTTCATCAGATGCAGTAATGAGAGATGCCCTCTCTATATAACACTGCTCAATCATAGGGAATGAGTTTACCAGTGGTGCAGACATCATGAAACAGTATTCAAAGGGCATGCAGCCATCTAAATGTCTGGCACAGCAGCCTGGCACTGGAGGTACAAAAACAAAACACTTCAGTGCACCCCGACAGAGCTGCTGAGACACAATTGTGAAATTCGGCAGCCTCTTTAATTACTGATGTAAAACCCAGTGGGTAGGTAATATCCTTGGGCAAGCTTTATTGCAAAAAACGATGAAAGTTTGGAACTGCAGGAGATATAATGTAATAATGACAATATATGCAATTGCCGATTTATTGGCTTGCCCTGAAAGAAATTCATTTAAATTTATTTTGCATGAAAAATTCAATTAATGATCTGTTATTATAGTAAGGCGGTATGTTTTGGGATTAAAAGACATGGTAAAATACTGTAATAAATGTCTAATTAAAGATACATGAAAAGGCACACTTTTGCAGCATTAGTCAACAGAATACAATTTGAATGAGCGTCCTACATACTTACACATGAATAGGCTCACCCTGAAGTGGCTATACATCTTTGTGATCTGAAATGTGGTTATGTGCCTTTTTCCACAGATTGTCAATTTGTATATTTACTGCAAGTTGCAATGGATATGATCTGGAAATGCTTGTTGCTTTTTTATACTTGTTCTTCTGTGACTGATTTTTATTTTAATACTACAATCATTATATACTTTAAATCTGTATATAGCTGTAAGTACTAATAGAATGGTGCGCATATGCTTGCTACTTTATTATTCCTGCATCAATTAAATGTATTATTAGTTGCGTGGCTAAGTAAGAAATTGTGTAGAGAATTAGTGAAATAATCATTATAAAAAATAATTCTAATAAAACGATGTTCATTAGAAGAGATGTGAAAGGCTGCAATTTGGCAATGCCCTTCACAGCCAATAGTTACTGGCCTCTGAGGCTCTAAATCACTAAGCTTGCTTGTCTCTTTGTCCATCATAACACTATGACCTTTTCTAAAGACGTCATTGGAGTGGAGTGGATAGGTCTCCATTTCTGTGCACTTTCACACCCTTTTAACATAGTGGTCACTGAAGCTGCTTGTTCCTTATAGAACAAACAGGAATTAATATTGGTGTCAGCACGCTTGACTAGACACGGATGGGGATGCTCCATTATCTCATTTGCATTCACTTCAACTCAAGTAGGCAGCCTAAGAATCAAATGTTATATGAGTTTTATTTTTCAGATGTTAATGTGTTTTTACCTTCAAGGCTTCTCTACTCAAAGACCTATTTGTTTTTGTTCTCTGGTTCAACCATGTAGTCCTGAATAGTATATTGGCCTGTATGTTTCTTCTTCTCTATGGAACATGGAAAGGAAGAAAACATTAGATTCAGATCTAATGCTCAATGACCCTCCATTCTTTTGCAAAGTGTTAAGATTGTTTTTGCCTTGTACTTAAGCTACAGAAGATGTTGGCGCATTATAAAGGATGATAATAATAAATAACATTACATTATACTGCAGTCACCATATTGGAGGGAATAGTGAGGACATAGCTCATTAACTGTTTCGTATGCATTATGCTATTCTATAGTATATACTTCCCCTCAGTAGCGTAAGTAGGGGGGTGCATGGGGGGCGGAGCACCCCGGGTGCCACCTCCTTGGGGCTGGCAAAAATGCCCCCTCCTGCCTTCCATCACACATTCTCCTTCCCCCGGTCCCCTTACCCCAGTACCCTGCTCTCTGCTTGTGTCTGCTCTCAGGGGGAGGAGCCAGCAGAGGGAAGCACACCGTCAGCACGGAGAAGAAGGTAAGAGAGAGGGGAAAGGCATGGAGGGAGGCTTGGGGGGGGGGGCGGTGACATGGATGGAGGGAGAGTCATGGAGGCAGGGAGAGGCATGGGAGGAGGGAGAGGCATGGGGGAGAAAGAGACATGGAGGGAGAGAGAGGCATGGGGAAGAGAGGCAAAGGGATAAAAGGGAGACACACAGAGGGAGAAAGGGAAGAGGGAGACATGGAGGGAGAGGGGGAAACATGGGGAGACATGGGGGAGAGGGGGAGACATGGTGGAGAGGGAAGCATGGGGTAGACATGGAGGAGAGAAGGAGACATGGAGGGAGAGGCATGGGGAAAAGAGGCAAAGGGGAACAAGTGAGACACATGGAGGGAGAAAGGGAAGGGGGATACTTGGAGGTAGAGGGGGAGACATGGGGGAGAGAAGGAGACATGGAGGGAGAGGCATGGGGAAGAGAGGCAAAGGGGAACAAGTGAGACACATGGAGGGAGAAAGGGAAGGGGGAGACATGGAGGGAGATTGGGAGACATGGGGGAGAGGGGGAGACATGGGGGAGAGGGAAGCATGGGGGAGAAAGGGGGAGACATGGGGGAGAGAAGGAGACATGGAGGGAGAGGCATGGGGAAGAGAGGCAAAGGGGAACAAGTGAGACACATGGAGGGAGAAAGGGAAGGGGGAGACATTGAGGGAGATTGGGAGACATGGGGGAGAGGGAAGCATGGGGGAGAGAAGGAGACATGGAGGGAGAGGCATGGGGAAGAGAGGGGAACAAGTGAGACACATGGAGGGAGAAAGGGAAGGGGGAGACATGGAGGGAGATTGGGAGACATGGGGGAGAGGGAAGCATGGGGGAGAGAAGGAGACATGGAGGGAGAGGCATGCGGAAGAGAGGGGAACAAGTGAGACACATGGAGGGAGAAAGAGAAGGGGGAAACATGGAGGGAGAGGGGGAAATATGGGAGGAGATGGAAGCATGGCGGGAGAGGGGGAGACATGGGGAGAGAGAAGGAGACATGGAGGGAGGGAGAGGCATGGATGGAGGGAGAGGCATGGGGGGAGAGAAGGAGACATGGAGGGAGAGAGAGGCATAGGGGATGGAGACCCATGGGGAAGAGAGGCAAAGAGGAAAAAGGGAGACACATGGAGGGGGAAAGGGAAAAGGGAGACAAGGAGGGAGAGCGGGAACCATGGGGAGACATGGGGGAGAGGGAAGCATGGGGGAGAGGGGGAGACATGGGGGGAGAGAAGAAGACATGGAGGGAGAGGCATGGGGGAGAGAAGGAGACATGGAGGGAGGGAGAGGCATGTCGATGAGAGGCAAAGGGGAACATTGAGACACATGGAGGGAGAAAGGGAAGGGGAGACATGGAGGGAGAGGGGGAGACATGGGGAGAGGGGAAGACATGGGGAGAGGGGGAGACATGGGGAGAGAAGGAGACATGGAGGGAGGGAGAGGCATGGGGAAGAGAGGCAAAGGGGGGAAAAGTGAGACACATGGAGGGAGAAAGGGAAGGGGGAGACATAGAGGGAGAGGGGGAAACCTGGGAGGAGAGGGAAGCATGGGGGGAGAGAAGGAGACATGGAGGGGGGTAGGGAGAGGCATGAGAGGAGGGAGAGGCATGGGGGGAGAGAATGAGACATGGAGGAAGAGAGAGCCATGGGGAAGAGAGGCAACAGGGATAAAGGGAAACACATAGAGGGAGAAAGGGGAGGGGGAGGGGGAAATGTGCGAGGAGAGGGAAGCATAGGGGGAGACACAGGGGGAGAGAAGGAGACATGAAGGGAGGGAGGGAGGGAGGAAGAGGCATGGGGAGGGAGAGGCATGGGGAAGAGATGCTAAGAGGAAAAAGGGAGACACATGGAGGGGAAAGGGAAGAGGGAGACATGGAGGGAGAGGGGGAAACATGGGGAGATATGAGGGAGAGGGAAGCATGGAGGTGAGGGAGAGACATGGGGAGAGAGAAGAAGACATGGAGGGAGAGGCATAGGGAGAGAAGGAGACATGGAGGGAGGGAGAGGCATGTCGATGAGAGGCAAAGGGGAACATTGAGACACATGGAGGGAGAAAGGGAAGGGAAGACATGGAGGGAGAGGGGGAGACATGGGGAGAGGGGAAGACATGGGTAGAGGGGGAGACATGGGGAGAGAAGGAGACATGGAGGGAGGGAGAGGGGGAAACATAGGGGGAGACACGGGGGGAGAGAAGGAGACATGAAGGGAGGGAGGGAGGAAGAGGCATGGGGGAGGGAGAGGCATGGGGAAGAGATGCAAAGAGGAAAAAGGGAGACACATGGAGGGGAAAGGGAAGAGGGAGACATGGAGGAAGAGGGGGAAACATGGGGAGATATGGGGGAGAGGGAAGCATGGAGGTGAGGGAGAGACATGGGGAGAGGGAAGCATGGGGGAGAGGGGGAGACATGGGGGAGAGAAGGAGACATGGAGGGAGGGATAGGCATGTCGATGAGAGGCAAAGGGGAAAAGGGAGACACATGGAGGGAGAAAGGGAAGGGGGAGACATGGGGGAGAGACATGGGGGGAGGAAGAGGCATGGGGAAGAGACACAAAGGGGAAAAAATGAGACACATGGAGGGAAAGGGGGTAAACATGGGGGAGAAGGAAGCATTGGGGGAGAGAGGGAGACATTGGGGGAAAGGGAGAGACATAGGAAAGAGGGAAGCAGGGGGAGAGGGGGAGACATTGGGGAGAGAAGGAGACATGGAGGGAGAGGCAAAGGGGAAAAAGGGAGGCACAAGGAGGGAGAAAGGGAAGGGGAGACATGCAGGGAGAGGGGGGAAACATGGGGGGAAATGGAGACATGGGGGAGATATGTGGAAGAGGGAGACATGGATGTAAATGGAGAGGCATGGGGGAGAGAGGCAATGGGAAAAGGGGAGACACATGGAGGGAGAGAGAGGTAAGGGGGAGACATGGAGGGAGAGGAGAGACACGGGGAGAGGGAAATAGGAAAGGGGGAGACACATGGGGGAGACATGAAGGGAGAGGGGGAAACATGGAGGAGAGGGAGGCATGGGGGAGAAAGGGAAACATGGGGAGAGGGAGAGGCATGGGGAAGAGGGAGACACATGGAGGGAGTGAAAGGCAAGGGGAGACATGTAGCGAGAGTAGGAGACATGGGTGAGAGGGATACATGGTGGAGAGAGGGAGAGGAATGGGGTAGAGAGGCAAGGAGAAAGAGGGAGACACATAGATAAAGGCATGAGGAGAGAGCTAGATGAAGAGAGAGGGAGAGAAAGAGGTGGAGCGAAAGAAAGAGAGAGGATAGAATGAGAGGCGAAGGGAGAGAGAGGGGAGAGGAGAGAAAGAAAGGGGGAGAGAGAGGGAGGGAGGGGAGAGAGAGAGTGGGGATAGGGAGAGAAAAAGAAAGCAGAGAGAGAGTGAGGGGAGAGAGAGGGGAAGAGAAAATGAGGGTGAGAAAAAAGAGGGATAGAATGAGAGGGGAAAGAGAGAGGGGATTGGGAAAGAGAGGAGAGAAAGAAAGGGAGACAGAGAAAGAGAAGGGAGGGAAATAGGGAGAGAGAGGGAGAGAAAGAGGGGGAGGAAGAGAGATAAAAGATAGGGGAGATTTAGAGAACGGAAGTGTGAGAGAGAAGGCGATATATACCGTATACATTTCCACGTACACATCAGTATGACCACACACAAAAGGGGTCTAGCATCAAAATGCAAGGCAAGTCTCTTTTACATGAGAGGTATATATGGATTTCCTAGGCACAGAGGTAAAAGATACTCGTTCGGCTCACCTTTTACCCTTAGGGAGATAATAGAGTAATTTAAATAAGATCACTGAAGCTGTAAGTTATGCATAATATTTTGTTCTATAGGACATACCTACTCACAGGCATATCAGACAGGTTTTAGCTTTGTTGTGGCATTACAGAGTAGACACTCTATGCAATTATTAATCTGCCCACACCTCAAAGATGAGAGGAGAAGTTTGAAAAATTATGTAGATGGAGGAGGGAAAATATAAGTAAGAAAGTGTTTCCTTTTGCCATTGTGCCAAGAGAGTATGATTGGGGGAGGTTGACTGTAAGTAATATATGTATTGGCTGTCTACTTGCTTGGGATGAGTGAATAAGAGTTTGGACAAGTGTATTTATG
This sequence comes from Discoglossus pictus, assembly GCA_027410445.1. Classification (NCBI taxonomy): domain Eukaryota; kingdom Metazoa; phylum Chordata; class Amphibia; order Anura; family Alytidae; genus Discoglossus; species Discoglossus pictus. The sequence continues at coordinate 83,440,793 of CM050167.1, read as the reverse complement.
ATCAATGAACAATTTTTCTTTTTCTTTACTTTCAATTTTATTGAAAAAACACAGGATAATACAGCAGTTGCACCAGTATGACATATCAAGACAAAGTTTTGCAAAATAGGTGCAGTAAAGAAATATAATGATTACATAATATAGCACAAACTGTATTTACTAAAAAGTCAATTAGATTTTGTGTAGTCAAGCTCCTGGGCTTTCAGTTTTTTATTTTTGTGGGATAAACAAATAACAGCAGAAGCACAGGAGAGAATTGAATGTGGAGAATATGAACAATGTAGAGGAAGTCAGGTAACAAAATCAAAATAATACATGAAAATTATAGGCAGCCCTAGATTAGTTTCTAACTAAACTGCTTGGAATAGAGCATTATGATGACAAAATGTTAAAAGGTTTAATCTGTCCTGTGTGAGCGCTTTCTGTCTGGATGCATACAGTATGTATAGGGAAGGTATCAAAGATATTTACTCTTTGTAATGACAGCAGATCTAATAAAGTTAAATATTAAGTTTATAATACCTAGTAGCTAGTAGTATCACCTCTGTATAAACTAAAACTTAAGGATTAGTTTCAGCTATTTCAGGTCCCTAAAGCATTCTGGAAGCAAGCCATCCTGGGTCCAAAGACAGCTCATACTACAGGATACTCAGGGGTTAACAAGAGCAAGGCAGTGGGTACATACTAGGGCAGCATTGCTGAAAGTTAATCATTTCGAAGGTAGAGGGTCTAGCAAAGTCAGAGTCTACATATTCACAGGGTTGGAAAACATAACTTTGAACCAATTATGAAAATAAAGCCATTACACTCCCAATGAGAAATGAACTTGGAGAGTGCATCAAAAAGAAAAGTGGCAAATTAGCTATACAGTGCTGCAATATAATTAGCGGATCTTTTATGTTATGTAGCCGAACGCAGTCTCAACACTGCATTTGAACGCTGTGCCACAGCACCTGGTGGTGAAAAAAAGCTACTGCAGGCAAAGAACTATTCTCCCCTCCGACGTGGCGCAACTCGACGGCGCTGAAACAACAGCGAGGCCACAGTATGTTGGGCGCGAGCACTCGACTCCCGAGGGCCTCGAGCGTGCCTCTCATACATCAAGGCCTCTTCTGTTGGCGCGCCTTATGAGACACATCGGAGGGGGGAATATTGTTTTGCCTGCAGTAACTTATTTCACCACCAGATGGTGCTGTGGCGTAGCGTTCAACCGCAGTGTTGAGACTGTGTGCGGCTACATAACATAAAAGGACCTAATTAGCCTCAAAATAGTGATTCTATTTTAAATACAATGCTCAATAATACAGAACATATAAATTAAATTGAGAATGTTAATAGTGCTCATATTGGAAAATTATACTAGAAAGAAGCAGCAATGACCCTTAGTTATAAGTGAAATGTAACAGGAAGTAGGGCCTCAAAACTTATGTACAGTACAATAATAATAACAGTAAAGAGAGCAGATTGAAAGGCTAGCAATAATACATTTCAAATAAGAACTTGATGCAGATAACCTTGAGTTTCTTTCAATTGAGGCTTCGGGAGATCCGGGCTTTGGAAATGAAGCCCACAAGTTATTTTGCTATTTAATTGACTTCTTTTTGCGGGCTCCGATCGATTTTTGGGCTCCAGCCTCTGATTCATTGTGATTCATTGCGATGGATAACATTGCAAGTTAATGCCCCTCCAAGCCTTTGATCTTTCATGGCTGCAAGACTTCCGAACACTAAAATCGCAAAATCGCTATTCAGTTGTTCCGAATCCCCCTCGCTAACCACCCCGTCAAGCCAGCAAATGGCAAAAATCGAACCACAAGTTAATGGTACCAAGGAGGACTTGTAAAGGGCTTAACTACATGACCGACTGGCATTTTCAAGGCATTGGATATCTTTTTATATAGTTTTCCATCTTTATGAAGTTCCATTACCTTGTTACGTAGGTCTTTCAACAGTTCTTTTCTGCTCCCCGTGGCTCAGTATGTGGGCTGAGCAGTGCATCCATGTGAGAGCTAACAAACCCATTGACTATTTACACACAGACACTAATTGCAATTTAAAAAGTCACAGGTTTGGGAAATTAATATTTAATTGCCATTTTAACCCGTGTGTGTCACCTTGTGTGTCTGTAACAAAGCCAAACATTCAAGGGTATGTAAACTTTTTGATCAGGGCCATTTGGGTAAATTTCTGTTTAAATAGGAGTCAAACAACTATGTGATAATAAATGGCTTCATATGATCACTCTCCTTCAATAAAATACATTTTTTTGCATGATCAGTCATATTTTCAAAATAAATGCAAACATTTTGCAATTTCTGCCAGGGTATACAAACTTTTGAGCACAACTGTGAGTCAAAAAACATCTGGACTCCCATCTCCCAATCCTCTTTATCACTTCCTCCGGTAAGCCTAGGCGAGCCGCCTCCTTAGCTGCCCCTATTCTAAACGAGTGGGTACCGAATTCCACCTTGCCAAACCCAAACGCTCTAAGCCAAACTTCAACACCCTGGAGAATTGGAAACGGGTGAGTGCCAAGCCATCCTCCTGCACTAGGAGTGGACCCCCGGACGCCGCTGTAAATAAAGTCTTATACAATCCCAGGGACAACAGTCTGTACCCACCCTTTGCACACTGACCTCTGTTCCCTTCCCCTCCTGATCCGTCTTGGATCTTTGTAACTAAACCTTTACACTACCTTGAAGACAGAACAGACATCCACCAGCTGTAGACTCCCTGATCCTTGCTTGCTTGCTGCCACTAGTTCCCCTATCCAGAATGCTCCGAAGAAGGCCAGTGAGAAGGCCTTTCGAAAAAGCAAGGATTCATAGGCAGTGTTACAGACTTCACCCAGCACCACCTCAATAACAGAGAAAATGTAATAGGGTGCCTTTTGTCAAGACTGTGTTCACCCTTGAACATACCACACACGACGCGACGGACCACAAATTCCTTTGTCAGGTCCCTTATCCTAGCTAGCTGAAACATAAGCGTTAGGGCCGCTACCTGACGCCTCACCGATGCCATCCATGATTGACTGTAGTCGCTGCACGGTTATCCTCCTGGTTCAGCTAAACACCACCAATTCCTCCATCAGGTCGCTCACCTTGTCCATGGTCAATCTGCATTTCATGCTTTGGGAGTCTATCTGTATAGCCAAGAAAGACAGTCTTGTTGTGGGGCCCTCCATTTTCTCATGAGCTGGCACAACCCCAAATTCCCTGCCTAGCCTTGAAAACAAGTCCAAGATGTGCGCACACAAGCACACAATATGACAGAGGTCCGCAAAGTATTTGCCCTCAAAGTTGAAAGCCAAAAGGTGTTGGCTGGCCGGGTGCACCGGTAACAGGCGAAAAGCAGGTTCTATGTCCACTTTGTCCATTAGTGCGCCGTGACCCATCCTCTGCACAATTTCTTTGGTTTAGTCAAACAACGAGTAAGAGACAAACAACAGATCCTTGTTGATGCCATCATTCACTGAGCTCCCAGCAGAGTACAATAAATGATGTATCAAGGATAAATGATGTATCTAAGGTTTTACAGAGGATGTGAGGTAAATGGGCCCACCATCCTGCCCTGTTGCACTTCCTTCTCCAGTTTCATCTGCACCATGTCTGAAAACTCAGCCACTGATTTCAGGTTCCGGGGCTCCATGCCAGCATATTCAATCTTGCATGGAATCTTAAAACCGACCTGAAAGCCTTCCAAAAGCAGGATTGCTGCTGCAGCTCTTCCCTTCAGCTTCCCGTAGCACCCTAGCCACGGCAACATTGCATGGAGCATTACCGAAGTTCTGCCCTTTTGTAATTGTCTCGCTGGCCCTAACTCCTTCCTTTTGTCTGTTGCATCTAGCCAATGGGTGCTCTCCTTCACAGTTGGAGCAGACATGCTGGAAGTGGCAGATTAGCGTCCAATGGCATATGTCTTCATTGAAGGCATAGCAGACCCTTTTGGCTGTCGCTGTGATATCTCCACCATGCAAGTCGCCCATACGTGCAGTATGCACTTCTGATATCTTCCTGGTATACAAATAAGGTCATATCAGCCATCTGCTCTCACTACTCTTGATGTTGGTGTGAGCTCTCTAAGTCGCACAGGGGATCCACCACCGGAACCATGTCCTACCAGTGAAGACCGAGACACAGCTGTGGCTCTGAGAACTGAACATTGTGCTGCTTCAGTTGTTGGTCGCCCCCCTGCCCATTTTGCCCTGCCATCTCAAGTGTGCCACGGACAGTAAGCAAAGTCATCCTGGGCATCCTTCCATCACGCTGTGGCATCCGTTCCCGGCACCTGTAACTCGCCTCTCGCTCTGAACCAGAGCATGTGCAATTACACCGGCAGGATCTGAGACTTTGTGAGCATGACTTTTCCTTAGTTCTCCTGGAACAGCAAGAGGAGCTGTTACTGACCCGCCTATTCCTATCCCTAGTCATTGGCGTCACGCATCTAGGCACTCTGCAAGTTGAGTCGCTATCTGTTGTCACCAACGGTCCTAAAATGACCCGGGCCATCCCTCCCAAACCACTACGGTCCCGTCATTCCAAGTAAGCTGCTGTCGGTGTCAACCACGAGTCTTGTGCTGGGTGTTCCCTAGCGTCGTACCCTGATGCGTCACCTACACCACCTGTCCATCCTCTCATGGTGTCACTGCCTTCTGTCTCATCATTAATTTAGAGAAAAAGAGAGGGCTGTACCTTGTGGTGGTGTCCTGTCGGGCCTTGCATTACTGCTGGGTAAGGCAGCGTCTGTCTGGTCCGTGGCCGCATCCCTGTCCATTCATTGTTCCTTCTCTCTTGTTACTTGCATCTTGGGCGATGGTCTCTTGGCAACCAGTTCTTCACTGCCAGCACGCTGTCCCTTTAAGAGAGCAGTGTTAGTATTTTTTTCTGCTCCCTGTCTAACCCCACCGTGGACTGCAGTTTGGGGTGTTGGAGCCGTTAATGGACTCCTAGCTTTGCTCTTACCCTTAATGCCTTTGGGCAACGGTGTTGGGCGCTTCAAGGTGGCGTTTCCGCTATGATCAGCTGGCTCAGAGGTGTGGTATAAGGTGGGGGTTGGCCATCCATGCTCATGCCTGTTTCACCTACTAGCTCAGTTCCTGGATTCAACTGAAATGCTGTCTGTTGGGCTGGGAAGTCTGCTCTTGTTCCTGGCACCTGGCATCTGTCCTTCTGAAGGCTACCAGCATCTGAAAAGCACTGTACAGTGGCCCTGTCAAAGGAGCTTGATGCCCCAGGGTCTCCCTGGATAGCAGCCACTGCAGGCTGTACCCAGGTTGCTCCTTGGGGAACAGCAATGCCCCCTGTAGTCTGCGTGTGGCCCAGGCTGTCCTCCAATCATTTCACCCCATGACAGAGCACCTTTGGCCTGACCATCTGTTACAGGTGCTCCAAGTGATTTCCTTCCTCTGAGCCCATAATGCTGTACACCCTGCTATCAGTCTGATCCACCTTATGCCTCAATACAATTGCCCATGAACAAAAGAACACCTCACAAGACACACCTACCCTGCTCACCACACACACACCCACTTTCTCCACACACACGGATTCTCAGAGGATATAGCCGTTCTCCTCCACGATGCCCTAGAGGGAAGCTTCTGGAGATACGACTGCACCTTAAGATGGCAGGCCGCGGAGTGTAGAAAATGGTGCATTGCGCACTCCTACATGCACTGCATCACCCAGTGGCTGGCCTACGTGATGGCCGCAGTCAATCACGTACACCCAGACACCCACGGTTCAAGGGACACTGCGCATGTGCCCTTCATTATAACTAAAAGCTAAGGAAGGTAAGCAAAATGCTATAGAAATTAGGGTGCAAAACCTTTATAAAATGGTGAGCACAATATTAACAATAATAGGAACAGGCTGAGAGATAAACAGTGGAATTCAGACAGATGCTTAATACAGATAGTAATGTCTCTGATATGTGATCGGGGCCAGAACAACATTAGATCTAAAAGCCAGGAAAGACCATCAATACCTGCACTGTTTACCCAATGCCCTGTTTTCAGGATCCAATGTCAGTGAAAGTACCAGCAGAAATAGTGTAGCAAGGAAATTGTTTTTGGTCTGGTACTCCCATGATGAAAGGCAGAGTAACAATCCAGCCAGCTGCATTGTTTAATCCAAGTTAATGCTGAGGGCTTTTTGAATACTGAGATTTAGGAAAGCTGGAGCACCTCTAGGAATCTCAAAGTACAAAGCTGAGCAAAGCTGTGGCTGCCACCTCTTAGTGGGGGAGCACAGGGCCAGATCAGCCTGCAGAGAGGTATCCAGGGCAACTGCTGTAGTGGAGGAGCAGCCATGTGATTGACCCTGATCAAAGATCAAATTAGAAGGTAAGACTGGATCCTGTTTAAAATCTGCTGCATCATCACCCAGTTGATCCATCTTCATGTTTGCTGATAATTATGGATCTGATTTCATGTTATCACGCTGCTCCATGTGTGGCTCAATGTCTGGGGGGCAGCTTCGGCTTATGGTAGGATGTTGTTTCTGTTTATCAGAGCCAACTAATAAGGTTCTCTAATTACTGCAGTTAGGATAGCAGCTTACTTGTTCAGTAGAGCTGCAGCTTATCCTGGAATCAAAAAGGACTTTTCCTGCAATGCTGGGAGAGATTAGCTAGAACCTAGCTTTGACACAGGCTACTAGACCAAAACTGCTTGTGTTATTGAAAAATATTGGTATGGTTCACTTCTAGCAATGTCAGGAAACCTCCTGTCTCAATAGTTTTGCTGTTTGGCTAAAAAAAAAGATGATTTTAAGTGATTGATTATGAGCAGTCCTCTTGGAGCTCAAATAGAACACAGCTTTCCAGCATTGCAGTTGGCTCCGCCCCCATCAATGAACAATTGTAAAGGTCATATTTATATTTTACTAGTTTAAATAACTTAATAATAGGCATTTTTTTCAGAAAGTTTCAAATAAACCTCAACAGTTTACAAGTATCAGTAACAGTTATATTATTTTTTGCTTTAATGGCATCATCTATTTTATTTGTATTGTTACAGAATTAGGCAGCTAGGAGGAAAGAGGAAACAAAATGTAGTTTTATTGAAACACTGCCACTATGAATAGCCAAGGAACAATATTACTAAATAGAAGATAAACTCCCAGTAATACAACTCTCCCATTGATGCTCCAGGCAACTAGCAATCTAAGATATAAATCTCCACTGTGTTCTATGTCCAGGTGTTTAACAATACAGACCCTACAGACATGCAGTAAAGCTTAGTCAGAACTGGTAAATAATGGTTAACAAAGAATAAAAATGGATATTAAATAGTCTGTTTTGGCGAATAAAATATCTTCCTTGCCAGAGGTGTTATGATAGCTGAAATTCTTTTATTTTTTCTAGATGAAAGCAAGATGTTTAGGTATCAATTTAGATAAGACACTTTTCCCCTCCATGCTATATGTTTTTTTTTTCCTTTGGGTATAACCCAGGGCTGCATTATCATCTCCCATAAAGGTCACAGGGTCTTTGCATTAGGTTGAAAGTCAATGTCCATGAGCTGTTCTTCCTCTGGCAGTGTTCTGTGTATGTATTATTTGTATAACCAAGATTATTTTAGCCTAATTATGTCCTCCAACTTTCCAACTAAAATTTTATTTTTTATTTTCTTGTCTTCTGTAAAAGGAGATAATTAAGATGAAGGGACTGTTTTCCAGTAGGATTCTCTTACTTATGTACCAGTAGTCTGTAACAATACCATGACTCCAACTCTCAGGGTCTCCTCTAGAGACGGACTCTTGTGTAGTTTGCAATCCTAAGAATTTATAATATATTTTGCTTTGTCAGTAAGATGGTAATTTCTCAAGTAAAGTAGAATTGTAGAATATGGCAACCTGTTTTTAGTTTTTCACGTTTATGTTTATTTATAATTATTTTAAGGATAGGATTACAAATACTAATTGATACATACTTACATAAATATGTTAATAAAACTAGAATGGAAATACTGTATATCAATTTATACAGTGCCTTGAATTACTATTTTCCCAACTTGGACTTTTCCAGATTACGTAGTGTTATAACTTTGAATTAAAATGTATTTTATGTCTTTGATCTACATAAAATAGACCATAGTGCCATGGTTGAAAAAAAAAAATCTACATATATTTCAAAATAGAGTGTATTGCATAAATAATAATTTACTACGAGTATTCATCCTGTAAAATCCCTAAATAAACCCCAATTGGGACAAATATAACCCTGAAGCTCCACAAAGCTGGGCTTTATGGAAGGGTGGCAAGAAGAAAGTCGTTTACCAAAAGGCATGTTGGAGATAGAGCTAAAGTGGAAAAAATGTTTCTGGTCTGATGAGAGTACACATTTAGCTTTTGGGCTTTGATCCACACATAGCATTTTGAGCAAAAGTCAACACTGCTCTTCATCCTGAGAACACCATCCCCATGGAGAAAAATAGAGGTGAACCTATGACTGAAGGATTATCTACTAATCCTTTCACTAATTTCCCATATATTTAAGAATTACGGTCAAAATACTGACCTTTGCCTACAAATCATCAACAAAGCTGCACCTTCCTACATTTCATATATAAACTCCAAATACTCCCATGACCGTTGCCTCAGCTCCGGCAATGACATATGCTACTCACATTCCTATATCAAGGTTATCCAGGAATTCTCTACCCCGTTATTTCAGATTCTCCCCTACTCTTCACACCTTGAACTCTTTCTGAAAACCCACCTATTTTCAATTAAACAAAGAAGATGGTAAACACCTCCTGTGAATAAATCTTGCAGCCTCACCAAACCACCATCATTATATATTAGCTTTATTTGTAACGCGCCAACATATTCCGTAGGTGTATACAAGGGTTAAGTACATGGCAAAAACGAAATAAACACCCTATAAAGAATGGAGGGCCATGTTTTTGAGCTTAAAATCAAATGTACATAGAACTTTTTTCTAAAGCACCGACATATGATTGAAAACTTGCAAATTTACAATCTAAAGGGATTTCCTCTAATACCCTTAACACCCACTTGATTGTAAGCTTTTGCAAGAACAGGGGCCCTTAACACCTTGTAGTAATATGCATACTATTGTAATGTTTATCTAAAGCATTCACTGTTTTCTCTATACTCAGCTCTACAGAGTTTGTTGGCGTTTTATGAATAAATTATAATAATACGCTTCCTTGCTGCTAAATGTGACCCTGCTCAAACAGCGTTATCTACTAAAACTGACTATATTGTGTTATGGAAGGTAAGTGTTAAATTCATCCATTAGAAAAATATATTTGATAACCTGCATCTCATTGACATTCTCGCAACATTCCCTTTCTGTGTCTTGGCTCAAACAAAACACTCTTCAATTGATTTCCATTTTCACATTTCTATTGCACCCTCTGAGAGATCTCAAATTGGCTGCTTTTTCTTTCATTTATACATTTCTTTCTGTACCCACATCAGTACATACCGCCTATGTGATCCCAGACACCAGACGCACATGGTTCATAGTAACAAGCTTTCGAGTGTTAATGATAACTAACAACTGGGGATATGTGAGGTGAATAGAGAAGTACTAAAGAGAAACATGGAGGAGATTCAAGGAGCAAGTACATACAATGTGTGGTTAAAAGGCCACTCTAGATTCATGTTTCTATATGGTATTCTGAATTAATAAACTTGACAATTGCAAATTGTTTTAGTAAAGCAAATATAGAAAATATAACATTGACATTTGTAACGTTTACATGCATGACCTGTATTTTTTTATTACAGAGTTCCATTTTCTTTTCTGACCCGTGTGTTGCAAACTAATGAGGTTTTTTAATTGGCATGTAAATATAAAGGCGACACTCTGGACACCCTTCTACCAGCAGCAGCCTGTGGTAAAGGGATACAGAGTATATATGTGGGGTAAAGGGATATACAGTATATATATATATATATATATATATATATATATATATATATATATATATAAATATAAATATATATATATATATATATATATATATATATATACTGTGTCTCACAAAAGTGAGTACACCCCTGAGAGTTTTGTAAATATTTTATTATATCTTTTCAGGTGACAACACTGAAGAAATGACACTCTGCTACAATGTAAAGTAGTAAGTGTGCAGCCTGTATAACAGTGTAAATTTGCTGTCCCTCAAAATAACACCCCTAAGTGGAAATGTCCAAATTGGGCCCAAAATGTCAATATTTTGTGAGGCCACCATTATTTTCCAGCACTGCCTTAACCATCATTGGCAAGGAGTTCACCAGAGTTTCACAGGTTGCCACTGAAGTCCTCTTCCACTCCTCCATGATGACATCACGGAGCTGGTGGATGTTAGAGACCTTGCACTCCCCCACCTTTCGTTTGAGGATGTCCCACAGATGCTTCATAGGGTTTAGATCTGATGACATGCCTGGCCAGTCCATCACCTTTACTTTTGGCTTTTTTAGATGGAATACTGCCTTGCGGCTCGGTCTCTGAAGGGAGGGGATCATGCTCTGCTTCAGTATGTCACAGTACATGTTGGCATTCATGGTTCCCTCAATAAACTGTTGCTTCCCAGTGTCACTCCCACCACTAAAAGTATGCATCTATATTGAGGAAAGGTAGTTGAAATAATCCCTAAATGACAGATAAATGGATAAGGCACAAAGAGCACAAAAACACTGATATGAGATGAAACCCTCATTTTGAACGTAAACAGCGATGCAGAGAGAGGGGAGGCAGCATCTATATATATATATATATATATATATATATATATATATATATATATGTATATATATATATATAGAGAGAGAGAGAGAGTATGAGAGAGAGAGAGATTTGTATGAGGACCCCTAAATCCTTTTACACTGAGTCCCTCCATTCACAAGCATCACCACTAAGGTAATAAATTAGAGGCTGTATTAATTCTAACAAAATGCATTATTATTGTGTAACAATGTTCCTAGCCTCACAGAGCAAGTGGGTGTAAGCTAGAGATCAGAATTGTTATTTCCTACCTTTAATTCTACAGGAGCCCTGTAGTACTAAATGTATAATATGCTCTTTGCAGCACTGCATTAGTCAATAGGCAAAAATCCATATTTATCATATAACATAGTTTAAAGAAAAGGTCCATATTTTGGTAGAAATTAATAACGTTAGGGATATTTACAGTTGGTTATTACCAAACAAAATCTGATTAGGGTTACATAATGGAACTTGGTATGGTTTGTAGGTAGAAATTACTTCTCAACAGACTATTCAAGTTTTTCCATCTTTGGCGGGTGATTTATCTGAAGCCATTAATAAATATTTCCAGTGGAAGGGTGGTTAGCAAGAAGAGCACACCTACTGGGTTCAGTTTACACATAGGTGAAAAGCAATAGAGCAAACAAGGATATTTTGACATACCATATATATTTATTTTTGTTGTTTAGTCATTTAGTTGTGTCCAACTCTCTGTTACCCTATGAACCACAGCACACCAGAAACATCGGTAAGTCACTGCCCCTCTAAGGTCCATCAATTTCATGTTCATTGCTTCAGCAACCTCATCTATCCATCTCCACATCTGTCGTCCCTTTCTTTGGGAGCCTTCAATCTTTCTCGGTCTTCTCTGGGGAATCCTGCGTTCTCATGATATGGCAAAAATATTTGAGCTTCAGCCTCATGACCATTCCTTATAATGAACAGTGTTTATTTCTTGTAGTTCTGATTTATTGGATTTTCTTGTAGTCCAAGGGACTCTTAAGTAGTTTTTGCCAACACCACAATTCAAAGGCATCAATTCTCTGGCGCTCAGACTTCTTTATGGTCCAGCTCTCAAATCCATATGTTACTACGGGGAATACCCTAGTTTTAACTATGCAGACCATTGTTGATAGTGTAATATCTTTACTCCTTCCTAGCTTGTTCAAGCTTGCCATAGCTTTCTTCCACAGAAGTAAACATATTTTAATTTTATGGTTACAGTCACCATCTGAAGAGATCTTGGGTCTACTTCTTCGCCATCTATTTTCCAGGAGATTGCAGTTTGCCATGATTCTTGTCTTTTTAACGTTGAGCCAGCTTTTGCACTCTCTTCTTTTACCCTTTAGTTTCTCCTCACTTCCAGCCATCAAACTAGTATCATCTGAGTATCTGAGGTTGTTGATATTTCTTTCAAAACTTAATATTTGACCTAAAAGTCCCTGGTGCTTAACATCTCTTTATAAGGAAGCAACTTTAATAAGTAGGGATATGAAACCGAAAAAAGACCACAACGTTCATTTTTTAGATGCTCCATTTCACAGGAAAAAAACAATCACCTCTTATGTTAATTAATATGAGCTCAATTTGCCCACATACTTATTCATTCTCTTAAAATTTGTATCCACTCATATTCCCTCTACTATTATCTTTAAGTATTCCTCATATGCAGCATAAATGCTTAATCATAGGACTACTTATAAATGGAGTGTCCATAAAAATATTTTAAAATAAACCACCTTGTGTTTTGGTTGATATATAGTTTACCACTGGAGATAGCACAAATGCCCTTAGTACACCACACTATATTATATGGTAGCTATTAATACAAATAATTTTCATGCAGTAATTATGGCTATAAATTATCACCAACGCAATACTTACGATTCAGCCACAGTGCTTGATGTTCTGCATATCTCAGTACATGGCATGACTACTGCTTGCTCCAGACCAATCAACCTGTTACAACCAAGTATTGGAAGATGCACCTGACGGTCCGTCTCGCCCCTTCCTGGGCTTAGTCATGGGTATATCTCGCTTGTAACTTTGCAGGCCTTTAAAGCCCTGCACTTCCGGCTCATGATTGAAGCATCATCACGCTAACGCGTGCATATACAGTCTCCTCGTTGATTACACAGCATTTGCATTTCAAGCTGGAACCCGGAAGTCATCTGTGTTCTGATATCTGGACTGCTCAAATCTTTACTTAGGCTAGGTTCTTTTTAAACCTGCACCTGATATACACTATATAAAAATAAAAAAATATACTGTATACATATTTACACACTGTCCAGCCTTATAATTTACAAATATACACTAGTTTAGGCTCGATTTAATCCATCGAAAAATTAGATGTTCAATAAATAAACTAATCACTCATTGGTTATCACATCAGGTATGGTGTATAATACCTATAAGCGTTGAGCCCCTAAACAATCACTTGTGTCTTGTTTTATATCTCAATGAAGCTTACATTCAATCAATATTATGTAAGCATTTTATATTGGTGTTTTTTTATTATTATTTAAATGCATAGATAGGATGATATATTGGCTATGAATTAGTATACCATTCAGCATTTTATCTAAAATACGGATAGGACCAAATCTATAGGTTCCAAGAGACAGCTTCCAATGTGAGTCCATGTATGAAACGTATTTGCCTTTCAGGAATTTGATACCATGAATGCAGACTTATTTTCAAAGAAATGCAGTATAAGAAAAGCCTCAATCCATGTGGGTATTGGGCATTCAATAGGAAGAGATGCTTGTTAAGGTCCCCTCCTCTGGACCCAGCAATTATCCTGTCTATAACATAAAATTTCATACATTCCGGTCTATTCTTATGAAACAATGTTATGTGTCTCTCTTGAGACAGGAATATCAAGCTCTCTCGCTATTGAGTACACATGCTCCAAAATTCTTCTGCATAATTGCTGTATCTTTTTGCCAACATATAGTTTAAAACAAGGGCAGATCATTACGTACACTATGGGCCTCATTCTATTAGCGGCCGTAAATCGGCCGTAAGGCTGCGATTCCTTGCGGGGGTTCAGTTAACTCGCGATTCTATTATACGGCCCCGCAAGGATCTCCTTTTACGGTCGGCCGCATATCTTGGAACCGGCCGTAATCTCAGAAATATAAAAACTCAAAAATAAATTCAAGCATGCACTGTACAGCTCTGTAAATGCTAGGGATCATATTGGGGGACATGAGGATTAAAAGTAACCCACTCTCAAGATTGCACATCTGCCCAAATTCGAGTTTAAATTAACTGTTTATTTTCCGGCTGCGGCGTGGGTGTGTCTGAGGTGCTCCAAGCACTCTGGACTTTTTACATGGATATTTTACGGATATTAAAAATAAAATATTTTACGGATTTGAGTACAGGATAATTATGTGCTATTTTTTCTAACACCTAAAATCCCTTTATAGTCTTCGCAAAGTGCAGGATGGCTTTATTTAAGCTATTTTATGTGCTTAATTGGTGCTAGCGAGACCTCTTTCCTGCAAGTAAGCTGCGGCTCGCTTTTAGCCTTGCAGAGAGGTTTCCCAGAGGAATTGAATTGCAAAACTCTTGCGGCCGTTTTAGATCAAAGGCTTTCCTCTGGCGCGAGCGGCCGCAAGAGATAGCAAGGCACCGGCCGCAAGCCTGCCGGAGCCTCCGGCCGTAAGGGAATAGAATAGCCGAATAGCTTGCGGCCGGTCCTTGCGGCCCCGCAACGGCTGCGGCCGCTAATAGAATGAGGCCCTATGTGAGTAGAAGAGCAGTTTATAAAGCTTTTCAATGGAAAGTTTTTCTGTGTATTTGGATCCACAAATTCTTAATTCAGTTGTATATACATACAAGTCTTGCAGTGTACGCATTTAAACAACCCACATGTAGGTTTCAACCATGTGTTTGGTTTCTCAGATGTTTGATAAAAACTTTTACCCATCATATCTTTTATATTTACATTTCTGCGGTATGTAATGGATACTTCCTTTGACAAACATTGTTTCAATGTAGGATCATCAATCAGAATTGGCCAATATTTATTTATTATGCTTCTCACTTCTTTCCAATTGTTCCCATAAGACATAATGCATCTGACTTGATTGTCCGATTGTCTTTCTTTTTGGCCATATAGAAGGTGAGATCTATCTGATTCTAGCGCTCCCTTACATGCGCTTTTCAGGATCCGGTTTGAGTAAAGCGCAATCTTAAGTCATCAGCTTGTTTCTTAAATACAAGTGGATCATCACAATTCCTTTTGAGTAGTAGATATTGATCCAATGGTATTCCAGATTTTAAAGCCAATGGGTGCTGACTTGACCACTGCAATAAGGAATTTGATGCTGGAGATGCTGTTTCTGTATGTTTACATGTGAATCTTATCATTATCATCCTTCGTTAACAAGAGATTCAGAAATTCCATCCTTTTTTCATCAATGGACTATGTAAATTTTAACAAATTAGAGTAACTACTAGGGAGATAAGAAAGCCCCTTGGATAGTATTGATTTATGTGAATGATTCCGTTTAAATTGATACAGATTTATTACAGCTATATCATTATTGGAGCCTGTGTCCATTTCTAAATTTCCCCAACCCTATTTTCAACCATTGGTTGAAATTCTCCATATTTATTGTTTGATTTATGCACCCTATAATCAGTCATAGGGATTTGTTCTTAAACAATGGGTAGCCCAACCCTTGATATCAGTTCCTTCTAATTGTTTATTAATTTTTATGAACTTATAGACCTTTCAATGCTTGTAATCAAGATTATCTCTGGAGAGCTTTCTTTGTTTTCTTTGAACACGCTCATTTTTAAATCTAGCAATGATATTGCATAATTTCAAAGGCAGGTACCAACCGAATACGCAAGCCTCTTGAAATTATTTGAGTTTTTTTTATAGTCCTGTCGGCTGGAGATTTCCCACAGAGTCCTTATTTGTTTTTTTTTCAGGGATTTAAACAGCTCTCTAAAGGCAGAATTTATATTTATATTTGGAGGTAATTTAAATGTTGATGAATCTGTCATGGTAAAAGTAGCTTCTGCCTCCTTCATCAATTTAGTAAGGTCTCAACTATCCGACTGAGCCATTTTTGTTTCCTTTTTATCTTTTTCTTATTTACAAAAACTTGTTTGACAATAAAGAGCCAGAAGTGAAGGGCTTTAAAAGCCTGCAAAGTTACAAGCGAGATATACCCATGACTAAGCCCAGGAAGGGGCGAGACGGACCATCAGGTGCATCTTCCAATACTTTGTTGTGACAGGTTGATTGATCTGGAGCAAGCAGTAGTCGTGCCATGTACTGAGATGTGCAGAACTGCAAGCACTGTGGCTGAATCGCAAGTATTGTGTTAGTGATAATTTATAGCCATAATTACTGCATGAAAATTATTTGTATTAATAGCTACCATATAATATAGTGTGGTATACTAAGGGCATTTGTGCTATCTCCAGTGGTAAACTATATATCAACCAAAGCACAGGGTGGTTTAATTTTAAAATGTTTTCATGGACACTCTATATATAAGTAGTCCTAGGATTAAGCATTTATGCTGCATATGAGGAATACTTAAAGATAATAGGAAATAATACTGTTGTGTAAAGGGAATATAAGTGGATATAATTTTTAAGAGAATGAATAATTAATAATTAATTAACAGGTGATTGTTTTTTACTGTTAACAGGTGATTGTTTTTTACTGTGAAATGGAGCATCTCAAAAAAATGTTTAATTAACGTTGCTGTCTTTTTTCGGTTTCATATCCCTAGTTATTAAAGTTGATTCATGATATTTCTTTGAGCAATATTGATACATAAAAACAAATAAAAATTGATTTGAGATATAGAAAGGTGGAGCTGCATCTGGGGAATCAGGGTAAACAAATCTGAATGACTCAGGGCAGTATAAATCCTAAATAAGCCCATTCACATTGGCTAATAGAAACATTCCATCTCTCAGACTTCCTTATCCTCAATAGACAATATGCATCTTTAAAGTGACACAGAAAAGGTTCCAGATATCACAGAAATCAATCAATCAAATTGAACTTGGGTGTTTTTAAACATTTTCAGTAGAAGTGTTTCATCTTTATAGATAATTTATGCTTAAATTACGCAACGTTCAAGCTACATCGTACAACACTTACACTCAATATATTTAACAATAACCAACCATAATTAGTTTAATTTATTTGCATACTTTCCATTTCTACAGTAAATGGGACCTTTGCTGTGTCACTTTAACTCTTTGCTATCTGGATTAAACTCTTTCAGTCATAGACCATACCATAAATACTCTAAGAGCTCTAAAAACAAAACAAAAAAATCGGGCAAATCCACTGAGGTGGCTGCAGAGTGGTGTGTCAATATCTGTCCATACCAAAATTATTATTGTCGCTTATTTGTAATGCGCAACATATTCCATACAAAAATGTTTGGCCTCTTACAAGAACTACATCATGTGACATCATGCTGTGAGAGACACATGAATATCATTAAAGAGTAACTGAAGTCACTGGATTTGCTCTACACCTTAATTTCAAGGGTCAGAAAGCATGTGAGGAAAGTGCTTTCCTTTTTGAATTTGCTGCTAAATTTACTAAGTTATAAGCATTTGTAGTTTGGCATTTTATACTGCTTGTATCCGCCTTCCAAACGTCATAAACATAATCAGCCACAACATCAGACAGTACTAACTTAAACCAGCTGTGAACGCTGCTTGAGGAACAGTTGTATTTTTTCCTATGTTAGTTATAATGTCTTTTCTCTTGATGCTAGTCACATTGATAAAAAGTTCTTAGTTAAAGCAACTGCAGCTGTGAATGGTTGTGAGTTCATATCTCACCAGTTCTTTTTTTTAAATAATATTTTTTAGTTAGTTTACAAGAAAAAAATGCACACAGATATGCACTCTGAACTGGTGGGTATGAGACAAACAGTGATGTGATACCTGTAAAATAATTGTATACATTTTATAAAAGGATTAGTGTAAAAAGGGGAGAATTTAGATTTGTCATTATATGTTATATATCTGTGCACAATAAAGTTGGAGTATACAAATCAATAAAGCTAGAATGTAAAAAGTGGGACAGTCTCCATGCACATTATCTATTCAGTACCTGTTAACTAAAAATATAATATCTAATTACATTTTTGAACATTCTTACAAATGTAAAACACTTCACTACACAATTTACAACCATCTACCTGATGGTGCAAAGCAATTTGGTGACTTCCATGTGTCTTTAACTGAATTAAGCTGTCTCTGAAGAGGGATAATAAAATTAAGGGGAGAAATAGTCAATTCCAAAATAAAAAAAGGGGAAGACTGACAGAACAACTGTAAAAGTGAAATCCCGGTGCTTCCTGGTCAGCAAAGGTCTAAATGTCTCTACTTCTAAGGGGTTCTTAAAGGACCCCAAACAGCTATTGAGATTCTAGAACGTATTATTAATTAAAATATGGCAATACAATTATGAACACAATGAAAAGTATATAGTAGTCATCTAATTAAGTCATATTAAAATGGCTGGCTCTGGACTCCAGCTGCACATTCCTATGTAACTGCTGTAGTACAGCAGTACTTAAAGGCACTATGCAATAACATCTATGTAGTTTAAGCCTGACTACATCAAACTCACATGTAGGAATCATTATGCCAGTAACAAACAGATCCAAACACTGTCAGAAACAAATATGGCCACTGCCACCACACTACACAAAAATAATAAATCAGGATCTACCTGCTTTATAGAGAGAAATAACTAATCACATCACATAACTATGTGCTATTTAAGACAGCTATGTTTTATTCTTGTAAAAATATGTATTAACAGAAGGGACAACATGTATATTAAAAATGTGAAAACCTTTTATTAAATAGGAAATGTTCTAAAATGTAATATACGCTTTTATTATGATGACTGACGTTTTCAAGCCTGGAAGGAAAATCTCATAGTTTGTGAAAATAATGTTTCCAACCATTCTGGGCTCCTTCATATCGTCAAAAACGACATTAAGTTGCATGCAACGTTTAACATCTCCAGAAAGAACAAAACTATCTATCTGTAAACTGTAATTATAATAGAGAAATAAATTGAATTTTCTCAACTTGTCAGAGAGACTGTTAATTAAAAGACAAATTTCAATACGTTCTATTTTTGCTACTCTGTAAGAAAGCAACAGGCAATATAATAGATCAGTAGATGAGAAATGGATTTCACGGTTTAGGCTGGTTTGGCAAATAAATTTGCTTACGGTATTATAAATCAGAGTTGACATATCTCACAAAAGAACATCAACAAACTCCATATTGTGGCTCTTCATTAAGACTGATAACATTTTGTATTTTAAATCTGACAGCTGGGATCTTATTTGTATCAGATATAGATGGTTAATAGAAGTTATAGCAATAGAGGCAGATTTATGGATGGTATGACAGATATCTAATGGAATATAAAAGTGTCATGGATTAATACATTTCTGCACTCTATAGGCAGAAAGCCTATGTGTATGCAGCACATCTCATAACACATTTTATTTTTTATTAATATCTAAATATCCCTCTAAGGATTATGTTGATACCTCCAGGGGGGTGTCTACACAGGCAGCTGAACTACCCCCCCCCCCCCCCCCCCCCAGGCTGCTTTGCACCGCAAACAGGAACCAGGAGTTAATTCAAAAGTTTCAACTAACCTCATTAGCCAAAACAAATTATTTTAAATGTGATGCTAATTTAGTCTGGGTTTAGAGGGTGTAAACCCTGATTTCAAACTGTTAGAAATGACAAAAGATTTTGCTGACTTCAATGTAAGTGTTTAAATGTTTATTTTGGGAGTTTTTTCATGCAATTTTTTTTTGCATACACTACGAATTCTCCTGTATTAGATTTTCAGAATCCAGCAAATTTACATATCCCTTTATTATAAAATTGGCTGGATTACATGAGCAGCCACAAGGGCAGTTAGCCTAAGATGGAATGGATATAGAGAGCAGATAGGAGTGAAGTTATGGGAACCAGTTACATAAGCAGTTTAGGAGAGTTTATAGGAAGCAACTGGGAGAATTATGAGTAGTTAAGTATGAACAGTTAAGAGAGAAGTTTTATAAAGCAGTTAAGCAGGGGCAGAACTATTGCTGGTTCATGGGCCCTGTTTCTGAGGGGGGCAGTGCTGTCCTGGCCAGAAGGAGTGCAGACAGGGGAACAATGGATGCTCAGGAGCTGGTAAAACTAGAGGGGCCACCAGGGCTGTGGTGGAGGACAGGAGGGGCCAGGATGGGTCATGCTGGGGGGATCCACAAGGGGCATTTGTAGGGAAAAAACAATATGTATGTATATATAATTTTATATATATATATATATATATATATATATATATATATATATATATATATATCATGGGAGAGAGGTCATAAAAAACAGTGGTCCACTGCATAAGGAACTGGCAACCCATTCTAGTATCTTTGCCAAGAAAATCATATGGATAAGCACAATCAGAGACATAATGATTGTGCTTGAAGTGCTGTGGGCCGTAGGGTCACGGAGAGTGGGACACGACTGAACGTATGCAAAACTAATATATATATATAATTATTTATATATGTAATATATATATATATCACATATTATAATTGTCAAACTGCGAGTTGTCGTCAGGCTTGCGAGACGAGCCGTTTGTAGCCCGAATGCGCTCATCACCCTGCGAGCCTTGCGAAGTGAGGCGAGCAGTTGAGACATTGAAACACAAGGGAGCTCGGAGCATTTCAGCGCTCATCGCCCTGCAAGCTTTGCAAAGCGAGTAGTTGAGGCATTGAAATACGCAGAACTTTGACTGAAATGAGCGCCAAAGGCGCTCCTGCAAGGCGAGCCGTTGAAGCATTGCAACACGAGGGACTTAGCCTGCAAGCAGTTAAGAAACGTGGGACTTACTTAGGCTGCAAGCAGTTGAGGAACGCGGGACTTAGAAAAAAAAATCCAACCACTGAATCTCGAGGGCAAAAGAACGACCTCGCAAAAATACGACTTTAACGGCTGAACCGGGGAAATTGAAAAACACGAAAAACAAGACAAAAAAATAAATAAAATAAAAAAAACACTCACATACAGCATGGGAGGAACGCCAGGACGCCTGGGAGTGAGGTTGCACGAGAATTTAAGCCGGATTTGCAGAGTTTCGGCACTCAAAAATCTTCTGAGCGAGAGAAAAAATTACGCAAAGTAGTCAGAAGAGCAGTCATGGAGCGCAACCAGGAAGCAGTTAGATGAGCAGTTAAGGATACGTTAAATGAAGTAGTAGGTTTGGAGGAGTTACTAGAAGTAGTTTGTAGAGCAGTTGTTGATTAATCTATTACTATGACTTTTGTAATGTGTTAATAGTGTTTTTGTCTTGTACTTAACACCTGTATAGTGCTATGGAACATGTTGGTGTGTAAGAAAAAAATGCTAACAATAATAATAATAATAATGTGACTATTGGTAGCAGTATGCTTAAGGTGTCAGGCTTTCCTTGTCACTCTTTGTTTCTGAGGACCAGCAGATAAGATATCAGGAACTGGTACTGGTCCTACACAGACTGCTCTAGAGAACATCAGCATCTTATACTTGCAGTTAGGGTTAGAGTGCTAAAAAGCATCTGCAACTGCTTTTAAGAAAGGAGTTATAGTACCTAAGACATTTAGGTGCAGCTGTTTGGGATGAGTTCTTATTGAGCAATTATGAGATGCAGGTGCTGTTTGGGAGGAGTTATAAGAAGTAGTTACAGGTACTGTTTGGGAGGGTTTAAAGGATGCTACTGCTGTTTGGGAGGAGTTATGAGAAGTAGTTACAATAACTGTTAAGGAGGAGCTATAAAATGCAGTTGCTGTTACAGAGTAGGGACAGATGATGCTTAGCACTGCTGAACAAAGAGAGGAAGGGAAAAAACAGCAGTAGTTGATGCAGAAAATGGACAAACTACAGGGGTGGTAATCAATGTGAATGTGCTGCACAGAGAGACTCTTATATGAAAATACATATCACCTTTCAACATGGTGCCACACTACATATCCTGGGCTGCTTTACAACCCCAACAGGGACGCCAGGGTTTGATACAAATGTTTCAGCTGCCTGTGCTTCCTCCTGATTGGCCAGAACAAAGTATGAATTATTTTTTAATTTAACCTTAGTTTGAAGGGGGTGTTTACTCTGATTTTCAACTGGCAGAAATTACAGAAATTGCTAACTTCAAGGTAAGTTTTTAAATGTTTGTTTTGTTTTTTTTGTCATGTAAAAAAATGTGTTTTCATTCACTACTGAATCTCCTCTATTAGATGCACTCATAGTCCAGGAAACTTAGATATGCCTTTAAGAAGGAATTATGAGAAGCAGTTGCATGTGCTGTTAGGGACACATTTTGAGAAGCAATTTCAAGCGTTGCTACGGAGGAGTTATGCAAAGCCCTTCACAGGTGAGGAGTTAAGAGATGCAAATGCAAAATTTCTTAGGTAGGATTTTTGAGAAGCAGGAGCAGATGCTGTTAGGAAGAAGTTATAAAAAGCACTTTCAGATGAGGAGTTTTGAGAAGCAGGTGTTAATACTGTTAGCAAGAACAGCAAATATGTAGTAGCAGGTGATACCTGTAAGGGACCAAATGACAAACACTTCCTAGATTGTTTGCAGAGATGCATAACTCCAGATGAATCTTGAAAAGCTATTACTTGAAAAAGGAAAAAAAAAACAACTTTCAAATGTTTGAAAGCTTTGCACACCATCTACATTACCATGCAAAATTGACCAACCCCCCTTGGACTTTTCCACATTTTATATTGTTACAACATGAAATGAACATCTATTTAATTGTTATTTTTACAATTTCATTTAAAAAATATAAAAAAGGATACTTTTCAACATACAAACATTTTTTTGACACAAAATTAATTAAACAAAAATCATACATTTGATGCTTGCATAATTATTCACCCCCTGAGCAGACTCACCTCTGACTGCAAATACAGGCTTTGATGTAAGAGTCGACCAGCTTTGCCATCTGGAAACTGAAATTATCCATTAATCCACTCTTCTTGTCAAAATTACTCAAGCTCTGTCAAATTTGAAGGGGAGCAATGATGAACAGCAAATTTCAAGTTTTGCCAACGTTTCTTAATCTGGGTAATTCCATTCAGGGCTTGGTTTTAAACCCCTCCAATGCAGTGTTGTGTGTGTTTTTAAGGTTATTGTCCTTCTGGAATGTAAACCCTCACCCTAGTCTTTTGTACACTGCAAACATTGTTTTCAAGAATCACATTTTTTAGCATCATCCATCTTGCCCTCAATCCTGAGCATATTCCAAGTTTCTAGAAATTAAACATGATGCTACCACCACCAAACATGATGCTACCACTACCATGCTACACAGTGGGGATGATGTTATCATGGTGAACAACAGTGTTGGTTTTGGCCATACATACCATTTGCACATAGACTAGAGAAACTTAGTCCAAATAGGTGACTTGTCTCCTACACTCCAAATGTGATTTCAAATGTTGTTGTTTTTTCGGCAATGGCTATCTTCTTGCTACTCTTCCATAAAGCCCAGCTATGTGTAATGTCTAGGTTATAATTGTCCCATGGAAGGTGTGGTAACTTGTCTTCCTTGCATGGTGGTTTATTTTCCTTTCGGGACCTCCTTGGGCAGGTCTAGGTGGGAGGGCTGTGAATCTTTACTTCCCTCCCACAATTGCTAAAGGAAGTCATGCATGGACAGGATGTGATGTAAATTACATCATCTCAACTAAGGATATATCCAGGCAGGAAACTGGTGTTGCTTCCTGTTTCTTCCTTGATGGTGAGGGTGATGGAGGTGATGTTGATGGTCTAACCGTGGGTGAGATAAAACGTTTGGGAAAGGGGATTACTATATCGGTTGTTGCTCCGTGGGTCTGGCTGTGTGTTTATAATACATTTATAGTATTGTGTTGTTGCCTTGTAATAAATACCTTTTAATGTAGACGAACCTTGTGTAATATTTATATATATTAATTTGGTGATACACCACATTTGGCGACCACGAATTTTAGACTTCTACAAAGGTTATTTTTGAGGTAATATCACATTAATAGATAGTCAGATTTATTTTTTTGGGGGGAAGAAAAAAAAAAGTACTTTGTCTAATTATCCTCTGCATGGGAAATCAAGTGCTGATTGTGTGTGGAGTCTAGGTTAAGCCTCCATTTTTAATATACAAGCTTGGGCATCAGGACTCAATTATTATTTTTAATCCTTTATATCGTACTAGCTTCTGAGTTGAGTTTTGTTCGTACTAGCTTATTTTGATACATAAAACAAATATATATCATACAGGTTGTTTTTGTGGGTTTATCTGAGTTGAGTTTTGTTGTGCTTTTGAGTACAGGCCTAGCCCTGCATTTGAATACAATTTAATAGGCTCCATGCGGCTTCTTTGTGTATTTGAATGCTAATTCAAGCCTCCATTTTTAATATACAAGCTTGGGCATCAGGCCACAATTAGTTTGTTGTGTGTTTCAAATACCTGAGTTTGTTAATACTATTATTTTTGTTTTGTTTTTGTTTTTTGTTTTTGTTTTTTAAAAAGAAAAAAAATATGTTTTTCTCTTCTTTCTTTTTCTTTCTCTAGTCCTTTATCATAGTACAGGCCTGGAGAAAAATAAATAAATAAACCATTTTAAATCTTATATATATACCTTCACCATACTAAGGTAAGTATAATTTGCATTGTGGGTACTAGTCTATTTTTCTACATATTACACCTGGCCTACTGAATAGTCATCAACTATTGTTGGCTACTCAGAAGCATGCTACTTTAGTCGCAAATTGATTTGGATTCTTACTTGGGTGAGTAAAAGAGTAGGAATGTCTTTTCAAGGGGCCAAATACTTTCCCACAGAAGTGCGTGAGTACTTTAGGAAACATATTCAAAAACATGATGGTCCATATGAGCTTCCAGAGCCAGCAAACCCAGACAGTGAAAAAGAGAAGAGATTAATGGATGTTCTAACACAAATTGTAAATAACAAAAAGTATAGAACAAAGAAGAGAAAAAGTTTGGTCACACAAGCTGTTGTAGCCACAATAGGAGGCCTAATAGACTTAGTTGTAGAATTACGGCAGCATAATTTGGAAACAACAAATAAAATGGAGGAAGCAATGGACAAAAGGGATTGTTTAAAAATTGCAGCTTTGAGAACAACTACAATTGTGGGGGAACTAGAAAGGGAGTTAAGGGAAATAGAAGAGCAGAGGGATGCTTATGGAGTAAAAATAACAGAACTTCAAAACATAATAATGGACTATAAAAATAAAACAAAGTTAGAAGGGATAAAAGGAGTCAGAGACATTGCCAAAATATATCCAGATCTTGATATGTTCGTGGCACAAAATAAAGAACCAGTGCCAAAAATGAACCAAGATAGAAATGATTTCTTATGTTATTCTGTTCCACAAGTAGATACCATACCACAAGCACCAGTTATTGTTTCAGAATTATTTAATGCAAGGCAAACACCTACAGGATTTTCTATGCAGACTCGACCGATGTCTATGGCAGATAAAGACAATTTCCAGAAATGGTGGGGAAGTATGCCAACTAACAACTTTAATACGTTTACACATTGGTTTATGAGGGGAGCAGATAGAGCTAAAAAAGGAGGTCTTAACTTAGAGGAATGGACAGAACTGTTAGAATACGCTATGGGTCCTTTGGCTAGTAGACTATTGGGATTTAATAACAGTGTGTCTGATCAGGCAGGAAGAATTGCTGCAACTAATTTCTATCTACTTAGCATAGAGAAAGAAATAGCAAATATTACCATGAGGCCAACAGATGGTCCTAGAGAGGTAGCTCAAAGGATATTTTTTTGGTATACTCTACGACAACCTCAACAGCCTCTAGTGCTGGGCTCACCAGAACATATAGCAAAAGTAATGGAAGCCCTTCCCCGGGAGTGTCAAGAATTTGTCAGGCTTTTTGATCCAACACCAACAGACTTGGAAATGGTACTAACTAGAGCTGATAAGTGGTGGATCAAGCATCCTTTCACAGAACAGGCCTGCTCTGTTTCAGCTGTAAGAACATTTAAGGTCGAGTCTGGTAGAGATATAGATGGTAAATGGAGAAACCAGACGTGGGATGTACCCCAGAACAAGAAGGATGATCAAAACTGGAGACCAAAACAGAACTTTGACAAAAGATGGAGAGATCCACCTAGGGACTATAGGAATAGGGATGGCAGCAACTGGAGGGCTAATCAGGAGGGAGAGAGAAACGGTAACATGGGCTATTGGGAACTCAGGAGACAGACGGATAGGATAGAAGAGGAAAATCACATACTTAAAAACAAGGTAGCTGAGTCAGAGAGGAAATTGAAGGAAAGTGAGGCAAAGATGCAATATAGTGGTATAAAAGAGGGACAGAGTAGAAGTGAGTCACAATGACAAATCCCAACCCCTGCGCCTCAGCATCTCATTCACTCAGCTAATTTAACCATGGATGAGGCAGGTCGGCCTACCATTTATACAGTCATCGCAGGGGTAGGGAAAAATATGTTGGTAGATACAGGAGCAGCAGTTACAATGACCAACAGGGTCAAAAATGGGGATTCTTCAGTAAGTATTATGGGAGTTACTGGGAATCCACAGGAGGTTAGAGCAGGTCCAATTGATGTAGCAGTTGGAAAAAAAACAATACAAGTAGAAGCAATAGTGGGTTGGCCAGAGGAAATATTGGGAATAGAAGCTTTAAAAAAAGGAAATTTCATTGTAGATCTTGCCAATTTTTGTTTGTGGAAGACAGAAAAGGTGAATCAGGTAAGTACAGAGTTGACGAAAGGGGTTGTGCTCCCAATGGCATATATTGTCTCTCCGATAAAAAGTCTGGAAAAAGACAAACTGAAACTAGACGGACAACCAGAATGGCTGCAGAAGCTAATCCAAGACATACCTGTTTGGGCAATTACCGAGATGATAGAAATGCTGGAGAGACGTGGAATAATTAAATCTGGAAATGGGTATGCATGTAACTCACCATGTTGGCCTGTGAGAAAAGCTGTGTTAAAAGGGAATGG
Source organism: Discoglossus pictus (assembly GCA_027410445.1). Lineage (NCBI taxonomy): Eukaryota > Metazoa > Chordata > Amphibia > Anura > Alytidae > Discoglossus > Discoglossus pictus. Next base: position 83,413,978 of record CM050167.1, on the reverse strand, counting down.
AGATGAAAAAGCAGCCTCATCATGGAGACTTACCATTGATTACAGGGCCGTGAACAAACTTGCAAAAAGAATGGCCCCTGTTGTTTTTGTTATGTATATGTTTCTAATGATGGAATCTAGTGTTCCCACAGAGCAAGGCTGTATAAGAATGAAGATGCGTGTCAACAGAAGATTGTGGTGGATCCTTGTTCCAGGATGGATAAGTATAAGCTGTATCACAGTAGGAATGGGGAGACAGGCAATAAGGCCAGAAGATACCGCAAATAAGGGAAAGAGTTCGAAAAGATTGGAGTTACATTATGTTCAAGCAGATAAATGTATTGGGCCCAGGGAATTGGAAGTAAAAGAGGGTGGAGGGTTACAAGTAAACATTATTTTGCCACATAATAGTACCAGGGGATTAGCTCTTAGAGCTCCAATACAAGGGAGGTTTACAAATACTACAGTGTGTAGTAGTGAGTAACTTAACATTAGAAGAAGGTGGAGAATGGGACGCTGCAGTTATAGCTGCCCAGCCTGATCTAGAGGAATTCTGCAATTTTGATACTGGAAAGGGGTGTGTTCTAACAATAGATGAAGTATTTGTTTCTGTAAAGGAGCTGCAACGTTGTAAAGATCAGAAGAAGGTACCATGGCCAATAGGCGGATTGATGGTGGTACCAACACATGAAACAGTTGTGCAAGGGGTTGGGTGGACTTACTACCCAATAATTCTAAATTTTAATGATTTTTCTATTCCTCCAAAGTGCCCGGAATCACAGCGGCAGTGGTTTAAGCAAAGTATACAAGAGACCATCATTGAGTGGACCGGAGCAGGGAGTCGAGAAAAACGGGACACACTTGCAGCCCTTTTAGGAGGAGTCGGAACTGGATTGGGAGTATGGAATTCAGCAGACATCATTGGACTGAACAGCAGGATAAACTCCCTTACTGATGGCATGGGACATGCTATGAAAATAGGTGGAGTAGCTGACTCCCTTATAGTGAGTAGACTGACAGACAATGTTGATGACATACACACCATTGCCAACAACCTGCATCTAGTTGAGGAAAATATTGCTTCCATTGCTAACAGCATTAAGAATGAAATAGTGGGAACTGCCATTTTCTGTTCTATGATTGGAGGAAAGCTGTTGGCAGATTTAAAGGAAACTCAACAAGGATTATACGGCTATATTGAAGGCCCAGATCAATGGATGCCACATGGACTACAATCTGGGACAATAGGACTAATCCTGGCAATTCCCCGTTGGGAGGGGCAGGCAGAGCAACTGAACTTCATACATAGCATTGGCACGTTAAGTGATGGAATCTACAGGCAACACTTTCCATCAAAAAGACTGGCCACTATTACAGGATTGGAGATGGAGTTAGTAAAACGTACCAAACAACAACTACACCCCATCAGCTTACTGCTGGAACAACAGAAAAAGGAAATAGAAATTACTACAAAAAACATTGAGCATCCCTGGTGGGGAATTCTTACCAATGCAGAGACACATCCAGTCCTACGAACACTGTTGCTGGTACTCATGTTCATTCAAGTATTAACGACAATTTTAATAATATACTTTTGTGTGGCAATGAAACAAATGAGGAAGAAACTTGCAAGGAGGATATATAATTTGTCTTTTTCCTCTTCTTTCTCTCTCTCATACATTCTTCAATAAAGTTTTACATTGCACATACATAAACATTTATCACACACTCTCACCTAAATTCTATAAGATCTGTTTCTGTGTAATATGTGGATTGACAGCCATAGGAAAGTACAGGAGAACTTATGTCGCTGAGGGAACTATTCCGGAGGGACGGTGGGTTGAATTTCTCCTGTATATCAGGTTTTTGCTCCCACTAGGTTCTCCTGTACTAGAGGGATAACTAGAAAACTGAGCAACATAGAAGAAGAAAAAGTGAGGGAATGTGGTAACTTGTCTTCCTTGCATGGTGGTTTATTTTCCTTTCGGGACCTCCTTGGGCAGGTCTAGGTGGGAGGGCTGTGAATCTTTACTTCCCTCCCACAATTGCTAAAGGAAGTCATGCATGGACAGGATGTGATGTAAATTACATCATCTCAACTAAGGATATATCCAGGCAGGAAACTGGTGTTGCTTCCTGTTTCTTCCTTGATGGTGAGGGTGATGGAGGTGATGTCGATGGTCTAACCGTGGGTGAGATAAAACGTTTGGGAAAGGGGATTACTATATCGGTTGTTGCTCCGTGGGTCTGGCTGTGTGTTTATAATACATTTATAGTATTGTGTTGTTGCCTTGTAATAAATACCTTTTAATGTAGACAAACCTTGTGTAATATTTATATATATATATTAATTTGGTGATACACCACAGAAGGTTTTTCCCATCTCAGCTGTGGTTCTTCTTTAGAGTTACCAATGCCCTATTGGGTGTGTCTCCAAATAATACTCACCTTACTAAGTTTTGGTTAGCGCCTTCACTAGGCAGAGACACCACTGTCCTAAATACTTTTGGTGGTTTAAAAATAGATTTAACAGGATCATCAACGTTTAAGGTATTTTTTATAACCTCACCCTGATTGGTGCTTCTCTAGAACTCTATCAAAGTTTAATTTTCATAACGCCTTGATCTTCATGACACTCTTTGTTTAGAAATGCTTCCAGTAACAGGTGTATTTATTCTGAGTTAACTGAACACTTTAACTGCTGATAGGTAGATTTCATTTGACTACTTTTTTGACATATGAAATAAAATTATTGGTCGGGTGCCTATTTGTGGGTGAATACTTATGCAAACAAGGCATTAATTTTGTAAATAATTTGGAAAAATATTTAGATTTATTTTCCACTTTTACATTATAGAATATTTTATGTAGATCAGGCACTAACTCCCAATTAAATCAGTTTTAATTCAATATTGTATCACTACAAAATGTGGGGAGAATACGTATACAAGGAACTATAGTAGCTACCTCCTACTTAGCCAACCTGTTAGGAGAGGAGATATAGATTACAGCTGAGAGGAGAAAATAGGTTGCTATAAAATATAGAGTATCATTGGAGATGTGTTGCATTACATGAATCCACTTACACTGATTATCAAGAGATTTTAGGTCTGAACTTACATTAACCTCTGTGTTCAGATGGCTAAACTCCAAATCTAATTTGCAAATTTTACTGCTTTACAAACTGGCACAAAATGGACTTTTGCTGTTGATTTATCCACAAAATAAACACATTCATAAACACCATTTACAAATCTATTTTACAACAAACAACCATTCCAGATAAACTCATCAGTTACAATTCTGCAGGGAAACAGCTCATTATTCAGGCAGAATTGACCATTTCTATATACGAGTAACAATTCTCTCCTTAATGTGTGCAGGAAACAAACAGCAAATGTTCCCTTCCTTTTCTAAGCAATTGTTCTTTATTTGATTTTTTTTGTCAGAGGATCTAGCTTGAAACACTAATGCACTTTATGAATATGATTACGATGTAAAGTGCGTAACATAACATCAGGAACACGCTGGGCAGCATTTCAAGGTATATTTGAGAGCACAGTAAGTGAGATTTTTATTGTTCGAAACAAGGTCACGGGATGTTACTTCACGCTCACCTACACCAGATCATTATGTTCTTGGAAATAAACTGCATTACAAACGCACAACGTGTCTGTGGTTAAATAGGATTCTGTGTTCTTTATCTGTGTCTACAGACTGAAATGCTGTCATGCAGATAGGACGAATAACTCGTTGGACTCCTGCAGATAAAGGAATACTTGATAGAGTTTTGGAATTGCCCACCATCAATTTAGTACAGATTAAACTGCAGGAACATTTTTAAATCTGTAATAAAGCAATTCTTGCAATGAGTGTTCTCAATGTATCTTATGTTGAAAAACTTGAGATGCAATGCAGTGCATGAATTGTTTTAGAGGCATTCTGCTATTTTAAACAATCGATGCACTATCTATGCTTCCCACTATCCTATCTCCTCCTATGATCACAAGCCCTCAACATTAACACAAAATGGATGCTAATGGAAAACACAACCTCATATTCTCACCAAGGAAATCCTAAACCTTGTCCACGACCTTCTCTAGCACAAACCTCTCATAAGAAAGAATCCTTCTTGGGCAATTTCCTCATGGAACACAAGATCCCACAAAATGGAAAACTTGTGGAACTTTGCGGAAACTACTTGACCATATATGTGCTCATCAGGAGGAAGGAGATACATATGAAAGTCCGAAAGCAGGTTAGATTCAGAATAAACAAAGTCATTTTGAAGTGACAGCTTTCTTTAAAATTGTCACTTCATGGAGTAAAGAAAAGCATCATAAAAATAGAATAACTAGTATACAAAACAAACAAAAACATTTTTTAAGATGCTTTCAACTCTATTCTAAAGTAGACTAGAAAGAAACCAATGTCAGCAGCTTTGTTTTAACTTATAGTTCTTCTTAATAGTGAGAGAGACTTATTGGCCAATAACAAGGGTCATGGTAAAAAGGATGCCCAAATATGACATGTGAATGGCTAACAACTCATTACAGGATTATCATTGTTTAAGACAACTAGCAGGGGTGGGGCAAACATGTAGACCTGTTTTTCTTGTTCAGCACCATTGGGGTGTTCTTGTTGTTTAGTCATTTAGTTTTGTCCGACTCTCTGTGACCCTATGGACCTCCGCACGTCAGGCACATCTATTGTTATGTCTCTGAGGTTATCCATAACATTATCTTGGCAAAGATACTGGTGTGGGTTTCCAGTTCCTTATCCAGTGAACTGAGATTTGTCTGAACTCTCTGCTATGACCTGCCCATCTTGGGTGACCCTACATGGTATAGCTCATAGCTTCATTAAAGTACACAAGCCCCTTCACTACACCAGGGTAGTGATCTGGAAGGTGAGGTTACACCATCTTTATTATGTGTTTTGTTAGAAGTTTTTCTGATTCCTTAAGTAAACAGATGCAGAATTAAAACCACAAATAAACAAAATGTTTTAAAGAGACATTGTAATAGAAGTTATTTAAATCTAAATATAAATTAATAGTTACATATTTACATAGTAATTTAGGTTGAAAAAAAGACTTTAGTCCATCAAGTTCAACCTTTTTAAATCTCCTCTGATCTGCAGTACTCAGATTTATTGTTAATTGATCCAGAGGAAGGCAAACAGAAAAAAAAAAAACAACAGAGAAACTTTGCCAGATGTCTCAACAGGGAAAAAAAGATAAAGTTCCTTCCTGACCCCAGATACTGGCGATCTGATTCATCCCTGGATCAATACTCCCTCTCTATTTATCCAGGATAGCCCTTAATGCCCTTTTTATTTAAAAATACTGTATATCCTATCCCTTTTTAGAGTTATCTATCAAATCCGCTGTCATCACCTCCTTTGGTAGAGAATTCCACAGATTAACCACCCTTACTGTGAAGAACCCTTTTCTTTTTTTAAGGTGAGATCTTTTTACTTCTAATCCCAAAGGATGTCCTCTTGTCAGTTGAAAACCTCTTGGCACAAAAAGTTCCCTTGACAAAGCCTTGTATTGATCCTGGATATATTTATATAAGGTAATCATATCCCCTCGTAGATGGCTTTTTTCTAGAGTAAATAAGTTTAATTTAGTTAGTCTTTCTTCATAACTTAGCCCCCCCCCCCATTCCCTTTATTAGCTTTGTTGCCCTTCTCTGTACTTTTTTCAGCTCTAAAATGTCCTTTTTATGTAGTTGTTCCCAACATTTTACTCCATATTCCAAATGAGGGTGTACTAGAGATTTGAATAGTGGGAGAATTATATTTGCTTCTCTTTCTTCTATACCCTTCTTAATAAAGTCTCAACATTTTACTTGCTTTTGCAGATGCTGCTTGGCATTGAGCACTGTTATCTAGCGGTTGTCCACAAGTACTCCCAAATCCCTTTCAATATTTGATACCCCTAGATTTGCTCCATTAGGATTATAAATTGCATGGTTATTTTTCCTTCCCAGATGCATAACTTTACATTTATTCGTATTAAATCTCATCTGCCACTTAGATGCCCATTCCTCTAATTTATTACATCATTTTCTGATTTAATTACCTTGCACAACTATGTGTCATCAGCAAAAATGGAGACACCACACTCCAATCCCACTTCCAAGCTATTAATAAATATGTTAAAAAAGGGAGGGGACCTAATACTGAGCCCTGAAGAACCCCACTTACCACAGTAGTCCAATCGGAGTATGTTCCATTTATAACAATCCCAACCTGTCTTTTAGCCAGCTCTCAATCCATAAGCAAATATTTATGGCAATTCCTGTATCCCTTACTTTGCTCAATAGTCTCCCATGTGGCACTGTATCAAAAGCCTTTGAAAAATTCAAATAGACTACATCCACTGAGTTGCCTTGAACCAAGTTCCTACTTACCTCCTCATAGAAACTAATTAGGTTTGTTTGACATGACTGATCCTTCATAAATCCATGTTGGCTCCTACTTATAATCCTGTTTGAATAGACATATTCCTGTATATTATCCCTTATTAACCCTTCTAAAAGCTTTCCCACTACCGAAGTAAGATTCACTGGTCTATAATTCTCCTGATTTGCTCTTGCTCCCTTCTTAAATATATGTATCACCTCTGCCTTTCTCCAGTCATCTGGTAGAGACCCTGTGTTGAGTGAATCCTGAAAAATTAGATATAATGGTTTGGCTAGTACACAACCCAGTACCCTTGGATATATTCCATCAGGACCTGGGGCTTTATTAACATTTATATTTCCCAACCTCTTTTAGATTTCTTCCTGCGATAACCAGTTTTTTTGTGAAGATAGTGTAGCCCCATTATGTTGCAATGACCCAACCACTGGTACTTCCCTTGTGTATACCGAAGAATAGAACCTATTTAGCTCATCTGCCTTTTCCTGGTCACTAATTTTCAGACGGCCTGTGTCACATTGTAATGTTGCTATAGCTTCCTTCCAGGCGTTCTTCCCATTAGTATATTTAAAAAATATTTTAGGGTTAGTCTTACTGTCCTTTGCAACTAACTTTTCATTTTCAAATTTTAGCCAGTCTAATAGCCCTTTTGCAAGCCTTGATGATTTCCTTGTACTTGCGTAAAGCAGTCTCTGTCCCCTCTTGTTTGTATAATTTAAACGCTTGATTTTTACTCCTCATCTTCATCTTCAATTCATTGCTAAGCCACATGGGTTGTGATTTACTCCTTCTACTTTTATTTCCACATGGTATATGGTGATAAATATGTTTATTTATGTTCATTTATGTTCAGTATTTTTACCTGTCAGTTCTCTGTCCCAGTCTATACGTTGTTAATTCAATCTCAAATGAGACTGTGTTGTGATCACTGTTTCCCAAAGGTTGCCCTATTTCCACATTTTATACTATATCAATATTATTTGTGATAACTAAATCTAAGATAGCCTCATTTCTTGTAGATTCTTGTATAACCTGGGCCAGATAATGATCTGGGTGTACTCAAGAACCTGCTCCCCTTAGCTGAACTGCTGGTCTCATTTATCCAGTTTATTTCAGGGTAATTCAAATCTCCCATTATTAGAACTTGCCCATGCTTAGCTGCATTTACTCAATTATATTTGGGGGTTTATAGCATACTCCTACTAATATTCTTTTAGAATTTTACCATTGCCCCTATCTTTCCTAAATAGGTTATAACCATCCAGATTAACAGTCCAGTCATGAGATTTATTCCACCACGTTTCAGTAATGCCTATTAAATCCCATTTCTCATTAACTACTAATAATTTTAACTCTCCCATTTTTCCTGGCAAGCTTCTGGCATTAGCAAGCATACACGTTATGTTATGAGTCTGTAGTTCTGAAGTGCCTGCCACTGTACTTGAGTTACTTAGCAATATCTCCCTATTGTCTGTTCTCACCCTCCCCCCATCTCCTCCCCCATGACTAGATAATACTTTCCATATCCCCTCTACACTTTCTACCCCATTACTTCTATCTCATCTCGTCCCCCCACCTACTAGTTTAAAAACTCCCCCAGCCGTTCTACCATCCTATCCCCTAGCACAAATGCTCCCTCATCATTAAGGTGCAATCCATCCCTGCTATAGAGATTGTACCCAAGTGAGAAATCAGCCCAGTGCTCTAAAAACCCAAATCCCTCCTTAATGCACCATATTTTGAGCCACGCATTAACCTCCCTAAGCTCCTTCTGTCTCCCTGGGCTAGCATGTGGCACCGGTAGTATCTCAGAAAATACTACTTTGGAGGTCCTTGCCTTCAGCTTATTACCTAGTTCTGTAAAATCATTCTTTAGGACAGTCCATCTTCCACTAACTGTCATTGGTACCAATATGTACCAAGACCGCTGGTTCATTTCCAGCCCTCCCAATAATTTGTCTACCGAATCCACAACATGCCGAACCCGAGCACCCGGGAGACAGCAAACTGTTTGATTGCTGGGGTCTGGGTGACAACTCACCCTGTGTACCGTCCTAATAATAAAGCCCCCAACCACCAGAACCTGCCTCTTGCTCTGCCTATTCTCCCCTCCCACTCCTCGGGTAGAACTGTTCTCCTGGCTGTTAGAGGGAACAGCTCTATCTGGCATTGCTATTCCTGAATGGGCATCCCCCAACAGTTTCACTCAATCTGGCAAATCTGTTGTGGTTGCCAACTCAGAACTGGCCTCTCTCCTGCCCCTGTTCCCCCTGCTTCCCCTTGTAACTGTAACTCAGCTACCTCCCAGGACATCCTCACTAGCCCCAGCTCCTCCCTCTATGCTAGGCCCAGCTAAATGGTGCTCTGGGAGCACCAACCCACTTTCCAATGGAGCAATAACACTAAGTGCTGCAATTCTCCTCTTCAGTTCTCCAATCTGAGCTTCCAGAGAGGCAACATGCTCACACCTCTCACAGAGGTATGGTCCCTGGATCATCTGTTCCAGTAGTGCATACATATAACAGGATGTATACTGAGTGAGGTTGCCACTGGACTGACTCATACTTACAGTAGGTAAACATTTTTTTATAAAGCACTACAATGTTCTCCCCTGCACTCCTTCCTTATATTTAAACTCCCACACTTATACTAGAACTGCCCTTATGCTAGAACTGTTCGTACCTTCCCCTGTTTCTATTAGGTTCTTATTACTCACCTGCCCACCACTCACTGCACAAGTACACACACACTTTCTGTTCAGGAGAAATCACAGAACAGATGCAAGCAGACCACAAAAAAGTCACACACTAATATGTACCTTTACACAGGCAAAACCACACACCCTCTCAGCTGCCCACTAATCACTGCACAAGTACACACACACTTACTGTTCAGGAGTAATCACAGAACAGATGCAATGTAATTATACTAAAAAAATAAATCAACATTTGCCCCACCAATAAAATCAGATGCTTTAATTGTCCCTGTCTATTTTATTCTTCTCCGTCCTACTGTGTCATAAACTGCTGCATTGTTATCTAGTACTTTGCTTCAGAACAATGAGTGCTTATTTCCACAAGTAAATAGTGCAGTAGATTATTACACAATGAGTTATGACATAACTATTTTTTTATGGCATTATTGTAGTTTACTTTCAGATACAAGAGATTGTCTTATATTGACCATTTAACAAAAAGTCAATTAAATGGTGTATTTTTAAACCTAATTGTTATGTAAATATTTTGCCTGATAATTGTAAACCTCAGATTTCTGTGTCGGATCCAGTAATGTTTGTTTTTGCTGCTCAGGGACAATCCACCTTCCATGTTTGTAACACCGACAACAGACGTCTTTCCAGAGGACCTAATTAGAGTATGATAACTACCAGCTGCCTCAACTTCCACTTGGCCATGAAATAAAATATAAAAAACAAACAAACATACACAGATTACTATACAGACCCTAAGTGGTAATTAAAAATACAAAAAGAACATCTGTAACAGTGTAATAGTTCAAAGGTTTATTATTATGCTTAAACAAGATTATGAAACCTTTGTGCAATCAAATCAACAATAACAATTCTGCTTATTTGTTCTGTTTACAGTCTATAGCTGTAGAGATTATTGTGCATCATAGCTGATAACTTTCAAAACATAACCTGTAAAAATATTTTGAGCCTCTTGTAAAGTTATATTACACTGGTATATTTGCTCATCATTATTGGTGCACTGTAGTTCAAGAAAAAAAAGAATATTGTTTGTAAAGTATGTAACAAACCAACAGTATTAGTAGCTGTGTACTCCATGGGCATACGCATATTTTTGTATTGTAGGGTGGGGGAACAGAGACATGTCAGAAGACTTTGTTGGATAATTCAATCTGATTGAACTTGACACCACACCCTTCATCCTCACAGGCCCAGAATAAGGCAGCTTACATCAGGACCTTCATGACAAAGTTTAAGCACTACACTACACTATTAACCCTAACTATACCGCATTAACCCCTTAACCCTATCTATACCCCATTAACCCATACTAAACCCTATTTAACCCTAACTGGGCCTATGTAACACTATACAGACCCCCATAAGCCTCCATCTAACCCCACCACTTATGGGAGTCCACAGAGACCCCCGTAAGCCTCTATTTAACCCAATCAGTCCCAATAGGGTCTATGATGACCCACATAGTACAATGAGAACCTTTTTTTATTAACCCTATAAGTGCCATGAGGGTCCACTTTTTTTTTTCTCTTATGAGACAATTGGCAAAGTTTCAATGGGTTTTTTTTTCTGTTTGCCTTCCTCTGGATCAATTAACAATTAATAATTAATAGTCCACATTAAAAAGATCAATAGAGATCTAAAAAGGTTGAATTTGATGGACTAACTCTTTATTCATTCTCCAATACTATACTATTAATAATTACTTAATCAACAAATTAATTAATAACTAGCAGGTTCTTGAGTACACTCAGGGATCATTATCTAGCCCAGGTAATAAAAGAACCTACTAGAAATGGGGCCATCTTGGATTTAGTCATCACAAGTAATATTGATATAATATCAAATGTAAAAATAGGGGAACCCTTGGGGAACAGTGATCACAACACAGTCTCATTTGAGATTAAATACAAAAAACAGAGTTGTAAGGGGCCAACAAAAACTCTAAATTTTAAAAGGGCTAACTTTAATGGGCTACGGGCAGCAATACAACATATAGACTGGGACAAAGAACTTACAGGGAAGAATACTGAAAATAAATGGACAACATTCAAATCCTTACTAAATAAACATACTCATCAGCATGTACCATGTGGAAATAAAATGAATAGGAGTAAATCACATCCCATGTGGCTTAACAATGACTTAAAGATCATGATGAGGAAAAAGAAATATGCATTTAAATTATACAAGAAGGAGGGAACAGAGGCAGCTTTATGTGACTATAAGGAAATCAACAAGGCTTGCAAAAGGGCTATTAGACTGGCTAAAATAGAAAATGAGAAGTCAGTTGCAATGGAAAGTAAGACTCACCCTAAAATATTTTATAAATATATTAATGGGAAGAAGGCCAGGAAGGAAGCTATAGGACCATTACAATGTGACACAGGCCATCTGATAATTAGTGACCAGGAAAAGGCAGATGAGCTAAATAGGTTCTTTTCGTCGGTTTACACAAGGGAGGTACCAGTGGTTGGGACACTGCAACATAATGGGGCTACACTACCTTTACTAAATAATTGGTTAACGCAGGAAGAAATACAAAAGAGGTTGGAAAAAATAAATGTTAATAAAGCCCCAGGTCCTGATGGAATACATCCAAGGGTACTGAGGGAGCTGGGTTCTGTAATAGCCAAACCATTATATCTAATCTTTAAAGACTCACTCACTACAGGGTCTCTACCAGATGACTGGAGAAAAGCAGAGGTGATACCTATATTTAAGAAGGGATCTAGAGCAAATCCGGGGAATTATAGACCAGTGAGCCTCACTTCTGTAGTTGGGAAGCTTTTAGAAGGGTTAATAAGGGACAGAATACAAGAATATGTCTATTTGAACAGGATCATAGGTAGCAGTCAACATGGATTTATGAAGGAAAGGTCGTGTCAGACCAATCTAATTAGTTTTTATGAGGAGGTTAGTAGGAACTTGGATCAGGGCAACTCAGTGGATGTAGTCTTTTTAGATTTTTCAAAGGCATTTGATACAGTGCCACATGGAAGACTAGTGAGCAAACTAAGGGATACAGGAATTGCAGTAAATATCTGCTCATGGATCGAGAGCTGGCTAAAAGACAGGAAGCAAAGGGTTGTTGTAAATGGAACATACTCCGATTGGTCTAATGTGATAAGTGGGGTTCCTCAGGGCTCAGTATTGGGTCCTCTCCTTTTTAACCTATTTATTAATGACATTGAAGTAGGACTCGAATGTAGTGTCTCCATTTTTGCTGATGACACTAAGTTGTGCAAGGTAATAAAATCAGATAATTATGTACTTTCCCTACAAAAGGATTTGCATAAATTAGAGAAATGGGCGGCTAAATGGCAGATGAGATTTAATACAAATAAATGTAAGGTTATGCATTTGGGAAGGAACAATAGCCAAGCAATCTATAATCTTAATGGAGCAAATCTAGGGGTATCAGATATTGAAAGGGATTTGGGAGTACTAGTGGACAACCACCTAGGTAACAGCGCTCAAAGCCAAGCAGCGGCTGCAAAGGCAAATAAAATATTAGCATGTATTAAGAAGGGTATAGAAGCCAGGGAAGAAGATATAATTCTGCCACTATATAAATCTCTAGTACGCCCTCATTTGGAATATGGAGTACAATTTTGGGCACCACCTCATAAAAAAGACATTTTAGAGCTGGAAAAAGTACAGAGAAGGGCTACAAAACTAATAAGGGGAATGGAGTGGCTAAGTTATGAAGAAAGACTAGCAAAATTAAACTTATTTTCGCTAGAAAAAAGGCGTCTAAGAGGAGATATGATTACGTTATATAAATACATCCAGGGTCAATATAAGGCTTTGTCAAGTGAACTTTTTGTAGCAAGAGATTTTCAACTGACAAGAGGACATCCGTTGAGGTTAGAGGAAAAAAGATTTCACCTTAAACAAAGAAAAGGGTTCTTCACAGTTAGGGTGGTTAAACTGTGGAATTCTCTACCAAAGGAGGTGGTGACAGCGAATTCGATAGACAACTTCAAAAAGGGGTTAGATATATTTCTGAATAAAGAGGGCATTCAAGGCTATCCTAGATAACTAGCAAGGAATATTGATCCAGGGAGAAATTTGATCGCCAGTTTCTGGGGTCAGGAAGGAATTTTGCTTTTTTTTCCCCTTATGAGACAATTGGCAAAGTTTCAATGTTTTTTTTTTTATGTTTGCCTTCCTCTGGATCAATTAACAATAATAATAAATAGTCCAAATTAAAAAGATCTATAGAGATCTAAAAAGGTTGAACTTGATGGACTAACTCTTTATTCATCCTCCAATACTATACTATTAATAATTATTTAATCAATAATTTAATTAATAACTAATCCGCATATTGCAGATCAGAGGAGATCTTAACAGGTTGAACTTGATGGACTGAAAGTCTTTTTTCAACCTTAATTACTATGGGCCTCATTCTATTATCGGCCGTAAATCGGCCGTAAGGCTGCGATTCCTTGCGAGGGTTCAGTTAACTCGCGATTCTATTATACGGCCCCGCAAGGATCTCCTTTTACGGCCGGCCGCATATCTTGGAACCGGCCGTAATCTGTGAAATATAAAAACTGAAAAATAAATTCAAGCCTGCACTGTACAGCTCTGTAAATGCTAGGGATCATATTGGGGGACATGAGGATTAAAAGGAACCCACTCTCAAGCTTGCACATCTGCCCAAACCCGAGTTCAAATTAACTGTTTATTTTCCGGCTGCGGCGTGGGTGTGTCTGAAGTGCTCCAAGCACTCTGGACTTTTTACATGGATATTTTACGGATATTAGAAATTAAATATTTTACGGATTTGAGTATAGGATAATTATGTGCTATTTTTTCTAACACCTAAAATCCCTTTATAGTCTTCTCAAAGTGCAGGATGGCTTTATTTAAGCTATTTTATGTGCTTAATTGGTGCTAGCGAGACCTCTTTCCTGCAAGTAAGCTGCGGCTCGCTTTTAGCCTTGCAGAGAGGTTTCCCGGAGCAATTGAATTGCAAATCTCTTGCGGCCGTTTAAGATCAAAGGCTTTCCTCCGGCGCGAGCGGCCGCAAGAGATAGCAAGGCACCGGCCGCAAGCCTGCCGGAATCCCCGGCCGTAAGGGAATAGAATAGCCGAATAGCTTGCGGCCGGTCCTTGCGGCCCCGCAACGGCTGCGGCCGATAATAGAATGAGGCCCTATGTAACTACTATGTAACTATGTAACTATGTAACTAATCCGCATATTGCAGATCAGAGGAGATCTTTACAGGTTGAACTTGATGGACTGAAAGTCTTTTTTCAACCTTAATTACTATGGCCCTCATTCAATTGTGATTTGGCCAATTGAATAGGGGCCTAAATAAGCACATAGCATATTTTTTTAAAATAAGTTTTTAGTTCGTGAAAACCTTGCTTTTGGATAGATGCTTACTTACTAAAAACTTCTTTAAAAAATATATGTTATGTGCTTATTTAGAGGCCTATTCAATTGGCCAAATCGCAATTGAATGAGGGCCTATGTAACTATGTAACTATGTAACCCTCATGACACTAAGTACAAATACTACACTACACTATTCTACCCCACAAATAAACCACTGAAACTAAACTAACCCCCCTCTGCCCTATCCTATTAACCGCTACCTACCTAACACCCACCCTAACCTACTAACACCTACACTACTTACCTAACCCTCTATTAAACCCCCCACCCCACTAATTACAGAAAAAAAGCTAAGTTGCAAAAAATAAAAAAGAACATTACAAACCCCCGCTACAAAAAAATAACAAAGATCATTACAAACCCCCCACTACAAAAAAATAATAATAAAAGAACATTACAAACCCCCACTACAATTTTTTTAAAAACAAGAACATTACAACCCCCCTAAAAAATAAAAAAAGGGAACATTACAACCCCACTACAAAAAATTAAAAAAAGAATGTTACAAACCCCACCACTACAAAAAATAAAAAAGAACATTACGAACCCCCCACTACAAAAAATAAAAAAAGAATTATGCACCTGCAAAGAAAATACATTCAAAAATATACATAACATTACAGTATATCAATAAATACAAATACAATACATATATATACCCTTAAATACATACTATTAACCCCCTAACTACAATACATTTCCCACTATCTACATTACATATCCCCGTCTACAATACATGATTCCCTATCTACAATACATTACCCCATCTACAAAACATTACCCCCTATCTACAATACATGACCCCATCTACAAAACATTACCCCCTTTCTACAATACATGACCCCGTATTTACAATACATTAAGCCCTATCTATAATACATTACCCCCTAACTAAAATACATTAAACCCTAACTACAATACATTACCTCTATAGATAATACATTCAATCCTATCTACAATACATTAAAAAGCCTAAATCTAACCTAAAATAGAATAAATAAGACCACTTACCTTGCTCAGATGTCCCTTCAGCAAGTTGAACCCCCTAGGAAAAAAAGAAACATAAATGAAGTCACATAAACACAACATGTCCCCGTCCTTCTTGTCTTCTCCGGCAAAAGAAACATCACATTAGTACACAAATACACCTACACAAAACATAATAAACTAAACATTCTAAATATTAAATGTACCTGTCCGCGATGTCCCCATCCTTCTGCTCTTCTGCCCCGGCTAGGGCCTTGAGAAAAGCCGCCAATCTAAAAAAAAAAAAAAACTAACAGAGCTCTTACCTGAAGGAGCTACCTGACCCTAAATAGGCTTCCAGCTCTTCTCCCGGTAAAAAAAAACAGAATGGCACCTCTGATTTGCTGAAATGGCTGTCAATCAAATTACAGCCAATGAGAAGGTGCCAAGGTGTGAGCCAATCAGAATGGGATACACCCCAATATCCCATTCTGATTGGCTGATGGACCTGTCAATCTTTTTGAAACCAATCAGAAGGCACTATTGCCTTCTGTCAAACATAATGGGATACACCCCCACTGGATGATTGGCTGAAGGCATCTACGCCTTCTGATTGGCTACTATCTGATTAACAGTGACAACAGCTAATCAGAAGGTGCTATTTCCTTCAGCCAATCAGAATGAGATACACCCCATGGGGGTGTAACCCATTATGATTCACTACAAGCATCTGCCCCTTTTGCCTTCAGTCACTATCCCATTGTGATTGGCTGAAGGCAATAGTGCCTTCTTTGTGTTTTCAAAATATTTACAGGTCCATCAGCCAATCAGAATGGGATATAGGGGTGTATCCCATTCTGATTGGCTCACACCTTGGCGCCTTCTAAATTTTGCTGAAATTTGATTGACATCCATTTCAGCCAATCAGAAGGCGCCATTCTTTTTTTCTACCGGAAGAAGCGCTAGAAGCCTCAATAGCATCGTGGAGCTCCTCCAGGGAGGAGTCCCGTTCGTTTTTTTTTGTTTTTTTTTACAGCTGTGTTTTTTCTCAAGGGCCCAGCCGGGGCAGAAGAGGACAAGGATGGGGATATCGCGGACAGGTAAGTTGAATATTTAGAATGTGTTTTTTTTATGTTGTGTTTATTTGTGACTAAATTTATGTTTCTTTATTTCCTATGGGATACGACCTGCTAAGGGACATCTGAGCAAGCTAAGTGGTCTTATTTACTCTATTTTAGGTTAGATTTAGGCTTTTTAATATATTGTAGATAGGGTTTGATGTATTATAGATAGGTGTAATGTATTGTAGTTAGGGGTTAATGTTTTTTAGATGGGGTAATGTTTCACAGATTGGGGAAATATATTGTAGTTAGGGGTTAATGTGTTATAGATAGGGGGTAATGTTTTATAGATGGAGTAATGTTTTGTAAATAGGGGGCCATGTATTGTAGATAGGGGGATATGTATTGTAGATAGGGGTAATGTTTTGTAGATAGGGGGTCATGTATTGTAGATAGGGGGGTAGTGTTTTGTAGATAGGGGGTCGTGTATTGTAGTCAGGGGGATATTTAATTTAGATAGGGGGAAATGTATTGTAGTTAGGGGGTTAATAGTCCAGTTTTGGGTATATTTGTACTGTATTTATTGTTGTATTGTAATGTTATGTTTATTTGTGTAAGAATTTTCTTTGCAGGTGCATAATTC
Source organism: Discoglossus pictus (assembly GCA_027410445.1). Classification (NCBI taxonomy): domain Eukaryota; kingdom Metazoa; phylum Chordata; class Amphibia; order Anura; family Alytidae; genus Discoglossus; species Discoglossus pictus. The sequence continues at coordinate 83,396,762 of CM050167.1, read as the reverse complement.
TTTTTTTATTTTTTGTAGTGGGGGTTGTAATGTTCTTTTTTCATTTTTGTAGTGGGAGGGTTTGTAATGTTCTTTTTTATTCTTTTTTAGTGGGGGGCTTGTAATGTTCTCTTTTTTATTTTTGTTGGTGGGTTTGTAATGTTCTTTTTTTATTTTTTGTAGTGGGGGTTTGTAACGTTCTTTTTTTATTTTTTCTAACTTAGCTTTTTTTTATTTTGTGTAATTAGTGGGGTGTGGGTTTAATAGGGTTGTAGGAAAGTAGTGTAGGTGTTAGTAGGTAAGGGTAGGTGTTAGGTAGGTAGGGTTAATAGGTTAGGGTAGAGGGGGGTTAGTTTAGTTTTAGTGGTTTATTTATTTAGTGTAGTGTAGTGTTTGTACTTGTACCTGGAGGACCCTCGTGCACTTATGGGTTTAATAATAGGGTTCTCATTGTCGTATGAGGGTCTTCATAGACCCTTATGGGACTGATTGAGTTAAATAGAGGCTTACAAGGGTCTGTATGGACACCCATAAGTGATGGGGTTGGATGGAGGCTTACTGGGGTCTGTATGGACCCCCAAAAGTGATGGGGTTAGATGGAGGCTTATGAGAGTCTATATAGACCCCCATAAGGGATGGGGTTAAATAGGACTAGATGTGGTTAAATATGCCTAATGGGGTTAGATAGGCTAGATGGGGATACATAGGCTTAGATTGGATTAAATAGGACAAAGGGGTTAAATGGGCCCAGGCAAGTTTACAAAGGCCCAGTTAGGGTTATTAGGACCAGATAGGGTTAAATAGGCCCAGTTAGGGTTAAATAGACCCAGTTAGGGTTATTAAGACCAGATAGGGTTAAATAGACCCAGTTAGTGATTAATAGGCCCAGATATGGTTATTAGGTCCAGATAGGATAAAATAGGCCCAGAAAGGGTTTATTAGTCCCAGTTAGGCTTATTAGGTCCAGATAGGGTTAAATAGGCCCAGTTAGGGATATTAGGTCCAGATAGGGTTAAATATACCCAATTAAGGTAAATGGTCCCAGTTAGGGTTATTCAGTCCAGATAGGGTTAAATAGGCCCAGTTAGAGTTAGATAGGACCAGTGAGAGTTAAATAGGTCTAGAAGGGGTTACATAGGCCCAGTTAGGGTTAAATAGCTTTTAGTGTGGGTTAATGTAGTATAGTTAGGGTTAAGGGATTAATGGGGTATAGTTAGGGTTAATAGTGAAGTACTTAGACTTTGTCATGATGGTCCTGGAGGACCCTCATGCTACTTATAGGGTTAACCTAGGGGTTAATAGTGTCCTATAGGGGTCTATATAGACCCCATATTGGACAGAGGGGGGTTTTCAGTCTCATTAAGGTCTATTTTGACCCCCATGAGTGGTGGGGTTAAGTTTAGGTGCAGGGGGTACTTATTGTACCCCCGTGGCATGGGGGTAACTATTAGTGTGCCGTGGGCCCTTTAAGGATCCGCGGTGGGAAATTCAAACCCCGTAATTCCCCGGGCTTGAATTCTGAATTCAAGCATGCAGTGGGAAATTTAAATCTCGTTGATGCTGCATGGGGTTTCGATCGCTCACCCTTGCAGGAAGAGGTTGATGTGGGTTGCCTGCAGGGATCCCAATCAGACCCCTGCAGCAAGGGACCCCTGCATCCCAATGGGGCCCCTGAATTATATGGTAATGTGTGCACCCTAAAGGGTAAGCAAGAAAAAAATTACGACAGAAAAAAAATGAGTACGAGGCTACACCCACCCCAAACCGCACAAAAAACCGACAAGGACGTACGACTTTCAAAAACAAGACCCACTAACGAAGTTAACGGCCGAACCGCGCACCTCCATAAACACGTAAAGCACAACAACAAAAAAATACAACATAAAACAAACATTACACACAGCACGGGGGGACAGCCAGGATGTCTGGGAGTGAGGTTGCACGCCAATTTAAGTTGCATTTAAGAAGTTTCAGCACTTAAAAATCAGCTAAGCAACAAAAAAATGGAGGTCGAAATGAAAACGAGGCTAAAGGATACAGAGCCGCGAAAATCACCGCCAGGCACGTACGAGTTACACAGGAACGTAGGAGATACCAAATATACCATTACAATGGTTAGAAAATGCTCGCGAGCCAAGTAACACGTAGAAAACACTAACAACACTAACTTGCAACTAATAACATTAGTATTCTAAAATGCAGCTTTACCCGCCTAAACAAACCATTTACCCTCGCGCACGCAGCCTATTTACACTACACACTTGCCACATTGCTGACACTTTCTCCTCAGATGATCAACAGTCCAACCGTACATTTTCAGATGCAGGAAAAAACACCTAGTTCGTTAGCTCTTCAGGATATTGATTGCTGCATATTGAATATAAATAGGTAAAGTATATTAATTTATTAATTCATATTATTTCAATAATTCACTCTACTCACATTTTTTTTAGTCTACATTGTACTTATATATCTACTAGAGAATTGCCCGTCAAAAAATGACGGCAATGAAATTGTAAGGTAGCTAATGCTGTTTGGTGTATAATAATGAAATATATAATACATTAATAAATTAATATACTTTACCTATTTTGAAGCATTGTGTTGAAGAGCTGGCAATCTGTTTTGATGTTGCTGCAGCATTAGTGGTGTGGAGCTGTGTAAGCGTGATGAATGTGTGCATTGTAATAGTGTGCGTGCGCAAGACCAAACCGTTAGCGTAGTCGTGTACTTCCGCATTGTTGTACAATGGCGGGTAATGTGTGGTATGCGTCTTAGCGGAATATCCATAGGTCTTTTGTGGTGTTTTGCGAGTTTCTTGTGGTGTTTTGAGTGTTTAGAGTGCTGTAGCCTCGTTTTCGTTTTGTTCGGCTGCCATTTTTTCTCTCGCTTAGAGAATTTTTTAGTGTCTAAACTCTTTTATTTTGAGTTAAATGAAGGTGTAACTTGCTTTTTTGAGGTCCCGGATGGCCCCTCTTGCTGAAGGTAAGCTTTTTATGTATGTGTTGTGTGTATTAATTGTGTTTTTAATTTTTTCATGTTCGCGGGTTGCAGCCTATTTTTGCGAGGTCGTAATGTGTGCTAACGTGTCTCGTATGTTTTTTTCGTTACAACGTGAAGTTTGCGAGTGTCGTGTCATAAGCTCACAACTATATATGTGATCTTCGCAATGAGCACCAAAGGTGATTGTTGCAAAGCAGGACACTTGAAGTACCCAAGGAGAGAGGCCGAAGGAGCTCATTGCGAGCAGGTGCTCATTGCGGGGCTTGCAATGAGTGCCGGAGGTCCACAGAGGAGCAAAAGCCTTACATTGTGTAGCAAACAGCATTGCCATGGCTTAAAATGTTATTGCCGTAATTTTTGACGGGCAAGTCGCTAGTCACTATAATAGTTGTCAGTTTCCGGAAGGCTTACGATGTTGATCACACTTTGCGGCCCATAGGCGAGACGTCGACCGTGTGGGACGGGCTGCAATGAGCGCCAAAGGCTTTGTGAGGCTCACAGTTGAGGCACGCTGGACAAAGGCTGCAAGGAGCGCCAAAACGGTAAGTGATTGAACTCTTTGTTGTTTAGTTGTTCAGTTGTGTTTGTGTGTTTGTCGGAGGTGGGAAAAGAGAAACACAAAGGAACTTTGCCATTGGCCTGAAGCTGGGTAAAGACACAAAGATAGAGAAACAGCAGCTTGGAGCTGATAATGGTTCTGCAGCAAAGTGAAGACCTGGACTTTTAAAAGATATAGGCCAATGGTTATAAAGAAACTTGGACTGTTTGTTTTGTTTTTTGCTCCACTCAGGTTTAGCTGAATGGGAGACAGATAGTTAGGGAACTGTCTATAAGTAAAGGTCGTGCTTTGGTAGGAAATAGGCTTGTTATTTTATTTGAGTTATTTTGGTGCATTTTTGATGTACCACTGGCTACCATTATAGTAAAATTTGGAAAAGTAGTAGTAGTAAAGCCTCTTTTAATTGTGCTATTCCATCAAAGTGCAGGAAACATGAGCACAAACCCATTGCAGACTGGCAACTTGTCATACTATGTATGCACTTTTACCATAATGTGTAATAATAAGTAGATTGACAGTACTCTGCGGAGTGAATATGTAACCCATTAGTTGTTTTATCCTAAATGCACTTATATTATCAGGTAATTGTTTTATACCTTGTCTTTGTAAAGCACTGTGCATATTAATTGTGTTAGACAAATAAAAATACAATACAAGTTACTGCACAAAATAAAATGTATCCTATATCTATGTTCAAAAGACACATTGTCAGTTTCCATTACAGACTCTGTCCACTATCCAGACTCTATCCACTTTCCCAGCTTCGTAAAACAGGCTTCCTCCAGTGAAATCACAATCTCAAGGATACTCTGTTAAACGTCCTATAGCAGTAACCCAGCACAGCAAGTCTTATCTGAGTTTATCAGCCGTTCATATTAAATAACAAAGCTAAAAATAAATCTGTTACTTTGTTTTGTGTGTATCTTACTGTCGCTGTGTATATATTTATGAATTGTAATATGTTACGGGAAATGCCCAGCCTTGTGTTGAGACCATATGGGAAATTGGAAATGCCTTGTGCTGATTCATCCTAGCTTCTAACCTAGAAAACAATGGACTGCTGTCAAGATCTGGCAGCAAATTGGCATATATGCCTATTTATACCCAGTGCTTTACACCGGATTTCCTAGAGGTTTCTCAAGCAGGCATTGACATCCTCCCTATTGAGCCACCTTTGGAGGGACATTTCCTCTTTTACGGGGGAAACAGCTCCAAAATGTCCCTCTTTTGTAAGAAAATCCCACATGTAATGGTAAAATCTTGATGTCGAACCCTGATCTTGCCCCACTTTCTCTGGTACCTCTTGTTGTATTCTCACAAAGTCTATGACAAAATGTGAACCCTAGAGTGCCAGTTCTACATATCTATGTGCATTATGCAAATGTGTATATCTCTAAAAATGTATTTATAATTTTTAAAGAATTTAAATGTCCTACTTTGACCATTTGAAATGTTGAGAGGTATGATCACGTTCAACAGTCTTCTCATTGAGGCCTTTGTCCCTTTATAATATTTACTAAGGACTTTTCTCCAGTTGATATGAAGAGCAGCTGTGCGATAGTTTTCATTCTAAGCATAAGATTCATTATTTAAAGGTATGTTTAGGTGTTGTGTTTTATTTGCATTTTTCAATTGTACAGATTTATTGTCCAGTTTGGAAGGTTATCTTAAATAAGTTGGTCTGTGGGATGTGTATAAAATCTCTATGGAGGGAAATTACGCCCTGACAAAGCAAGTTTGGAGACTCATGAAACACGTAGCAGTTCCTTCCCATATCCCACAGAGGAGCCAGTCTGAGCTAACCAGTAAGTGACTGCAATAGCACAGGAAGCCAGTCAGATAACCAGTGGTTTGTGCCGCGAGCAGGATAGACACAGCCCTTTGATGTGCCTTTAATACACCATGGGGTTGCAAGTACAATATTTTGATTTTAATAATTAATAAATTGCCATTTACAGTGTATATGCAGAATCTGCTTTATTGCAGGATCTGTTTTCGTGGACTTTATAAGTGAAGTAACAGATTACTGAATCCTGTTGTTCACATCAGTCAACAGTATAATATGCAATATATATATATAAAACTTTGTGAATTATCTATATGAAAACCTATGCTTTTCACAACTTCACATTGACAACATCAGGTGAATGTAGCTTATAAAATTACACTATTTTTAGCTTGCGCTAGTGGCTCCATCATTAGTGCGAAGATTAGGGGTGAGAGGGGACAACCTTGGCGAGTACCATTTGTAATAGGAAAATGTTTTGTCTTAATACCTCCAGAAGACACATAGGCAGAGGGCTGCGAATACAATGCTCCTATAGCTCTCTCCCCAAACTCCACTAAACCAAACTTTTGAAATACTAGAAACATATAATCCCCGTTCAATCTATCAAACACCTTCTCAGCATCTAATGTCATTACCGCTGTTACGCCCCCTCTAGATTTGGGGGACCACGCTCACCCCAAATCTTTCTCTCTTTACGGGTCGCAACTTTTTGTTCAGATCTCGACACCAGCAGACACTTCAGATGACAGCATCATTTCTGAAGAGACAGGCACCTTCAGACCTCTTTTCTTAGGATCTAAGAATCACACACCATGTACCTTTGATTAGTACAAGCAGACTCTAACACCACCTTTGTTTAGTGTGTCCAAAATCAGACTGGCCATCTTTATTTTTCAAAACACATTTTCAGATTATACAAAACACCAAAGACCTTCCCGCAGTTCTAGTCCATCCTCCTAGGCAAATAGCTTGCTACCCCCCTCACCCACATGGCTTTCTTCTCATTACACATTTTCTCTCCTCTTACACAGCCATAAACTAGCTCCCCCCTCCATGACTAAAGCCAGAACCTTCACACATGGCTGATTGCAAGGCCATATAAATTCTTTAGAATGTTTAACTATTTGTATATCCCAGATATGACTGTTAAGCAAGTTGTTAGTACCTTCTAACCACACATAATAACTGATGAACCCCAAACAGTCCAGTGGGCTCTTCTGTTCATAACAACCGTCATTGGGATTTTATTATGTTTAGAGAAAGCTATTAAATTTATTAATTTCCTAGTGTTGTCCGCTCCTTGGCGGCCTTGAATAAAGCCTATTTGATCAAGGTTTATTAAATTAGTGAGATATAAATTAACAGCCTTATTAAACTGCTATTCGGTAAATTTAAAAGGGCTCTATATAAGCACACAGCATATTTTTTTACAGAAGTTTTTAGTTAGTGAACTTCTATTCAAAAGCAAGGTCTTCACTAACTAAAAACTTCTGTCAATAAAATATGCTGTGTGCATAAATAAAGCCCTTTTAAATTTACCGAATCGCAATTTAATAAGGCTGTAAGTCTGTTGGAGTCTCCAACTATCCAATGTTTGAAAATTGGTAGACAAGAATTTAAACTCATGTTATTTGCAGATGATGTTATCTTGACTATTTCTGAGCCTGTAAAATTGTTGAATCAAAAAAATGAATTGATGAGTTTGGTCAAATTTCATACTATAAGGTTAACTGGTTGAAAAAAAAGAAATCCTTTTGGTTAATGTAGACCAAAAAGTCATTGGTTATTTAAGAAATATTTGAGATACTGAATGGAATGTAACTCAGATATCATACCTAGGTATAACATTTTCTTCCAAGCTGGAAGATCTGATAAAGTTAAATTTTAACATTCTGTTTAAGACCCAATTAGCTAAATGGAAAAAAATCCCTCTATCTTGGCTGGCCAGAATTTCTCAAAATGATGATACTTTCTAAAATGCATTATTTGTTTAGAACTATACCTCTATAGTCCCCAATATGATAATTAAAAAATGTCAAGCCATACTAGATAACTTTATTTATATTGGGAAGAAAACCCAGAATTGGCTTATCAATTTTTAAAAGAGCTTTTTCGAGAGGAGGTATATCCTCCCTCTGTGTTAAAGATTATTATTTGGCAGTTTCCCTTTCTCACTTTTTAAAATGGTCACTTAAAGGAATTAATACAAGCTGGTTACAAATTGAGAGAGCATTGGTGGTAAATATCAATTTAATGGATTGGATGTGGTATTACAAAAATACCATAGACATAAATAGAAAAGCATCACCTATAATTATGACTGGCTTTGACTTATGGCCAGGTGGTTAAGCAAACGGAGATTTGAAATATTTTGTAAATGTTTGCATGGAATTTGTCCTTCCAAAGGCTAAATGGCTAGAGTATGAAGGACCCTAAAATGATTTTAGATAAGTCAAATTTGGGTTTGAAGGATAATATTCAACTAACACAATTCGAATGACTAGCTCTGGGCAAAGAAAGTAAATGTATAATCTCTAAATGTTATGACATGATAAAGAAAATTATAGTATGTAGAGAAAACTAATACTATGTTAAAATGGGAAAGAGGTTTGAAAACTAATATAGCTATGAATAGTTGGCTTAAGGCTTTCTCGTTTACTCAAAAAGCCATAAAATCCCAAGCTTTGAGAGAAACTTATTTTAAGATTGTCCACAGATGGCCCTTGGTATCGGAGAATATAGCATTAATAAATAATAATACAACCCTAGGGCAATGTTGGAGAATGTGTGATCAAAGGGGCTCCCGCATTCACACTTGGTGGCATTGTGCGCCTATTAACAAACTGTGAGTACAATGCTTTCATTTTATATCTACGGCTTTAGACAAAATTATAGAGCTGTCGTGTGAGTTGGCCTTACTCCATATTTTCCCAGACTTTTTTTATTACTCATGTTGTTTTGTCATAAAAATGGCTAATAGCTAAAAGATAAAAGCAAGTTCAGGTGCCTACTTTAACTGAACCATTAGCAGTAATTGGTAAAAACAGAGAGCTAGAGAAGGATGTTAGTACATTGGGGATAGTTCTATACACAAAGAAAATAGATGGGTCATTTGGGATAAAAATTGCTAAGGTACATGCTATATTCATGGATGTTAAATTGATTATGATATTCTCTCTCCTAGTCCTGTCCACTTTGTAGTGTATGTTTTTGTATACTGTACAATTTTATTTGTTGATAAATGGATATGTTTTTGTATCGTGGATTCTTAACTTTTTTTATGTATGTTTGAAATGCAATAAAAATTAATGATTAAAAAAAAATGACACTATTTTTGTTTTGCCTCATTACTTACCTGTTCTCTGACTCATGTTTCTTTATTCCACATTTCTAGTTCTCTACCATACGGAATAAACTCCCGTTTTTTTTACTCCTGAGGACAAAATACAGAATTCAGATTGATGTGCATGTAAAGGGACGTTGATTTTACTGGTTCCCAAAAGTAAAACAATTCCCCTAAGGACATCAATACAAACTAAATAAAACATGTATAATTAAACCAAAATGACAGTTAACTCCTGTACTTGAACACAGCATCTCAGGGGACTTAATGATGTTAAGTCATCAGTAGACAATACAATATTGTAAAAATAAAACTGCAGATGATTGTGATATACCAATAATCAATATTACATCAAATCATCAAAGTCCAGCAGTGTTGAAGCAGTCAGACCATAAACACTTTGAATACCTAACACACTTGACAGGAACATTGCAAAGTACTATCCCATGGGGCTTCAGCCCCTAGTGAAATTAGTAAAGCCTCAAGTCTGCCTCTTACATTTGCATGGTCCCATATTTATTTTGTAATGGGACGCATAACAATTTTTAAGTTAATTTTAATAAGAACTGATTATACATTTTACCAGCCATTTGGCCCTAAAGTAAATTAGTCCACAATATTCAGAATATATATTCAAATACTGATAGCTTGCAGCTTGAGGGGATGTATTTATCAACTAAACAGTGAAAGGAGGGGTGGGGAGGAGGAAGATATGCTATATCACTAGGGCTTTAGTATTTGAAGCCCACCTCTTTCCTTGCAGATATTCAAAAGTAGACAGCTTGCAAGGTTTACTGCAAGTTTTGCTCATACATAAAGGTAAACATTCTTCTCATACACACAGCCTTCACCAAAGTATCATATATACCTAGGGCCTCATTCTATTAGTGGCCGCAGCTATTCTGCTATTCTATTCCCCTCCGGCCGGGGATTCCGGCAGGCTTGCGGCCCGTGCCTTGCTATCTCTTGCGGCCGCTCGCGCCGGAGGAAATTCTATGATCTAAAACGGCCGCAAGGAAATCGGCCGTAAGAAAATCCTATTTGCAATTCAATTGCTCCGGTAAACCCTCTCTGCAAGGCTAAAAGCGAGCCGCAGCTTACTTGCAGGAAAGAGGTCCCGCTAGCACCAATTAAGCACGAAATATAGCCCAAATAAAGCCATCCTGCACTTTGAGAAGACTATAAAGTGATTTTAGGTGTTAGCAAAAATAGCACAAAATTCCCCTATACTCAAATCCGTAAAATATTTTTTTTTTAATATACGTCAAATATCCATGTAAAAAGTCCATAGGGCTTGGAGCACCTCAGACCCGCCCACGCCGCAGCCGGAAAATAAACAGTTAATTTGAACTCGGGTTTGGGCTGATGTGCAAGCTTGAGAGTGGGTTACTTTTAATCCTCATGTACCCCAATATGATCCCTAGCATTTACAGAGCTGTACAGTGCAGGCTTGAATTTATTTTTGACTTTGTAGATTTCTGAGCTTACGGCCGGTTCCAAGATATGCGGCCGGCCGTAAGAGGAGATCCTTGTGGGGCCGTATAATAGAATCGCGAGTTAACAGAACCCCCGCAAGGAATCGCAGCCTTACGGCCGATTTACGGCCGGTAATAGAATGAGGCCCCTAGACTGGCCAGTGTAAATATCATCATTTTTTTCTCTAACTAAAAAAAATAGCTTTATGACATTTCTTATCTACTTATGCTCTTACTTTTTCAAACTTTTTTTTTTGGCCATGAAATCTTATCTTGAAGCATTGGATAGTATGCACATAAGTGATATTATTTTTCTTAGTCCAGACTTCTTCAAATGGCTAAGTGCCTGGCCTGGTGGATCTGATAATGAAGTAAAGGAAAAAAAACAGATACAGTGATATAATTCAGTAGGTGTGTATCCACCTGTATCAGCAGTGTGTGCTAATACACAGTCTCGAATACATATTCAGAATAAAGAGAATTATATATGGAGAATGTATGTAGAAGAGTAAAAGGTATATTGGAGCAAGACGGAAAAAAAAACACTGAAGGTATTACAAGAATATAGTGGAAATAAAGTGAGGAGGACATTGAATGACGATGCTGTGCTCAGAGGAATATGGAATTAAAGGGGAATTAACTGAGGGGGTAAGGGTTTCCTGGTGGTGCAGTGGTTATGATTCAATGCTTTCACACCTGCAACCTGGATTCAATTCCAGTCAGGGAACCAAGAGGTCACAACATTCTGAAGCCATGCAGTGTTGGGCCTGGTTAGTATTTGGATGAGAGACCAACTAGGAATACCTGGAGCTGTATGCTGTGGCCCACTAGAGAAGGAACTGGCAACCCACTCCAGTATCTCTGTCATGAAAACCAAGTGGATCAGCATGGTGTGTTATGGTCCATGAGGTCACGAATAGTGGAACAAGACTGAACAACTCAAACAAACAAACTGAATAGAAATCTTGATGGAAATCAAGGTTTAATAAGCTAAAGGGGTTAAATGAAATGGATAATGGCCTGAGATAAAGGGCCACTGAAATCATTAAAACTAAGCTGCACCATCATGTAAAATCATTTTCATGTGACACTCTTTTCACTGTTTATACTTGACTACAAATGCTGCAAGATTAGTTTTTATTACAATCAAACTATGTATTAAAACTGTTAATAATGAGTTTTTGCATAACATGTTACTTTGAACTTATAGGCACATTTCTTCAGTGCCTGAATTGACCATAAAGTACAATCTCTCTAAATACTCATTGTTGTCTTTACTGAAATAATAAACCCCACATATTTTTGCCTTTTTTGGTTGCTGCAGTGACAGTTGTATTGCCATTTTCAAGGTGCTTGTGATTTTTAGTGAAGAAAACCCAATTTAGGTTTTTGTTAGAAAAGGATTAAATGGTATATAAAATCTCAAATACTAGTGAAATATGTATCAATTTAAAAAATTAAAAAAAGTTTTTGTCCCCCCCCCTTGCTTTTTAGTGCTGTATTTAATGATGAAGGGTTGTTTTGGTGAATTCCATGCCCCTCTAATAGAATGATGTGGTTAAGGATCCATAGCCATAATTATGGTAGATATGACATTTACACACGTAGAGCCCTATTCTATTCCCTATATCACACATTTACACCATCAAAAAGTGGCAAGTAACTTTACCTAGCTTTTCTATTCACTCATGGCATCGTGATTATGGAAGAGCTACCCCTGCTGACTATGGCAAGCAAGAGCTGCAAATTATGGTAAGCTCTCCCATAGATTTTTTCACTGCCGAATAATACAAGTTATTCCTTGTTACTTTTACACCTAAACCCTATTCTAATCAGATTTTACTGAGCACTCCCATAATATCAAAAATCTGAAAGAAAATGTACGGTTACTAAACACCGCTCACAAATGGTTTTAAAAACATTTCTGAGAGCTGGAGCAGCACTTAAAGAAGCAGTACATAACTACAAAAACAATAAAAAAGCATGGAATATTAAGTTAATGCTGTACGTTCTCATAGTCACATATGTTCAATTAACAACTAACTATTTTTGATTATCATTTTTGATTCATAATAAATATAGGAACATCTGATGCATTGCAGAAAACTGGTCACAGCATTTAAAGTGACACTAAAGCACCAAAAAAAAATAATAAAACATGGTTCATCAGAATTTGATGCTTAACTGTCCTGTAAGCTCATTTGTGGAATTTATAAAATCAATATATTTATTATGATAATGTTCTTGTCATAATACAATATATAGCTATATAAACAGATTCTCTAATGCATTGTCTTTTGAAGGACTAACCCTATTAGCAAATATATTTAACTAGTTGCAAAATAGTTTCTCGCATTTATAAGTGCTTATTGTTACTCGTAAGAATCATTACGTTCTCATTTCTATTGGTGCCTAGAGCTGTGTCTCATCCATAATTTAAATGCCTGGTTTGGTGTAATATGAGTGAACACGTACTTCTGCACTGAACTCTTTTACTGACAAGAATGGATTTACGGATGTCAGGTGAGATCCGTAATATTGCGACTAAAACAGCCAAATTTACATTGCAGCACACTTTGAGTTGCTTGAATAGAATAGGTTTCTTAGTGTGCCTTGGTTTTTTTTTTTGTCCCACTAAGTGTAACATATTAAACAGCTTGGTTCACAACTTGCTATTTCAAAGACTCAATATTTATTAAGTCAGCAATAAATCCATCTGTAACCAAAATGGGTTTAAAATGAAGGTTTGCCTACCTGAACTGCTGGATATGTCTGTCTCTCTTGGTATATGACTCTCACCATTTACTTGGAAGCCAATGGATTATCTGGCAGCTGTTATTCAGGAGTTGTTACTTAGGCATTCCTTTTATCTGGTTAATTATTTGGAACATCAAGCAAATAATGGCATTGGATATCGGCATAGCCACACAAGCACATGGCATAGAGATAGCTGGAGATAAATCACAGCTACTGAATAATTAAACAGCTTCCATGTAACTTCAGTGGATTACAGGCAAACATTGTGAGTCATTTCACAAGAGCGAGGTGGAGATAAACCAAGCACCTCAGATTTGTATTCTATAAAAAAACATGTATTGAACTAACAAATGGTGAAGTAGATACTTGGAGAAGGTGGCTCAAGAAGAAGCACATTAAGGGTGCTGGCCAGGATGAGGGCGGTACCGGAAGTGGAACATACACCGGCTCGCAGATGAGCTGGTGGTAGGAGAGCTGGGAGGTCATGTCCTGCAGACAGCAGCAATCCTGAGCTCACATCGGACCCTGGACCCAAGGGTATAACGATTCAATTACGCCTGGAAAGCCTCAAGAAGGACCATTCTATCATTATGCAGCTAAGTAAAGATTTTTAAAAACCTTTTTCCTATAAAGAATAATTTATCAGCATGTGCAGTTACCTCATATACCTCCCATCCCTCCTCCCAAATATGCCTCATAGGTTGATTTAAATAAAAATGATAAGTACTTAAAGACACTAGTACCGATTCTGATATAAGGTGGATTTAAAAAAAAAAAGACAAACCTCGCAGAATATAGTAAAGTCGGAGGACGGAGACGATCCCCGTGAAGATCTCGCGAGAATACGAGTAAACCGTGCAAAAGGGCGCGAAGGAGAGAGTTTCCCCGCGAGAGAGCTCGGGAAACCTAAAGGAGAATAAGTAAGTGATTATTGAAACACACAAAAGTCCCAAAGAGGAAAAAAAAAAAAAAAAAAAAAAACACAACGGCGACCAACAGAAAGAGGCACATTATGCCATAAGTACAAAAGCCCCAGAAATATCAAAACCTGCTAAAACTAGCAAGGGAGTTATATTGGGGTATACAAAGATAAAGGGCATACAAAGATAAAGGACTATAATAATATATTGAGGCAGAGGAGGTAGAGGAGGTAGAGGAAATTGAGGAGAAAGGGTTTAAATGATAAACAATAATAAGCTGTATAAAAATATGATAGAGATAAGAGGCTAAGGGCGCGAAGATGAAGAGATAGAAAGAACCCCTCTAAGACATCACGAAAGGTTATCTACTAATCTAAATTATAAATTAAAAGACTCTATATAAAGAAAGGAGGAATAAAAGAGGGGAACAAGAAAGGAGAAGGAGGATAGGAAGAAGGGAAGAAAGAGAAAGGGAGAGAAGAAAGTAAAAGAAAGAGATAAAGTGTAGTGGAGAAAACTAAAAACTACAAAATCTCAGGAATATCTCCCAAAAAACAATAAGATGGCAAATAAGAAACCCTCAAATACAATAAAAATAAAAAGCAAGGAGAAGAAAACAGGGGCCCTAGAATCAAATCAATTCTTTTCCCCAAAACAAAAAAGTAGTATATTAGAAACAACGCAATCAGAATCATCCCTATTGGAACAATCCATAACTTCCTCCCCGAAGAAAATAACATATTCTCTCCATGATAATACTGAAATACAACAAGAGGAACCATTAACCTATTTAAAAATGAAAGACCTTCTACAAGATTCCCAAGAAAAGATCATGCTGGAAATAACAAAACAGCTGAGGGAAAACACAAACTCAGTAAAAGAAACTAATAAAAGAATAAATGAATTGGAAACCAAATGTGATAAACTAATCATGGACAATAATGCATTATTGAAATATACAAACAAACTGGAATATAAGATAGAAGAATTGAATATGAAGATTAATATCATGGAAGACAGATCAAGGAAAAAAAATATTAGAATAAGGGGTATAAATGAAAACATATCCGAAAAAGACTTACGGGGATATATCCAAGATCTATTTACTAACTTATCTCCCCAAACCTCCAAAGACGAAATGAAAATAGAAAATATACAAAGGATTCCTCTCCCTAGAGGATTGGATAAAAATATACCAAGAGACGTTATAGTTAATCTTCAATCCATTAACTATAGAGATACAATAATCAAAGCTAATTACATAAAAAGGCCAATGGAGGCACCATATGATAAAATCAAAATTTTTCCGGATCTGTCCAAATATACCTTGGATAAAAGAAGAGAATATACGGCAATAACACAAAGCTTAAGGAATGCAGAAATTAAATACAGATGGAAGTATCCAACGGGATTATATATAATGGAAGGAGACTCCTGGAACAAAATAGACTCTGTCAAAGAAGGACATATGTTGTTACAAAGATGGAATATACCTCTCAATTAATCCCAAAGACAATACCCAATTAACTGTTTATATTATATATAATTTTTTTTTCTTTTTTTTTTTTTTTTTTTTTTTCTTTTTTTTTCTCTCCTCTCCTTACTTAGGGTTGGTCCACTTATTATAGTGGATATATAGGGGTTCATAGAAGATAGTAGTAAGAATAAGAATAGAGATATTTACCAAGTGATCACTAATATTACAGTAGTGAACATTGAGCACCTTAATATGAAAGCACTTTTACAGATTTAATAGTTTACTATAGGATACAAACACCTTAATTAATTATATGTGGATTGGATATAATATATTATATTTGTTAACATAAGCACTTTACTCATGCACTTTATAGAGTTATAGAAATTTAAAAAATGGCATTGGAAACACTTTATTTAGATAAAGGAATGTGATTTTGGATAGTTGTATGGATAATATATAACAGGTTTTAATAAGAATAAGTTTACGAAATGGGAAAATTATAGAAGGAATAAAAAAATACTCACTATATTAGAGTTTAGGAAAATTTCACTTTTATCTCGTTGAGAGAACACTGAAGAAATATTTCATGGTGGGAAAATCAAGCACTTTATCTGATATGCACTTTATAGATTTACAGAACGTTTTAATTAATTTATTATTCACTTTAAAAATTATAAAGAAATGAAATTATAGAATTTTATGGTATATGTACTGAGGAGAATCCATACTTGTTTTTTGAGAGAAAAGGAGGATAAAAGAGTATGGAAGGGTAAAGTAAGGGATGAAGGTAAAAGAAATGAGAGAAAAGATATATCAAAGAGGTAAAGGGATATATGTAAATATCAATATTAGTTCTCTCAGTATATTTCAATCTTTAAGTTTGGGGGGTATAAGGACCAGAGAAAAATGGTATGGATTCCCTCTTGAATAAAGGTATATAGGGGGATGCATAGATATTCCGATTTTTTCAGTATAACAGGTTAAGAGCGCAATATATCAATATGCAGATTAATAAATGTGTGTTAAATCACGATAGAAATGGTTTTTAGAACATGTATTATTATGATCTGTTCCGGGAGAAATATGAAGTGATGAGATAAGAGGAGGCAGCCAGGAGGGAAGGGTTCAGTAGAATAAAAAAGGGTAAGATGACACTATTTAAAATATATTATAGGGGAATACTTTGATTATGGTGGACAAGGATAGTTTTTTTTTTTTCTTTCTTGTCTTTTACCACTTATATTCCTCTAAATAGTATCAGTTAGATAAAAGAGTAAGAAAGAGGGACAAGGAGAGTAAGAAGAAAAATTAAATTAAAATATATAATGACAATATTTAAGAAGAGCGTAAATCAGGGAAATAAGATCATATGACCTCCCAACTAATGAACTAGTTAGTTTATTATAATTCCTAACAATTCCTAAAATTGGCATAACAGCCCTTATTTATTATTTATTGCTTAAAATGAAGGGCAAAAATATGAAAATAAGTAAATTTGGACTTATTCTAAGTTCCAAGGAAATAAAGCCCAAGATTTGTAAGAATGAACGAATGAAGGAAGTACGAATGAATGAAATCCCTAGAATGCGAATGACCCAGGTTCAACAATTGATGAGAGGTGAGATGGAATTAGATATATGGACACAAAAGTGGAAGGTCAATGTAATAACCATAAACAATGGTTAAAATAATAACTCATAATGTTAATGGACTTAATTCACCAGCAAAAAGGAAAATAGCTTACAATAATTATATAAAAAATAAAGCAGATATTCTTCTACTACAAGAGACACATTGGGGAAACGATACCTTAAGATATGTAAATAATAAAAACTTTAATATTAAAATAGATTCAACTTACAATAAAAAATCTAGAGGAGTATCAATTTGTTTCAGTCATAATTTAGAAGTATATGAGGAAGCTAAAATTATTGATCCCCTAGGAAGATATATAATTTGGTGCGGTAAAATAAACGGAGAAAATATGACAATAGCCAATATATACCTTCCAAATGTAAAACAAATTAGATATCTCAAAAAGATTTTGAAAGAAATAAAAAAAATTAGAAAGGGACAATTAATAATCGGCGGGGATTTTAATATGGTGTTAGATCCATTAACAGACAGAATAGGAACAATTAAAAAAAATTCAGAAAATCAGATTAAAAAAACGTCTAAAGACTTTGGAAAAATAGTATCAAACGATGACCTTTATGATGCATGGAGAATACTACATCCTTATGAGAGGGACTATACATTTTTCTCAAATCGTTTTAAATCCTACTCAAGATTAGATTATTTGTTAACAGATATAAATACAATAAGACAAATTAAGGATATAGAAATAACAACTGCTACATGGTCAGATCACTCAATGGTCTGTATGAATTTAAAAGAAGAAAAGAGAAGCAAAAATAAAAAAAAATGGAAGTTAGACCCTATCCTACTTAAGAATGAACAAACTATGGAATTCTTGAAAAAGGAAACAAACGAATTTTTCAAAATTAATAAAAATACTGTAGATTCACCATCCATGCTTTGGTGCGCATATAAATCAGTTATAAGAGGACAAATGATATCACGGATGGCAGTAATGCATAGGGAAAGGGGGAAACCCATGAGATTATTGTATATAGATTTGGAGAAACTAATAAGAGAAAATAGAGTGAACCCATCGGTGGAAAGAACAGAGTTGATTGCTAAAAAGAAAGCTCAAATAAATAAAATATTACAAAATCAGGTTGATTCACTGATGTGGAAATTTCAACAAACTAATTTTCTATTGGGAAATAAAACAGGTAAATATCTGGCCAATAAACTAAAAAGACAAAAAAATAAAAATAAAATATATAGTTTAAGAGGCACAGACAATGTCTTATACACTCACCCTGATAAAATATGTGATATTATGAAGATGTTCTATAGTTCATTATACAATTTAAATAGTAATACCACATTTAAAAAACCTAGTAAAGAAGAGATAAATAAATTTCTGAGCGAAGTAACTCTACCAAAATTACAAGAAGAAGATCAAAGATTTTTGGATCAAGATATTTCTTTGAAAGAAATAGAGGAAGTAATTAACAAAGCAAAAGTTAACAAAGCCCCAGGTCCAGACGGATTTGACCACTTATATTTTAAAATGTTTCAAAAGGAAATTGGCGAACATTTGCAAAATATGTTTAATGAGATTAAAAATCAGGGAAAAATGCCGTCAGAACTATCAGAAGCTAAAATAATTAACATTTTGAAACCAGGGAAAAATCCAGAAGAAGTAACTAGCTATCGCCCTATTTCCCTTATTAATATTGATTTAAAAATATATACAAAAATCATGGCAAATAGATTAAATAAAATTATTCCAAAATTGATACATTTAGATCAATCGGGCTTTGTACAAGGCCGTCAGGCTTCAGATAACACCAGACGTCTAATTGATCTAATGTTTTCCATTCGGAAAAAAAGGATCCCCACACTAATCCTGTCACTGGATGCAGAAAAAGCATTCGACAGGGTTAGTTGGGAATTCATGAATGCAGTATTACAAAAGTTTGGGTTCACAAATTTTGCTTCTAAAACAATTAAAGCTATTTATAAGGATACAACAGCCTATATTGCAGGTACAAACTTCGAAACAGAGAAGTTTGGGATCAGCAACGGAACACGACAGGGTTGCCCCCTTTCCCCATTGCTTTTTTTGTTATTTATGGAACCATTAGCATCATTAATTAGGAAAGCTGAAAATATCAAAGGTATCAAAATAGGTAATAATGACTACAAAATAATGTTATTTGCGGACGATATCTTGTTAACATTAACAGATCCAATAGGATCCTGCGCTAATTTACAACAATTGTTAATAGACTTTGGTAGAGTTTCTTATTTCAAAATAAATCCTTTGAAATCAGATATTATATACAAATATATAGAACAAGATACATTAAATAAATTTAAAAAATTATATGCGTTTAATTGGAATACAAAATATGTCACTCATTTAGGTATTAAATTTAGCTTCCAAAATAATAAAATTATAGTAAATAACATAACAGAAATATTAAAACAGATTAGAATACTTTTATATGATTGGAATTCAACAAGATTTTCCTGGTCGGCTAGAATTGCCATAGTTAATATGAGTATTGTCCCCAAAATAACCTATCTAATGAGTTGTGTCCCGGAGAAAGTCCCGGAATATATCATTAAAATAATACAGCAAATAATAGACAAATTTGTTTATGCTGGGAAAAAAGTGAGAGTTAAAAAAACTATAACAAATAGAAAGTTCGACTTGGGAGGTATGGGATCTCCAGATATGAAAAGGATCAGCGAAAATATAGCAATATCCCACATAATAAATATGAATTTACAACATAGGATAATAGGATGGAAAAATATTGAGGAAGAATTGGTGGGAATTATCCCAATAAGAACACTGCTGGGTAAATTTAATGGAAAAGAATCAATATGGGATAAATTACCAGAAGGTATAAGATCTATTATAAAATTTTGGGGGAAAAGTAAAATCAGAGCAGAGCTTTTTCATATACCTTCCGTTGCTACACCTATAGATATACTAAGAGATGAATCATTCAATTTAGAAATAAATTTATTGAAAAAAGCATCAATTTTGTATATAGCTGATTTATACCCAGCAGGCAGTCTATTAAAACAAAGGGAACTTCAGGAGAAAGGAGTAACAAAATCCTTTTCATGGATAAATTATGGAACATTGTTAGAAAAAATGAAACAAAAAGGATTTATAAACGATAAAATAGATAATTTGCACGACCTGGAAGCAATTATGATTAAAGGTCAGGTGAATCATCTGGTATCAAAAATTAGTAAAAGTAGGATTAAACTAATGAAATTTGAGAAAACTAAGAGTATAAAAGACTGGGAATACAACCTCAATATAGACTACAATGAGCAAGAATGGTTAAGGGCTCTAAAGATTATAAAGAAATCTTCTATTAACACTATGTATAGAGAATTGTACTTTAAATTAATACAAAAGTGGTATTTCGTACCAACAACTATGAAAAAGTTTGATTCCCAACAATCTTCATTGTGCTGGAAGGGTTGTGGTAAAGAGGGTAATACACAACATATGTGGTGGGAATGCGTTAAGATAAGGGAATTTTGGGAAGAATGTTGTGGATATTTGACCATAATCGCAGGGACAAGATGTCCGTGTTCCCCGGAGTTGTTATTATTCCATATAGGGATAGATACATACTTCCCCAGTAATAAATTTTTGATATCTCACATACTACTGATCATTAAAGCAATGTTAGTTAAATATTGGAATAAATTGGAAATTCCTAAGTGGAAAGAGATTATTAATAAAACCAATTATAATAAAGATCTGATGAAAGAAAATACATATGAACAGTCCAAGAAAATAAACATTTTTAATTGGACTATCTGGGATCAATATATGGAAGAATATTAACGGGGAACATGGAAAAAGATACAATTGAAGCCAATGTCTATTATGACAGATGAAGTTATAAACGCTGTCAAATCGTTCAGAGATTAAGGGTAAAAATTCTCCTACTACTTACCTTCTTTAGAATCAAAAATGGGTATACCTTGTCTATAGATATGTCTATTTCTATCGCGGACCGTTTTGTCGAACCTGGTTGCTTGTATTTGTTGGGTAATTGTATGTATGTTATGTGATCTAAATATATTAGAAAAGGATTAGAAAAGGAGAGGATAGAAGGGGAAAGCGCTGTAAGATAAATAAAAAACCTTTTATAATAAACTCTATACAGGGAGCTATACTTTAAATCAATATAAAGGAGGTATTTAGCCCCTGTTATTATGAATATGTTTGTCTTCCAGATTTTCCCTTATTGTAGGAAGGGCAGTGGATAAGGTGGTAGATCATTCCATAAGTGGCGGGATTATATCAGAATAAGCATTCAGAGGTTTAAAAATGTGGGAGGATCATTTTACACCTAAAAAGATGTTATCCCTCTTTTCTGCTATCCCAATAATGTTCATTAAAATGTTCTTGGACTTTAGAGCAATAAGAGATGAAATGCATGTATATGTTTTGTATGTTTTCTTTTAATATTGAAATAAAAAAAAAAAAAAAAAAAAAAAAAAAAAAAAAGTAGATACTTGTAGCCCTTTACCTGGTGCTTACACTGAGTCTTTAATGAAAATAATGATGTATGCTTTAGCCACCAATAAGATTAACAAGAATGCGTTGCATTGTATTTATGAAAATAAATTTTGTTTGTGAAATCTTGCAGCATTTTTTTATTTTCTGTCAGAGCTTTTACTCAACCCCAACATATAACCTTCTCTCAGTGTATCAGCTTGTATGAAATCTTGGCACTTCTCACTTAGGCTGCACACTATAAAAAAAACAGCCTTTTATGTGCAATACCTTTAATGCTTGACCTCATCCTCTCTCATCTTGACAACTGTAACCTCCAGCTCACCTCCGGCTCCCTGTTGCTATTATTTTGTCTATTCGAGGGGTATAACGTCACTGTCCTCTTGATCAGTCTTTGTTGAATCCTTATGAAACCTCTCTTCTAAAGTTCCCTAATATATTCTGAGTTCACTACCAAATTCTGTTTCTGTCCCTTAAAGCCGTTCACTTCTTGTTCTTTATAAAAAAAAAGAAAAAACTATTATTACTGACCTTACCATGAGTTAAACTGAATAGCAGTGATTCATAACCTGCATGAGATCTAAGTCTTCTTTCATCTGATTGCATATTGTGATGGAGACCCTATAAGTGTCCCCCTAATGTGGATGAAAGGGCAAACTTATTATCCATCTTAGCAGTCCCATACATTGACTATAGCAATCCATTGAATGCTTGTCTACACCTCAAAGAGTATAATACAATGCTGCCACCAAGGCAATTTAAGATAAATCTGTCTACTGCATGCCAAAATATATAAAATGTGCATTATTACAATTACTCTTCTATGAAATACATGTGAAGTCCTTGAGCAGAGTCAGAACTAATTAAAAAGTGTTTGGAATCATTTCCCAGTATATATATATATAAATGGATATACAATGATATATAGTATAATTGATGATCACTAAAATAAATCTGGTAGAAAACACGTCCTGCACATTAGTTTTAGTTATCAGACTAAAGGAATACGTTAATTTCCAGGAATAAGATGGCATGGTCAAGCACTCAGATGGCACCCACTTAACTCCTAGTTGACCCCTAAGAAGTGATAAACCATTTTTTAGGCAGAATGGGTAACATAGAGCATGATCACTTTGAAGGAGCAGGGAGTTTTGAGTTTAAAATTAAATGGCCTCAGTTCAGCCTTTAAAAATAATGATTTGGTTGGGCAACTCATTACACAATGTTGCATGGCATCACATCACTTCCAAATAATTACTACTAAATCAGATAATTTCTAGCACTGACATTGGTGCAGATAGAGGGAGCTTGAAGGTAAAGCATAACAGCATACAGGTACAGGATTTAAAAAAAAATAAGGGTAAACCTTAAACTGTCCCTCACATCTGTCTCTGCCTTCCAAAACAATGGTAATTTTTGCCTGGAGTTGTATATGTAAATTTGCCTGTATTTCCTATATGATGAACTGAGGTTAGAGGTTAGAAGACTTAGGGGCAGGTGTGGAGTTATTGCTGGGGCCTACTAGAGAATAGGATGCTGCTGCTACTGGAAGCAGTTTGGAATAAAGGCTGACTTTTAATTTATTAAGGGAGGAGAAAGTGGTAGAAAATTAGTTTTATTTGAGATATATATATATATTCCAAAATAGTTTTGCACCAGGGCCCTTCTTTACCTCCAGCACTTTTTAGGGATACTGCAGAAACACTACATTGATAGGTATTGTAAGTGGAACCACCTTGGTGCACAATTCAAGCATATGGCTACCACTGACATTTTTTAAGCTAGGCTTCGAGAATGAGCAGACTATTTGGTCCTGTTGGCTTTATCTACCCCCAAATCTATATCTATATGTATGCTGAGAACTTTCCTGTGCCATTGAGAGGTATGTGGTGTATTTCTCCTTGGACAGGGTCTCTAGACTAAGGGCTTTACAGTACTGGTAATGTGTGATTCTGAGTATATTTAGTATACTACATTTACTATTTTATATAATTCTTGGGTGCACTGAAATTGTGGTTTAAAAGCATGTCACATTGATTATGATTGTTTGTATATATATTTTGTATGAAGTTATACTGCAAGATATACTCTATGGAGGTGTAATCAAATACATTTTTGCAATGGTAGATCTAAGAGAGGCCCCCTGTGGAGCTGACTCAATGCTTCTGCTATCCCGAAAACAATGGGAGAGTTCAGCGCTTAAAGATCTCCTGTGTAGAGATGCAAACAAACAGGGTCTAGTTAATCTAGTCATTATTTTAACTTTACCTTGTGATGTAGTGATCTTAATCTCAGCTTAAAACTAATCATTACATTACCTTTTGGTAGTGTCTAAAATGTCACCATTGTTTAGTTACTTTATGTTAATATCTAATGTCACCATTGTATTTTCCCTAAAAATATTCCGTTCCCTGTTCCATAGAGAGTCTTCTTGGTTAGGAAGTACATGTATTCTATTGCCTCATGCCCACAACTAAAATCTTTTAGCCTCCACATGTGAGCCATCCCTTTGTAAGTAGGATTTCAGGAGGCATTATCATATGCAGCCTCAATAAATTGGGGCTACGTTTTAAAACGTAGCCCGTAACTCCAGATTGACGTATTATGGGTATTAAATTAGCCCTGTAACGTTGCTCACAGCGGACTTTGCATGTTAACACGCATGACAGCTGAGAATAGGCTACGTGCTGAGCAACGTTGAACTTTGTGCATGTAAATCCATTGTTCCGACGCGCCCGTAACTACTACTTGTTCAATTCAGCTATTAAATTGCAAAGTGGTCCCTCGCGAGCAAGTACGTAACACGCAAATGGAGCCCAAAGGCCAACGTGTTCTCGAGAGCATCCGCAAGGGGTGTAAAGTCCAATACATAGCACTTGTAATGCACATAAAAACACGCTACTGTACATTTATTATAAGGGAAAGTGATGTCAAGTCTTATAATTAATAGCACAACATTCTCAAGCCTGCAAATAGGCCCCGAAAAATACTTTATTTCACGTTACTATTTTGTGTTATATCAATTCCTGCAATCAATGTGTTAATACAATATAATGTAACTCGCATATAATAGAATATCATATTCACGGCTTTATTACTATTGCATAATATCTGGAATGTGGGTCCGATCGCAAACTGTAATTGAAGCACGTAGAACTTCAAAATCTACCCTCCCCTTTTTTAGTGACGTAACGCTAACAATCTCTTTTTTCATTTACTCCATCTGAATCCGTAACTACGTGCTTGCTTAATTGTTTGCGTTCGAGCACGCAACTCAGACGGACGAGAACTGGTTTCCGAAATAGCATCTCTCGCTCGTAGCTCTCAGACCATTCTAATTTAATAGCAACGTAAAACGGCCAAATTTGAAGCATGCAGACCTTACGTGATTCACGTTGGGCTTACGAGGCTGGAATTTTAATGGCCCAAGATCTGCAAATATTTATGCAAGGCATAATTTACTTCTTAGACACAGCCTCATCATGACGTCAGTAAAACATGGAAGTTAGAGTAACTCATATTTGCGGATGGGGCTCGCAGTCAAGCATTCTAGCAATAAAATGCATTACATAAACTGTTTTAGTCCATGTGTGTTTCATGATATGTAGAAATCCCTTAATTCTCAGGATTGATATTACTATAAATAACAGTTAAAAATAATAATTTTATTTGCACATTTGTGGGTTTGAGACTCTTCTGCAATTAATTCTTATGTCTTTCCATGCTTTTAAAGTACAGTAGTATGTTTTAATTGCTGTTACAGTTATCTAAACTGGTTTAAAACCCTTTATCAGTTTTATTTAATATATTTGTCAATAGCTTGATACTTTTTCTAGTTGTGGGGCTGATTTAATTTGCGAGCTAGACGAAAAGTTCTAATAGAATATGGATTTTGTATAACTTTAATTATTGAGTGCTCGTAATGTTTGAGCTGTCCAAAAATCAATGGAGAGGCTAGCCCTAAGTTGCGTCTTTGGCTTGTCAGTTGTTATTGTGGGCGGGTAACTCGCCATCAGGATGTGAGTAGCTAATAGGATATGTGGCAATATTAAGAGCGACTTTAAGTATGTGTAACTACAATCTCGGCAATAGAATAGAGCCCTATGTTCCTTTCCTGAATGCTGGGACTCCATGCTCTGTTTCTGACTTTTTGAGCTGCTGAAGGTTACCAAGGTCTGTTGTCTGCTTCAGCCGTTGAGGTATAGAAAGGAACCCTGTGAAGGAGCTGAGAGTTGACCCTGTCCTCTTACATATGTTATTTTATGTAAACCACAAATTGCTGCATCTAACTTATTCTTAAATACAACACATATGTTGCTCTAGATGCCATATTGCCATGTTAAGGAAAAAAACTGTTAAAAATACCCAGTAATCTGTTCTGTGTAGTGTCATTAGTCAGGGTGGATAACAATCACCCCAGAAACAACATATGTTTATAGTATGCTCTGCTAAACAGAGATATGTTCTACTATGTTCTATAAAAATGTATTTATTTTCAAACTCTCTTGTTCTGATCTTTGAAATTGCAGGTAACAGATACCCCTAACAGTATGATGCATCAAGGAGAGAACCCACATAAAAAATCTGAAGAGCATTGTGAAAAAAAATTGCCGACATTGGGACAACACTTTACTCTCTACCTATGCAGGAAATGATAGTATGAATATACTGTACATGTATATGTGACACACACTACCTAAGCAGCATTTATCATGTACAATTGTTTTGAAAATTTGCACATGATAGTAGAAAAACTAATTTTAGATGGAAATAAAATTATACAGCCTTTAACTTATTACATTTTATAAGTAATTTTGCTGTATTGGAATCCATTTCGGTTTCTGATGATATACTTCAAAGGTGAAAAGGACATTTTGGGGAAAAGTGACAGCAGCAACTGCCTTTGCATTCATAAGAACTAATGGAACCCTTATTTGTTTACAAATCACACCATCCTAAGACAGCAGCAGAAAGACGAAGCTAAGGGATGGTAGTGGAGCCATACAGTAAAGAATAGCTACATAGAATTCAGATATATAAAGGCTGTTTTATGTTTATCTTTTACTTTCTACAATCTTTTTGCAATTATTAAGTTTAGATATTCAAAGACTATATGCAAATTTCCACACAGCCCTCTCATATAATGTTTTTTTTTTTTGTTGCATTATTTTTATACATAGACTTTGATGGATTATAAGGAGATTTTTAATTGACAATACTGTAGTTTCAGTATATCTCCAGTATCAATGACATCAATATATGGGTAGCTGTAACAAGACACTTGTTAGGTTAATAGCTATCAATATTTCTCCCATAGCAGTTCTGTTATTAGCAGGGAGTATTATTGGAAAGCCTTTCTTGTACCTGCTGGAGTCTGATGACATGTCCTTTATTCACTGCCAAATTTGACCACTCATCCTCAAACTGTCAATTAACTTCAAGGCCAGTTCTGTGGCGTTGGCAGAGGTAAGGATGCCACCTGCTTTCTCCATGACAAACTGTCTGAAACACTCAAGGATAACAATGTACTTTTGGAAAGATTCTTCCTTGTACCGGACCTTTGGAAGAACAGTTTCCAGCAGGGACAAAGCTGGGCTCAGTGTTCTTAGCAGCTGTGCAGACTGTATTTGAACGCTTGATGAATTGCTGACTAATTAACATATGGCCATGACTGAATATATAATGACAAAATGGAAGGTGCTGTTTCACCACTTTATTTTAACCCTTTCTGTTTTATTTTGTTCATTGCATTTAGGAAATTCTAAGTGTATATAAATGTATAAATATATATACTGTATATATATATATATATATATATATATATATATATATATGTATAAATATATATATATATATATATATATATATATATATATATATATAAATTAGTTATATGTTTATTTTTAATTAATACGTGTTGGAAATGCTTAAAGGGACACTATCGCAGAAGCTCATGAATTTAGAGTATTTATAGTAAAACAAATCTAAAACCTTATTCCCCCTCCCCCAAAACCGTTTATTGTTCTTGTCTTTGATCCATAACTTTGTGAATAACAGATACAGAAATCTGCAGTGATCACTTACCATGGGTGTTTTTATGTTTGTATGTATGTAAAAAAAAGCTATTTTACACCTTTTGTATACAATGAGCTATACCCCCCCGCCCCCCCCCC
This sequence comes from Discoglossus pictus, assembly GCA_027410445.1. Taxonomy (NCBI): domain Eukaryota; kingdom Metazoa; phylum Chordata; class Amphibia; order Anura; family Alytidae; genus Discoglossus; species Discoglossus pictus. The sequence goes on along the minus strand of CM050167.1, from coordinate 83,369,151 downwards.
CCCAGAATTATTCTGGCTCCTACACCCCTGTCACTTACTTGCTACTTGCACAGCAGTGCTACCTACCATAAGACATATTCAATCTTCATTTTCACTAACATAAATAGTGCAACAGATTATGCCACACTAGAAGGGAGAAATATAATGCACACAAGTATATTATTTACCATTATTATTATTTTATTTCATTTTTTTCTTATTGAAGACACAATAAAACACAACAGTATACATTGCATATCATATCAATAAATGACATAAGCAATTTTACACTGTTCACATTTAATTCCCTCATCTGCAGTTAATTATGGTAGGCTCTATATTCTTTCTTTCTTGACTTTGGCTGAAAATGTATAGCTTTAGGAGAAGTATCTTATTTCAACCTGCTTCTGTAGCACCGAAGGATGTTAGCAGTATGCAGTGCATAAGATTTATTGTATTTCAGATGATGAGAGATTATAGGGGGTAACAAAAGGCAATCAGGTTTATTCCAGCAAAATTGTTAGGTTGAGTAATAAAAAATAATTTAGCTTACCTTCAATCTCCGTCCCTGAGGCTAGCACCAGAGTCCAGGACCCCTCCTCACCCATCTCCATGCAAAAAGGGTAGGCAAGTAGAGGGGGGATTGCCTAATTCAGGGAGACCATTTGGGGTTTTAACCATGGTTTCCATCTTCTTAGGAAAAGGGGATATGAGTCCATTATAATGTGTGAGAACCTTTCATTTATTAGTATGAAGTTAATCTTGTGAAAGTTAAGAGTCTGGGATTTCCAACTCTTGGCTAAATGCCAAAAACATGAACTGAAAGAGCTTGTTCTGCAAGATAGTTAGATTAATGGGAAAACCGAAGAGGCAGGACTCAATCGTACAGATGATTGGGGTATCAAGAAGTTTGAAGGCTAGTTGCATTGTTTTTTTCCAAAAGTTATGAGCCATTGGGCAAGTCCACCATGTGTGGATAAAGTCGCCTTTGATCTGACAGCTCCTAAAGCAGTTGCTACTTTCCTGGGGTTTAATTTTATGGAGTCTGGTTAAGGTATAGTATGTTCTGTGAAGAACTTTAATAGGTGTTTCCAGGAGATTGTAGCTAAGGGAACCCCTCGACAAATTAGAGCAGACTTTTGTCCATTTATTGGCCTACCAATCTAGACCTAGGTCTGTTCCCCACTTGGTCATGAAGGTGGGTTTCTGTTCTTTACAGAAGCTGTTAAAGGAGCCCATTACTCCCCTCATCAAGAGGGTATTCTTACATATTAGGGATAACCAAGTCGCTTTAGGAGGGCCCATAGTCCTGACCATCGTAGCAACCAATGCCTCAATTTTAATTGATTGAAGAATTCGTTTTGCAGGATATTAAAATTAGCCCTAAGTTGTTCATAGGGGATGATTTGATCATTTACAAACCAAGGCTTACATTCAATTGAGCTCTTGGGCAATCCGAGAGCCCGTAAGTGAAATCGCAAGCTAATTAGCTATTCAATCTTCTTTAGCGTCTTTTTGCGGGCTCCGAACGGGTTCTGAGTTACAGGCTTGAAAAAATGGCGCTGGTTAGACTCGTAACATTGAACACACACTGATACAGTTAGAAATGTATAGTAAAGCTTTATTTTATGCCCAGAGCACAATCAGGAATGGACAAGACTGTGCATAAATATCATGGGTGTGTTGTGGGCAGATACCAGAAGGACAACAGGTGGATACCTAAAGGGTAATGTCGTAGTCTAGAATAAGCATGATGCATAGCACGTACCAGGGTCACATGTGGTCACTACACCACTGCAATCGGAATCTGGTGAGAAAAGGGATCATCAGAAATCACTCCATGTAATTTTTAGAAACCATTAATGCACATAGCACTTACAACATCTCTAGATCTGCTCAATGAAACAGATGAACATAATCATGGATAATGACACTCAGATCTATTCCCCACACAGTGTGTCATCAGATACAAAGGAATAATCTGAAATTGATTAGTAGAATATGTGACACAGAAAGAGGAGGATGAGGAACATGCCTTCATGGTTGTGAGATTGGGCTATTAAGACCTACAGAGGCAAGAATAAGATATTAATCAGAATACTATTTGGGTTGACGTCAACATCTCATCTCAATGGCAATCTACATTGAACATCAATTGCAGAACCATACTTGTACACACTCTGTAGCCAGCCATAAGCATGTCAACATTAATACAAAATTATATTCATTGTGGAGTGTGGATGATGAGGACTTAGGGCAGCTGTTCTCAATCCTCTCCTCAAGAGCCATCAGACAGGCCATGATTTAGGGGAAACAATAAATGAGGCAAATTGTATTGAACAGGTGGTGGAGCCTCAAATTGCTTCACAGGTGTATTCACACAGTATTTCACCCAAATCATGGTCTGTGTGGTGGGTCCTGGGGAGAGGTTTGACAACCAATGATCTGGGGGACGTTCACATCTATTTCCTCTTTCTGAGCACTGGGCCCAGACCTTCTGAAACCAGGTGCTTCCTCCCTCTACCACGTAGAGGAGGTGTTGGATCGAAGGGTGCATCCAACTGTGGTAGCTGTGTAGCAGTGGTAAGGAGTGAGACGAGGAGGCTGTAGGCTCTGGCTGAGGTGGTGGAGCCAGTGGAACTGAAGGCCTGGGTGTCGCCACGTGGGCCAACTGCACTAGCCGCGGCAAGTGATGTGTCCGGGCTTGTCTGTCCCTATGAGCCATTTGCATGTAACTCTCCTTCCAAAGATTATGCCTCCTTACCTCACCATATATTGCTTGAATGCTTTCCACCTGGCCGGTAGAAATTTCATTCTGTCATGCCAGCTGAGTTGTCAGCTGTTGGACTGCTCCGTCCTTGTGCTCATCAGCCAAGTGGATATGCAGATATATATCCCTCAAGGTGCCTGACTTCAGTCTCCGGATGATGGTGTACTCTGGATGTGCTGTGGTGAGGCCAGAGGTGTTGCCCGTGGTGTTGGTGTAGGGATATGGATGGTGTTGCCAGTAGGGAATTGGTAGACCATGGCGAATGTACTGGCACTGGAGATGGGTCAGTAGGCACTGGAGATGATGGTGTAGGCACTGGAGTTGGTACCGGAAATGTAGATGCTGTTACCCTTGGTGTTGGGCCCGTTCTGTTGGGGCAACAATGGCTGCAACATAAACTGCTGCAACAAAAGCTGTGGCCTGCTGTTGCACCAATGGCTGCAACATCTGCAGGGGCACCAATGGCTGCGACAACTGCTGGGACAACCACTGCTGGGAAAACCACAACTGTGGTAACATCTGTTGTGGCCTGGTCAGGAGTGGGCGTGGATTGTGGTCTGACACACACATTGCCTGAATGTCACCAGGTGGCAGTAGTGGGCCTGTTTAGAGTGGTCCCCATGAGCTCTACATCCCTGCAGGTGGTTGGTGGCTTATTGAACCTCCAGTAATCTGAAAGGGCTGGGAATGTGCCTGTGATGCATATGAGGGTCCAGAGAGTGATTCCCACAATGGCCCTGCTGCTGATGGTCCAGCCTCCTGGGATGGGCCCGGGCCCTCGGCTTCCTCCACCACCACCTGCGTTAGTGATAGTGGTGGCTCTGGTGGAGCCACTGCCTGTGTCTCCACGGGCGGGGTACGCCTCCCTCCTGGTTACTGAAATGAGAGGACAATTGTGAGACTGACCAATCTGTGACCAATTCTCAGCAATGGGTGTTAACATGCTTATGAGACATGGTCCAAGTTAAGCTAGTACATGACTCGCACATGCAGTCATTCAGAGTCTGTATCCGTATATGCTGCAGTGTGTGCACCCATACATGTACTCTCTTTTGGATGTAATATCAATGTTGATCTACACCTATACCTTGTTTAACGCTGGAGACAGGTTCCAAGCAGTAGGAGTGTTAAGCGACACAGTTTCAACCGGTGTAGTGTAATATGGTGAAGATAGGGATAGGGGAACTCATGACATGATATGAACTTTGAACAAACAGCAAACATAACACTAACACAAACTGCATTGGCAACTGCTATTGAGAATCCGTTTGAGCTGCAGGTATTGGACAGACATTTCATTGATAACAATTATAATAATAATATGTTTGCTATTGTATGTCAGTTATCTATGTGTGTAGGGTTCATGTGTACATATGAGGGTGTTAAGGTGCATATGATACTCACATTGCAGGGTTTCCTGCTGTCCTGGAAGCCCCACTACTGCTGCTGGCTCAAACGGCTCCTTAATTGTACGCTCCCCTCCACAGTAGGGGATGTTGAGTAGTGGGCCACCACCAGCTCCATGGGCTCCTCTGGCTTCTACTGCCATCTTCTTCTTGACCTTCATCCGCCAGTCATGATATCAGTGTTTAACAGACTTAACATCCCTGTTTGCAACAGCTGCAGTAATCTCATTCCAGGCATGTGTCTTCTTGCCAGGCCTCACATCGCTCCCACCATGGATGATGCTACTGCGGGCTTTGACTTCCCTGAGGAGGGATTATGTCTCCTCTAGGCTATAATTGTGGGCCTCTGCTTTGGCACAACCTCTTGCCCTCCCAACTGTGCCTGGGGTTCCTGGCCTTCCTGTTCTCTCCCTGGAGCGGACATCTGGGGGGAACACCCCCCTCCTGCTCTCCTACACCTGTACCTCCCCTCCTTCACCTGCTTACTCCTCTCCCTCTCTCCATACCTCTATCTCTCCTCCTCTCCTCACTCTCCTCCTCTCCTCCTCCTTTTGTGTTTCTCTCTCTAGCACTCTCTATCTCTCTCTCCAACACTCTCTATTTCTCTAGCACTCTCTATCTCTCTCTTTAACACCCTCTATCTCTCTCTCTAGCACTTTCTATCTCTTTCCCAGTCTCTCTCTCTCTCTCTCTATATATATATATATATAAAAAACCGACCAACCCCTAGACCTATGTGTTAACTTTCTCAGCTACAGCACTGTCAAAGACTTATGGTTTTCACAGTCTTTTAAACTGGTTTCCGCTGCGTTGATTGGCATTCTCCACTTCCTATTGGTTAATTTGTCTGTGAAAGGATCGCAAATTACGGCCTGCATTGATTTTGGCGCGCTTCATCCTATCGGATACTCTGAAGCGTTACATGTAAAACCATGGTTTATGGGCTTGAGGTTTCGGCCTGTAACTTGTGCCCTTGCTCAATTGAATACTTCCAGAATCGGAAGCGAACGGGAGCCCTCAGCGTGGATGCAGACATACGGCCAGGAACCCACAAGATGCAGGCTTGCAATTGAATCAGGCTTTATAGGTCTATGTAGGAATTTTATCTTTATATTTATTTAATAGAAATATTATACATTAACTAATTATTGATTAGAATGTATGCCTCATTAGTTAGAAATAGTTTACAAATAAAATATATTAACTTATAGAACATGAGCAAGAATACAGGAATAAGACAATTTTTTTATAATGATAATAATTTGACATATTAGTTTAAAATACATTTCTAAAAAAAACTTTCGATCACCATATAAAAATAGTATCCACGTCACTTTATTTATCAATAATATTTTCTTGTTTTTAAAAATTAATTTATATATTTAATATATACAAAAAAGATTGAGTTAAAATGGTAGATGTGTGGGTCCAAAGGTGAGTATATATATATATAAAGAATTATCTAACAAAAGAAAAAGTAAAAGGAAACAATTTAAACATTAAATTAGGTCATTATTTTTTTATTACAATCTAATGAAGCAGATATTTAACAAAGGAGCCACTGCTCAGTGGTATGGAAAAAGGCAACCAATGAGAAAAATAGGTAAAGACTAATAAATCAGTAAGTAGCTCTATATCAGAATCCTAGAAATTCAGTTGATGCAATTCATCATTTAAATGTTCAAATTATTACATAATAACAAGAAATCGTCTCAATAAATAATACAATGCATATAAATACATGCATATAAATTAATTACAAAACAACACAAATTAAATGTATATATATCACATATTATAATTGTCTAACTGCGATTCGTCGTCACGCTTCAGACGAATCGCAGTTAGACAATTATTAAGTGCTGCGCATTGCGCAGAGCGCGGCGCGAGCCGCGCATGCGCAGAGCGCGGCGCAAGCCGCGCTCTGCGCCCGAGCCGCGCTTGAACAGAGCGCGGCGCGAACCGCGCATGCGCAGAGCGCGGCACAAGCCGCGCGGCCCGAGAGCAGGTAAAAGTGGAGAAGAGGGAGGGGGTAGAGGCACAGAAGGAGAGTGGGGAAGAGGGGAGGGAGAGTCACAGAGGGAGAGTGGGGAAGAGGGGGGGAGAGTCACAGAGGGAGAGTGGGGAAGAGGGGGGGAGAGTCACAGAGGGAGAGTTGGGAAGAGGGAGAGTGGGGAAGAGGGGGGGGAGAGGCACGGCACAGAGGGAGAGTTGGGAAGAGACACAGAGGGAGGGGGGAGAGACACAGAGGGATAGGTGGGAAAGAGACACAGGGGAGGTAGAGGAGGGGGAAAAGACACACGGGAGGGAGAACATGGGGAAGATACACATGGGAGGGAAATGGGGGGGGGGGGAACAGACACAGGGGGAAGGGGGAAAGAGACACAGGCCAGGGGGGAACAGGCACAGAGGGAGAGGGGGGAAGAGGCACAGAGGGGGAAGAGACACAGGGGGGAGAGATACGGAGGGTGAGGGGGGAAGAGACACAGAGGGAAAGGGGGGGAAGAGGTACAGAGAGAGGGGGGGAAGAGGCACAGAGGGGGGAGACACAGAGGAAGGGGTGAAGAGACACAGTGGCGAGAGACACAGAGAGAGGCGGGGGAAGAGGCACAGAGGGAGAGGGGGAAGAGACACAGGGGGGAGAGATACAGAGAGTGAGGGGGGAAGAGACACAGAGGGAAAGGGGGTAAGAGGTACAGAGAGAGGGGGGAAAGAGGCACAGAGGGAGAGGGGGAAGAGACACAGGGGGGAGAGATACAGAGGGTGAGGGAGGAAGAGACACAGAGGGAAGGGGGGGAAGAGGTACAGAGAGAGGGGGAAAGAGGCACAGAGGGGGGGACAGAGGAAGGGGTGAAGAGACACAGTGGCGAGACACACAGAGAGAGGCGGGGGAAGAGGCACAGAGGGAGAGGGGGGAAGAGACACACGGGGGAGAGATACAGAGGGTGAGGGAGGAAGAGACACAGAGGGAAGGGGGGGAAGAGGTACAGAGAGAGGGGGAAAGAGGCACAGAGGGGGGGGAACAGAGGAAGGGGTGAAGAGACACAGAGAGAGGCGGGGGAAGAGGCACAGAGGGGGAGGGGGGAAGAGACACAGGGGGGAGAGATACAGAGGGTGAGGGAGGAAGAGACACAGAGGGAAGGGGGGGAAGAGGTACAGAGAGAGGGGGAAAGAAGCACAGAGGGGGGGGACAGAGGAAGGGGTGAAGAGACACAGTGGCGAGACACACAGAGAGAGGCGGGGGAAGAGGCACAGAGGGAGAGGGTGGAAGACACAGAGTGGGGAGAGACACAGAGGGTGAGGGGGAAGAGACAGGGAGGAAGAGGCACAGAAAGAGGAGGGGGAAGAGACACAGGGGAGTGAGAGGAGGGGGAAGAGACACAGGGGAGAGAGTGCAGGGGGGAAGATACACAAGGGAGGGAAATGGAGACACGAGGAAGGCCGTAACAGACACAGGGCTGAGGGGGAAAGAGACACAGGCCAGGGGGGAACAGACACAGGGGAGGGTTGGGGGAGACACAGGGGAGGGTTGGGGGAGATGCATAGGAGGGAGAAGGGGCAAAGACACAGGGGAGGGGTTTAGAGACACGGGAGGGAGAGGGAGGTAAAAACACAGGGGGGCAGGAGATACAAAGGAGGTAGACGAGGTGGAAGGAGACACAAGGGAGGGAGAGGAGGGGGGAAATAAGACACGAGGGAGGAAGTAGACAGAGGGAGAGACTCGCAATGAGCTCCAAAGGGGCTCATTGCAAGGCCTGTGATGAGCGCCAAAGGCGCTCATCACAAGGCCAGTAAAGTAGAGGGGGAGAGGCTTACATTGTGTGGCAAACAGCATTGCCAGGCTTCAGTTTTTATTGCCGTCATTTTTGACGGGCAAGTCGCTAGTATATATATATATATATATATATATATATATATATATATATACTTATCATATTGACTTAAAGTCTGAAAACTTTCTGGACTTGGTGATCTCTAAAAAAATCTGTTGTAGTTGTCCATACTGACATTTTTCACAAATCGACAGCAACTAACTCTACATTGTTCATTTTTCAAGTTCACATTCCCCCGCAACAAAAAAGGCAATACCAACCGGGGAATTCCTACACGCACGTAGAAATTGTTCAGACATAGAGACCTTTAAACTAAGAGCTAATGTACGGTTACGATTAAGGGGATATAGCCATAGGATTAAAAAAAGCTTACCACAGAGCTTTACATACCCCCAGAGAGGAGCTATTAGTTCCCAAAAACAGAAACTAACAGAATTCTATACAACAAGTTAAATTAATTGGAACTTTCAGTCAACAATGGAGGGAAATAACTTAAATCCTTAAAAAAAACACTCCAATATATTAAGAACAGACAACATCTTGAAGACATTAATTGGGGAAAGAATAGAAATGAGTTGGAGGAAATCTCGAACTTTGAAAGACCAACTAACAAAGAGCCACTTCAGAAGAGGCATTAAGACAATTCGCTCTTTACCAGACGGAACATACGGGTGTGTTCACTGTAGTTTTTGTCATTATATGACAAAGACCCCAGAAATGAAAGAAAGACAAGGACAAACAATAAAACTGAAAGTTTTTTTTTTACCTGTACCAGCTGAAATGTTGTGTATTGTTTGGAATGCCTTCCAGCTAAAGTATGTTGCTATTACCACAAGAGAATTGAGAAGGTTGGGGGAACACCTTGGAAATATAAGAAATAGCCAAAATGATACACAGAATAACAAGACCCTTACCTCAGTTGCCAGACACTATCTTACAAAACACAACTCCTAATTTAAGATTAAATGTTGGGTTACTGCAAAGGATAAGTTTAGGCATAAGAAGAGGGGACATAGAATGCAAACTTTTGAGGGCAGAGAGTCGATGGACCAAAAGTCTTAATGCTGTAACACCTTCTGGTTTAAATGAGAATGCAAATTTCTCCTTCTTCTTATAAGAAATGAACAGCCTTATCAAATTGCAATTCGGCAAATGCTAAAGGGCACTATATAAGCACATAGCATATGTTTTTTACAGAGGTTTTGAATTAGTGAACTTCTATGCAAAAGCAAGGTCTTCACTAACTAAAAACTTCTGTAAAAAAATATGCCCTGTGCTTATATAGAGCCTTTTAGAATTTGCCGTATCGCAATTTAATAAGGCTGTAAGAAGGTTATGTCATACACTTTATATACACTGAAAAGACTAGTAAGAATGTTTCAGGCTCTGTGATATATCAGTGTAATTATTGAAAAATATCTAAATCGCAAAACAGACTAATAGGGTTGGAAGAAGCTATTGAAAAAAGTAAGTTTATTACTCTAACAAGCTCTCTCAAAGTAAAGCACAATGCAGGCCATATAATGATCATAGCATCAATTTAAGATTTAGAGTACAACAACTAGAAGAGGCAAAAATAAATTGGTCATCAAAGCTAAATAATGTGTCCATATCATATGATATACTAGTAATATAATCAAATTTAATTTAACCTTTTGATAATTTTGAAGAGTTCAGTTACTTTATATATAACGACCCAAAAAATAGTAAATATAGAACAACTGTACCTTACAGCTTATTAACAACGTATAGTTTATTAATAATATACTCATATAGAAAATATGTATATATTTTCAGAAAAGTTACCTATAACAACTTGATATGTTAAGGAATTTGATTACAGCTATAGAGATGAGGTTATGTATAAAATATCAGCTATAGCAATATTAACCATCTACTGGATATGTCCAATTGTTATTGTTTTAATGTGTAGTACACTAAAAAAAGCTTTCATATATCTCCTAATAGTTCTTTAGGACAATTAAGTATCCTGACAATTTAAATACCTACAAAATAATCTGCCCACTTTAAGGAATATTACATTTTTTGCCAGTGTAAGTTTGGATATAGGATTGTTTTCTCTGGATGTAAGATAAAATATTTTTTAAATAAGTCTGTTATGTAAAACAAGACAAAGCCATCATCAATATTTGTTTGCTTAATTATAATAAAAGAAACAGAGGATCTTAGATTTAATGTCCGTTTTCTGACATTTCCATCGTTGTCTAATGAATAAGGGAAATGTACCTATATTTTTTTCATTTTCAGTGTAATATAAGCCTTTTATAGACATAGAGTTGTCTTCCTATTGCTAGACAAATCCTTTATCAATACAAGTTTATAAGATAAAGTTAATTGGTAAACAGTGCCTTGCAAAAGTATTCACAACCCTTGACTTTTTACCTATTTACCTTAATTTTATGTGATGGGTCAGAACACAACAGTCTAAGTTGGTGAAGTGAAATGAGAAAAATGTATACATAAAACTTTTTTTTAGAAAAAGAAAACAGAAAATTGGCATGTCTGTATGCATTCACAGCCCAAAAAAGGTCTGCTGCAACCAATAGTCTTCAGAAGTCACATCATTAGTGAAATGATGTCCACCTGTGGGCAATCTAAGTGTCACATGATCTGTCATTACATATACACACCTTTTTTGAAAGGCCTCAGAGGCTGCAACACCTAAGCAAGAGGCACCACTAACCAAACACTGCCATGAAGACCAATGAACTCTCCAAAAAAGTAAGGGACAATGTTGTACAAGTCAGGGTTAGGCTATAAAAAAATATCCAAATCTTTGATGATACCCAAAAGCACCATCAAATCTATCATAACCAAATGGAAAGAACATGGCACAACAGCAAACCTGCCAAGACGGCCACCCACCAAAACTCACGGACTGGGCAAGGAGGGCATTAATCAGAGAGGCAGCACAGAGACCTAAGGTAACACTGGAGGAGATGCAGAGTTCCACAGCAGAGACTCGAGTATCTGTACAAAGGACAACAATAAGCTGTACGCTCCATAGAGTTGGGCTTTATGGCAGAGTGGCCAGAAGAAAGCTATTACTTTCAGCAAAAAACAAAATAGCAAGTTTTGAGTTTTTGAATCGGCATGTGGGAGACTCCCAAAATATATGGGGGAAGGTGCTCTGGTCTGATGAGACTAAAACTGAACTTTTCGTCCATCAAAGAAAACGATATGTCTGGCGCAAACCCAACACATCACATCACCCATGTTTTTCAGCAGCCAGGACTGGGAAACTGGTCAGAGTTGAGGCAAAGATGGATGGTGCTTAATACAGGGAGATTCTTGAGCAAAACATGTACCACTCTGTGCGTGATTTGAAGCTCAGACAGAGGTTCACCTTCCAGCAGGACAATGACTGCAAACACACTGCTAAAGCAACACTTGAGTGGTTTAAGGGAAAATATGTGTTGGAATCGCCTAGTCAAAGATCAGACCGTAATCCCATAGAAAATCTGTGGTCAGACTTAAAGATTGCTGTTCACAAGCGCAAACCATCCAACTTGAAGGAGCTGGTGCAGTTTTGAAAGGAGAAATGGGCAAAAATCCCAGTAGTAAGATGTGGCAAGATCATAGAGACTGATTCAAAGCAATTTGGAGCTGTGATTGCAGCAAAAGGTGGCTCTATCTACAAAGTATTGACTTTAGGGGATGAATAGTTATGTACATTGACTTTATCTGTTATTTTGTCCTATTTGTTGTTTGCTTCACAATAAAAAAAAATCTTCAAAGTTGTGGGTGTGCTCTGTAAATTAAATGATGCAAATCCTCAAACAATCCATGTTAATTCCAGGTTGTGAGGCAACAAAACACGATAAATGCATGGGGCTGAATACTTTTGCAAGACACTGTATGTGTGTTAAATAAAGGAAACAGAGAATTTTGATTTACCGTATTGGCCCGAATATAAGCCGCACCCGCATATAGGCTGCACCTATGAAATTCAAAAATAAAAAAAACATAATACCCCAATATAAGCCGCAACTTACCTATAGTACACTTACACCCATAAAACGGCAAGAAAAGAGACTGTTGCACAATTCTAATGTCATTCATTGCTTTACAGATGTCCCCTTCTCCTTCCTCCCCCTTGGAATATCTCCCCTGGCCTCTCCCTCTCTTGGACTATCTCCCCTGGCAACTCTTTCCTTGGCCTCTCTCTCTGTTCTCCTTCTTAGCCCAGACCTTTCTGCCATTTCCAGGTTTCTCCCTTTCACCATCCACCCTGGCCTCTTTCTAACCAATGCCTCTCTGCCTCTATCTTACTCCCCTTTCATCATCCACCCTGGCCTCTTTCTAACCAATGCCTCTCTGCCTCTATCTTACTCCCAGCCTTCACTCCCTACTCCTCTTCCCCCACCTCTTCTATCTCCCTCCCGACCTCTCCCTCCTTACCTTACCCGGTCGCCACCTTCTTCTAATTAAGCAGGATCATGGTGTGTGACAGGCAGCTGCTCCCTGCACAGATCACAGCGTACTACGGTACTTCCCTCTTGCAGTACGGCAAGATGGCGACACCCGCAAACACTTCCTCCGTACAACACCATGGCTACACAGCAAGCCTCTCAAGCCCCAAAATCGGCAATTTTTGTTACGGTCGCCAATATAAGCCGCACCTGTAACTCAGAAGCCCAAAAATCGGAAAAAAGGTGCGGCTTATATTCGGACCAATACGGTATTGTTCACTTTTATATATATAACATTGATTTATCAAAAGTGTAATGAAATATTTCGGATTTTTCTCCATCTCTCTCAATTCCCAGTGGAACTTCCAAGGTATTGTGATTACAACCTGTGAAAAATGAGGGGAGCGTGATTCCGGCGTCTCTAACATCCAGGCTGGAATCCCAAATACCAAGAAGAGCATTCTAAAGATAAGGACTTTGTTTCTCTAGTAAATGCAATTGCGCAATGATACTGACATTCATTATATCAGATGAAATTGATCTTTCTGTATAAATATATATTAATAGACATTTGATTACATAACTAAAGTTTCATGATTGATATATATAAACAAGGATTTGCATCTTGATTGTGGTTCTATAGCATAATAACACTGCCACTGTATATATGGGATTACTGTGATCAATTTGTGTATATAAATTAATTCATTTACACCCTCATATTTTTATAGTATTACATTTGAGTCTGTTCAGTATTGCTTGTCCAAATATTAAATATATCTTGATCATCTCTAGAGAGTCAGATTGGGTCAGATATCACAAACAAATAGGGTAGTTCAAGTGGTTAGTCCCAACTATCAGTATAGTTCAGTATGAGGGGTAAGTGATAGGCCCCAACATCACCACAAAATAAAGCTTCATGTATAATCAGAATTAAATTGGGAACATTACTACAGGTTGAGGCCTACTTCATCCTGCCTCCTGTGGCAACGGCTCCCTGTGTCCCCAGCACAGGTAGAGGGCCCTGACAGGGCTTCGGAGGCAAGAGGAGGAGGCACAGAGTGGAAGGGACCCAAAGGACGGAACCTCCCACGGCGTTGAAAGGTACAGAGACGGAGGGCGAGCGGGAACTCACAGGGGAGTCCGGTCATCCCGGGCATACCTGGCGGTGGGCAAGCATAAGGAGGGCATCCCCCACAACACAGACATCGGATCTGCCCTCCTGTAGAGCTGTGTGGACAGCGGAGGGACGACGGCCAGAGGTCTTGAACGCACTGGTAGGTGTGCGGGCACAGACCCAGGGAAACCGGGAGGCGGGCCGCCATCTTCCTCCACGTGGCGGAGGAGCCGTCAGTAGTACCTTCACTATAACAAGGTCTAACCAGGCATTGGTGCAGTCCCAGGAGGGTGGTTTACCTGATAGGGAATAGACGCAGGGCCCCTGAGACCGGGCCAGAAGTTCAACAAAAAGAAGGGAACCCCACACAAGGTGCATTTCCTGCCAAAGGAGTGGCAGCCATTTTAAAAAGTCACTTCCAGTGAATAGGAGAGGAGGGGGCGAAGCCAGCGTCCTAATATGGTGGCTCTCTGGGTGCTGCCTGAGCGGATCTTGAGTGGGGGGGAGCAGAAGAGAGACCAGACAGAGCCTAGTCATCGGGGTCTTCTGGCACGGAGCCACGTGCACAGTCTGCGGGACAGAAGTGTGGCGGCGTGGGCCTTAGGGGTCTGAACACCCAGAGCTGCAGGTTGTTAGACCTCTGCAACCACCCAAAAGGTACCTGGCATCCCAAGACCGAGGGGGCATAAGGAAGAGGGCCTGAGACTTCATACACAGCACCCAAAAGCCAGCTGGCACTCCCCCTCAACCTGAGGAAAAGCTCAAGTTAGTGGCAGAGGAACTCCAAAAGTGCAACACAGTCAGTTCGTTTAGCTCATTTGGCTGTATTTTATGCTGTCTAGTGAGGCTTACACTACTCAAGCTCAGAAACTGGGAGAATTTCCTGCATTTTTACACTTCTTATACCTGAAAGTTGCCTAGTATACTTTAGCAGTGCACAATCTGGGATACAGAAGACTATCTCTTGGCTGTCTCAGCCGCTCTGGGCCTAATAACTGCTGTGCCACTGCAGCTTGAACATTTCTCACATCTTTCTACAGCCCTCTACTGGCCATACGCCAATATATACAACAGAGTTTCTCCCATAAGTATATTCAACCCAGTGTACACTACATCTTCTAGAAGAAATCCCTTACAGGCACTTGAGGAGCCTAGATTTGTTCTCCTCTGGATCTTGCCGTAGGAGTGAAGGGGGGCTTCAGACCTACTTTTCCAGGGCTAAGCAGCGTTTGGACTTTTACTTCACCCTTGCAGTTACCATGGGATAAGGAATCGAGTGGCAGGGGGCTCTGGGCAGGCACAACCTCAACCATTCTCAAAATTCTCCCTGAAATGGCCACACTCTCTTTGCTTCAAATGACCTGACCTAAAGGAGACCCCCTATGAATACGTTACCTCATCTACAAACTATCTCTGACTAACAAAGCGAAAGCAACAATCACCCTCCTCTGCTGAAAATGGGCAAATCTAAGAAAAGCCTGCCTTCTAAGAGCATACAGGGGCTTTTTAACACGTCCAAGGTGCCCCCCTCTCAACCCTCAAGCCCTCCCTCCAGGCAAACTGAATCTCCAGAGATCGAGGGAGACGACCCAAATATACCTCCCAACATGAACCTTTCAGCCAAATCAATTGCTATAATAGGGAAAATGCTACAAGCTCAATCAGGGCAACTGGTGAAAGACATTAGGGAAGATCTTTACGAATTGGGTCAAAGAACTAACTTACTAGAGGAAACAACAGATACAATTTTGGAAGCCCAGGAACCAGATAGAGTGGAAATCTCAACCTTGGCATCTAAAGTATCACTCCTAGATGAAAAAATCGATGATCTAGAAAATAGATCAAGGAGACACAACATCAGAGTGCGTGGGGTACCGAAAACAGTTCCTGATCTAATACAATATCTTACTGCAGTGATCTCTAAAATTCTGCCGGACGTTGCAGATAGTTCCTAGGAGATCGAGCAAACTCATAGAGCCCTGGGGCCCTCAAGAAATCAAGAGCTCCACAAGGACATAATTGTGCGTTTCTTAAGGCAAAGAACCAGAGACTTGATCCTCAACGCAACTCCGAAAATGCCTGCCATCAAAGGACCAGATAGCGCTTTGCTTCAGGTTTACATGGACCTGTCCCCAATGACATTAAAAAAGCGCAGAGCCATGAAGCCAGCTCTAGCCATTCTTATCAAATACAAAATACCATACAGATGGGGTTTTCCTTTTTCCCTTTTTTTTCAACATAAGGGGACTTCCTACTCGATACATATGCCTGAAGAATGTGCCAAACTTCTTCACCACCTTCATTTGGCTGCTCCAGAGGAGACTTGCTTTACTCAAGAACTTGTGCCCAACCCAAGACCTTCCAAAATTTGGTCAACATCCAAGAAACCAAATCGTCCAACTTCTCCTTGTGACTCTCAACTGGCTCTTCTCCCAGATCCTTTGAATATCTCTCCCTGCAGGCCGGGACAAGCTCAAGCTCAAGGCTCAAGCCTTGGCAGATGGTTGATTGTTGTCATTTCTACTTGTCATTTCTACTTGTTTAGCTTAAAAACATAGAAAATTTTGCTTGCTTAGTATACAGTTAAAGAGATTAGAGTTAACAGTGATGCAGCTTGGGTTGATCCAACTTGGCTGTTAAAACGCCTTAACATAAAGTCTGGGACTTTTAGTTTAAGATTTCAATAGTCAACTTATTGAAGCAATTCTCTGTTACTAAGCTAGACTAAATTTCAGTCTCTCTTGACTGTAGTAATGAGGTAGTTGGAGGTAACTAAGTTAGTGCCCGTTAGAGCCCCCTGTGGGGTCCTACATTTAGAACCATAATGTTAGGAATGTACATGATAAAGTTGTTTTTATATTGTTGCTTTCAAACAGTTTTCTTCCCAAGAGTTAAAGCTACTTACTCCACTGTACTGAATGATTTCTCTACCTTTTCCTTTCTTGGAGGCGTTCCTAGGTGTTCCAGTCTGGCTCATCCGATTCTCCAGGGAGTGGTGCCGAGGCTTCAGCGGTCGCTCGGCGGTCAGCCCGTCTCGGAACCTACTAGGGTAACAGCATACTTGTGGTCCCTGCGGACCTCTACACTTCCTTATGGCTAACTCACAATACACTTTTATCACCCACAATGTCAGGGGTTTCAATTCACCGAATAAAAAGAGGAAAGCCTTTATTTTCTATAAGAAGGACAAACCCTCTGTTCTCTTCCTCCAAGAGACTCACTTTGCACAAAACAAAACCCCTTCTTTTTTGCACAAGGACTACCCAACCTTCTATACCTCGAAGCAGAAAACCAAAAGAGCGGGAGCAGCAATACTGATCCACAAAAACTTCCTGTTTGATGTAACCCACAAAAGAATAGATAAAGAGGGTAACTTTGTGATTCTTACTGGTACCCTACTAAACCCCAAGCTAACCCTGGTATCTATCTATGCCCCTACTGCTGCTCCCAATATAGCTCTCATAAATCTACTGCAGACATTAGACTCCCAGGAAACTGGCAAAATTATCAAAGGGGGAGATTTTAACCTGGTTTTAAATGCAGACCTGGATAGGTCCAAAGGGCAGGGAGAAAACCGAATCCCAGATAAAACCAAACAAATTAGGAACCTGTTGTTTAAATTGGGCTTAGTGGATGCCTGGAGGGGACTCCTTCCTGACGAGAGGGAGTACACGTTCTACTCGCCGACACATAAATCCTACTCAAGGATTGACACACTTATAATAGATGCCACATTACTAGAACAAACCAAATCTTCAGATATTACCCCCTGCCCCTGGGCAGACCATAGTCAGGTGTCATTGGTTCTGAATCTAGACCCCAACTTAGATATGCCATACACGTGACGCATAAATAATAGGCTCCTATCCTATTATGCTAGACCACATTACAAAGGAACTGAAGGATTATTTTCAAACAAATACTAACCGTTCCACCAGCATAGGTTGGGTTTGGGTGGCACACAAGGCGGTTATAGGGTGTACTTGTGTACGTTTAGCCTCATCTTATAAAAAAACATGAGAGAAAGCGAAAATGTATTGATGAAAGAACTCCTTAACCTTGAGAAATAAAACCAACAGCGTCAGTCCGACCTAACTCGCCAGCGGATTGACATTATTAGATTAGAACTAGATAATATTCTTTCCGTTCAAACAGAGAAGGCCTTGAGGAAAACCCAAAGCAAATTCTTTGCCCAGGCAAATAAGCCAGGCCCCATTTTAGCTAATAAATTGAATGCCAGATATCAACAATCTAAAGTCACTCAGATTACAATGAACCAGGCAAAGATTCAGGATACCTTCTGTACATTTTACCAAGATATCTATACCTCCCATGCACAGGCAGATAAAGATTCCCTAACTAACTTTCTAGATAAGCTGGACCTCCCCGCTTTGGAAGATGCTGACTTGGATTTGCTTAACTCTAAAGTGACCCTAGAATAAGTTAAAGACACTATTAAATCTCTCAAATTAGGCAAATCGCCTGAGCCAGATGGCTTTTCTAATTTATATTGCAAAAAAATTGTAGCTGTCTTGACTCCTCAATTGGTAACATTATGCAATGCTATTCCTGGAGAGGAACAGATGCCACCGGAGTTAAATCAGGCAAACCCAAGGCGTGGAGGGACCCGCTGGAGGTTAAGAACTATCGCCCTTGCATATCTCCTTGCTAAATGGGGATATTAAAATACTGGCTAAATTAATGGCTAATAGGATTTCCAGATTCTTGCCCAGGCTTGTTCACAAGGATCAAGCAGGCTTTATCCCATACATGTAGGCGGGGGACAACATTAGGAGAGTGCTGAATATACCTCATCTTGCCCAACACTCAAAAACCCCACTGTGCACCCTTGCTTTAGACATTGAGAAAGCATTTGATTCCTTGGAATGGCCATATCTTTATGCAGTTTTAGCGAAATTTGGTATTAAAGGCAACTTCCTGAACCATCTCAAAACTTATTATAATTCTCCTGAGGCCACTTTAAAATTACCTGGCCCAGAGAATCTACTTTTAAACATTCAAAGGGGCACTAGGCAGGGATGCCCCCTGTCCCCCCTCCTTTTTGCCCTTGCAATGGAGCCATTGGCACAGACTATTAGGGCCTCCCGGAGATTCAGGGTTTAATATTAGGTAATCAAGAATACACGTGTTGTCTCTTCGCGGACGATTTACTATGTACTTTAACACGCCCCTCCACCTCCATCACTGCTCTTATGGAGGTACTAAATAGGTTTAACACAATCTCAGGCTTACGAGTCAATGAAGACAAAACAGAAATACTAGGGTCTCAGCTCCCAAAACTTGAAAGGGAATTGTTAAAGAATTTGTTAAAATTTTTTTGGCCCAAAATGTATTTAAAATATTTAGGAATAAAAATTACCCCCAATATTTCAGACTTGTATAGGGTCAATTATCCGGCCCTTTTTAAAGATCTATCGGCCGACCTGGAGAGATGGAACAAGTTCCACATCTCATGGTCCGGCCGAATACACACAGTAAAGATTAACATCCTCCCTAGAGTATTATACTATTTCAGATCTTTGCCTATCAAAGTCCCCATTAAAGATCTAGACAACTTTCAAAAGCAAATCATGAGATTCATCCGGCGTAATAAACCCCTTAGAATGACTAAATCTATATCTATATATGTTTAGACATAAAGATAATTGCAGACTTTCGTGCCCACACCTTAAGCTCTACTATAGAGTGGCGCAAATTTATTTTCAGCCCCAAGCCCACTCCTTAGAGCATCAACCCATATGGGTTCTGATGGAGAATCAGCAGTTACAGCCGTTGGGGTGGGATATGATAATATGTTTTCCAAAATCTTATTGCCCTTCATATACCTACCTCAATCCCATGATTAGATTATCCCTGGGATGTTGGTCTTGGGCAAACTCTAAACGTCAATTGACTCCTGATCTCTCCCCTCTTCTCTCCATTACCCCTTCTCCCCCCTTTGCAAAGGACCTTCCCACAGACTCAAGGGCTTGGTGGATCACACACTGTCTGGATAGAATAGGGGCATGGATAAAGGATGATCAAATCATCAATTTTTAATATCTTAGGGATAATTTTGATCTTCCGCTGAGGGAACACCTAATTTTCTGCAAGTTCAGACACTTTATTTTGACCCTGAAAGGGACATTTTGTTACCCCAAGGTTAATTGGATGATTTGCATCCGCAAAGATGCTCCTCTAACAAAGGGTATTTTAGGGCAAATCTATGAGAAATTCAATAATCCCCTCAATAACCACAAACCTAGGCCCTTGATTAGATGAGAAGAAGAGCTGGGTCAGACCTGGGACATGGAAAAATTCGGGCGAACTAGCCGGAGACTAACTAGGGGTTCTTATAACTATAGCATACTAGAAACTTCATTGAAAGTTTTCCATAGAACCTATATCACCCCAGAGAGACTCCACAAGATGAACCCTCAGGCGCCTGCTATTTGTTTTAGGGGATGTTTGGGACCTTTACTCATATTTGGTGGACCTTCCCAAAGGCCCAAATTCTATGGTCTGAAATAATTCAATTGGCTTTAAAACTTTTTCATACCCAGTTAATATCCTCCATTGAAGTTTGTCTTTTGGGACAATGTTCACCCCTACTGACTAAACCCCAGGACAGAATACTTGAATCTATTTTATTAGCAGTTAAAAACCATATCGCCAGTAGGTGGAAGAATGCCAATCTGTGCTTGAGAGAAATTATCAATAAGATAAACTTTATTATGATCAATGAAAATCTCATACATATAGTTTTCGACAGTTATGTTAGTTTCCTGACTACCTGGGAACCTTGGATTTCCTCAACCCATAGTATAGAGCCAGGATAGTGGAACACTAAGCTGGTGCATGTGGGTCCGAGGCGGGTTGGTCGGGAGACGCGTGGCATGGCGCCCTCGTGGGAGACCGGACTAAATCGTGAGTTGACATGACATACATTTGTGAACGTACTTTGGGAAGTCGGAGGTGGGGAAATTGAAATAGAAGGAAAGGGGAACCAAAATATTGAAGGCTAAATCACTTATCATTCCCTCTCCCTCGCATATTTACTCTTGGTTAAGTTACAAGTTGTGTTTTTGTTCTCCTTTTTGTTTCTGCTTGGCTTTTGTTTCTTTATTGACACTTTTGTTTTTATTTTAGTGGAAAATGGAAAAGGGTTGGTGGTGTTGCTCACATGGGAATAATTATTCCCATTTATCATGCATATATATTTACCTGTTTAATTAACGTTAACATTTGTTATGTCATGACATGAGGAGGCTGATTCAGTTTGCTCTGTGTTATACAGTATTTTCTTGTGAGTCAATATTATTGAGAAAAAAAAAGATATTAACCAATTTCACAGTTAGATTCAAGCTTTACACCAAATCCATAATATGTATGTATATATGTATAATTAAAGAATAACTCTACTATAATCTTTAGAATAACATGACAAAACAAATCCTTATCTTCCTGGATTCAAATATACTATTGATCCGTAAGGAAACTAATTTATGCAGAGTGTCATAATATTGTCGAATATTTGTGTATATTATTTAGAGAAGTGGTGTAATGACTTATTTATTTTCAAAATATGACTTTGTATAGTGACTAAGCCCTGTTTGACAGCGATACGGGCCGTTGGGACCTTCAGGGGGCAGAGGAGTGGGACGTTACATGTTCACCGTCTGGACTTGACATATAAAAAAGGATCTTGAAACCACAAGTATTTGCAGTAATGTCATCATACAGACCGGCAGAGGTCTGATAATAATCCTGAATGCTTAAATTGAGTCCATAGAGGTTGAACCTGATTGTTCATTTGACATGGTTACTTACAGGTACTGAACAATATATGTAATATTATAATCCATCTTCCTCTACTACCCCTATACATTTGTTCTTAATCTCACTTCCCTTTTTTCAACTTGAATTAATGTTTTAGACCCACAGTAGCATGCATAATCTGATGATTAGCAGTTTCTGCGTTATATGAGGGTTACTATGATACATTTATAGGAGCATATTTGTTTTTTCTTTCTGGCTTACAGAAGTTTTTAGAAGTTCCTGATATGTTCAAAAGTCTATTTTTAAAGGTTCTAGTAGTTTTTTTATTACATATTGTCACATGGAGACTGTGAAATTAGTCTACATAAGTACTATTACAATTTCAAATAACTTTATCTCATATGACTTATTAAGTTAAAAGTTTATATATATATAGTTGTCATAATTGTGGGGTTGTTCATAACGCAATGTTAAATATTGCGGGCCTCACAAGGCTCTTAGGACTTAGGCTGCAATGAGCGCCAAAGGACTTTAGGCTGCAATGAGCGCCGAAAGACTTTAGGCTAAAATGAGCACCGAAGAGCTACATGAATACATTATTTTAATGGCGTGATATGTAAAAAAAGTGGCCACATAGTACATGTGTTTACATTTGCATGTCTACAAACAAGTTAATAAACTTGCTTCCTACTCAAGATTTCAAGAAAAACAGTGTTTGCGCTACGGTGTGAAAAATTGGTCAGGGACATGCAAATGAGCTCACAATATGTTATGCTCTTTACATCCAAAAGCTATTTTAAACATGGCCCTTTATGACAAATGCCTGCCGTTATAACACAGCTTTGAGCAAAGCAAAGAATGGATATTGTGACAGTGATACAGGGTGTAATCAATTTATAATCCACATTCAACAAACTTATTGATTTCTAGTTCTTTCAATTTTTTCTTTCACCTTTCTTATTGAAAAGAACTATATCATTACATATATATTATATTATATACTATAAAATTACTAGCGACTTGCCTGTCAAAAATTATGGGGCAATAAAATTTGAAGCCATTGAAATTCTGTTTGCCACACAATGTAAAGCTTTTTATACTCTGAGGACCTTTGGCGCTCATTGCGAGCCTCTCCTCTCCTTTACTTTTGCTCCTCTGAGCACCTTCGGCTCTCATCACAAGGACAGATATATATATCTATATTTTGTAAACAAATAATTAATTAATTAATTAGTTACTTAATAAATTAATATACTTTACCTATTTGTAATTAATATATCCAGCAACCAATACCCTAAAGAGCTACCAATCTGTTTTTATTTTCCTGCAGCATACAATGTAGAGTTGGAGTTTTGCTGCCCTGAGGAGAAAGTGTAATGAATGTCCCAACTGTGCATTAGAAATAGGCTGCGTGCGCAAGGGCAAATTGTTGGCAATTCGGGTTTCACCTCACTCCCGGACGTCCTGGCTGTTCCCCCATGCTGTGTGTGATATTTTTGTTGTATTTATTCTTATTATTAATTTTTTTCTAAGTCCCGCGTTGATCAACTGCTTGCAGCCTAAGGCAATCCTGCGTTTACTAAGTGTTTGGTGGCTAAGTCCCGCGTGTTTCATTACCTTCGACTCTCATTGCCTTTGTGCTGCGAGTTTTAGTGCCCTAACAGCTCACCTTGCTATGCGAGGCTCGCATGCGATGAGCGCCTTTGGCGCTCATCACCTAAGTCGTACGCACCATGCAAAGTGTGACAACGTCTCGTAGTTTGACAACTATTATATGTGATACCATCTCAGCTTTTCATACCAAATCAGCTTTTCTGAGAGTTGTGTCTCTACCTCGTTCTGAATCTCTAAACCTAGTAAAAAGACTGGCTAAACAGAATCATCCTCGACGTATAATGTCAAACGGTTCGGTCTGGAAAAAGGTTAAAGGGATCATTAAAAAACATTGGCACTTGTTAACATAAGATCCTGATTTGGATGAGTTTTTCCCATTGGAACCTTCTATTACATACAAAAGAGGAAAAAATATCAGAGACCATTTAATTCACAGCTTTTTTCAAATTCCAATAAAGAAACAAACTTGGTTAAGACCTTTACCTGGAACACACAAATGAGGAATTTGTAAAGCTTGTAAATTTTACAACTGCCCATCCACCGGAGTAGTCTACATGATGGAGTGTTTATGTGGAAAGTTATACGTCTGGAAAATCAATCGACAGTTCAGGCGGAGAATACTAGAACATGTATACTCTATTCAACATGAACTAGACACTCCAATGGCTAGACAATTATTAAGTTCTTTATAATTGATCAAGTCCAACTGGGTCCAAGGCAAGAAAACCTGGACCAGATTCTTTTGCAGAGAGAATGCAGGTTTTTCATTTTCAGCCTTTATTTGAACAGTCTTCTATTTTACTGATTTACATCTGAATATTGTATTTTCACAAGGAATATCTGCCTAATATCTGATTTAAAAAAAACACAAAAAAAATCAAGGAATATCTACCAATACTCCTAGGATACTGGACTTATGTATATGTTATACATTTTTTACCTATTTTAAATATTGATATACACTATATATTGATTTTTAACTATCCACATTATTTCTTTTCATCGCATTAATATGTATTATTCATAAACATGTAGTTAATCATTATTATATACTATAGAGATTTGAGTGACTTTAAATATTGCTATTATTATAAATTATAGTATTATTGTTTGTTACACACATTATCATTATTATCACTTCAATAAACATTACACATGAATTTTTAGTTAATTTATTGTTGTACGTTACAATGATTTATTAACTCTAAAAATGAATATACACCCTAATTAATGTAATCATTTTTTATCAATTTATTTTATACACAAATATGTAATTAATTAAATATTTTTATTATTATTATTAATTTTATAATTAGTATCACTAGTATCACTTATTTATGGATTTACAACTAATCACATAATTCAGTCATTTTTCATCATTATTTACCTTTATTAATATCTCACATTTGCATATTGATTGATGCTTTCAATCAAATATATGTACACAAATACAGCCTTATTAAATTGTGATTCGGCCAATTGAAAAGAGCTCTATATAAGCATAGAGCATATTTTTTTTATCTTTTTTACAGAAGTTTTTGTTAGTGAACTTCTATCCAAAAGCAAGGTCTTCACTAACTACAAACTTCTGTAAAATAAATATGCTATGTGCTTAAATAGAGCCCTATTTAATTGGCCGAATCGCAATTTAATAAGGCTGTTAGTTTTTCTCCCCTACTTCAGTTTCATGTATTTCAGCCTGATCTTACAATAGTATTGCTTATCATCTTAATAAATGCTCCCATAATACTAATAGTCACTTTCTTTGTATTGATATGGTTACAGATATAGGGCCTCATTCTATTATCGGCCGTAAAATGGCCGCAAGACTGTGATTCCTTGCGGGGGTTCCGTTATCTTGGAATTCAATTATACGGCCCCGCAAGGATCTCCCCTTACGGCCGGCCGTATATCTTGCAACCGGCCGTAAGCTCAGAAAACTTTAAACGCAAAAATAAATTCAAGACGGCACTCTACAGCTCTGTAAATGCTAGGGATCATATTGGGGGACATGAGGATTAATAGCAACCCCCTCTCAAGCTTGCACATCAGCCCAAATCCGAGTTTACATTAACTGTTTTTTTTCCGGCCGCAGCGTGGGCGGGTCTGAGGTGCTCCAAGCCCTCGGGACTTTTTACATGGATTTTTGACATAAATAAAAATATAATTTATTTACGGATTTGAGTATAGGGGAATGTTTTGCTATTTTTGCTAACACCTACAATCACTTTATAGTCTCCTCAGAGTGCAGGATGGCTTTATTTCGGCTTTATAATGTGCTTAATTGGTGCTAGCGGGACCTTTTTCCTGCAAGTAAGCTGCGGCTCGGTTTCAGCCTTGCAGAGAGGGTTCCCGGAGCAATTGAATAGCAACCGGGATTTTCTTGCGGTCGAAACTCTTGCGGCCGTTTTAGATCAAAGGCTTTCCTCTGGCGCGAGTGGCCGCAAGGGATAGCAAGGCGCCGGCCGCAAGCCTGCCGGAATCCCCGGCCGGAGGGGAATAGAATAGCCGAATAGCTTGCGGCCGGTCCTTGCGGCCCCGCATCTCCTACGGCCGTTAATAGAATGAGGCCCATAGTGTTTTATATAAATATATATATATCTATATATATATATATACGGACTACCTTATTATTTTTTATATATAAGGACTACCTTGTTATTTACACACTCTCACAGTATATTTTAATTTTGGTTAAAGGAGCTGAGATACAGGGCTGAAGATCTTAAATTTTTTAATGCTACACCCTTCTTTGGAAACCGTAAGTGATGTATATGTACATTCAGACCACAAAGGTAAGAGCCATATAAACAACATAGACTGTATTACATACCATATGATACTTAATTGAAATCAGTTGTCCATGATGGAGATGACAACATGCAGAATTTATTCCTATCAAGACAACTACTGAAGTCTGAAAATAAATTGTCAAATGTAATTAATATTCTACTTTACAACATATTTTCTTGTAATGATACATTCTTAAAATAAATTGATAACACTACTTAGTCACCATTTTCATTTTCCACCTAAGGGCACAGTTATTTGATTATGAAAAGTCTTCCCTCTACAGCAAATTAATATAATTCACAGGTCCATGCATGCCCACTCTCATGCATTATACTTGCATCAAATACATGTCTGCCACCTGAGAAAGTGTGTGTGGGTCTGTTTTGCATATTAATTTGCAAAAGCCTCATTAGCAAAATGGAAGTATTGCTATCAATGGAGGACTGTTCATTTACCTTAGTGGAAAACTGAACACCTGACTCATAAGTAAGTAGCCCAGGCCTAGAGTAGCACATTTTCAGGCAGCAGAAGTCTGTCTCAAACTGATGATACAGTGTTAAGGAAGAGTGTGCCCTTAACACTATATTCAGTGGTAGTATTTATAAATCTAGCTGACTAAGGACCCCATTCAATTGACCACATTGTAATTACTGGAGCCTGTAATGAAGCCCGTAAAAGTTATTGATATGTAATTGGCCTCTTCTAGTTACCCACAATCGATTTGCGGATTACAGGCTGAAAATTCCTGCAGGTTGTCAAAATCATCACTCCGACCCATCTCCACCTTTAATCTTTCAAGCCCGCAAATGTTACAATCTCTAATATCGCTAAAATTGCAAATCATAATTCATTTACAACAATTCCACAAGGCCACAATTGCTTTCAAACTCATAAATGGCAAAAAGAAGCAAGACATATAAGGGGTTCCAACTAAGACTCGCAAGGGGGTTAAACACCTCTTCTTGTCACTGCAAAAGCAAATATAAACACACTAATGTACTTAAAAATACTGGGAAAGCAATGAAAGGCATAATTAATTGCACAACAATCCCCATGGAAAAAATAGGCCTCAAAACAAAAGCATGAAACTGACTAAAAATGATCCCTAACACTCACAGAGGTTAAAATGTAGACCCTAAAATGAATAATATATTCACTTATATACGTCACTCATCAAGTCAATAATGGTAAAATAAACAGTTGGTAAAATAAACAGTTGGTAAAATAAAAATTACACCGTCACATGACATATATCAAATACTAGTGGAACATACACCAAACTAATGTTGTCCAACCCATCCAGAGGGGCCGCAAACACACATGGAGGCTGTGCAGAGGCACGTGGAGGAACAGCCATTCTCGTCTACGCCCATCTTGTAAAGTCCCACATCATTGCTGTGGGCTATGTGGCAACATATATACCCATTATTATGTTGTGATCCCATATCGAGTGTGCTTGTATCAATAAATACATAATATCACCTGTCATTTTGTGATCAACCCTCCAGGGGAATGTAAATACTCAACAATATCACAATTTATATGTGTTTTAACTCCACCAAGAATGTCCTGCAAGCATGATATCCCAATCCTGAGAATCAATAATAACATGGGTGTGGTGTGGGTGGATCCCGGAAGGGCAAGAGGCTTTTTGGGAAAAAGGGGATACCTAAAGGGGGAAATGTAATACTGCATGATAATGATGATGCATTGCATTTACTAGGGTCACATGTGGACAGTAAGCAAGATCTGATGAAAAAAAGATCATCATAAATCACTCCATCTAATCGAAGTAACCAATAATGCGCATAGCACTTACAAGTGGACTTCATCTGTTCAATTTAACAGATGCATTAAACTCTGGACTATATAATACAATCCAGCTATACACATACAGTGTGTTCCCAAAACAAAAGCCCGCAAAAAAGTGGTCCAAACCTAAAAGAGGCAGAGAATGATAAAAAAATAAAAACACCTGCATGTACAGTCCAGTGCTAAATACTGTAACTGTCACAATATACCAACTTAGATGATCTCCATCCGAGGTGGAGGTGGCGATGCTTGGAACCAGAGCGCGCCATGTTCACCTGGAATAGCGTGCTCTGGTTTGCAGAGTTCTGGAGCAGCCCAGCCTGGTATGATTCCATCATAAGTTGGTGTCTCATCACCTCCCTATGCTGCCTCCACAGGATGCCCACTAGCTCCTCGTGGTTGGAGGAGATACTGGCCTGGATCCCCCTATTGATCACCACCAGCTCACACAGGAGAGCCAGCATCTCCCCCTGGGCAGCCTCTGGTGGTGGACCCTGTGACGGAGGTTGGAGGTGAGGAGGGGAAAGGAGTGGTGGTCCAGTGGGGAGAGGCTGGGGCCTGGCTGGAGAATAGCTCTCTCATGGTGAGGGAGGTGGTGGGCCTGGTGGTTGTGGCGGAAGCCAGGTTGTGGCACTGCTGAGAGGAGGAGGCGGTGGAAATCCATGTGCATCAGTCCAATAGGAGAGACTGGACGATAAAGTAAGTTGTTAGAGGTGGGGGGCAGTTAGGTCAAATGCCACGGGTGTTGCTGATGGTCCAGCAGGTGACCCCACTGCCCAGATGATTGGGTCCTCCTCCTCATATCCTTGGCTCCCGGCTCCTCTTGTTGCCTCCTCCTCTTGCACCGGCTCCAATTGGGAGGGGGCACAGTCCCCAACATCTGGCTCCGTATGAACCGAAACCCCCGCCTCCGGCTCACCATTGGACCCAGTTCTCCTGCCGGCTGAAAGTGAGAAAATAATGGAATATGTGTTAATTATGTTGATAAAATTCAGGTTGCTGACATGTCAGTGTCATTGTTGGTCAACAGTTACATGTGTTGTGTGTGTGATGTACATGTTGTGGCATGTAGATGTATCTGATATTCCTCTGACATGGAGGCAGGATCCTGTTGGGCTACCAGGCCTGGAGCTCCAGCGGCGGGAACCTGGCTTAGCAACTCCTTGAGCACCCCCTCCCACTCGTTGTATCTCACAGTCATTTGGGGGCCACCACTTGGTGCTGCACTGTCCTCCTTGGCCATCATCCTCCTCACCTTGGACTGATGTCATCAAAGCGGTGCTTCATGGACTTCACATGCCTTTCTGCTGGGTCCACTGCTGTGACTGCACCGCTACCTCCTTACAGGCATTGACCTAGCTTTCCTCCACCACCCCGAAAGGATAGTGGGGTGCTCATGGATGGCACGTAGGAGAACCACTATATTCTCGTACTTGTAGTTAGGGGCCCTGCATCTGCCCAGAGCCTCTTGCCCTCCCAACTGTGAACGGGGATCCTGCGATCCCTCCTATGACCTGAGGCCTTTCCCTCTTCCATGCTACCACCCCTCCAGATCAGGCCCCCCCCTCTGAACCTGAACATAATGTGCCTATAACTATGGGCAACTGCACACCCCCTCACCCTCTTCTCCACTCCTCTCCACACCACTCCTGTCCACACCACTCCTCTCTCCTCCACTACTCTTCCCTTCACTCAGCTCTCCTCCACTACTCTCTCCTCCACTACTTTTCCCACCACTCCTCTCTCCTTCACTACTCTCCCCTCCACTACTCTGCCCTCAAATCATCTCTCCTCCACTCCTCTCTCCCCCACTCCCCAGGGCCACCTATCTCTACTCCTCTACACACTGGTGGGGGGGGGTGTATCTAGTGAATTATCTATATGTGTATTTGTGTGTGATATTTGCTCTATGTGTTCTTATATCATGTGCTATCAGTTGATATGTGTTTTCAAGGATTAAGTGTAAAATAGGTATCAGAAATATAAATCAAAACAATTGTAAGAACCTGCTTGGTCAAAATACGTACTCTCTCTCTTTCAATGCTTCAACCACCAACTCCCGGACCGGTGTGCTATTTTTGATAAAATACAAAACAGTCAACTCTGGGGCAAGTGGAACGCACCTTTATTATATCTCCCTGTCAATCATAATACAATAGCCTGCTTTCTATTGGCTCACAGGGCTGTGGCGCACACTGTGATTATGGGATTGGATTGTTACTGCAGACCCCATGTATTCCAGCCCACTAACAACTTGCGGCGCCGGTTTCAGGCCTGCTAGAGTCAATTGAATACAGCCAGAATTTTAACAAATTTCTAACATGCGCCCTGTATGAAGGTAATTGGAATTGAATGGGGGCCCAAGTCTAAGATTCCCTTGGGTCTAAGAGTATTCATTGGACCACTATGAACAGAGTCCCAGTAAAATCATTATAATCTTAATCAGACTGATCCATCTCACAGGCCAGCCAGGAGTAGTGTACTGCACAACATAAGGCATGTTTAAACACATTATTCCAGCCAAAAGACTAAAATCAGAATATTTTTATTGAAAGACACACCTGTGTTATTAAAAGGCGCTGTGGGTGAAACATGTGGAAACATTGCTACAGTGATTACTTCTACTGGGTCTTTTTTGTAATGTCAACACTAACAGCATCACACTGCAACACCACCTCATCTAAAAGCACAGCAAGAACCGAGAGCTGCAACTACTAACTATCAACTTGATGGACTACAGCAGTGGTTTTGAACTGTTTTAGTTCTGGGGAGCTGCAGGTTTCTTTCCAATGCTCATAGGCATGGGCGTAGGAGTCAAGAAAATTAGTTTTTTTGTTTAAATCCTCAATGCCCCCAATACAGTACAAATGTATATATAACTTACTATGTATAACTTATTATGTATATATATATATATATATATATATATATATATATAGATATGTATAAATTATAAACTATGGGTCCAAGCTTTTATGGGAAAAACATACTGCTTCACTAGCCTCTAGTGACCAAATCTGGTAATGCATGATTAAGTTTAATTCTGCTAATTTTGTGTTCCATGTAAACTGGGGAGGATTTCTCATCCCCCCCCCCCCCCCCCCCCCGCCAGTTCCTATGCCCCTGCTTATGGGGATGGACTGGTTACCTTCAAGTGCTTATGGGTCCAGCTGTAAAATCCAGAACATTTTTAACAAGGTGATACTTCATGTGCCATCCTAAATTTTCATCTAGATTTGAATAATAAGGGACTGAAAATGTTGCAGTTACCTTGTACCTCACTTGTACCTGGCTCATAGCTACCTATCTTGTTGGTTACAGGGGGCCTTAGCCCTAATTATATCTACTTTAGTTTCTGGTAATACTATTAAGAATTAAGAAATATCAACAACAGAAGCACTCCAGATATTGTTAGATTTTCACAACTTATAGAAATCAAAGAATTGAAATATAATCAACATAATAGCTAAAGTATACAATTGGTAGAGAAAGTTGGATTATGCCTGGTGGATAATAAGAAACAATAGAGTAGATACATTGTGACAACCCATGTTTGCCCACCTGCCTCTAGCTTATAGGAATCCCTCTGGGTTGTTAATTCTTTGGGGTCATCTCTCTGGGCCCAGCCTCCCTAGTCAGTCCATTAACACCCAGTCCTCAGGTTGCAGGAACACAGGGTTAGGACCAGAGTTGCAGTTAGAGTCCTCCATAATATTTCCTTCCAGTTAGAAATATTATATTCCATTAGAATAATCCACACACCTTATTTTATGCATGTTAACTGACAACATTTATTGATCTCACATAGTATTTATGGCATACAGGAGCAAATCACTAGAGGTTTAATACTAATCCCACCATTTCAGGATTATTAATTACCCCTGACGGCTAATCAGACAGTTTGCTTCCTTTCTTGTGTTACTGGCAGGGACTTTTGATGTCTATTTGTCCCAAAAAATAAACGCTTCACACCTTAGTGTTAGGCGTGGTCAGGAAGCCTGCACCACAGACAGGCCAGAGCTATAAACACTAGCTTATAGACAAAGAGCCTCATTCAATTTGCAGATTCGTAGTTTAAGGAACTCGTAAATGAGCCCGCAAATAAATTTGCAATTCAATTGGCGTCTTTTAGCTGTCTGTAAACGATTTGCAGGTTTGTGGTTCAAAACCGTTGCGAATTGTAACATTGTAGCTGCAAGCCAAGTAAAGCCTTTGATTTATCAAGCCTGCCTGTGTGTACGATCGCAAATCACTATTCAATTGCTGCGATTCCTCATGCATTCAAACCCGTAAACGGCAACTGTAGATGAAAATCCTATGGGTTCCAACTAGGGCTCGCAAGAGGGTTAAAGAGATGTAAATGCAAATATATAATCAATACTGTATTGTAAAATACGGGGAAAGCAATGAATGACATTAGGATTAATTGCACTACAATCTCAAGGCAGCAAATCAGCAATGAAAAAATATTTTTTATGGGTTTCATTCTGTGATCAAGTAATCTTAGAAATCAATGGGGTTAATACACATCAGGCCTCTTTACATCAATAAATCATAACTCCTGCTGTAAAGGCCCAATACCCCCACTGTTCTGTGTAACACACTGTGTAACACACAACAACAACATATCATATGCCTTAACAAGTCCCATGTCCATTAAAACATTTAGCAATCAAATGGGCTGGAGTTTTATATAACAGAATCCATCCTTCAGGTACCCGGTTCCCTTCCACCGTCACAGTAGTCCATAGTCCACAAAGTTCAGTGGGGGGCCCTCCTGGGCATGACATATATTCCTAAGGTATAGACCAGGAATAAGTATTTCAGCCAAACTTATTTTGATTTGGACAAATTTGTACATTATATATTTTTGTATTAAAGTAAGGTTCCAAGAGATTTAGAGTAAAGCACGTAAATAGTTTTCTTTCTCTTGGTGTACACAACCTTGATGTTGTTTTTTTTATTTTTTTATTTTAAACATTTTTTTACATGGTATTTGTTTTAAATGCAAAGTAAAATGAAGACCAAATAATTTTAATCATAATTAATAAAGGTTATGTTTTAAGGAATCACAAGTGTAGGAGACAAAAAGTGTGATTCTATCCTAATTCTTTTTTCAAAATAGTTCTGTAAATTAATCACAAAATCCAGCACTGGTATTGGTACTTATGTAAAATACTAGTTGATTCAAATAAATAAGTTAGAAAACAACAAAGTCAGAGGTGCTCATCTTTTGTTTATAGAGGACTCCAGACGTGGACCCCTTGCTCACTGTGCCTTAGGGAGTTCAACTGCACCTCACTGACGAGGCCCATAAAGGCCGAAACGCGTCTGGGTTTGCTGTTTCTCCTGCTCAGGGTAGAATTGCCTGGTATTTCGGGGCTGGGTCACTCTTTTGAGTGGGTCCAGACTGATATACTACAGGATATTTCTCTCTGTGAAGGGCACAAGTGAGCTAAAAGAGGTTGCTCTCAGAGTGGCTTGTCATGGCTATAGAACTAACCTATTAAGGTTGGTTCGTTCTTTGATGAGCACCTCTGACTTACCTTCGTTTGTTTATGCAAATTACCCTTGGGGTTTAGTCTCCCTAAGGGTAATAGGGGACTCCAGACGTGGACCCCTTGCTCACTGTGCCTTAGGGAGTTCAGCTGCATGTCACTGACGAGGCCCATAAAGGCCGAAACGCGTCTGAGGTTTGCTGTTTCTCCTGTTCAGGGTAGAATTGCCTGGTATTTCGGGGCTGGATCACTCTTTTGAGTGGGACCAGACTGATATACTACAGGATATTTCTCCCTGTGAAGGGCACAAGTGAGCTAAAAGAGGTTGCTCTCAGAGTGGCTTATCATGGCTATAGAACTAACCTATTAAGGTTGGATTGTTCTTTGTTGAGCACCTCTGACTTACCTTCTTTTGTTTAAATAAATAAGTTACAAATATTTTGCAATAGAAATTTGTAAATATATGCCATAATTACACTAATTCTTAAAAAAACCCTGATCTGACTCTCCATCTATTACCCTATCTATCTACTTCCCATGGTTTCTAAACGGCTTGAGTGACCACATCACTCCACAGTCAAAGTGTAATTTCTCTATTCTAATTATCCTGGATCTCTTTGCTGCCTTTAACACAGTTGACCACCTTCTTCTTATCCAAATTCTCTGCTCTCTTGACATCGGTAACATCATATCTAGAACATCGGGGGAAGAGACACAGGGGAGGGAGATAAGTGAAAAATAATAACACAGCAGTTACTGTCCCGCGCATGCGGGCAGCGAAAGCCTGGCCAGCAATGCGCATGGGTTGTGTGATACGCATGCACAATACGCGGCGTGAGCCAAGGGCGGTCATTGTAAGGGGCGTACAGAAGAGGGGGGGAAACACTCGCAGCGAGCGCCAAAGGCGCGCTTAGCGAGGGACGCAAGTTGCGGGTTTGCCGAGGACTGCAATGAGCGGCGAAGGTGAGGCCCGTGAAGTAGAGGGGAGAAAGGCTTGCAATGAGATCCGAGGTCACTTATTGCGAGGCTTGCCACTTGGAGGGGGGTAGAGCCTCGCATTCTATGGCAAAAAGCATTGCCAGGCTTCAAATTTTATTGCCATAATATTTGAATTGTAAGTCGCTAGTATATATATAATTATGTAACTGTATGGGCTGTGGTAGGTGAGAGCAACTTTATGTACCTTAAATGACCACTTCAATAACCTTTACAAGGTGAGATAGTTATCTTTATTATACATTGATCATTGATAAAGTTCAATAATAAATAAAAGTTTAAAAAAGTATAATATCAATGCTCAATATTAAATTCACTTAAAAGATTAGCATATCTTTCTCCAGCTGTGGAACCTCTAACACAACACATCTACAGCCAAGCTTTAAAATAATGCATTTCAGCTCATCGATCAGACATAAGATTAAAGATTAAATATCCGAAAAGTGTTAAACCTGTAGCCAAATATAGGTACATATTTACATAGGCCCTCATTCTATTACCGGCCGTAAATCGGCCGTAAGGCTGCGATTCCTTGCGGGGGTTCAGTTAACTCGCAATTCTATTATACGGCCCCGCAAGGATCTCCTCTTACGGCCGGCCGCATATCTTGGAACCGGCCGTAAGCTCTGAAATCTAAAAACGCAAAAATAAATTCAAGCCTGCACTGTACAGCTCTGTAAATTCTAGGGATCATATTGGGGGACATGAGGATTAAAAGTAACCCACTCTCAAGCTTGCACATCAGCCCAAACCCGAGTTCGAATTAACTGTTTATTTTCCGGCTGCGGCGTGGGTGTGTCTGAGGTGCTCCAAGCACTCTGGACTTTTTACATGTATATTTTACGTATATTAAAAATAAAATATTTTACGGATTTGAGTATAGGGTAATTACCGTATGTGCTATTTTTTCTAACACCGAATATCACTTTATAGTCTCCTCAAAGTGCAGGATGGCTTTATTTGAGCTATTTTATGTGCTTAATTGGTGCTAGCGAGACCTGTTTGCTGCAAGTAAGCTGCGGCTCGTTTTTAGCCTTGCAGACAGGGTTCCCGGTGCAATAGAATCGCAACCAGGCTTTTCTTACGGCCGATTTCCTTGCGGCCGTTTTAGATCAAAGGCTTTCCTTGGCCGCAAGAGATAGCAAGGCACCGGCCGCAAGCCTGCCGGAGTCCCCGGCCGGAGGGGAATAGAATAGCCGTAAAGCTTGCGGCCGGTCCTTGCGGCCCCGCAGCGGCTGCGGCCGTAATAGAATGAGGCCCATAGTAATTAAGCTTCAAAAGATACTTTAGTCCATAAGGTTCAACCTTTTTAGATCTCCTCTCATCTGCAATATGCGGATTAGCTGTTAATTTATTCAGAGGAAAAAAAACACATTGAAACATTGTCTGGATCTATTTATATAAGGTAATCATATCCCCTCTTAGACCTTTTTTTCAATATTCCAAATGAGGGCTTTGTATAGTGGCAGAGTTATATTTGCTTCCCTTGCTTCTATACCCTTCTTAATACATGCTAATATTTTATTTGCCTTTGCAACTGCTGCTTGGCATTGAGAACTGTTACGTAGGTGGTTGTCCACAAGCACTCCCAAATACCTTTCAATATTTGATACCACAAGATTTGCTCCATTAAGATGATAAATTGCATAGCTATTTTTCCTTTCCAGATGCATAACTTTACATTATTTCATATTATGTGAATTTCCCTGTGTTTTGTAGGGGATCATAACAAATATTACTTTAAAAAAAATCTGGTTGGATATTTTAATTAAATACTGTGGATCCCTATGGGGTTAGCGCGTCACTAAATTTGTATAATTTACTACTAGAACATTAATGTTCACTCAGAACTGAATTTAAAGTATTATTATTGTGGGGTATATACAATTCCTTCAGGGGCTATATCCCAAAACATTTGTCTATGCATGGTTTTTACATATATATAGTAAATAAATGTTACATTTGTGTTCTTTTAGATGTCTAAAATAATTTAAAAATTTCCTGCTCAGAATTTACGAGAAATAGAGTTATTCCACTGCATTCTGGGAATCTGGTCAGGGACATGCTCTTGTAATCCAATACCATTTTAAACATGGCATCCTTTAAGCATATAACTGCTGTATTACACAGATTTAAGCAAACCTCAGGATGGATTATACACAAGCCAGTAAACCTACCCATGTACAGCTGTTTCAAGGTTACTGCCTCTCATCAGCGTGGGGTCAGTTCCTAACTTGTGTAGTAGATTTATTTTTTTTAAATCATAATTTTTTTTTTCACAAGTACTGTTTGGATGTTAAAATATTCCATTGACTCACAGGTCAAATTCAATATCCTTATACTAATTCACATATATCTCAATTCCATCGACTCGCAGGTCAACTTTAATTGCACATTCACAGTTATTCATTTTTGACCACTTGTTATTAACAAACAGCATTGTGAGTACACCCAATCCCTTTCCCTTTTTCTACTGAAATGCAGGTTTAGCCTGCAAACTTAACCTTCATTAACTGTTTGAACAAATTAGGTATGACTTGTTACTTTATGTGTCATTTTTTCATAAATCATGATAAAATTATGTTTGTTTACCACCTCATGAATGTCTAGAGTTGATTTCTTCCAACTTTTAGCCAGGTGACTTTTTGCAGCTAGCATGACAAATTGAAGCCACCTGTTCTGATATTTGTAGCCAGCAACCCCAGCAAACATAATTCTATAGAAGGAAGTATTGTTATTTCTAATTCCTCTGATGCAAGCTTAGTTATTTTGAGCCACATATTTTGTGCTATTGGACAGTCCCATCAAATATGGCAAAATGTACCCTTTTTAATACAGTTTCTAAAACACTCCAAGGGAGATGATGGGTTTAGCTTGTTTAATCTATCCTGTGTAAGGTACACTCTGTGCAAAACTTTAGTTGAGCCTTTAGTTAATTCCAAGTTAAATCATTCCCATTTCTGGGTGTCCCAGGATACTCCCATTGCTTAATGTACCTGGGTTTCGGACCCCTTGGAATCTCCTTTGCTACTGGGTAAAGTTCCCCAAGTATGCCTCTAGTTAACAAGGCTTTATTACAGATTCTGGAAAACCATGTATCCTGTGGCAACCCCCAAACCTGAATCAGGGAAGTGACAATATGACGTATTTTATTGTAATTCAAATATTCCCAATCCGGCAATTGGTAATTAGTTATACATTGTTCTGTTGTTATTCATTTTCCATCCAGGATCCAAGCCTCTAATTTATCCAATTTATGGGAGAGCCACCTTACTTTTTTTTCTCCCATCCCTTCAACTACCTGTGACGTAGTTAGATTAGGAGTCAAGAGGGAAAGATATATTTCAATTGGCACCTGGAGTTGACACACACCCACTCGGTAAGGGACAGATAAATCATTAGATCCTATTTCAGAGAAAAGGGGAGGTGAAGGGGCCCGAATTATTCTATCCCATCTAAAGGGTTTACTTTCGTAATTTTCAATGAAAACCCACAAGTTGATGATCAATTCGGGCTACCTTAAAATACTGCTTAAGATTTGGGCAGGCCAGTCCCCCCGCTTTTCTACTTCTGAACATGAGAGATTTATTTATTCACGGACATTTGTATCTCCAGATAAAGTAAGGATTGCTTTCTCAAATTTGTGAAAGTCCCTATAATTAATCGGGATGGGCAGTGTAATATAAGATTCTGGGTAAAATATTCATTTTGAAGGCACTGGAACAGAACAACTGGAATCGGTTCCACCTTGATATGTCTGCATTTAACTCTTTATATATGGGGATATAATTTGCTTTATAGAGATCTGATATATCAGGGGTTACATTGATTCCCAGATACCTCAGGTGCTTTTTGGGCCAGGAAAAGGGGTATATTTTAAAAGGGGTAGATTGACCTGGTCGGGGGGCACTCCTGATATGCAACCAAACGACTCCATAAGGGCCATTAACATCTTGATAGAATTTAGCGGGTTTGTAAGTGTACATAAAATGTCATCCGCAAACAGACAACATTTAAATTGGTGTAGGCCAATATTAACACCTTGAATCATGTTGATTCACCTTATTGCTTGGCCTAGGGGTTCTATGGCTAGAGCAAATAATAAAGGGGACAGGGGACACCCCTGTCTCGTTCCCCTCTGGATGTTTATTTGTTCATGACCCTCCCCTGGTAATTTGAGACTCGCAATTGGATTTTTGTAAAGTGTTGTAATAAGATTCCTAAAATTACCTCTGATTCCAAATTTTTCTAGAGTAGCAGTTAAATAAGGCCATTCAAAGTCAAATGCCTTTTCCAAATTAAGGGCCACTGTACACATAGGTGTATATGTGGTTTAGCTACATGGTAAACATTCAAGATTTTTCTTATACAATCCCCTG
The DNA here is from genome assembly GCA_027410445.1 of Discoglossus pictus. NCBI lineage: Eukaryota > Metazoa > Chordata > Amphibia > Anura > Alytidae > Discoglossus > Discoglossus pictus. The sequence goes on along the minus strand of CM050167.1, from coordinate 83,330,742 downwards.
CCTGCCTATAGGGTAAAAAGCCCACTTGATCCTTGTGGACCAGTCTGGGTAGGAATTTGGCGAGCCTAGAAGCCATTAAATTGACCAAGATTTTTACATCATGGGGGTCCTGGTTTAGGAATAAATATTAAGTCAGCCTGATTCAGCTCAGGAGGCATGGATTTTCCTTGCAGGATGTCATTAAATAACTTACAAAGATACGGGGCTAGATTTTTTATTTGATAAATTTGTGTCCGTTTTTATTTAATCTCCGTGCCAGCATATTAGAAGTTTTGTTTACCTGGGTGTAATACTTGTGTCGCGTTCTCCTGATAGCTTTTTCCATTTGCTCTGCATAGATTGCGTCTAATTCTAATTTGGTTTTATCTATTATATTTTGAGTTTCTCTGGACTGCTTGCTCGTGTAGTAGATTTTTTTAAGGAGGTAGTTTATCACAACAATCATTTAATTTATGGTGGGCAAAAGAGTAATAGAAGCCCTCCACCATACGGTAGTACAGTAAATAAATGGTACCCGGTACATTTGTGTTCGTTTTTAAAAAACCTATTCCCTGCTCAGAATTCAGAGAAATACAGTTATTCAACTGCATTCTGGGTACCTGGACAGGGACATGCAAATGTGCAAACAAAGGCTTTGCTTTTGTAATCCATTACCATTTCAAACATGACTTCTTTTAAGCATATGTCTGCAGTATTACACAGCTTTAAGCAAAGCTCAGGATGGATTATACACAAGCCAGGAAATCTAACCCAAGTGCAGCTGTTTCAAGGTTACTGACTCTCATCATATATGTATATAAAATAAAATGCTAGGAACACATAGAAACAGAAATACATTATTACTGCATATAGACATTTTTGAGCATATACACACACACAATCCCATGGCACTGATACTGCAATTTCAGCAGCTATTGTCCCCGAGGAATTGTGTCTCTAGGCCTGGGACTAGGTTGCCTTGATAGACTCTGAACTAATTTATGTAGACAAGAGTTTTTGCATTTAAAATTGTAAAATATTGCAGAGAATTATTTGGATTAATGTATAAAAATGTTTTAAAATGTAATTGATAATATCACATATTTATTTTTAAGAATATATATATATGTGAGTTTTCATTATATTGAGAATTATATGCATTTTTCATTTACATATACTTTGTCTCGAGACCAGCAGATTTCTTAGTATGTATATATAGTACATATATTTTTGGTTTAATTCCATGCTGAATAATTACCTTTATACTATTTAGAGATCGTATTTTGTTTTTTAATGAATTCACTTTTATATTCTGGAAATAGTTTTAACTATCTCAACTTCTGTCTCTTTGACATTTTATACATTTTTTATTAATTTTATGGTTGATAATTAGACCACGTTTTCCTCTCATCCTATTGACCTGAGTCGATAACAAGTCTTTAGCTTTAGGCCCAAATCCGGCACTGCTGTGCTGGTGTCAAATGGCTATCCCTCCTGGAAGGTCTCCAGTTGTCTTCTCTTTGATCATTCAGATCTTTTCAATAAATAGCGGGTCTCTGGATGAATCATAAATGAGTAATTATATTCTGTGTGGTGCAGATACCATACAAGCTGATAGACAGGTCAAGTTCACCAATTCTACTGAATTTCTCATATATTTTGTAGTAAAGGAAAGTTGATTGTAGAAAAATGGTTATTTTCATCTGCTGGCAAAACATTTTGTAATTCTTTATACATGTATCTCTGTGAAAACGTCCATTCTGCCTAATTTGAAGATATATATATATATATATATATATATATATATATATATATATATATATATATAATCTAAACTGTTATTTATGAAAATATAGGCTACATATGCTTGTAAAATATTAATATAGATGTATAAATACATCACTGTGTTCACATTTACATATTTATATCCTCGTTATGAGGATTGAAGCATGATAGGGATGATTGAATCAAATAGAAAATGTATTAGAATAGCAACCAGAATCTTGAATCATATGATACATAAATCTATGCTTGATGACACGTACCATTAATAAGATGCATGCAAGAAATCAGAAAAATAAAGTGACCAATAGTAAGCAACATTTCATGGAAAAAGCATTAGACATTTATATTTTTTTTATATATCTGCCATGTAAACTGTATATTTGTTTTCTTTATCTAAAACAAAATAAAACGTAATGATTTTTTTTTAGAGAAGATATATTACATCACAAGTTATAAGGGAATGTGTCAGATGGACATGCGCAACAGCAGTACCATCAGTTATCACCACACAGGGATTCTTTCTATACTGGCTAGAGTAGATAACAGACGTTGGTAGCCTTTCAGCACATCAGACAGTAACAAGCAAAATATGCAACCCAGGATCCCGGAAAGGAACATAGCCCATATGTATCTACTAACTTGATATTAACACAAACAGCCTTATTAAATTGCGATTCAGTACATTTAAAAGGGCTCTATATAAGCACACAGCATATTTTGTTTACAGAAGTTTTTAGTTCGTGAAGACCTTGCTTTTGGATAGAAGTTCACTAACTAAAAACTTCTGTATAAAAAATATGCTGTGTGCTTAAATAGAGCCCTTTTAAATTTACAGAATCACAATTTAATAAGGCTGAAAGTAACTGGACATTATACACTATCACAAGGTAATCAGAAGTTTGAGGCTAAGATTAGGATCACTAGGTGGACTAACCAATGGATGTTTAACAAATGTATCAGTAATTCAAAGTTTTTTGTATTCTGGGGTATAAAACCCACTGCTTTGTAACAAAGAATTGCTCAGAATTTGGATGTGATTCCTCTGTGCCTTAAAACTGTGCAGTTTTGCATAAACCTTTTCCTACTACTCCATTGACATCATTGACTAAATGTCACTCCCAGTCCTAGAGGACTTTAATCTGTAACACTAGTGCAGTGAACTAGAGCCCCAGTCCAAGGGGACTACTCCACACACCCGTAACTGGCACTGCATGGTTCAGCAGACTATGCCCTAGAAGTTGGTATATCTAGCATTGCCCGCAATTTGTAAGTGGACTAGTTGTTTAGATGTGTGTAATGATACACAACGGAGAGCATATTTAATTCACTAATTTATTTTCTAAATCTACCGTTATGATATATTTATGGGAAGTTGCATCAACGCTTTAACCTAGATTAGTATTTATGTAGTTTGGACAACAAAAAGTAATTTATATAGCCATGGGTGTAGGAGCCCAAAAAATCTGGTGTGTGTGTGTGGGTGTGTGGGTGGGGGATACAGTTTAAAGAGACAAAAAAACTGTGGCCCTGAGTGGTGCAATTCCACTCTACTCCCAGGACTGGCAGCAGGGATTGATCTACTGTCGGTGCATATCAAGAGGGGGGAATTATTAAATGTCAGGATATATAAAAAAAAGAAATAAATTGAAAAAAAAAACTATAATAAAGAATTCATTTTAGTCATTTATGAATATTATATCTCTAATGAGGACTTAGGATATATTTATTTACAACATACAGAAATGGAAAAATGTACCAACTGATTGTTTGATTAAACTGATGAAACGTCCCTAAGAACATGAAAAATGTGAACTTAACAAAAGAGAAAATCAAGTTGAGACAAATACTATGAAGTTGAAAACATGAACATTTCAGTGAATTACAATTTTTTAAGATGTTAGTATAAAAAATAAAGGGTAATGGAAAGTGATAACAACGTTTTTAACTTCAGACCAGTATATAAGTGGTCAGATAAGGAGATTGGGAATATGTTGAATTCAGAAGGACACATTTCAATAGAAATTGAAACATCAGATAGAGGTTATTCAGATAAAGAGGATGCCACCCCCTGATTTAGAAATACAAACCTTTATGGGGAGAAACTTAAATGAAGTATTACAAATTAAAAGGAGGACAAGGAGAGGGGGCTGGTAAGAGACCTCAAGTCCCAGCAAAATTATCCAACAAATCACTAGAAATTGAAAAGAGGAGATGAATTTAACATTATTGATCTCTCTAATAGAATGCTCCCAGATAAGTAAACATATGTACACTCTTGTGGCCTTAGTTTTGTACCAACTGCTCCAAATAAATGTGAATGTTTAATAGACATTAATTTGATTTTAAGAAAGCTACTCATATACATTTTTAATTCATATAATATGTGGCCCAACTTTACTAAAGAAGACAAGCAAACTATACACATTTTAGAATCATAAAGTGGGGAAAATTATTATTCTGAAGAAAATTGGCAAAATAAAATTAAGATCAAAAATACATATACACCACCAAGCCCCATATCTCCATCTTCCCAAGTATTTTTAAATGTAGTATGTCAAGGTATCTTACAGATAAAACCAGGAAAAGTAAAAAACAACTTAAGAAGGTTGGTACAAGCCAGGAACCGATTATCCGGCATCTGATAATCCGGGACCTGCTGTAATCCGACAGCCTCCCTCCTGCATTGAACTGACCACTTCCACTGTCATTCAATGCCCAGATTGAATCCCTAAAGTAACCCTGCGCAGCCACGCACAGGCTCACCTGTCTCCTCTTGCCCTGGTGTTGCTATAAGAGGATACAGGGTTAAGGGAGGCAGTGAGGGACCGGGCAGCTTTACCTGATTAACTTGATTTGTCGGACTAGTATGGAGCATGCCAAATAAATGGTAACTGTATTACATAATAGGAAAATCTAGCAATAAGGGGGTTAATGTAGTTCTGTGGCCCTTAGAGAAATAGATGACTGAAGCCTATAGACAATTAAATGATTTTTTTTGCTAAAGAATATTATTTGGAAATTTAACAGAAGAGTTTTCCAGGGCATATATTGAATACTTATACTATGAAATTAATAATACATAGAGAAAACATTATTATTTAGCAGAACATCCTAAAACAGCTTTAAAAGGCATCATTAGAAAACATTGGCATGTACTATATGTAAATGATACAGTTGCCAATGTTCTCCCTCAGAAGCCAACATTTGGTTTCCAGAGGGGAAAGAATTTAAAGGACATTTTGGTTTCTAGCCATTTTGAAAAAAGAAAGAATAATCCTTTATATTGGGATCTATCCCCTGTGGTGGTTGTTCAATTTGAAGCTATATGAAGAAGATTTAATCAACTCAAAATAGATTTCATAAGATGATTATTAAATGGTTACATTAATTGCAAAACTGATTTTTTTTTTCCTGCAATCTATTTTATGGAGGCATAATGACCAGATCCTTTTTGTGCGCTATACATTTTTTGTATCATAATGACACATGGTTTTACATAGCTACATAGTTACATAGTCAACCTTTTAAGATCTCCTTTGATCTGAAATATTCAGATTAATTATTAATTGTTAATTGAACCAGAGGAAGGCAAACAGAAAGAAAAAAAACAAGTGAAACTTTGCCAATTGTCTCAAAAGGGAAAAAAATTGAATTCCCTGGATCCTCACTGGATCAATACTCTCTAATTAACCAGGATAACCCGAAATTACCTTTTTATTTAGAAATAGAGAGATAACATAATAAAGATTAAGTCTTAAAATAAATAAATAATATTCAGATAATTATACACTATGTAGTGCACATTTAATTCACTAATTTCTTCTGTAAATCTACCGTCACTGGGTGGATCCGGACAGGCATAAACATAAATAAGTGCATATCAAGTGCTGGAATATATTCACCTGGGTCTTTAGTTCTGGTCCTTCATATTCTCTGATCCACCACCTAAATGGTTCTTGAGCTCACCTAATATTAAAATTTTCTCTTCCATGCCCATGTGGCAAATTTCTTGGTGGTTGCTCTTTAGCAAGATATATAAATATATATATCACATATATAGTTCTCAGCATGCGGGTTGTTGCTAACACTTGCGGGCTCAAGGGCCGCAGTTGCTGGCACCGCTCCTTGCGCTGGTGGAGATGAGTGCCATAGGCGCTCATCCCTATGACCCCCTAGGACTTTCGGACCTCAAATGCTGACCCTTGCAAAGTGAGGGGCCGCATTTGCGGAGGTGGAGGCTCTCTGGCGCCTCACAACCACTTACAAACGCCCACAGACTTTAAAAAAAACGCAATGACGAACTACGGACTTACACAAACAAATACGATCTGTAAACCCATTACGGACTCGCAAAAATACGACCTTAACAGACAAACCATACAAAAAAATAAATAAAAACATTAACCACAGCAAGGGGGGACACCCAGGACGTCTGGAAGTCAGGTTACACCTCGACTTCAGTACCATTTACAAAGTTTACACACTCGAAAATCCCCTAAGCAAGAGAAAAAATGGCCAACGAAAAAAACGAAAACGAGGCTAAGGATGTAAAATTACAAGACGTACTCGCAAAAGTGAACCAACACTCAAGAACACTTCATGTGGCACATAACACACACTATGCTGGACGTACCACACACAAAATCACCACCATTTCACATGCAACAATTAACTACTATCCGCAAAATGGCGGCTGGAACGCAAATTGACGGTTGGAACGCAAATAGCGCATGTGTATTGCGTTCTAACGGTTCTTACTTCAGCTCCAAGTCTATAAATTCTGCACACTTTCCAGAAATTTCTACATTTCTCCTCAGGTGATGAACAGTGTGGCTGGACATTTCACTGGTGGCGTTACTTATAAAGCAACTTCATTATCACTTTAGAAGTTTACAATCTGGAAATTACAACAAATAGATCAGCTATAATACATTAATTAATTAATAAATCCATATAAAAAATTAAAAAAAAGTTTGATTTCAAATATTACCAACAATAACCGTATTCATGTATACTAAGATTTCAAACACACATATATGTGTATGTGCCCTAAAATAATCTCAATTTAACAAAAAAAGGACAAATTTTACAAATAACATAGCTTTTATTCATATCTATTTAAAAACATAATTTATGCTTTTAAAAAAAAAAATATATATATTTATGCTGCATTTTAATATTTCACTTTTGTTCACATTTCCAACAGACTCTGCCTCAACAGCGTCACTGAATAATTTGCAGCGCTGCACGGTTTCACACGGACTGTCAAATCTGCTGAATTTTACACACGATAAAGAAAGAACAACAGGTAATATATAAAAATACATTTGCTTCACCAAAAACAATATGCTCTTACTAAAATAAAATATTAAATACAACAAAAAACAAATTTCTCTGTCTCTTTTTCAACAGACACTGCCTGAAGACTGTCGCAGGAAGATTGGCAGCATGGGACCCTCTGTCATTTACAGGGAGTGCAGAATTATTAGGCAAATTAGTATTTTGACCACATCATCCTCTTTATGCATGTTGTCTTACTCCAAGCTGTATAGGCTCGAAAGCCTACTACCAATTAAGCATATTAGGTGATGTGCATCTCTGTAATGAGAAGGGGTGTGGTCTAATGACATCAACACCCTATATCAGGTGTGCATAATTATTAGGCAACTTCCTTTCCTTTGGCAAAATGGGTCAAAAGAAGGACTTGACAGGCTCAGAAAAGTCAAAAATAGTGAGATATCTTGCAGAGGGATGCAGCACTCTTAAAATTGCAAAGCTTCTGAAGCGTGATCATCGAACAATCAAACGTTTCATTCAAAATAGTCAACAGGGTCGCAAGAAGCGTGTGGAAAAACCAAGGCGCAAAATAACTGCCCATGAACTGAGAAAAGTCAAGCGTGCAGCTGCCACGATGCCACTTGCCACCAGTTTGGCCATATTTCAGAGCAGCAACATCACTGGAGTGCCCAAAAGCACAAGGTGTGCAATACTCAGAGACATGGCCAAGGTAAGAAAGGCTGAAAGACGACCACCACTGAACAAGACACACAAGCTGAAACGTCAAGACTGGGCCAAGAAATATCTGAAGACTGATTTTTCTAAGGTTTTATGGACTGATGAAATGAGAGTGAGTCTTGATGGGCCAGATGGATGGGCCCGTGGCTGGATTGGTAAAGGGCAGAGAGCTCCAGTCCGACTCAGACGCCAGCAAGGTGGAGGTGGAGTACTGGTTTGGGCTGGTATCATCAAAGATGAGCTTGTGGGGCCTTTTCGGGTTGAGGATGGAGTCAAGCTCAACTCCCAGTCCTACTGCCAGTTCCTGGAAGACACCTTCTTCAAGCAGTGGTACAGGAAGAAGTCTGCATCCTTCAAGAAAAACATGATTTTCATGCAGGACAATGCTCCATCACACGTGTCCAAGTACTCCACAGCGTGGCTGGCAAGAAAGGGTATAAAAGAAGAAAATCTAATGACATGGCCTCCTTGTTCACCTGATCTGAACCCCATTGAGAACCTGTGGTCCATCATCAAATGTGAGATTTACAAGGAGGGAAAACAGTACACCTCTCTGAACAGTGTCTGGGAGGCTGTGGTTGCTGCTGCACGCAATGTTGATGGTGAACAGATCAAAACACTGACAGAATCCATGGATGGCAGGCTTTTGAGTGTCCTTGCAAAGAAAGGTGGCTATATTGGTCACTGATTTGTTTTTGTTTTGTTTTTGAATGTCAGAAATGTATATTTGTGAATGTTGAAATATTATATTGGTTTCACTGGTAAAAATAAATAATTGAAATGGGTATATATTTGTTTTTTGTTAAGTTGCCTAATAATTATGCACAGTAATAGTCACCTGCACACACAGATATCCCGCTAAAATAGCTAAAAATAAAAACAAACTAAAAACTACTTCCAAAAATATTCAGCTTTGATATTAATGAGTTTTTTGGGTTCATTGAGAACATGGTTATTGTTCAATAATAAAATTAATCCTCGAAAATACAACTTGCCTAATAATTCTGCACTCCCTGTATACACAACTAAGAATTCAACAAAGGTATAGTATAACAAGTCCAAAAAAAAATAAACTATCCTGTTTGCTGTGTGCCAATGTCAAAATTAAAAACAAAAAACAGAAGCCCCTAATGCCAATAGTGGTGCACACAAAAGAGGATACTCCATCAAATGTAGAAAACATATATAAAATGCAAGAATGAATCCTGTTTTTTTCTTCATCAACCACTCAGCCCAACCCAAAACCTAAACCTCTAATCCCAAAAGTGGTGTACACAAAACAGGATAGTACAACAAATATTGGTAACACATACAAAAATGACAAATAAAACTTGTTTTAAGTGCCCTAACCTATAAGCCTAAACCCACAACCTAAAGTTCTAATCACAACAGCGGTCTACACAAAACAGGATAGTACAACAAATATTGTTAACACATACAAAATTGAAGAATAAATCCTGTTTTGTGTGCCATAACCTATAAGCCTAAACCCAGAACCTAAACCTCTAATGACAACAGTGGTGTACACAAAACAGGATAGTACAACAAATATTGTTAACACATACAACATTTAACAATAAATTCTGTTTTGTGTGCCCTAACCTATAAGCCTAAACCCAGAACCTAAGCCTCTAATGACAACAGTGGTGTACACAAAACAGGATAGTACAAGAAATATTGTTACAAGATCCAAAATCCAATTACAAATTATGTTTAATTCACCCTAACCTATAAGGCCAACACCAGAACCTAAACATATCTGGTTAACAATGGTGTACACAAAACAGGATAGTACAACAAACATTGAAAACACATACAAAAAGGAAGAACAAATCCTGTTTTCTCCGCACCAACCTCTAAGTCTAACCCATATCCTAAACTTAGAATGACAACAGTGGTGTACACACTCATACAAAATTAAAAACGAAATTGTGTTTTGTGTGCCCTAACCTATAAGCCCAAACCCACAACCTAAAACTCTAATGCCAACAGTGCTGCACACAAAACAGGATACTACAACACATTTTCTGAAAACATAACACATGCAACCATCTACCCTCTTAAATATGCACCACTCTATAAGCCTAACCCCATAACCTAAACCTTGCTGAATAAATACAAAATCAAACTATATATCCTGTTTTACATGCTCTTAGTACAAAAATTACTTGCATTTTAATGCAACATTTGCATTTCTCTCTTTCAGACAGACACTGCCTGAAAGCCTGAAGCAATTTCCACACAACAGATTTCAAGGAAAGATGTACAGTATTACATATTAAACAAAAAATATAATACTGCTATTTACACATATAAAATAGAAGGACCTATCCTGTTTTTTTGTCTGACTTTGTGGAAATGTACTGCAACCTAACTAACAATATAAGTGTAACCCCATAACCGGAAAACCCTAATAACAACATTGCCACATGCAAAACAGGAAAGCAAAAAAAAAAAAAAAAAACCTAATGCCAACAGTATTGCACACAAAATTTTTAAAAAATGATGTTAACATATACACAATTTAAAGATATATAAGCTTTTTCCTTCACAAACGTTTAAGCCCAACTCCATACCCCAAACACGTAATGACAACAGAAGTGCACAAAAATGTATATAAATCCCATGGAAAATAGAAGGAACTCTCATCTTTCATGTGCCACTTTCACAAAATACACTGCAACCTAACTAAGGGTCTCATTCAATTGCAATTCGCACAATTGAATAGAGATTTATATAAGCACATATCATATTTATTTTACAGAACTTTGTAGTTACTGAACTTCTATCCAAAAGTAAGGTGTTCACTAGCTAAAAACTAAAAGAAAAAATATATACTCACTGCTTATATGGATCTTTATGCAATTGCAAACATTGTTATTGAATGAGGACCTACGTTGCTAACTCCAACCTTTTAAAGCTAACCTCATAATGGAAACAGTGCTGCACACAAAACAATATAGTAAAAAAAAAAAATATGCAGTTCAAAAAAATAATTACAATAAGGAGAAAAAATACTAATATTATATTTTTATTTAAAGATTAATATGGCAGATACTGACAAGAAAAAGGAAAAGAAAAGACATCAAACGAGAAAACGCCAAAAAACATGGGCAGAGCATCAGACGCCGGAGCAGAAGGAAATTCAACGTCAAAAAGAAAGCAAAAGACTTGCAACCAAAAGACTATCAGGTGACAAGCTAAAATCCAACCCCAAGAAGGCAACTAAATAACAAAAGCATTTAGAAAATGTTGCTGAACAATCAGATAAGGTTTCTAATGATGATTTAGAGAGTCATATTGATATACAATTGTCCTTTACTTAAATCTTTAGCAGTAGAGGTCCATAATTGTGGTGATATGAATATGGTCAGTCAGTTTTGTGGGGCTTATCATTTCAAACAGGAAAGACCCAGAGATTTCGAGTTCGTTAGTTGCTGTCAAAAAGGCAAGGTAAGACTTCCAGAAAAACAACAATTCCCAACATATTTACAAAGCATTATGACTGAGCCTACTTTCCCCAACTACCAACATGTCAAAACAAACATAAGATCCTATAATAGTGCCATATCCTTTGCATCTGAGGGTGCAACAATAGCTGCTAATGTGCCAGGACATGGCCCTTACTGCTTTAAAGTACAAGGACAAATTTACCATTGTACTTCTCATTTACATCCAGAGGAAGGAGAGCAAAGAAAATTTGCTCAACTATATGTCCTAGATACAATGGAAGCTGTTGAGCAATGTATGCAGCTTCAAAAAAATAAAAAAAATGCTTACCCATTGTTTTTATAGAGCTTGATAAAATTATGGCTCATAACCCATACTCTCAAGCCTATAACAAATTGGCAGAAGTAGAAAAGGAACAACAAATTCATGCAGAAATACATCAACTGCCAATCCTAAATGTCAATATGGTGCTTAAAAGAGATCGCCATACTGATAAACGCTGTGATAACTTGCCAACATCAAATGAGGTTGCAACGGTCTTTCAAAATGACGAAGAAGAACCACCATTTCAGAGAGATATTAGAATATATCCCAGAAATGAGGAGCAACCTTTCATTAATATAAGTATCTTAAGTACCAATTTGGATCCAATAACATATCCCATATTTTTTCCACATGGGGAAGCAGGTTGGCAACCTAAATTAACCCTTCAAAGTTACCCAAATTCAAAAGTATGTGTAAGAAATAATATTTCCATGCTTGAATTTAAAGTGTCTCAAATTGCCATTCGAGGTGGATTCAATCCCATTTTATGTGGCAGAAAACTGACACAACAATTGATCATTGATTCATATTTGCAAGTTGAGGCAAATTATTTAAACTTCATCAAATATCAACAAGATAAACTACGTGTAGAACAGTATTGTGGATTGATGGATTATGTTGCTGAGGTTGCTACAACCAGAGAGCTGCCAGCTGGCAAAGCCATCATTTTACCTTCTTCTTTCCAGGGATCTCCTTGCAATATGCGAGAAATATACAATGATGCCATGGCTATTGTAACTAAATTCGGAAAACCAGATTTATTTATTACATTTACATGTAATCCACAATGGCCAGTGATTACACACAATCTGCTAATTGGACAAACTGCTTCCGATAGACCAGATTTAGTGGCAAGAGTCTTTAAAATCAAATTAACTGAATTAATACGTGACATAACCATAACTCAGTTATTTGGCAAATGTCTGGCTTATGTTTATACCATCGAATTTCAAAAAAGAGGCCTTCCTCATGCACATATTCTTATAATCCTGCAAGAGAAAGATAAAATGGGTACTGGTGACAAAGGGGATTCACTAATTATTGCTGTACTATCAGATCCAGAAATACATGGTAGACTATATGAGATTGTAACTCATCGTATGATTCATGGACCGTGTGGAGATATTAATTCACAGTCACCATGTATGGAAAATAAGAAATGTACTAAAGAATTTCCAAAAGATTATAGAGACAAAACTTATGCTAATTGTGATGGCTATCCATTATATAGAAGAAGAGAAGGGCAAAATTTCATTATACGTGGAAAACAAGGTAGATAACAGGTATGTGGTACCATACAATCCACATTTACTCGTGAAGTATAATGCACACATTAATGTGGAAGCTTGCACTTCTAGAAAATCCATTAACTATGTCTACAAATATATTTACAAAGGCTATGATACAGCTACTGTTGTGGTAAAAAGTGCTGAAAATAACGAACAAAGTGAGTTAGTACATGATGAACTTGCATCTCATGCAGATGCTCAATATGTAAGTGTGCCAGAAGCAAGGTGGCATCTTCTAAAATTTGAAATGCATGATCACTCACATGCTCTTTATCGATTAGCTGTACATTTGCCACAAAGACATTTAGTGTATTTCCATTTTGGAAATGAAACAAATGCTTTGGCACAAAGTGAGCATCGCCAAACTACACTAACTGCATGGTTTCAATTAAATTGTACTGACTTAGAGGCAAGGGAATTGTTATATATTGACATTCCATACCATTATGTTTTCGTTAATGGATTATGGCAAAAAAATGAAAAAGTTGTGGAAACAAAATAATCTCAAGAATTTACACTGTAAGTTCAAGAGACCTTGAACGTTTCTGCTTACGATTACTAGTGCTAAATGTTCCTGGTGCACAAAGTTTTGAACAGTTAAGAACTGTTAATGACATAGTTTATGAATCATTTCATTTAGCTGTGCGACACAGAAACTTCCTAGCTGATGATACAGAATGGGAAAGATGTCTAGAAGAAGCAGCACTATGTCAAATGCCATGGCAGATGAGGGAACAATTTGCATTAATTTGTATCTTCTCAAATGCTCCAAATGCATTAGCTTTGTGGGACAAATTTAAAACAAATATGGAGGAAGACTTTTTGCAACGCTACAATGAGCCTATTGCGCAATTAAAAGCATTAATTGAAATCCAAGAGGTCTTTTTAACTCATGGATTAAGTTGTGCAAGTTTTAATCTGCCAGATCCAGGTCTCATAGATGGCATCAACTTTGAAGACTATGACACTCAGCTGCAAAGAGAAAGAACAGAAGAAAGACTTGCAACTTTAAATACATTAGAATTGCAAGCATTTAATGCAATCAAAAATGCCCTAGATGATGACATACTCATAGAGCGTTATTTCTATCTAGACAGACCTGGCGGATCAGGAAAAACGTATCTATATAATTTATTAATGAGTTTTGTTCGAGCACAAGGTCAAATAGCACTGTCATTTGTAACCACTGGAATCGCCGCACTTTTGTTAGAAGGTAGAAGAACTGTGCATAGTGGATTTAAACTGCCAGTGCCTATTTTGGAAACATCAGTGTCGGATATTCGAATGACATCATTACAAGCAAACATTTAAAAAAAAAAAAAATTAATTATAATAGATGAAGCTACAATGATGTCATGCCATGCCCTACAATGTATTGACCGTTTGCTACGTGAAGTCATGGATAATAATTTGCCATCTGGTGGAAAGGTAATGTTGTTAGGTGGAGATTTTAGACAAACATTACCTGTCGTTGTACATGGAAATCGAACCGACATTGTCGAAACATGTATAAAGTCAAGGACACTATGGAAACTATTTACCCATCTTCAATTACAACAAAATATGATATCAGAAGGAGAAAATTAATTAAATGATTGGCTCATTGAAATTGGAGAAGGAAAAACAGAGAGAATACAAAATTTACCCGATGATACTGTGCACATCCCAGCTCATATGATTTGCAAACAGGATCTCATATCAGCTATATTCCAAAATACAATAAATAACGAGGACTATGCAGAGCTTGCCAACAAAGTAATACTAACATGCAAAAATAAGGATGCATTACTCCTCAATAATGAAATATTAAGAAAAATAAATGCACCACAAAAAAAATATCACAGTGCTGATTCTGTACTTTATGATGACAAAGAAAGTCAGTCAAACTTTTCAACTGAATTCATTAACTCATTAACTCCCTCTCGAAAGCCACCACCTATTTTGCAGCTAAAGAAAGGTGCAATTGTCATGTTACTGCGAAATATGAACCCAAAAAAGGCCTATGTAATGGGACCAGATTAATTGTTCAAGAATTAAAGGACCATTTAATACATGCTGAAATTCTAACTGGTACCCATAAAGGAGAGAGAGTTTTCAGACCAAGAATAGATTTGGCACCAAGGGAAAGTAGCCTACCTTTTGAACTTCAAAGGAGACAATTTCCCATCATCATGGCATTTGCCATGACCATTAATAACTCACAAGGACACACTGTGGGTATCTTTTTAGAAGAACCAGTATTTGCACATGGCCAGCTGTATGTTGCACTCTCAAGATGCAAGAATCCATAGGCTATTAAAGTTTACATTTAAAACAACGAACGTCAAGGTGATTTATTAGATGATGGCCGCATTTTTACAAAAAACATTGTCTACTATGAGGTACTATAACTTTAATTCCACAAAATATAACAATACAAGACATGGCACAGAACTAACAAAAAAAAAAATTCACCTCAAGGACAATTTCAGATGAAAAAACAAAACAAAAATAGACTACAGTGGTTTAATTTAGAGGATGAACTATTAAGTCATTCAAGCTCTTTATAGAGGACCACTATTTCAATAAGAAACTTTATAAAATAGCAAAAAACATAGAGAACAGTGGTTTTACTTTTACTTCCAGGAAAAAATTACATATCTCTGGGACTCTTTTACGAGGACCGCTATTTCACATAGGAAAATCTATGTGCCATTTTCCAACAATACTTTAATTTCAAGAACAAATGTACAACAACAACAAAAAAAATATATAGAGAACAGTGGTTTCATTTCTAGAATGACATTTTTTAGAGCACCACTATTTCCATAAGAAACTCTATAAAGTGTCAAAAACCATAGAGAACAGTGGTTACACCCCATGGACGAACTTTGATGTCTGGCATTCTCTTTTTAGAGAACCACTGTTTCACATAGGAAACTCTATGTGCCATTTTCACAAATTACAACAATAAAAACAAAATGTCAACCATCAAAAATCAACAACAACAAAATAACATATTCTAATTTTATGGAAGTAGATTTTAAGCATGATTAGCCCCACAAAACACTTTGCTTGCATTTTACAACAATTATAGTTTAAATGTTACTTCATGATGTTACTGTTTATAATGTTAATATTTATCGAAAAAAGTGTGCAAAGTTGTTTAATTGCATATATTTCAACTTTCATGTTAAGAGGAGGAGGTGGAGCTTTTGTTATACAATTTAATTGTGTAATTCAATGCAAAATATTAATCCAGGGAGTAATCCGATAGCCAGTTAATGGGGTCAGGAAGAAATAAAAAAATGTTTGATACAATTGGCTATGTTTCAAGGGGGGTTTTACTGTTTGCCTTCCTCTGGATTCAATATATGTTTAGTTTACCAGTTGTTAATCTACAAGTTGCATGTTACAAAACATTATGTCATGTTTACAATTCTCATTAATACAATGTTGACCTGTTCTTACATTAAAATGTTACTACTCAATCATTTAACAGTTGGTCACCTACAAGTTGCATGTTAAAAAAATAAACATGTTTTATATTGTATATTATAGTTGTATATTGTATATATATTGTATAGTATAGTACTTCTTTATAGATAAGAAAAAGGTTACAAGTCTCAACTACGCATATTACCTGCAAAACAGAATTCAAAACATACATATTTAATTGCCGTAATTTTTTGATGGGCAAGTCTCATATATATATATATATATATATAATTCCTGGCTTGTGTATAATCAAACCCTAGTTTTGCTCAAAGCTATTTTATATAGCGGGCATATTCTTAAGGGAAGCCATGTTTAATATGGTTATGGAATGCAAGAGGGAAGTCTTTGTGGGCACAAAGGTTCTCAGAGTGCAGTTCTAGAGACATTCAAATGTGAACACAAATGTTCTATAAATGTACTATTTATTTACTATATATTGTGTCCGTTTGGCCCTTAGATGATATGACAAGCAAGTGGAGTATGGAGTTCTTGACAGGAGTGACGGAGTTAAAACTTCTGAAGAACTGCTAATTTCTGCAACTTCCCTTTAAAAGCCTGAAAGCAGACATGGAAAGGGGGTGTGGCTGACTAGGCTCTGGGCAGGGGTGCTGCTGCCAGAAGCAAGTCCCAGAGTGGAAGGTGATCCTGTGTGGAAGTACAGTGAAGTTTTGTGAACAAGCCTGTAAGAGATCACCTCATTTACTGTGACTGGGAGTACTGGGACTACAGCAAGTCGTGTGAGCTGGAAGAGTGAATACAGCCTCAGGACACCAAGTAAGTAAAGGGATTAGTGAGAATCCCCAGGCAGATTTGCCTTAAAGGCCTAGCGTGTGTGTAGCTGACAGAGGCCTCTCAGTGAAGGTTCCCAGACATATTATGCCCCAGGGAAGAGGCTGAGTGTGAAGAGAGAAGTGTGAAGGGATTAGTGAGAATCCCCCAGGCAGAGTTGCCTTAAAGGCCTAGCGTGTGTGTAGCTGACAGAGGCCTCAGAAGGAATGTACCCAGACTTATTATGCCCCAGGGAAGAGGCTGAGTTTGGAAGAGTAAAGTGACTACAAGTTGGAGTGGTTATATATTCAAGGGTCCCTGGGGTGAAGAATACGGGAGAGACGGATGGGCCCTATGCTTCATCCACGAAGGTGTAAAGAGTACCGTGGAAGAGACTTCCAGATGTACTGAAGAGTATGTGTATCCTGGCCACAAGGTGGCGTTATAATTAAAGAGGAGATTATGTGCATCCTGGCCACAAGGTGGCGATATAACTAAAGAGGAGATGATGTGTATCCCGGCCACGAGGTGGCGATATAAATAAAGAAGAGGTTCTTTGTATCCAGGCTACAAGGAGGCAATACCACCTTTTTAAGAGACTGACTGTATCCTGGCCACTAGGTGGCGCTATTGTGCGAAAGCTACTCCTTCCAGAAGAGACCGTGAGGGAGTGTTTGTTTTACCTGCAGGCCGAGTAGCGACCTCAGGGATAGACAGGGTGTTCCAGGTCATAGTAAGTCTGTTTAAGTAGATTTTTGTTTTTTGCTGACCGTAAGCTATTTTTTATTTATGTTATGCCAACCCCATATTAAAGCCTGTGAAAGCATACAAAGTCTCCAGAGTCCTCCATAAAGAGAATAAAAAACGGAAAAGAGCAGGACGCAAACCCCGTCAGAAGGTGGCGCCCTGTCACAATATATATATATATATATATATATATAAAATACATATGTATATATAAATATATATATATATATACATATATATATATATATATATATATATATATATATATATATATATATATATATATACATAAATATATATATATATATATATATATATATATATATATATATATATATATATATATACAGCGGCGGGGCTACCAGTGGTGCAGGTCTTCCACCAGAGAGGCCCCCTGCTGTGTAATGTTTTTTTTTCCATTGAATATTTGTCTGTAGTGTAGGGCCCCTGTATATATATATTTTGTTTTTGTGTAACGTAGGAGCCCCCCACCCTGGCCCCCCAGCCGCACCAACCCCACTCCATAGAGGATGTCATCAGAAAGCGGAGATTGTGTGTCCTGGAGGGGAGAGGCTATGGAAAGGGATCTTGGAGGGGGGGGGGCAACCATGTGAAATGGTCTTGGGGAGGGGTGCTGTTATGGGAATGGGTCTTCAGAAGTGAATTGACCCCAGCACAAAACTCCCCCTTTTTTTGCACCAGGGCCCACCATTCTCTAGCTATATATATATATATATATATATATATATATATATATATACTAGCGACTTGCCCGTCAGAAATGACGGGGCAATAAAATTGTAAGGCAGGTAATGCTGTTTGCCCCAGACAGTAAGTGTTTTGATTGGCTGAGATCGTTCGGCGATCATTGCGAACCTGACACTGAGCGCCTTTGGTGCTCATCGTGTGGCTGGCAATGAGCGCCTTCGCCGTTGATTGCGATCGTGTATAGTGGTGTTTTTTAAAGTTTTGTTGAGCTAAGATGTAAGTGTCAACAATGTGTGCAGTGTGTAGTGTAACTAGGCTGCGTGCCTGAGGGGAAACAGTTAGTGTAGCAGGGTACTTAGGCATTCTGTAAGGTAATGTTGTGAAATGGCGGTGAATGTGTGTGTGGTATGCATGTTTGGATGATTTAGCGTCCTTGCTAATGGTTTATGTTGTAGGTCGTACAGGTTTTAGTAAAAGCCATATGTGCCTGGCGTTTTTTCTCTAGCTTAGGGAAGTTTGGAGTGTTTAAACATTTTTAATTCTACTGAAAACGATGTGTAACCCCCCTACTATGTGTATAATTTTTGTTTGTTATTTGTGTGTATGTATTGTATTTTTAATGTTTTCAAATGTGCGCTGGGATGTCCGTTAAGGTTGTATTTTTGCGGGTCGTAAATATTTTTTGGTAAGTCCGCAATTTTTTTTGGTCTGTCCTGCGGCTCGTATTTTTTGTGTAAGTCCGTATTTAGTCATTGGGTGTTTTGACGGCATTTGTGGTGTGCAATGAGTCTTGGGCTCATTGCAGCCGACGTGGGAGCCGCCACCTCCACAAATGCGGCCCCTCGCTTTGCGAGGGTCCGCATTAGAGGTCCGAAAGTTGTACGGGGTCATAGGGATGAGCGCCTATGGTGCTCATCTCCACCAGCCCAAGGAGCATCTTTGGTGCTCCTTGCCTGGCCGCAACTGCCGCAGTTTCCCTGTTGCGTTTCCAACGGATTTTGCCAAGCCCGTCTGCTGACAACTATATATGTGATGTAAAAATATATATACAGTGGCAACTCGGCTTAAGTTGTTAATCCGTTCTGGATGGCGCAATTTAATGACTTAAACCAAGGTAGCATTTCTCATAGGAGTCAATGCAAATTGAAACAATCCGTTCCGAGCCCCAGATTTTTCTCATATTCTCACATTTTATTTTGAACAGAACCTTAAAACTAAACCGGCATTACTAAACAACAATAGTTACATCAAATCATTTAGAATTTAACTTCACTTTAGCTCTGCAGTTCTGCGAGGATTTGAGGGCCCAATGGGATGGTGGCAATATAGAGGAAGAGAAGGAGAATATAGGTTATTGCTTGGAAGGAGAGTCTTCTTCCATTGCAACATCCAGCACTTGCACAGGAGATGTTTGTCCTGCCGGAGACTGGGATGTAGACAGTTTCACTAAAAAGCTATGAAGGGAACCTTGCTTTTGCCTTTGTTGCAAAATATTTCTGAAGTGAGACATTGCTTTATCATTAAACAACAATATCTCTGTGATGTCTTCATTAGTTACCTCCAGACCCATGGGCTTGCCCATAGACACAATACCCTCCACTATTCTGCGTAAGATCAGGCTCTAAGTTTACCAAACTGCAGCCTCTGGCCCCAATTTCCTCCAGCCACAGTTCATGACCTCACGCCAGGCTTTATCTATCATGGTGACATACTGGATGATATTGCAATGGCCCTTCCAGAACTCTCTGAGTGTCAACTGAGTATCCGAGGTCACATCAAAGCACCTTCGGAAGAGGGCATTGGTATACAGCTTTTAAAGTTGGAGATGACCTGCTGTTCCTTGGGCTGGATCAGAAGAGTTGTGTTAGGGGGCAAGAACTTCACAGTCCTCCAGCAAGTTGTCCTCCGTGCCTGGAGGGTGAGCAGAAGCCACATTAAAATCTACGGTTACAGAGTGATTAAATTAGAAAATTCCACAACTACATGGCTGTAATCCAAAACCATAGACCATACAATCATAAGTAGCATTTCAGAGCGTGGTCATGATCAATTAAGCAAGGCCGTAACTACCGATTTAGAAACAGCCAATATTAAATGAGACCGCCATCATGATGTCAGTAAAATATGGAGGTTACATGTCAATCAATTAGCGTTTACAAATCCAATATGCGATCAGACTCGTAATCCAGCAACGTGAACCTCAGTTCATGTGAATGAAGAAACCGCACTATTTCATGTGGGTGGCCTAATATGCATTAACCCCTTGATTCCCAAAATTGATATAACAAGAAAACAAAAAAGGAAAATAATTATTTTTTTATTGCAGGTTTGCGAGCTTGAGACTGTTGCAATTAATTCTGATGTTTTTCATCGCTTTTCCCGTCTTTTAAAGTGCAGTATTGAATTTTTATTTGCATTTACATTGCTACAAACAGATATTTAACCCCCTTGCGAGTCCTCTCTAGTACACATATGATTTTTGGCTACATTTGCCATTTACGGGTCTAAAAGAAATTGGGGCTTGAGAAATTGTAGCAATTTAATAGGGATTTGCGATGGCAACATTTCCGGGCATGAAAGATCACAGGCTTAGCTGGGTCGGCGTTACGATTTTGGCACCCACAGTTGTTTTTCTGTCTGTAACCCACAGATAGCTAAAAGAGGCCAATTTATTAGACGTAACTTTTGCGGGTACCTTTATGGGCATCAGTAATTACAATTTCATCCATTCAGTGAAGAACATTCTGGCTACCAATGCTTTTCTTTTGGTCCTCCACATGATACTTAAGTTGTTTTTTTCTGCATGTTTTCCCTCTTAAAAATTCTGGGGTTCTCGCTGAGGTACACTACTATAGACGTGATTTTTAAATCCTTACTAGCATTCCCACACACAAACAGAGTTAATCTGTCCTTCATCTGCTTGTGCACTGGCAACAACTTCTCTTCGTGGGGGACAAAGGTTCTGGTAGGCATCTTCTTCCAAAATAACCCAGTCTCGTCACAGTTGAACATTTGTTAGGGAACAAAAGACTCAGCCTCTACATACTCTCTGAACTCCCTGACAAAGGTTTGCTAGCAAATGTTGTTCTTGGCAATTTGAACTCAGCAGGAAGATCACAGATGTGGCTCCAACTGTCATACTTGGCTATTATCTCTTTTTTGCGTTCTATGGTGAGTCTCTCTTTTTTCTGCTGAGTGGTAGCCTTCTTTGAAGTGATGATGTGGGCACAGGCTGGACTTGGGCTCAATTTTGGCTCTTGCAAGCACAGACTGGGATGGCCTCTTACAGGCACAGGCTGGATTTGGGCTCAATTTGGGCTCTTGCAAGCACAGGCTTGGTTTGGCCTCTTACAGGCACAGGCTGGATTTGGGCTAAATTTGGGCTCTTGCAGGCATAGGCTAGATTTGGTCTCTGACAAGTACAGGCTGGACTTACGCTCTTACTGGCACAGGCTTGACTTTGGCCCATTTTGGGCTCTTGCATGTTCAGGCTGGATTTGGGCTCTGATAGGCACAGGCTGGACTTGAGCTCTTGCAGGCACAGGCTGTACTTGGATTCAGTTTGGGCTCTTGCAAGCACAGGCTGGATTTGGGCTCTTGCAGGCACAGCCTAGATTTGGGCTCATACAGGCACAGGCTGGATTTAGGCTCAATTTTGGCTCTTTCATGCACTGGCGAATAGAATTATTGCAGGCTCAGGCTCCTCCTGCTGTCAAAATTGCAGCAGCCTTCAGCAGTGGCGATTATGCTATCCGTTTCGTGAGGGCAACTTAACCCGAGATATCGACCCAAACCAATGCCGAAATTTCCAGAGTTAAACCATAAACGACTTAAACCAAGGCCGACTTAAACCGAGGTACCACTATATAAAGGAAAAAAAATAAATATATATATATATATATATATATATATATACAGTTGTGCTCAAAAGTTTGCATACCCTGGCAGAAATTGTCAAATGTTGGCTTTTATTTTATTGAGGGATAGTGATTATATGAAGCCATTTATTATCACATAGATGTTTGGCTCCTTTTTAAATCATAATGATAACAGAAATCATCCACATGGCTGTGATCAACAGTTTACATACCCTTAGTTAATAATACTGTGTATTGCCCCCTTTAGCATCAATGATAGCATGCAGTCTTTTGTAATAGTTGTCTATGGGGCCCCTAATTCTTGCAGGTGCAGGTAGTATAGCTGCCCATTCGTCTTGGCAAAATGCCTCCAGGTCATGCAAAGTCTTTGGTCGTCTTGCATGAACAGCACATTTGAGATCTTCCCAGACTGGCTTAATGATATTAAGGTCAGGAGACTGTGATGGCCACTTCAGAACCTTCCCATTTTTCTGCTGTAGCCACTGGGGGGTCAACTTGGCCTTAGGGTCATTGTCATGCTGGAAAGTCCAAGGGCGTTCCTTGCGCAGCCTTTGTGCAGAAGAATGCAAATTGTCTGCCAGTATTTTCTGATAACATGCTGCATTCATCTTGCCATCAATTTTTCCTCAATTTTCAGAGCTCACCCCCCCTCCCCCCCCAAAAAAAAAATCAGTGAGCCACCACCATGCTTTACAGTGGGGATGGTAATCTTTTTACAATAGGCCTTGTTGACCCTTCTCCAAACATAGCGCTTATAGTTGTGACCATAAAGCTCTATTTTGGCCTTGTCACTTCAAATTTCAGTGTGCCATAAGCTGTGAGGCGTGTCAAGGTGTTGTTGGGCATATTGTAACCAGACTTTTTTGTGGCATTGGTGCAGTCAAGGCTTCCTTCTGGCAACTAGATCATGCAGCTCATTTTTGTTCAAGTATCGTCGTATTGTGCGCCTTGAAACAACCACACCGTCTTTTTCCAGAGCAGCCTGTATTTCTCCTGAGGTTCTCTGTAGGTTTTCAATTCTTCTGGTAAGTTGTGGCTGAAATCTTTCTTGGTCTACCTGGCTTGGTATCAAGAGATCCCCAAGTTTTCAACTTCTTAATAAGTGATTGAACAGTACTGATGGGCATTTTCAAGGCTTTGGATATCTTTTTATATCCTTTTCTATCTTTATGAAGTTAGATTACCTTGTTACGCAGGTCTTTTGACAGTTCTTTTCTGCTCCCCATGGCTCAGTATCTAGGCTGCTCAGTGCATCCACGTAAGAGCTAACAAACGCATTGACTATTTACACACAGACACTAATTGCAATTTAAAAAGCCACAGGTGTGGGAAATTAACCTTTATTTGCTATTTTAACCTGTGTATGTCACCAAACATTCAAGGGTATGTAAACCTTTGATCAGGGCTATTTGGGTGATGTATGTTATCATTATGATTTAAAAAGGAGCCAAACAACTATGTGATAATAAATGGCTTCATATGATCACTATCCTTCAAAAAATCATTTTTTTTTTGCATGATGAGTCATATTTTCAAAATAAATGCCAAAATGTCACAATTTCTGCCTTCTGCCAGGGTATGCAAACTTTTGAGCACAACTGTGTATATATATATGTGCTTGTTTGCAGTTTTACTGAAACATGTTTTTAGTACAACGTATTAGTGAAGCATATTTCCTCATTTATTGGTTATATATATATATATATATATATATATATATATATATATATATATATATATATACATATATATTTTTTTGTTTGTTTCATTGTGTTATTAAAAAGAGCATGATATATGTTTGTTTTTAGTGTATATTTTCATACAAATGACTGACTTACTAATTACAATAAAACTGTGAGATTTCCAAGCTAAAGTATGCTTCACATATTCTCACCTTTTGGTGCGGGACTTCAAAGAAGAAGAAGAGCTGTGGTATAGTTAGAGATATATAAGGAGATGCTGAGGATTAAAAAAACCTTGAGGCTGAGAATAAGAGTTATACATTTGCCTAGTTACAAATCTGGCCATACACTTGGTAAAGTGTATGGCCAGATTTATAGCTAGGTGAATAAGGCATCTGCCTAGCGGCACTTAATTTGCATAACAATACATTTATATTTTAGTTTGGTAATGTTTCACACATATATCCTGCTTGTCTAGCCGGGTGCCATGAGCAAGGTATTTTGTGGGCTTGCAGTGTACTGCGGTATAGTAAAACAAAGAAGATCACATATATAGTTGTGAGCGTACGGGTCGTTGCTCATGCTTGCGGGCTCGCGGGCTCGCGTAGCGAGGTCACTGGGCAAGGGCCTCAGTTGCTGGCATGGAGCGCCTTCGGCGCTCCATGCCAGCAACTGAGGCCCCTCGCGAAGCGAGGGCCTCAGTTGCTGGCGAGGTCACTGGGCACGGGCCTCAGTTGCTGGCATGGAGCGCCGAAGGCGCTCCATGCCAGCAACTGAGGCCTCTCGCGAAGCGAGGGCCTCAGTTGCTGGCGAGGTCACTGGGCAAGGGCCTCAGTTGCTGGCATGGAGCGCCGAAGGCGCTCCATGCCAGCAACTGAGGCCCCTCGCGAAGCGAGGGACTCAGTTGCTGGCGAGGTCACTGGGCAAGGGCCTCAAACCCTCGCAAACTTCACGTCGCTACTCAAAAAACACGACACACAAATTACGACACTCGCTAAATTTTACGAGGAACGCAAACAACCTACGAAACACGTTACCACACATTACGACCTCGCAAACATCGGACGCAACACGCCGACATACAAACATTTAAAACACAATACATACACACAGCACATACATAAAAACCGTACCTACACCAAGAGGGAGCACCCAGGACCTCAAAAATGCAACTTAGGCCTCGATTTTACTCGAAATAAAAGAGTTTTGAGACTAAAAAAAAATCTAAGCGACAGAAAAAATGGCCGCCGAACAAAACGAAAACAAGGCTACAGCACTCTAAACTCACAAAACACCACAACAAACTCGCAAAACACCACAAGAAACTCGCAAAACGCCACAAACCACCTACGGATATTCATACCACACAGTGCACACATTCAGCATGCTTACACAGCAGCTCCACACCACTAATGCTGCAGCAACATCAACACAGATTGCCAGCTCTTCATCACAATGCTTCAAAATAGGTACAGTATATTCATTTAGTAATGTATTACATATTTCATTATTACACACCAAACAGCATTAGCTACCTTACAATTTCATTGCCGTCATTTTTTGACGGGCAATTCGCTAGTAAAAATATAATTTTAAGAAATTGCTGAAGCTTTTAAAAAATGAATTATACTTTTACCAAAAGCATGCAACCTTATACTTTAGCCACTGCCATGAGGTAAATACATTGACATGTTAGTTGATTAATAATTATATATTAGATTATATTATGAACTTTTCTGTGTAATTTAAAAATGTATGTGTGATGTAAATAGCACACACGTATATATGTATTGATATATACACACAATAAAGAACACATTCTGCATTCAATTATTTCATACATGCATAAACAATTTCACACATGTTTATTTCTGTCCCATATTAATAAGTTATCAGATTTATTTCAAAGTGTATATATATTATTAGAATTACTGCAGCAAAATTGATTTGTTGCACATACTACTACTGGTGTATTATGCGACAGGGTAACAAAGATGCACATGGGCTCATGAACCCAGTGGTGTCTAATGAGTTTGTGCCTAGAGTAGCTAGATTTATAAATCTAGGGCCTGTAGCAATGCCTCATTCTGCTACATGCAGACTATGAAATGCTGTGTATCTGAGCAGCATGAAACACTGGTACTGTTAAGTGCATCCCTTGCGGATGAAGTTTAAGGTCACAGCTGTACAAGATGCATCACTCATGAGAAAAGAACAGGATGAAAGGTAGAAGCTCCAAAAGGTGAGAAATTGTTACTCTGAAGGCTTCTTAGTCTAATAATATCAGAGTAATACATAATGTCAGTATTTGCAAAGTGCAACCCTAAAATGATGTGTTTCAACAGCTCTCTAAGTGAATGTGACCATATTGTTTTATCATAATGTGTCTTTGCCCATATAAGTAAATTGTAAGATCTTTGGAATAGGAATTATGTAACCCATCAGTTGTCTTTATATTAAATTCACTTGTCGTACTCTTTTTGTACATTGTCTATGAAAAGTGCTGTGCATCTTGATGGAGCTATACTAATAAGGTGGCAGCAGACATATGGTAGCTGTCAATTTTCTGATAGACACCCAGCTTGTATGCGACTGACTGCCCTACATTTTCAGACTGTATGGAGATTTATATCTCATTAAACCAAGAGAAAACAGTACCCATTAAGTATGGAGCTCTTAGTGCTTTGGAGAGAATGGTGCTTATAAATATGACATGGACTACCATCCCCCCTTTTTTCATTTGCACTACACAAGGCTTGTCCTCCAATACTTCAATTTTCAGGATTTTTGTTTGAATCGTGTGATTAATCATTGGATCATTAACTTACTAGCTCCGACACATAAATATCTTGAAAAGTATGATCTGGATCCATCCCTTGACTGGATACCTACCCTTTTGTATATTATCATATTTACTCTCAGTCTCTATCCCAGATTAATCTCTATTTATATTTTACATTATTTCTCTCTCTGCCTTTTCCTTCCAGCTCTTGGAACAACTAATCCATGTCATATAATTTTCTACTTCTTTTCTAACATCCTATCTCAATCCCATTAACCACCACCACCATAAGTATCTTTCCTGCTATCACCTATTTCTATTGCAAAATATGCCCTCATTGCTGAAAAAATAGAGTGTCACACCTATTTTAAGTTTTTCATCAATAATATTAATGTCCAGACCCAACAAATAGCTTTAGAGTTAAGCAGTGAACACTAACTATTCATGGGATGTAACATACTATTTAAAGGGCGACTTAAGTCACCAACTGTGCTCTGAATTACCAGCTAGGAGTCTGACCAGCATGTTATATGAATGCTTCTCTATTCTAAATTCAAAAGCATTGTTGCCATATGCTTTTCAACTAGAATTGATACCGTTAAATGTGTTTTTATTTAAGGGATGCAGAGTTTTTAAGTCAAGTTTTCAAATTGCTGTATATATAGAAAAGATCCACCAATAAAAGGCACCGGAAACTGCTGTGCGTGGGTTAATGCATTTTACACTCACGTTTAATCATAAGACAAGATAGTTCAGTGATAAAACATTTACCTGCCTTATGTTTTTTTAATGGATTTGCTTGAGCTAATACAAACAGAGAACAGGTATAAACAGTAAGGATGGTATTAGACAACGACATGTTCTGCAGTGAATTGCCTGTCACATCCACTAATTCCCCTACATTTTTTCAAGACATCACTGTTTCCACCTGTTGCAAAGCATTACAGGATTTTTCTTGCAGTGCTAATGCCGGATAAATCATAGACAGAACAAGGACAAACATGAATGAGTAGTATATTTGTTCATTCATTGGCTTCAGAAAAAAAATATTTTAACATATGGAGGTAATTCTTAGGAAATACAGAGAGTATAACAATACGCATAAGGAAACGTTATATAAAATTTAACTTTTATTGATTTTCTTTTAAATGACAAATAAAATGGACCGATTCTTTATAAAAACAACTGTTTGTTTTTATCAAAAATCGGTCCATTTTATTTGTCATTTTAAAGAAAATGAATAAAAGTTACATTATAGATAAGTTTTCTGTATACATATATTATTCTCTGTTTGTGCCTTAAGTATTACCTGTATCACATATATAGTTGTGAGCAATACTGGTTGTTGCTAACGCTTGCAGGCGCGCGTAGAGAGCCCACTGCAACTGCGGACCTCGCAAAGCGAGGGCCGCAGTTGCTGGCAAGGAGCGCCAAAAGGTGCTCCTTGCGCTGGTGGAGTTGAGCACCATAGGCGTATCACCTTCCACCCTAACACACTCTCACCTCTCTCTCCCTCCTTTTCCTCACACAATACCTTTAGGTTGTAAGTCTGCGAGTTTCAATCCCAGAAGGTGCTTTAGGGAAAGCACTATGGATTTGAGGCTCAAAGACAGGGCCCTCCTTGCCTTGGTATTTGTTAATTTGTATGTATCTTTGTCTTGAACGTATCTTATGTACAGCGCTACAGAATATGTTGGCGCGTTATAACTAAACGCTAATAATAATAATATTAATAATCCCTACGACCCCGTCCGATTAAGGCAGGGAGTGCCAAAGGCGGTCACTGCGCTGGTGGAGGTGGCACTCATCCCTACGACCAGCAGAACTTAATTACACAATTCACATGGTGAGACCCATAGCAGTTTCACAAAAAAGAAGTGGAAAAGATCATCCGTACGACCCGTGGAACTACACATCAACAGAAATCTCAATTACACCATTCACAATGTGAGACCCATAGCACTTTGAAAAACAATGCATGGAAAAATTATGGCCCATAACACTTGCAAAAAGTAAAGCGGCACTTACCAAGAAAAAAATACTAACCGCGGCACTTAGAAAAAAAATATCTGAGGTCAAAAAAATATGAAGTTAACAGCTGAACCTCGCACATACAAAAACAACAATAACAACACCAAAATTAACAAAAATTAAAATAAAAACACTCACAGCACGAGGGTACAGGCACGACGTCTGGGATTCAGGTTGCATGACAATTTAACCACAATTTGCAGAGTTTTCACACCCGAAAATCTCTTAAGCAAGAAAAAAAATGTTGGCCCGAAAAAATGAAAACGAAGCTACACGACCCCTAAACACGCATAACACTACAAGCACATAAGACTTTTACACAGGAACATACGAGTTATAAAAAACACTATTAGGGACAACGGAAAATGCTCCACACCGCGTAACGCATAGACAATCGCTGCCATTTTACAACACTAACTTACAACTAATAACATTACCATTACAAAATGCCCAATTACACAGCTAAACAAAAGGTTTACCCTCTCGCACGCAGCCTATTTACACTGCACACTTCACACATTGCTGACACTTAGACCTCAGGTCAGCAACAGTGCAAATGTACATTGTATGCTGTAGGAAAATCAAAACAGATTGTTAGCTCTTCAGGATATTGATTGCTGGATATATTAATTACAAATAGGTTAAGTATATTAATTTATTATTTCATTAATTCATTAATTAGCATAAAAAAAAAAAAAAAAAATATATATATATATATATATATATATATATATAAAAGGGCCAGGGGAGTGGATCGCAATGAGCCACACAGGCGTTCAGCGCCAAAAGTACACAAGGGGAGATGCTCGAAATGAGCGCCAATGAGCGCCAAAACCGAAGGCGCTCATTGCAAGCCACGTGATGAGCGCCAGGGAGACTCAGCGCGGGGCTCACAATCAGTGCACAGCGTGCCAAGACAACCAAAAGTAGAGCCGAGGAGAGGATCGCAATGAGCGCCATAGGTGTTCAGCACGGGGCTCACAATGATCGCCGAGAGTGCTCAGAGGAGCAAAAGTACATGAGGGGAGAGGCTTGCCATGAGCGCCAAAGGCGATCAGTGCGGCCCTTGCAATGAGCACCAAAGGTGCTCACAACACCAAATCACACGAGCCAAGAGGCTCGCAATGAGCGCCAAAAGGCGCTCATTGCGAGCCACGCGATGTGAGCCGAAGGCGCTCAGCGCGGGGCTCACATTGAGTGCAGAGGGTGCTCAGAGGAGCAAAAGTACACCAGGGGAGAGTTTCGCAATGAGCGCCAAAGGTGCTCAGACCACTGAAAACCTTACATTGTGTGCCAAACAGCATTCCCAGCCTTACAATTGTATTGACGTCATTTTTTGACGGGCAAGTCGCTGGTATAATAATAATAATAAAAAAGTATTAAGCCAACGAATGTACAAATATCCTACTAACTTATGTTTGTCCTTTTTCTGAGTCCTTTTTCTATTTTCACTTTACAGTAGCAGTAGGATTATTATTATTATTTTTTATTTCTAACGTGCCAACATATTGTGAGACAAAAAAATATTAACACATTACAAAAGATGGAGGGCCCTGTCTTTAAGCTTAGAATCCAGTGTCCATAGTGCTTTCTCCAAAGCACATGAAAACTTGCAGACTTCAGACAATCTAAAAGGATGTTATTATCTTGGTGTCCTAGTATCTGATTGGCACATTTTTACTGGTATTGTGCAGGTTTTTAATTTTTTTTGCGAGTCTGACAACCGAGACATGGGCAACAAAGAAAATGAATTCCCTGCGCCAGATTTTTTCTAGAAATAAGTGTGCCCTAAGTTATACTGACAGCACACAATTGACTGTCTCATGGCCATATCCGCCACTCTCCTCTCGCTAACCTGTTGAGAAGCTCTCCCAGCTGATGCTATTGCTCTCCCCGGGCTCACTGCCGGGACTGTGAAACTACCGACCACGCCGCTGCGGTGGACCGGCCTCGTGGGGCGAGATGGCTCCGACCAAGCTTTTCCAGCCAAACTGCCTACCCACTCCCCGACTTCCTAGTCGGAAACGGCTATGTTGTGAGTCTTCATGAGGGATTTTAGGGAGGTCAAAAATAGGGACGCCCTGGGAGATGACCCCCTCCATCTGCCTGTACCCCCCCCAGAAATCCTGGTTCTCTCACCTGACTCTCCCCATCCGTGAGTAGCTGCCAGTATGGTAGGGCCTTGCTGATCCGAGCGAGCGGGGGTCCATGCCCGTCCCATTCGCCGAGAGCCCCCTTCCCCACCTCTCAAACAGGTACAGCTGCAGCCACAAGATCTTCCAATCCGTGATCTGCTTCTGGTTCTGGGGAAGCATGAGGAGCAATCGCCCCGGTGACCGAGCAGTCAGTTCCCCCTCAGAGGAGTACTCAGATTCCGCCACTGCGGTTGCTCTGTACCGTAAAGTATCTCTCTGGTCTGAGGGCCTAGGAGGGTCAATAACGTCATTAACCCGGTCATGTCCCTGAGTCGCTTTGACAGTCCCTACATCCTGAACAATGTTAGGGCTGGTAGAGCTGACCTGTGGCCTAACTCTTTTGTCAGGGGATTTTTGTCTCTTTGCTGGTGTTGAGGTAAAGATCAAAGGACTGTACCTGTTCTTTGACTTCCGGACCCTGGTGGGGTGCGTCCGCCGTGCCACTGCAGCCATCACTGGACCCTCATCAATTACCACCAGACTGTCTTGGCCGCCATTCTCATCTATCAACAGGTTACTCCTCCAGCCATC
Organism: Discoglossus pictus; assembly: GCA_027410445.1. Classification (NCBI taxonomy): domain Eukaryota; kingdom Metazoa; phylum Chordata; class Amphibia; order Anura; family Alytidae; genus Discoglossus; species Discoglossus pictus. Next base: position 83,299,101 of record CM050167.1, on the reverse strand, counting down.
CCTGCGAAACACCGGCGCTACTGGCAGTGGATGTGGCAGTGGGGACCGCAGGGGCCGTGCGGTGGGAACCTGTAGGAGCTTTTTTTAGAGCTCCTTGTATTTTTGCTGTTACCCCTCGAGCCCTGGGGCTGAGCAGGGGTGCTGCTGGAACTGGGGGTCTGCTGCAGGCCTTGGGGCAAGTCGCTGGGTGGTGGCAGGACGTCTAGGCCCTCGCCCGCGCCTCCCATTGGCACTGCCTTTTCTGCAGTGGGGGGAATAAGCTCGTGGCTCTCAAAGAACCTATCCGTGGCCCACACACTCCCCAATGCCCCTATTGCACAAATCCAGGCTGGCACGCTGCTTCATGGGACTAATGGGCCTGCCTAGGCTATAGGGCTCACCCACTGGGCCCAGGTCACCGGTCAGTCCAGGCCGGGCCTGAGCCTGGCGGGCACACCCTCCCCACTTAGGTCCCTTGGGTCAATCCTTTCCTGGACCCACCTAACTCCATGACTTAAAGCCCTGGTTCTAACGATGGCAAGCAAGGTTTCTAAATCCCCAGGGTCCATGCCAAAACCCAACCACAAACAAATATGCAGAAACTACCAGGACACAAGCACAAACTGCAAGGGCACACACATGCAGGGAAACTACTAGTATGGATATAGGTATGGGTTAAATGTGTACATACACAGGAGCACAGCGTTATCTGCTTATCTGTGCAATGGCTGGTGCAGAGTGCGAAGAAAGCCCGCAAACTGGGCAGAAGTCCCTCCTTCTAACCCCTGGCCAATCAGAAGCGCCCAGGCTCTGCTGGGTCAAGCTGCGCTGCGCTACACTGCTTTGAGAATCTAAACTGATAAGGTGCTTTTGCATTTGAGCAAACTTTTTAATTGTGTTTAACATTAGAAGTAATTCATTGAATTGCCAGGAAGTGTATAACTGCAACAGCAAGCAAAGTAAAACATGCTTTAACACTAAAGTCACAAGAACTAGCAGGCAACCCTATTAAGCCATATATGATTCATTGTTTAGCCTTTTTTAATATAGAAGAACTGAATTGTGATGCAGTAAATGATATTTAAGAGGTTGCTACCCTAGTCCGATTAAAAGCCCACCCCAGAACTGGATTAACCATTAAACAAAATTAGCATGTATAAGGGAATAGGGGCACCACAGAAATTTTAAATTTCCGGATGTATAATGGACCATATGGTGCAAAATTGCAAGTGGTGCAGCTGCACCAGGTTACACAAAAAGTGGCTCCTATATATATACAGTATATATATATATATATATATATATATATATATATATATATATATACACACGAATAATAAAATAGTAATAGTAAAGAGGTTAATGATATACATTTTAGCAGTTTATTATGGTTTATATTTTGAAATATATATATATACGGAGGCACCAAACTCTTTTAAGTGCTTAGCGCCTTTAAAGGTCCTAATCAGGCCCTGGGAAAGTTGCTGTGAATATTGTGGCCATATTCAATTGCAAGCCCGCAACTTGCTCACAGACAGGTGAATGTCTGCGAGTGAGTTGGGGGCTCCTGTTGGTCTCCGATTGCAATGCTAATCAATTGCTGAAGGGCACAAGTTACGGGCCCCAATCCAAAACCGTAAACCATGCACTGGTTCGGCGCAGTTCTGGGTGGGAACCTGATCAATACAGCAAGCCCATAAACTCCCATTTCAAATCGCCTAATAGAAAATGAGATGACAGTAAAACAGGGAGGTTACACGTCAATCAATGAGGTTCGGGGGTCCAATATGCGATCAGACTCGCAAACCGCAAAATAAAGAATGATAAAAAAGGAATGCCAATACTGTTCTAGTCTATATGGGTGGCCTGATATATATTAACTCATTGATAGCAAAGATCAATTTAACACCCTGAAATGACACATACAAAATAATTTTATTTCCTGTTAATAATTTGTGCAATTAATTCTAACGTCTTTCATTGCTTTCCCCATTATTTACAGTGCAGTATTGATGTTTTTATATTACATAGTTACATAGTTACATGGTAATTAAGGTTGAAAAAATACTTTCAGTCCATCAAGCTCAACCTTTTAAGATCTCCTCTGATCTGCAGATTACATATTATTACTTAGTTGTTAATTTATTATTAGTCAGATACTGGCGATTGGATTTCTCCCTGGATCAATACTGTCTCTCTAATTATCCATGATAACCCTGAAAATCATATTTTAATTAGAAATAAATCCAGTCCCCTTTTAAAGTTATCTATCGGATCCGCTGTCACCGGCTCCTCTGGTAGAGAATTCCACAGATGAACCACCCTTACTGTGAAGAACACTTGTCTTTCTTTAAGGTGGAATCTAACCTCAAGAGATGTCCTCTTGTCAGTTGAAAACCGGCACAAAAAGCTCCCTTGACAAATCTTTATACTGACCCTGGATGTATTTATATAAGGTAATCATATCTCCTGTTAGACGCCTTTTTTCTAGAGAAAATAAGTTTAATTTGGTTAGTCTTTCTTCATAACTTAGCCCCTCCATTCCCCTTATTAGTTTTGTTGACCTCCTCTGTACCTTTTCCATCTCTAAAATTTCCTTTTTATAAAGTAGTGCTCAAAATTGTACTCCATATTCCAAATGAGAGCGTATTAGAGATTTGTATAGTGGCAGAATTATATTTGCTTCCCTTGCTTTTATACACTTCTTAATACAGGCTAATATTGTATATGCCTTTGCAGCTGCTGCTTGGCCTTGAGTACTGTTACCTAGATGGTTGTCCACAAGCACTCCAAAATCCCTTTCAATATCTGATACACCTAGATTTGCTCCATTAAGATTATAAATTGCATGGCTATTTTTCCTTCCAGATGCATAACTTTACATTTATTCATATTAAATCTCATCTGCCATTTAGATGCCCATTCCTCAATTTTATGTAAATCCCTTTGGAGGGAAAGTGGATGTATTCCATCGGGACCCGGGGCTTTATTAACATGTATTTTTTCCAACCTCTTTTGGATTACTTCCTTTGTTAACCAATTATTTGGCAAAGGTAGTGTAGCCCCATTATGTTTCAGTGTCCCAACCACTGGTACCTTCCTTGTCTATACCGAAGAAAATAACCTATTTAGCTCATCTGCCTTTTACTGGTCACTAATTTTCAGATGGCCTGTTTCCCATTCTAATGTTCCTATAGCTTCCTTCCTCGCCTTCTTCCCATTAACATACTTAAAAAATATTTTAGGGGTAGTCTTACTCTCTTTTGCAATTAATTTTTAATTTTCTATTTTAGCCAGTCTAATAGCGCTTTTGCAAGTCTTGTTGATTTCCTTGTACTCCCGTAAAGCAGTCTCTGTCCACTCTTGTTTGTATAATTTAAATGCCTTCTTTTTACTCCTTATCTTGATCTTTAAATCATTGTTAAGCCAAACTGGATGGGATTTACTCCTTTTACTTTTATTCCCACATGGTATATGCCGATGTGTATGTATATTTAGTAAGGATTTAAATGTTGTCCATTTATGTTCAGTGTTTTTACCAATCAGTTCTCTGTCCCAGTCTATACTTTGTATTGCTGTCCTTGCCTCTATCTTTTTTAAATAGGTTATAACCATCCAGATTAAAAGTCCAGTAATGAGATTTATCCCACCACGTTTCGGTAATGCCTATTAAATCCCATTTTTCATCAATTGCTAATAATTCTAACTCTCCCATTTTTCCTGGCAAGCTTCTGGCATTAGCAAGCATACACCTTATTTTATGGGTCTGTAGTTCTGAAGTGCCTGCCACTGTACTTGAGTTTCTTAGTACTACCTCCCTATTGAATATACTACCCCTCCCTCATCTCCTCCCTTATGAGTTGTTAATTCATCACTTATACCCTCTACACTTTCTACCCCATTACTTATAACTAGTCCCTCCCCCCCACATACTAGTTTAAAAACTCCTCCAGCGTTTCTACTATCCTTTCCCCTAGCGCAAAACACCCTCATCATCAAGGTGCAATCCATCCCTGCTGTAGAGATTGTACCGAAGTGAGAGGTCAGCCCAATGCTCTAAAAACCCAAACCCCTCCTTAGTGCGCCACATCTTTAGCCACACATTAACCTCCCTAAGCTCCTTCTGCCTCCCTGGGCTAGCACGTGGCACTGGTAGTATCTCAGAAAATACTACCTTGGAGGTCCTTGCCTTCAGCTTATTACCTAGTTTTCTAAAACCATTCTTTAGGACACTCCATCTTCCACTAACTTTGTCATTGGAACCAATATGTACCAAGATCACCGGTTCATTTTCAGCCCCTCCCAATAATTTGTCTACCCGATCCACAACATGACGAACCCGAGCACCCGGGAGACAGCAAACTGTTCGATTGCTGGGATCTGGGTGACAAATCACCCTGTCTACCTTCCTAATAATAGAGTCCCCTACAACCAAAACCTGTCTGTTGCTCTGCCTATTCTGCCCTCCCTCTCCTCCAGTAGAGCTGTTCTCCCAGCTGTTAGAGGGAACAGCTCTATCTGGCTCTATCCCCAACAGTTTCACTCAATCTGGCAAATCTGTTGGTGTTTGCCAACTCAGAACTGGCCTGCCCTCTCCTGTTCCCCGATTCCCCTTCTAACTGTAACCCAGCTACCTTCCTGGACATCCTCACAAGCCCCAGCTCCACCCTCCATGCTAGGCCCAGCTAAACTGTGCTCAGTGAGCACCAACCCCCTTTACAGTGGAGCAATATAACTAAGTGCTGCAATTCTCCTCTCCAGATCTCCAATTTGAGCTTCCAGAGAGGCAACACACTCACACCTCTCACAGAGGTATGGACCCTGGATCATCTGTTCCAGTATTGCATACATATGACAGGATGTACACTGAGTGAGGTTGCCACTGGACTGACTCATAATTATTATTATTTTCTACAACATTTTAGTGGGAAAAAAAAGAATATAAAATAATATATTTGTAAAAAGTTTTCCTCCTTTGCACCATAAATGTGCCCTCCCTTTTCTTTGAAGTCCCTCCTTTTATTTAAACTCCTACACTTTTACTAGAATTGCACTTGATACTAAAAATGTTTGCAAGCTCACAAGTTTGCCCCTTCTCCTGTTTATATTAACTTCTGCCTTCTCACCTGGACACAATTAGTGCACTCTGCAATTTATCAGCCTTTAAACTTGTTAGGTAAATCCACTTGCATTTAGAGGGCTACGAATAGGTGTTTAACACCCTTGCGGGTCCTCTCTAGCACTCGTAGGATTTTCTCCTTGCCGTTTACTGGTGTGAAAACATTTGCGGGCTTGAGGAATCGTAACAATTGAATAGCGATTTACGATTTTAGCCTTGTGAAAGTGACAGATCAAAGGCTTCTGGAGGCTGTAAGTTACAAGTTTAACCATCAACATTTTTCACAAAAAGACACCAATTAAATTGCAAAATAGATTGCAAGCTCACTTACGGGCTTCCGGATCTCAAATTCGCTCAATTGAATATGGCCCTATGTCTCCATTGTCGGGCTCATAAAGTCATTTACTGTAGACTCTGGGCTTCTCTAGCACAAACAGAGATACTGATCTCCCTGTATTGCTAAACTGTCATCTTGTAGGGTTCAGCTGTGTTGTTTGTGTTTAACCCCCTTTATTTACTGTACGAAAATCACTATTAACATCCCAAACTAGTACGAGTACAGAAGTCACCCTTCATATAACATAGGGTAAATCATCATCATCATCAGTTTTATGTGGAGGCTGAAACAGAACAGATTTTAAGATTTCCTCTAAAAAAACATTATGCTAAATTACAGTTATTTCATTAGGTAATTGACAAATGTGATGTACAGGATACAACCCCAGCCCCAAAAGGTATATCTCCTCCATGAAACAGCCCTGACAATAGGATTAGTCAGTGAGAAAACTTAATATTCTGCAGGCACCACACCTGACACCAGGAATGACATTTGCTGCAGATGTAAGTGAGTTTACTCAAACCTGGGCTGGTATTAGACAGCCAGCTCTGTAACTGACAGCGATATCCATCCACCTTAACTGTTCAGCAGCAGCCTGGAACGTTGCATCTACATTGTGCTATGATCTTTGGCTCTGCTAGTAATATCACTTTATATTACTAACTAAACAGCACTGTACATCAAATTCAAAGAGTCCTGGGCATCCAAGGGATCAGGGATATTGTGTATGTACTGAATTGAAAATCTGTTCATCTAAAATAAGGGTTGTCTATATAATGTTAATGTGACCTCTAACATATACTAAGCAATATGGATCTGAAGTTATATGTGACGCTGTAACATGAAGCCTGTTTGTTATATATAATTATCTGTAAACAGACCAATCGGCCTGGGTTGCATACCTTAAAGATTAAAGGTTTTCTTTAAAGTCACACTGATGTCATAGTAAATCTTTAATATAATATTAAATATGAGTGATTTGCTAAAATGTTTTCTTTAAAGGAATATGTAAGTCAACAGATGTGCACCATCATAAAGAGGGTGAAAATCATGTGGGAAAGTGTTTTCCTTTTTGATTTGTTCTTAGATTGAGTTGTAAGTGTTTGTAGCTAGTGGTCTAAAACTACTTCTATCCTCCACTAAATCAGCAACATATATGAACTGCACTGGCTGGTGACACTAATTAGAACCAGCTGTACAGGCAGACTAAAGATGTGTTAAACATTCCTTGTATTGCTAATATCACACAGTGATAGCCATATAGGAGGATAGTGTAATAGGCAGAGCAACTCTCTATTAAATGAGAGTTGTAAGTGCAAATCCCAACAGTCCCTCCTTTTTTTTCATAGTTACATAGTTACATAGAAATTGATGTTGAAAAAAAGACTTTTAGTCCATCAAGTTCAGCCTTTTTATATCTCCTCTGATCTGGAAGGCAAACAGAAAAAAACCCAGGGAAACTTTGCCAATTGACTAAAAAGGGGAAAAAAAATAATTCCTGACCCCAGATACTGGCGATCAGATTCCTTTCTGCATCAATACTCTCTCTCTAATTATCCAGGATAACCCTGAATGCCCTTTTTATTTAATATATCCTATCCATTTTTAAAGTTATCTATTGAATCCGCTGTCACCACCTCCCTTGGTAGAGAATTCCACAGATTAACCACCCTTACGGTGAATAATCCTTTTTTTACTTAAAGGTGAAATCTTTTTCCTTCTAATCTCAAAGGATGTCCTCTTGTCAGTTGAAAACCTCTTGGCACATAGAACTCACTTGACAAAGCCTTGTATTGACCCTGGATGTATTTATACAAGGTAATCATATCCCGTATTGATGCCTTTTTTCTAGAGAAAATGAGTTTAATTTGGTTAGTCTTTCTTCATAACTTAACCCCTCCATTCCCCTTATTAGTTTTGTTTCCCTTCTCTATACTTTTCTCAGCTCTAAAATGTCCTTTTTATGAAGTGGTGCCCAAAACTGTACTCCATATTCCAAATGAGGGTGTACTAGGGATTTGTATAGTGGCATAATTATATTTGCTTCCCTTGCTTCTATACCCTTCCTCATACATGCTAATATGTTAGTTGCCTTTGCAGATGCTTTTTTCCTTTTTGATAATAACCATTATTGAGGATATAGGATGAAACAGAAAATATAAATGTGTAAAGGATGTTGTAATATGTTCAAAATAATTAATAAAATATTAATGTACAAAGGAATGTGAGACCTTAGGGTTAACTCACAACCTACAGTTCTTAGACATTGTCTCTCTATATGCTATAGACAGACTATAGAAATGAATATATCTAAAATATCATCATTGTGACAGTCACTGCCTGTATCACCTTATGCAGTTTATTATGGGAGGGAAATACAAGCAATAATTAGAAAATGGTAATTTAAATCACTTCTGGATCAATTTAAATATTTGCACAGCTTTAATAATTATGTTCATGCCTCTGACTGGCAGGATACAGCAGCTTTGGATTTTTCTGTACCTTTATCGTCATACTTGCTTCATTAATTAATTTGAACTTGATAGACTGAGAAAGGGGTGGTGTCCAGTTATATGGTACCAAATCATTCACTAGTATTGTTAGATAGAGAGATAGCCTTCCCCCACTCAGGGTCATGCTTCTCATTATAACATCATAATTGATCTTCAGAGATGAAATTCTAGCCTTGTTTGTAATAAACAGTTTTTAATCAGTTTTTTAAAGAAATTGTCATATAACATCTAAAACCTGTGTGTCTTATGTGATATTAGTTTTAAACATCTTTGCACACAAGAGATCAGATTCGGACACAAACACCACCACAGCTGCACTTTACAAGCGAACTATCGTTCAGTCTGCCTCCCCTCACTGCTAACCTCTAACACTGACCAGCAAACACCACCACAGCTGCACCCTACAAGCAAGCGGTCTCTAAATATGCCTCACCTCTCTGCTAACCTCTAACACAGACCAGCAAACCAACACAACTCTAACACAGACCAGCAAACACAACAGCTGAACCCTACAAGCAAGCTGTCCCTGAGTCTGTCTCACCTCTCTGCTAACTACTAAACACAGACCAGCAAACACCATAACCGCTGAACCCTGCCATCAATCTGTCCCTGAGTCTGCCTCATCTCTCTGCTAACCTCTGACACAGACCAGCAAACACCATCACAGCTGCACCCTACAAGCAAGCTGTCCCTGAGTCTGCCTCACGTCTCTGCTAACCTCTAACACAGACCAGCAAACACCGCCACAGCTGCACCCTACAAGCAAGCTGTCCCTGAGTCTGCCTCAACTCACTGCTAACCTCTAACACAGACCAGCAAACACCACCACAGCTGAACCCTACAAACAAGCTGTCCCTGAGTCTGCCTCACCTCTTGGCTAACTGCTAAACATAGACCAACAAACACCATCACAGCTGAACCCTACAAGCAATCTGTCCCTGAGTCTGCCTCACCTCCCTGCTTACCTCTAACACAGACCAGCAAAAACCACCACAGCTGAACCCTACAAGCAAGCTGTCACAGAGTCTGTCTCCCCTCGCTGCTAACTTCTAAAAACAGACCAGCAAACACCACCACGGCTGAACCCTACAAGCAAGCTGTCCCTGATTCTGTCTCACCTCTCTGCTAACCTCAAACACAGACCAGCAAACACCACCACAGCTGCACCCTACAAGCAAGCTGTCCCTTAGTCTGTCTCACCTCTCTGCTAACTTCTAACACAGACCAGCAAACACCATCACAGCTGCACCCTACAAGCAAGCTGTCCCTGAGTCTGCCTCAACTCACTGCTAACCTCTAACACAGACCAGCAAACACCACCACAGCTGAACCCTACAAACAAGCTGTCCCTGAGTCTGCCTCACCTCTTGGCTAACTGCTAAACATAGACCAACAAACACCATCACAGCTGAACCCTACAAGCAATCTGTCCCTGAGTCTGCCTCACCTCCCTGCTTACCTCTAACACAGACCAGCAAAAACCACCACAGCTGAACCCTACAAGCAAGCTGTCACAGAGTCTGTCTCCCCTCGCTGCTAACTTCTAAAAACAGACCAGCAAACACCACCACGGCTGAACCCTACAAGCAAGCTGTCCCTGATTCTGTCTCACCTCTCTGCTAACCTCAAACACAGACCAGCAAACACCACCACAGCTGCACCCTACAAGCAAGCTGTCCCTTAGTCTGTCTCACCTCTCTGCTAACTTCTAACACAGACCAGCAAACACCATCACAGCTGAACCCTACAAGCAAGCTGTCCCTTAGTCTGTCTCACCGCTCTGCTAACTTCTAACACAGACCACCAAACACCACCACAGATGCACGCTACAAGCAAGCTTTTCCTGAGTATGCCTCAACTCTCTGCTAACTTCGAAACACAGACCAGCAAACACCACAATGCTGAACCCTACAAGCAAGCTGTCCCTCAGTCTGCCTTACCTCTCTGCTAACTTCTAACACAGACTAACAAACACCACCAAGCTGAACCCTAAAAGCAAGCTATCCCTGAGTGTGTCTCACTTATCTGCTAACTTCTAAACACAGACCAGCAAACACCATTACAGATGAAGCCTAAAAGCAAGCTATCCCTGAGTCTGCCTCACCTCTCTGGTAACCTCTAAGCACAGACCAGCAAACACCACCACAGCTGAACCCTACAAGCAAGCTGTCCCCGAGTCTGCCTCACCTCACTGCTAACTTCGAAACACAGACCAGCAAACACCACCACAGATGCACGCTACAAGCAAGCTTTCCCTGAGTCTGCCTCACCTCTCTGCAAAATGATAAACACAGACCAGCAAACATCACCACAGCTGAACCCTACAAGCAAGGCGTCCCTGGGTCTGCCTCACCTCTCTGTTAACCTCTAACACAGACCAGCAAACACCACCAAGCTGAACCCTAAAAGCAAGCTGTCCCAAAGTCTGTCTCACCTCTCTGCTAAATGCTAAACACAGACCAGCAAACACCACCAAGCTGAACCCTAAAAGCAAGCTGTCCTTGAGTCTGCCTCACCTCTTGGTTAACTGCTAAACATAGACCAGCAAACACCATCACAGCTGAACCCTATAAGCAAGCTGTCCCTGAGTCTGCCTCACCTCTTGGCTAACTTCTAAACACAGACCAGCAAACACCACCACAGATGCACGCTACAAGCAAGCTCTCCCTGAGTCTGCCTCACCTCTCTGTTAACTTTTAAACACAGACTAGCAAACATCACCACAGCTGAACGCTACAAGAGAGCTGTCCCACGAGTCTGTCTCACCTCTCTGCTAACTTCTAACACAGACCAGCAAACACCACCAAGCTGAACCCTAAAAGCAAGCTGTCCCTGAGTCTGTCTCACCTCTCTGCTAACCTCTAACACAGACCCGCAAACACCACCACAGCTGCACGCTACAAGCAAGCTGTCCCAGAATCTGTCTCACCTCTCTGCTAACCTCTAACACAATCCAGCAGACAGCACCACAGCTGAACCCTACAAGCAAGCTGTCCCCGAGTGTGTCTCATCTCTCTGCTAAGCTCTAACACAGACCAGCAAACACCACCACAGATGCACGCTACAAGCAAGGCGTCCCTGGGTCTGCCTCACCTCTCTGTTAACCTCTAACACAGACGAGAAAACACCACCAAGCTGAACCCTAAAAGCAAGCTATCCCTGAGTGTGCCTCACCTCTTGGCTAACTGCTAAACATAGACCAGCAAACACCATCACAGCTGAACCCTACAAGCAAGCTGTCCCACAGTCTGCCTCACCTCAATGCTAACTTCTAACACAGACCAGCAAACACCACAAAGCTCAACCCTACAAGCAAGCTGTCCCACAGTCTGCCTCACCTCTCTGCTAACTTCTAACACAGACCAGCAAACACCACCAAGCTGTACCATAAAAGCAAGCTATCCCTGAGTGTGTCTCACTTCTCTGCTAACTTCTAAACACAGACCAGCAAACACCATTACAGCTGAACCCTAAAAGCAAGCTATCCCTGAGTCTGCCTCACCTCTCTGGTAACCTCTAACACAGACCAGCAAACACAACCACAGCTGAACCCTACAAGCAAGCTGTCCCTGAGTCTGTCTCACCTCTCTGCTAACCTCTAAGCACAGACCAGCAAACACCACCACAGCTGAACCCTACAAGCAAGCTGTCCCCGAGTCTGCCTCACCTCACTGCTAACTTCGAAACACAGACCAGCAAACACCACCACAGATGCACGCTACAAGCAAGCTTTCCCTGAGTCTGCCTCACCTCTCTGCTAAATGATAAACACAGACCAGCAAACATCACCACAGCTAAACCCTACAAGCAAGGCGTCCCTGGGTCTGCCTCACCTCTCTGTTAACCTCTAACACAGACGAGAAAACACCACCAAGCTGAACCCTAAAAGCAAGCTATCCCTGAGTGTGCCTCACCTCTTGGCTAACTGCTAAACATAGACCAGCAAACACCATCACAGCTGAACACTACAAGCAAGCTGTCCCACAGTCTGCCTCACCTCTCTGCTAACTTCTAACACAGACCAGCAAACACCACAAAGCTCAACCCTACAAGCAAGCTGTCCCACAGTCTGCCTCACCTCTCTGCTAACTTCTAACACAGACCAGCAAACACCACCAAGCTGTACCATAAAAGCAAGCTATCCCTGAGTGTGTCTCACTTCTCTGCTAACTTCTAAACACAGACCAGCAAACACCATTACAGCTGAACCCTAAAAGCAAGCTATCCCTGAGTCTGCCTCACCTCTCTGGTAAACTCTAACACAGACCAGCAAACACAACCACAGCTGAACCCTACAAGCAAGGTGTCCCTGGGTCTGCCTCACCTCTCTGTTAACCTCTAACACAGACCAGCAAACACCACCAAGCTGAACCCTAAAAGCAAGCTGTCCCAAAGTCTGTCTCACCTCTCTGCTAAATGCTAAACACAGACCAGCAAACATCACCACAGATGAACCCTACAAGCAAGGTGTCCCTGGGTCTGCCTCACCTCTCTGTTAACCTCTAACACAGACCAGCAAACACCACCAAGCTGAACCCTAAAAGCAAGCTGTCCTTGAGTCTGCCTCACCTCTTGGCTAACTGCTAAACATAGACCAGCAAACACCATCACAGCTGAACCCTATAAGCAAGCTGTCCCTGAGTCTGCCTCACCTCTTGGCTAACTTCTAAACACAGACCAGCAAACACCACCAAAGATGCACGCTACAAGCAAGCTATCCCTGAGTCTGCCTCACCTCTCTGTTAACTTTTAAACACAGACTAGCAAACATCACCACAGCTGAACGCTACAAGAGAGCTGTCCCACGAGTCTGTCTCACCTCTCTGCTAACTTCTAACACAGACCAGCAAACACCACCAAGCTGAACCCTAAAAGCAAGCTGTCCCTGAGTCTGTCTCACCTCTCTGCTAACCTCTAACACAGACCCGCAAACACCACCACAGCTGCACGCTACAAGCAAACTGTCCCAGAATCTGTCTCACCTCTCTGCTAACCTCTAACACAGTCCAGCAGACAGCACCACAGCTGAACCCTACAAGCAAGCTGTCCCCGAGTGTGTCTCATCTCTCTGCTAACCTCTAACACAGACCAGCAAACACCACCACAGCGGAACCCTACAAGCAAGCTGTCCCTGAGTCTGTCTCATCTCTCTGCTAACCTCTAACACAGACCAGCAAACACCACCACAGATGCACGCTACAAGCAAGGCGTCCCTGGGTCTGCCTCACCTCTCTGTTAACCTCTAACACAGATGAGAAAACACCACCAAGCTGAACCCTAAAAGCAAGCTATCCCTGAGTGTGCTTCACCTCTTGGCTAACTGCTAAACATAGACCAGCAAACACCATCACAGCTGAACCCTACAAGCAAGCTGTCACACAGTCTGCCTCACCTCTCTGCTAACTTCTAACACAGACCAGCAAACACCACAAAGCTCAACCCTACAAGCAAGCTGTCCCACAGTCTGCCTCACCTCTCTGCTAACTTCTAACACAGACCAGCAAACACCACCAAGCTGTACCATAAAAGCAAGCTATCCCTGAGTGTGTCTCACTTCTCTGCTAACTTCTAAACACAGACCAGCAAACACCATTACAGCTGAACCCTAAAAGCAAGCTATCCCTGAGTCTGCCTCACCTCTCTGGTAACCTCTAACACAGACCAGCAAACACAACCACAGCTGAACCCTACAAGCAAGCTGTCCTTGAGTCTGCCTCACCTCTTGGCTAACTGCTAAATATAGACCAGCAAACACCATCACAGCTGAACCCTATAAGCAAGCTGTCCCTGAGTCTGCCTCACCTCTTGGCTAACTTCTAAACACAGACCAGCAAACACCACCACAGATGCACGCTACAAGCAAGCTATCCCTGAGTCTGCCTCACATCTCTGCTAACTTTTAAACACAGACTAGCAAACATCACCACAGCTGAACGCTACAGGAGAGCTGTCCCACGAGTCTGTCTCACCTCTCTGCTAACTTCTAACACAGACCAGCAAACACCACCAAGCTGAACCCTAAAAGCAAGCTGTCCCTGAGTCTGTCTCACCTCTCTGCTAACCTCTAACACAGACCCGCAAACCCCACCACAGCTGCACGCTACAAGCAAGCTGTCCCAGAATCTGTCTCACCTCTCTGCTAACCTCTAACACAGACCAGCAAACAGCACACAGCTGAACCCTACAAGCAAGCTGTCCCCGAGTGTGTCTCATCTCTCTGCTAACCTCTAACAAAGACCAGCAAACACCACCACAGCTGCACCCTACAAGCAAGCTGTCCCTGTGTCTGCCTCACCTCTCTGCTAAGCTCTAAACACAAACCAGAAAACACCACCACAGCTGAACCCTGCAAGCAAGCTGTCCCCAGGTCTGTCTCATCTCTCTGCTAACCTCTAACACAGACCAGCAAACACCACCACAGCGGAACCCTACAAGCGAGCTTTCCCTGAGTCTGACTCATCTCTCTGCTAACTGCCAAACACAGACCAGCAAACAGCATCACAGCTGAACCCCACAAGCAAGGCGTCCCTGAGTCTGTCTCACCTCTCTGCTAACTTTTAACACAGACCAACAAACACCATCCCAGATGCACACTACAAGCAAGCTTTCCCTGAGTATGCCTCACCTCTCTGCTAACCTCTAACACAGACCAGCAAACACCACCACAGATGCACACTACAAGCAAGGCGTCCCTGGGTCTGCCTCACCTCTCTGTTAACCTCTAACACAGACGAGAAAACACCACCAAGCTGAACCCTAAAAGCAAGCTATCCCTGAGTGTGCCTCACCTCTTGGCTAACTGCTAAACATAGACCAGCAAACACCATCACAGCTAAACCCTACAAGCAAGCTGTCCCACAGTCTGCCTCACCTCTCTGCTAACTTCTAACACAGACCAGCAAACACCACAAAGCTCAACCCTACAAGCAAGCTGTCCGACAGTCTGCCTCACCTCTCTGCTAACTTCTAACACAGACCAGCAAACACCACCAAGCTGTACCATAAAAGCAAGCTATCCCTGAGTTTGTCTCACCTCTCTGCTAACCTCTAACACAGACCAGCAAACACCACCACAGATGCACACTACAAGCAAGCTGTCCCTGAGTATGCCTCACCTCTCTTCTAACTTCTATACACAGACCATCAAACACCATCACAGCTGAACCCTACAAGCAAGCTGTCCCAAAGTCTGTCTCATCTCTCTGCTAACTACTAACACAGACCAGCAAACATCACCACAGCTGAATCCTACAAGCAAGCTGTCCCAGAGTCTGTCTCACCTCTCTGCTAACTACTAACACAGACCAGCAAACACCACCACAGCTGAATCCTACAAGCAAGCTGTCCCTGAGTCTGCCTTATCTCTCTGCTAACTTCTAAACACAGACCAGCAAACACCACCACAGCTGAATCCTTCAAGCAAGCTGTCCCTGAGTCTGTCTCACCTCTCTGCTAACTTCTAAACACAGACCTGCAATCGCCACAACAGCTGAACCCTACAAGCAAGCTTTCCCTGAGTCTGCCTCACCTCCTGCTAACTTCTAAACACAGACCAGCAAACACCATCACAGCTGAACCCTACAAGCAAGCTATCCCTTAGTCTGTCTCACCTCACTGCTAACTTCTAAACACAGACCAGCAAACACCACCACAGATGCACGCTACAAGCAATCTATCCCTGAGTCTGCCTCATCTCTCTGCTAACTTCTAAACACAGACTAGCAACATCACCAAAGCTGAACCCTACAAGCAAGCTGTCCCACGAGTCTGTCTGTAATGATAAAGGAATCACAAGGTTTTGGAGACCAACAGCCTAGGTCAGCAATGATCCAATTCAGCAACTTGTAGGTGAAACAGGAACAAGCTTTATTGAAGGGAACAGGAACCACAATAATCTGGCAAGGTACATAGACAGGAAGTGTCTTATATAGGCCGAGGACCAGACACCTTACCAGACACAGCTGAAGAAACTAGTCACTGATACTATTGCTAGCAGAGTCAAGGTTTATCAGATCTCAAGGAAATTCATAAAGGCAGGCTGGCGCAGTGGTAGAGAAGAGGTTCAGCAGCCTGGGGACCAGGGTTCAAAACCCAGCAGAGTCAATTCCTCACATTATCCCCACCTCTATAGGTGCAGCCTCTGGATGCCCTATTACCCAGTTTAACAGGCACATGAAAAGACCGAAGAAGATCAGGAGCGTGAATATTGTCCTCTGGTTCCCACTAACTATCCTCCTCACCATAGCCTTTCCACGAACCAGATACTGAGGCTTGTTGCGGAAGATCCTGGAGTCCAGAATTTTCTCCACCTCGTATTCATCCTCACCATCCCCGAGGACTGGAGGTGGGGCAGGCAGAGCTCGGCCAGGGAAAGTGTTGTCATGGAAAGGTTTCAGCAGTGCAAAGTGAAACACCGGATGCATTCTCATGGAATCTGGAAGTTGCAAACGAAAAGTGACAGCATTGATCTGAGCGATGATCTCAAAAGGTCCCATGAACCTCTGACCCAATTTATGAGAAGGAGCCCTAAGCTTAAGATTCCTTGTTGACAGCCAAACTTTGTCACCAACATGATAAACTGTGGCCTCCGTTCTATGTCTATCAGCAGCTCTCTTGTAACATTCCTTAGCCTCCGAAAGAGTCTCCTTCAACAGGTCTTGGGAATCTTGTAAGGTGGTTAGCCGATCTGTGACTGCAGGAATGGAAGTAGTAATTGGGAGACTCACTAGAAAGGTTGGATGGTAACCATAGTTGTCACAAAATGGGCTCAGAGAAGTGGAGCAGTGTTGGGTATTGTTATAGGCAAACTCTGCCGTGGGTAGAAAATCCAGCCAGTCATCCTGCAGGTAACTAATATAGCACCGCAAATATTGCTCTAAAGTCTGGTTGGTTCGCTCAGTCTGTCCATTACTTTGTGGATGAAAAGCTGACAACAGATTTATATTAATCCCTAGAATAGAGCAAAAATGTTTCCAAAAACGAGATGTAAGCTGCACTCCTCTGTCAGAAACTACTTCATCAGGCACTCCATGCAAGCGAAATATTTCCCGAATAACCAGGTCAGCCGTCTGTTTAGCTGAAGGGAGACCACGATCTGGTATGAAATTACCCATCTTAGTTAACATGTCCACAACAACAAGAATGGTAGTGTGTTCCTTAGAGGGAGGTAGTTCCACAATAAAGTCCATGGATATAGATCCCCAGGGACGATGAGGAATCAGAAGAGGCTGAAGCAAGCCAACAGGGGATGAGCGAGGAGTCTTATGTCTGGCACATACATCACAAGAGGACACATACTTCTTAACATCCTTCGGCCACCAAAAGGATCGGGCGAGGAACTCTTGTGTCTTTCGGATTCCTGGATGATCTGCTGGTTTTGAGTCATGGTAGAGACGTAAAAGGTCCAGTCTCACTGACTCCGGAGCAAACAGACGTTGTTGAAAAATCCAAAACCCATTAAGCATTGTCTTATGGAGATCACGAGGAGGATCACGAAGAACTGGATCTTCAGCGTAGCCCTTTTTAATGCGAGACATCAGATCATAAGGAAATTTAACTCCAATAAATATATCCTCCGGCAAGATGGTGGTCTTGGTTACGGTAGTAAGGAGGGGGTCAGCTATTCTAGACAAGGCATCCGCCTTACCATTCTTGGAGCCAGGACGGTATGTAACCCAAAAATTAAACCTCGAGAAGAATAGGGACCAGCGTGCTTGTCTGGATGACAGTCTCTTAGCTGATCGAATACATTCCAGATTTTTGTGATCTGTGAGGACAGTAATTGGATGGGTAGCTCCCTCCAAGAGATGTCTCCATTCGGTGAAGGCAGCTTTTATAGCCAATAGTTCTTTATTCCCTATGTCATAATTTCTTTCTGCTGGCACCATCTGGCGGGAATAGAAGGCACACGGATGTAACAGCATCTTAGGTCCAGTCCTTTGAGACAGTATAGCACCAACAGCTGAATCAGAAGCATCAACTTCCACAATAAATGGTAATTCCGGCTGAGGATGTACCAGGACGGGGGCAGATGTAAACAGAGTCTTTAATCGAGAGAATGCGGTATCAGCCTTATCGGACCACTGAAAAGGAGTCCCTTTACATGTAAGTTCAGTGATCGGTGTAATAACAACAGAGAAATTCTTAATGAAATTCCTGTAAAAATTGGCAAACCCCACAAATCTCTGAATATCTTTTTCATTCTTGGGAATGGGCCAGTCCAGCACAGCTTTAATTTTACTTGCGTCCATACTTAAACCTTTAGGAGTTATTACATACCCCAGGAATTGAATTTCTGTTTGTTCAAACTCACATTTTTCCAGTTTAATGTATAGGTGGTGGGTACGAAGGCGCTCCAGAACTATACGGACCTGTTTTCTGTGGTTTTCAAGATTATCAGAAAATATTAGGATATCATCCAAATATGCCACAACAAACTAATCCAGGAGATCTCGTAGTACATTATTGATAAGATGCTGGAAAGTTGCAGGGGCATTACAAAGCCCAAATGGCATTACTAGATATTCGTAATGCCCGTACCTGGTTCTGAAAGCTGTTTTCCATTCATCATTTGGTCTTATGCGAACCAGATTATATGCCCCCCGAAGATCAAGCTTCGTAAATATTTTAGCTGAGCGAAGTCTCTCCAAAAGTTCAGGAATGAGAGGCAAGGGGTAGCGGTTTTTAACAGTGATGTTATTAATGTCCCTGTAGTCAACAAAGAATATAGGAGCTCCTGCTGGAGAAGTAGATGGTCGAATAAAGCCTTTGGCAAGATTTTCTTGTATGTATTCACGAAGAGCTTTCAATTCAGGCTCAGAAAGGGAATATATACGGCCAAATGGGATATCAGCCCCAGGTAAGAGCTCTATTGGGCAATCATAAGGCCTGTGGGGTGGAAGCTGATCAGCATTCTTCTTATCACAGACATCTGCAAAATCCCGATATTGTAGAGGAAGCTTATTCAAGTTTGTAGCAACCATTTCATTAATTGTTGTGGCAACAGGTGTTACCTTAGAGGGTTGACAATTTATTAAGCAGTGTTCTGAAGAAAAGGACAAAGTTCTGGTCTTCCAATCAATCTGTGGGTTATGCAGAGCAAGCCAAGGTACCCCCAAAATCACTGGAAACTGTGTTGAGGAAATTAGGTGGAAAGATATAGCCTCATGGTAAATCACTTCCAGAGTCAACTTTAAGGGCACAGTCTCATGTGTAACCGGGCCTGACATAAGTGGAGAACCGTCTACTGTCTCCATTAACACAGGTAAAGAGTTAGGGATAGACTGAATTCTATTTTACTGCTGCAAACTTGATGTCCATAAAGTTTCCGTCTGCTCCAGAATCGAACATAGCAGTAGTTGAAATTTTACGATCACCACATTGCAACGTGATAGGCACCACAAAATGAGGATGTTGAGTCAACATACCCTCTTCACCATGAGCCAGAGAAAACAAGGGTTGTGTGACAGAATCCAGTTGATCTGAAATCTGGGATTGGTGTCGAATCTGTGCACCCTCAGCCGCCATAGCTATTGTTCTTTTGGATTTGCTAGGGCAATTGATGTCATAGTGCCCTGCACTACCACAATACAGGCATAAATTGTGAGTGCGTCGCCACTGTTTTTCTTCATTGGGTAATGGCCCTCTTATTAGATTTACCTGCATAGCCTCAGGCTCAGAGTCTATAGGTGTTTGTGGGGTCGGAGTAGAAATTCTTGAATTGGAAATTGGAGTAGCACTTGGTCTAAAAGAGCCCTGTCTTTCCAATCTTCTTTCAGAAGGTCTCCGATCAATACGGATAGCCAAACGCACAAATGCATCAAAGTCAGTAGGAAGATCAACACGAGCTAGCTCATCTTTTATAGCTTCTGAGAGACCTTTTCCTGAAGTGGAACCTCTGGGCTGATTGGTTCCAGGTAGTATCAGCAACCCACTGTCTGAATTCAGCAGCATATTCAGCCACAGAGCGCCTCCCTTGATGCAAATGAAGGAGAGTGGCTTCTGCTGTACAACATCGATTGGGGTCATCAAAAACTAGGCACATGGCCTCAACAAAGTCATTTAAATTACCCAAGACTGGACTGTCCTGTTCCAGAAGAGGGGAGCCCCAAGCCAGGACTTCATCTTTGAATAGGGAGAAAATAAATCCCACCTTCTCTCTTTCAGATGGAAAATGGTGAGGTAACATCATGAAGTTCAAACGGCATTGATTCAGGAAACCCCTAAATCTTTTGCGATCGACTCCAAACTTTTCTGGTAGGGGCAAACGGGCATCTTGTGCAGGTGTAACAGTAGAAGCCGCAACATCACGTGCCATGTAGCTGGTATACTCACTGTGCATTGACTGAACTATATTTTGCAGTTCAGCTACCTGGTCCTGCAGAACTTGAGTGGTCTGTGCCTGGGTCTGCACAGTTCTTGCAGTAAAAGCAACCTGCTGGGCCACTGCAGAATCTGACCCGGCGGTCTCCATGAAAGGGCCAGATTATTCTGTAATGATATAGGAATCACAAGGTTTTGGAGACCAGCAGCCTGGGTCAGCAATGATCCAATTCAGCAACTTGTAGGTGAAACAGGAACAAGCTTTATTGAAGGGAACAGGAACCACAATAATCTGGCAAGGTACATAGACAGGAAGTGCCTTATATAGGCCAAGGATCAGACACCTGACCAGACACAGCTGAAGAGACTAGTCACTGATACTATTGCTAGCAGAGTCAAGGTTTATCAGATCTCAAGGAAATTCACAAAGGGAGGCTGGCGCAGTGGTAGAGAAGAGGTTCAGCAGCCTGGGGACCAGGGTTCAAAACCCAGCAGAGTCAATTCCTCACACTGTCTCACCTCTCTGCTAACTTCTAACACAGACCAGCAAATTCCACCACAGATGCACGCTACAAGCAAGCTGTCCTGCCGTACCTCTCTGCTAACTTCTAACACAGACCAGCAAACACGATCAGAGCTGAACCGTACAAGCAAGCTGTCCCTGAGTCTGCCTCACCTCTCTGCTAACTTCTAAACACAGACCAGCAAACACCACCACAGGTGCACGCTACAAGCAAGCTGTCCCTGAGTCTGTCTCACCTCTCTACTAACCTCTAACACACACCAGCAAGCACCACCACAGCTGAACCTTACAAGCAAGCTGTCCCCGAGTCGTTCTCATCTCTTTGCTAACCTCTAACACAGACCAGCAAACACCACCACAGCTGCACCCTACAAGCAAGCTGTCCCTGTGTCTGCCTCACCTCTCTGCTAACCTCTAAACACAGACCAGAAAACACCACCACAGCTGAACCCTGCAAGCAATCTGTCCCCAGGTCTGTCTCATCTCTCTGCTAACCTCTAACACAGACCAGCAAACACCACCACAGCAGAAGCCTACAAGCAAGCTTTCCCTGAGCCTACTTCACCTCTCTGCTAACTGCTAAACACAGACCAGCAAACACCATCACAGCTGAACCCTACAAGCAAGCTTTCCCTCAGTCTGCCTCATCTCTCTGCTAACTTCTAAACACAGACTAGCAAACACCACCACAGCTGAACCCTACAAGCGAGCTGTCCCTGAGTCTGTCTCACCTCTCTGCTAACTTTTAACACAGACCAGCAAACACCACCACAGATGCACCCTACAAGCAAGCTGTCACTGTGCCTGCCTCACCTCTCTGCTAACTTCTAAACACAGACCAGCAAACACCATCACAGCTGAACCCTACAAGCAAGCTGCACCTGAGTCTGTCTCACCTCTCTGCTAACCTCTAACACAGAGCAGCAAACACCACCACTGCTGTACCCTACAAGCAAGCTGCCCCTGTGTCTGCCTCACCTCTCTGCTAACCTCTAACACACACCAGCAAACACCACCACAGATGCACGCTACATGCAATCTTTCCCTGAGTATGCCTCACTTCTCTTCTAACTTCTAAACACAGACCAGAAAACACCATCACAGCTGAATCCTACAAGCAAACTGTCCCTGAGTCTGCCTCACCTCTCTGCTAACTTCTAACACAGACTAGCAAACACCACCAAGCTGAACCCTACAAGCAAGCTGTCCCTGAGTCTGTCTCTCCTCTCTGCTAGCTTCTAACACAGGCCAGCAAACATCACCACAGCTGAACCCTACAAACAAGCTGTCCCTGAGTCTGTCTCACCTCTCTGCTAACTACTAACACAGACCAGCAAACACCATCACAGCTGAACCCTACAAGCAATATGTCCCTGAGTCTGTCTCATCTCTCTGCTAACTTCTAAACACAGACCAGCAAACACCATTACAGCTGAACCCTACAAGCAAGCTTTCCCTGAGTCTGCCTCTCCTCTCTGCTAACCTCTAATGCAGACCAGCAAACACCACCACAGCTGAACCCTACAAGCAAGCTGTCCCTGAGTCTGTCTCACCTCTCTGCTAACCTCTAACACAGACCAGCAAACACCACCACAGCTGAACCCTACAAGCAAGCTGTCCCCGAGTCTGCCTCACCTCACTGCTAACTTCTAAACACAGACCAGCAAACACCATCACAGCTGAACCCTACAAGCAAGTTGTCCCTGAGTCTGTCTCACCTCTCTGCTAACTTTTAACACAGACCAGCATACACCACCACAGATGCACGCTACAAGCAAGCTTTCCCTCAGTCTGCCTCACCTCTCTGCTAACTTCTAAACACAGACCAGCAAACACCACCACAGCTGAACCCTACAAGCAAGCTGTCCCTGAGTCTGTCTCACCTCTCTGCTAACCTCTAACACAGACCAGCAAACACCACCACAGATGCACACTACAAGCAAGCTTTCCCTGAGTATGCCTCACCTCTCTGCTAACCTCCAACACAGACCAGCAAACACCACCACAGCTGAACCCTACAAGCAAGCTGTCCCTGAGTCTGTCTCATCTCTCTGCTAACCTCTAACACAGACCAGCAAACACCACCACAGATGCACGCTACAAGCAAGGCGTCCCTGGGTCTGCCTCACCTCTCTGTTAACCTCTAACACAGACGAGAAAACACCACCAAGCTGAACCCTAAAAGCAAGCTGTCCCCGAGGCTGCCTCACCTCACTGCTAACTTCTAAACACAGACCAGCAAACACCACCACAGATGCATGCTACAAGCAAGCTGTCCATGAATCGGCCTCACCTCTCTGCTAACTTTTAAACACAGACTAGCAAACACCACCAAGCTGAACCCTACAAGCATGCTGTCCCACAAGTCTGTCTCACTTCTCTGCTAACTTCTAACACAGACCAGCAAACTCCACCACAGATGCACGCTACAAGCAAGCTGTCCCTGAGTCTGCCTTACCTCTCTGCTAACTTCTAACACAAACCAGCAAACATCACCACAGCTGAGCCCTGCATGTAGGGTGCTTTGGGAAAAAGCACTTTCTACAAAGATTCTAAGCTCAAAACAGGGCCCTCCATTTTCTTCCGTTGTTAATATTGTATTTTCCCCTGTTCTCTCCCCTTGTATAGTGGTACTGAATATGTTGGCGCGTTACAAATAAATGATAATAATAATAATAACAATATTGGTATATATACACAGCCAAGTCACATTATTATGACTAGGCTAATATCCCGAATAACCTCTGTGTGCAGCACGGGCATCAGCTAGATGATGTGGTACTGAGTCAGTAGGATGCTGGAAGGTTGGCAAGGGTTTCTGGAGGCATGCAGACTGTAGTGGATCCAACAGTTGCTGCTGGACAATACCATCCTCTCCGGGGAAGACAGTCAACATGTATGGGTGTGCTTGATCTGCAAGGTGGGATAGATAACGTAATCATTTGAGAGAGAGCCTTCCAGAGGTATAAGTGGACCCAGACATTGCCAAGAGAACATTCCCCAGATCATAACGGTGCTGCCACCAGCTTCTGTTCTTCCTAAAATGGTTGCAAAGTGTTTGTTTTTGGAGGTTTTACTCCTGACACACCAAAGTCCACCAATTCGATGAAGCAGAAAACATGACTCATCAGAGAAGCCAATCAAAAGAGGTCCAATTTTGTTAATATTGTGCAAATTGAAGCTGTTTCTGATGATGATCCCTCATCAGCATGGGTGCAGTGACCACTCGTTTGCTTTGGAGCCCCATACGCAACAGGGTTCACTGTACTGTCATTTTAGACACATGGTTGGTAGGCCCCTGGTTTATTTGTATGGTGAGTTTCTCAAATGTAGCATGTCAGTTGGCCCTCACACATCTTCACAGCCGGTGTTCACTTCGGACATCGACACTTTGTGTTCTGCAGTTTTGCCGCCGTTTATTCGCAATGGTGCCATTTGTCCAGTCACGGTACACTTTAACCCACAGCAGAACACAAACAGTTCACAAACTGCACTCTTTCAGAAATACTGCCACCTTTGGCCTGAAAGCCAATGACCATTTCCTTTTCAAAGTTGGATAAAACGCACGTTTTATCCATGACAGCAATGACATGTTTGCAGAATGCCTACACATCACCTTACATTCTCACCAAGCAGCCATGTGCTGCTGACGTAACAAGTAGGCATAATAATAATGTGACTCAATCCTTTATATACATATATATATATATATATATATATATATATATATATATGTTATTTTTTTAAATCAGAAGCAGGTTATTTAAAAATATTTTCCATTTTTAGTGCTATTCAGGGCCTGATTTGCATTTTTAGTGCCATTGGAGCTTCCGCAAATGCAGCCCCTCGCTTTGGATCCGCATTTGCGAGCTCACAAAGCGTGACGACGATTCGTAGTTTGACAACTATTTTATGTGATTGGTAGATAGAGTGCCGGGAGACTTATGGACAGAAGTTCGAGGCATTATCCAGGAGGAATCAATAATTAACATCCCAAACAGAAAGAATAAGAAGGCAAAATGGTTGTGTGCTGATAATTTAGAAGTAATTAAGGAAAGGAAGAAAGGGAAATGCATTGGTGATTGGGAAAGATACAGTATTCTAGATTTGCTGGATTCTAGAGAGTAACAAGAAGAAATAAGGAATCATTCTTAAATGAGAAATGCAAGGAAAAAGAAGATAATACATGAGAAAGAAAATACATAAATTTCAAGGAAATTAAAGATATCAATGGAAACGTGCACCCAAAAATGGGTATGATCAAGATATATGTGGCATGGGTCTAACATAAACAGAATAAATTAAGAATAGGTGGCAAGAATATACAGGAGAACTTTACAGGAAGGACTGTAATATCACTGATATGTATTACAGTTTAGTCACTGATGTAGAGACAGGCATCTTGGAGAGCAAAGTGAAATGAGTCCTAAGAAGTACAGCAATGGCCATTGGATCGGAAAAAGGACAATTTATATTCTTATTCCAAAAAAGTAAGGGAGCTCAAAATCCTACAAACTATTCTCCAGCAATTTATGGAATGAGAAATGCCAGATGTACAAGCTGGATTAAGAAGAGCAGGAGGCAGCAAAGAAAAAATTGGCAAGATCTGGTGGATAATAGTAGAAAGCAAGGGAGTACCAGAAAAAAACATTTACTTCTGCTAAATTTACTCTAAAGCGTTTGACAGTGTACACCATATCAAACTGTGGCAAGTTCTTAAAGAAATGGGGATACCAAGAAACAACAGTTAGAATTAAGTATGGAGCATCTGACAGTTTTAAGATTGGGAAAAAAGTGTAATAAGGTGGTATATCATCCCATCTATTTAAATTATACAAAAAATACATAATGCTAAAGATGAATCAAAAGGTGAAATTAATATCAACGGAAGAAACATCAAAAACCTTAGATAAGCGAATGATAATACTATGATGGTCAAGTAGGTGGAGGAGGCGCTAAGAATCCTGTTGATAATGGTGAAAGAAGAAAGCTTAAAGTTGTTTTATATGAGAAAAACTAAGATTATGTCAACAAGTCCTATTAATCCTTAGCAAATAGTTTGGATTATGTGAAGGTATTGACAGATTTTATTTTCCTCAGAGCAGAAAACACTGTGGATAGTGACTGTAGCCAGGAAATCAAAAAAACTGTTATATTACAAATCAGTGCTATAAAGCTGCCTTCACCAAAGCAATTTAAGATCTTAACCTCTCATATACTATAAAACATCTCTACTGTAACATGAGGTTCTTCAGAACACAGATATAAAACTTAAAGAGACAGTTAATTCAGTACAATTTGGATAACACCACAGTAAAGACCTTCTAAAAGCATGTTGAAATACTTTTTACATTTTTTAAGTACTGTATGTGCATTTTTTACTGAGATAACCACACATTTTATTTTTTTATCTGTTGACATTTTTCTGCCTGCCTACTGCCTGATTCACAGCTCAGAGGGAGTGGTATTCCTCCTGCTTAATTACTTCAACCAATCAGGTTGAAGAGTGTATATCAATTGAAGTCTTTGAGAAATCACCCACTGAGTGCTGTTCAATGAATACAGCTCTTAATTCTTTTTTTTATCTTTTGCTATATATTGTTTTTTAAAACATAGCAATAATATGCAGATCATTATACACAGAGAACCCTCTATCCAGACCATGCACACATCTATACAAGTAACAAGCAGTAATATGCAGATCCTTATACACCACAACCCATCTATCCAGACCATGCACAAAGCTATACAAGTCACAAGCAGTAATATGTAGATCATTATACACAGAGACCCCACTATTCATTCCATGCACACAGCTATACAAGTCACAAGCAGTAATATGCAGATCCTTATAAACAGAGTCCTCTATCCAGACCATGCACACCCCTTGGCTCTATGTATGAAATTTAAACTGCTCAGTAGTATCCTAAGATCAAAGTGCAGGCAGGGAAACACACTGCTCATGGCAAGCTGTAGGGATACAACTCCCAACAGCTATCATGCAGAGTGCTTCCAGTTCCTGTTGAGAGGCATCAAATCTCTCTCCCAGTCAATAAGAAAGAGGCAGTCAGATTCTTCTGTGTGGGGAAGTATCTGATTGCTAGATCTTTCCCCGTAAAATTAAAGCACACTGTGCAGTGCGATGCAGTCATAGGCTGCATCACACACACACCTTTTTGCAAAAGCAAGAGCTGGTGGGAGGAATTAATTGGGTAAATTAGGTAACTGATCCATTAATAAATAAGTATATATATTTCATGTATAAGTACACAGTATACATAAACAAAATGTTTTATTATAAATGGATATAAAATAATATAATATTTAATACAATTATTTATTATAAAAAAATCAAGAGTAACCGCATATAAAATCCTATACTTTAGTCATAATTAAACGGCAGGCTGTGTATTAGATGAACGTTCTTGAGATGATTCTTGGTCATGCAGTCAGCACACTTCTATCCATCTCTAAAAAAGTCAAAGAAGTTCACCCTTGTGTAAGGTTTTTAAATGATTTGAGTGTAATCTCACCCCCTATCTATACATCACTTTTCTCTTTTCCTGTTGATGTTGAATAACCATAAATCACACAAACAGAAATGTTCACATTTCCACTAACACGCCATTTCTTTCTTTTTTTGCCCCTGGTGTTATTTTGTACATTACCTCTAACTCAATGATCACATCTCAATCACCCACACCAGCTGACTCTACCTTAACAACAATCTTGCTATTTACGACCAAACCCCTTCTGTAACACCCTCTTTATTGACCTTCTAACACATGTGTTCCTTCCATTCCAGAAATTAAAAATGCCTTAGTCTCCATCATAGTCCTCCTGCCTGCACAATCCAAATTCCACTATCCTTTCACATATGCTGTTTCACATATGCTCTTTTAAATGTTTAACCCTTGTCCTGTGCCACTCCCTACACTCTAAATCACTCTTAACCCTCATAGACCCATCGTGCACCCACAGATCCATCCTTTCCCTGTGTCCATGGACTCATACCATCCCTGTGTCAGTCGTTCCATCTCCTTCTTGTGCCAATAGATACCCATTCCCTTACAGTGCCAATATACTCACCCTCTCCATGCCTATAGTCCTATCCCCTGATGTCCATAGACCCATCCTGTCAATACACCCATAGATCCACCCCCTTTATGTGCCTATACAATCCCCTCTCTATATCCACAGACTCCACAGACTCATCTTTTCACTGTGCCCATAGAAACATGCCCTTCCTATGTCAATAGTGGGAATGGGGTAGGTGTCAAATATGAAACGATCCAATGAGATAAAAAACCCTCTTGCGTCTTCAAACCTCCTCACATCTCTCCCTTCACTGATATGATCAGCACATGCCTTAGGCACCAAGCTAGCAGGAACTAGTTGAAATCTCTAAAGTCTTCAACAACAAAAAAAGATTTATTTACAAAATGCTTTGTTCATGGCTTAAATAATTGCTAATCTTGTTATTTACATACTTCACAAATATATCACCTAAGCTGGAGTGGTCATTTAATGTAGCCTCTGACAATAGCAGCAACTATTCTCATTTTCCTTTTGGGCTCTGTCTTTTCGGCAACCTGTTCTGCTTTACCAATCTATAATTACAGGGAGTTTGTAATTTTTCTTAGCTCTATGCATAGAAATAAATTCATGTAAGGACTGATATTACTAGTGAAAGTGTGTCCGAAAATTATTTGTCTGTTTCTTGGCTTGTTTCTTTGTCTGGTTTTTGGATGCAGCAGCATTTGGTTAAACAGAATCTGACAAGTACTACCCACCCACCACTCAGGTGAGGGAGGAGTTCTGTTTATGTACAAACAAGGTATGAGGTGCCATCTCTTCTGTCTTGACACAGTCCAGCAGTGCATCGCTTAAATGATCACTGTAGTTTGATAAAACCTTCATATGGTTGTGTAGTATGTAAGAAATTATCAACAGGTATGCAAGACAGAAACATAAAAACATTTTTAGAAATCAAATATGTTATTTAGATGACTCTGATTGTATCATGGGGGATTCTATCTAGCACTACGAGTCTATGGCCTCCATTCAATTGCAAGCCCGCAGTTACCTTCATACCAGCAATAAGTCTGTGGGCTTGAAATTTGCAACAATTACAGAACGATTCAATTGATTAAGCTCTCAGCTACCTGGCCAAAAGCCTAAATCCTAAACCATGCACCCGTAAGTAGCATTTGAGCATGATCAATTAAGCAAGGCCGTAACTACCGATTTAGAAACAGCCAAAAGTAAATGAGACTGTCATCTGGAGGTTAAAAGTCAATCAGTTAGTGTTTAGAAGTCCGATATGCGATCAGACTTTTAATTCTGCAATGTATTAAATTATAAAAATTAATGACGATATTACTCTAGTCCATGTGGGTGGCCTGATATGTATTAACTCCTTGATTACCGAGATTGATATAACACGGAAATTAAATGTAAAAAATAAATAAAATTATTGCAGATTTGCGAGCTTGAGACTGTTGCGCAATTAATTATAATGTCTTAAGAACTTAATGACCGAAACACGTACAGCAAAAAACACAAAAAACTATGGAAAAAAAAAAAAAAATTACAGAAACATCACACACAGCACGTGGGGGCTGCCAGGACCTCTTTTAGCCAGTTTCGCCACCTCAAAATCGGATAAGCAAGAAAAAAAATGGCGGCGGAAAAAATGAAAACAAGGCTCAACGATCCCAAAGCTCATAAAACACTGACAAGGACGTACAACTTTTATTTACAGCCTTCGAAACGTAGAAAAAAATAATACAAGGTCGCAAAAATACGAGGTTAATGGACGAAATGCGTACATCTATATGTATAATATCACAAGTGTAATGAAATCCATCAAATGTCAAATATCAATGTCATGCTAGAGAATATATTTCTCTAAAGATTGTCTAGAGACATAATGCTGCAAAATCTAATCTAAACCATGAAGAGAAAAAAGCCCTGCACAATCTGCAAGAGGAAGCCCCCATTGTCATCAAGCAAGAAGATAAGGGGGAGGCAACATATGTACAGGAAGCTATGAGATTGATTAACGACACGGACACACACATACATCTAACATCTGACCTAACAGGAGAATGTTTGGTTTCTTATCATGAACTAATTGAAGAAGTAAATAACATCTGACCCCACAGAAGAATGTTTGGTTTCTTATCATGAACTCATTGAAGAAGTAAATAATTATAAAATCCTGAACTTAGTTATTTTGTTTATGCAATATAATAGGGTCCATAGTTTCCTCCATCATTACTACACTTGTTCACCGGTCTGACATCTACGGTTTGCAGACTCCCTAAATATTCTGATACTGCTGACTGCAACTGCTCCAGAACGGACACCATGTGTATAGGAGTGGTACATTTTGAGAATTCCTGAGTATTAAGAGAGGGAGACGACAAAGAAGAGAAAAGGACAGTAGAGACAGAGAAAATAACACCGGGAGCAAACAGAAGAGAGAGAAGTATATAGTATATACAATAGAGAAGAGATAAGAGATAGAAAAGAGTGGAGAAGAAGTGAGAGAAGTTAAGGTTTGAGAGAAGAGCATAAAGAAGAAAAAAGAGAGGCAAAACAAGCAAAGAAGATAAGAGAGAGAGAGAGAGAGAAGAAAAGAAAGGAAGAGAGGAAAATATAGTGGCAAAATGAAGAGATAACATGAAAAAGAAGACGAGATGATGAGGAATAGGCAGGGAAGAAAAGGAGAAGAGAGAGTTTGAGAACAAAATGGAAGATAATATATTGAGATGACATAACAAGATAACAGGGGAAGAAAAAGAGCTGAGAGGTAGAAGAATATGAAGGTAGAGAAAAAAGAAAGCATGAAATATGGGGGAAAGACAGCAAGAGGAACAGAGATAGAAAAAGGAGAGGCAACAGTGAGGTGAAAGAGAGAAAGGATAAGAAAAAAGGAAATAAGAGAGAACAGGATATGGAGAAAAATGGGCACAGGGGAAGAAAAGGGAGTAAGAGAGAATACATGGAGAAAAGAGATGGGGAAATGGAGTAAAGAGAAGAAGCCAAAAGGAAATAGGAAAGAAAATGTAAGAAGAGAAATGAACATTTTAGAGGGAGAGAAGGGAGTGAGAAAGTAGAGGAAGAAATGGGAAGACTTTGGGAGAGAAGAATGGACCGAATTAATGAGAAACTGAGAGTGGAAGGATTTAAGAAAATGTGAGCAGAGATAGATCAAAGAGAAGAGAGGATGGAAGGGAAAAGGGGGCTAAGAGCAAAAAGAAGAGAAAGGAGGGGGTGAAAAAAGGTAGAAGAATTGGAAAAACAAAAGGTCGGTGAAAGAGGGGAAGAATAAAAGGAGGAGAAATATCGGAAAGAGATAAAATGGAGAGACTCAGAAAGAAGGATGAAAGAGTTAGATAAAGGCAAGAGATAGACAGAAGTGGGAGACAGGCAAGGATGGGAGAGTGAGAGAATAAGCTGAGAAATATACAGGGTATGCGAGAAAGACAGAGGATAGAAGAAAAGCACAGAAGGTAGGAGAGAAAAATACAGGACATTTAGAGACAGAGGAGGGGACATGAGAGTAAGAGACAAAGGGAAAGAGACAGAGGAGGAGAGACAGATGGTATTAGAGAGAGAGATGAGGTAAGGAGAAAAAGGGTTGTCGACAGGCAGCAGATGGGAGAGAAAGAGACAGTGGGAATTAGAGGCAGGGAGAGTGGGGTGAATAGGAGAGAGATAAGGAGCTTAGAGAGGCAGAAGTGGGGAGAGATAAAGGTAGAGGATAGTTGGGGATCGGATGGATTAGAGACAGAGAGGGGGTAGAGACAAATTTGCAAGAGGGAGAGAAGAGAGAGGTGTGGGACAAACTCAGAGGGAACAGAGAAACAGGAAAGTAATGACATAGAGGACGAGAGAAAGATGTGGGAGAGAGAAAAATGGGGCAAAATAACAGGAGAAAGAGAATGGGGAGAGATGAAGAGGGGAAGACTGTTAGAGTGAGAGAAGAGGGAGACAAAGGGGGCATACAGAAAATGAGTGAGGAGTGAAAGAGGCAGATGATATTGCATACACAGATATTTATTATTCATTTAGATCAATTATTCGATTACATTTATCTAGTATAGTTTTTTTAATATATACAGCGCCTTGCAAAAGTATTCACCCCCTGTGGCATTTTTCGTGTTTTGTTGCCTCACAACCTAGAATTAACATGGATTGTTTGAGGATTTGCATCATTTTATTTACAGAACATGCCCACAACTTTGAAGACAGGAAGAGGGCAGTAGGCTGAGATTAGAGAGATGAAAGAAGATGCATAGGGGGATAAGGGGAGATGATGTAAAAGACTGAGGGGTTAGGGGAATTAGAGGGAGGTAGGGAAGATACCAGGCTATGCAGCTCATACAGCTCCTCAGGGGCCCAGAGTGATAATGTCAGAGAGGGGAGGGGCAGAGACATGAGGGAGACAGGACTAGCACAGAGAGAGTGACAGGGGGGAGAGACCAGAGGAGGAGAGAGAGACTGAGAGGGAGACAGGACTAGCACAGAGAGAGTGACAGAGGGGAGAGACCAGAGGAGGAGAGAGAGACTGAGAGGGAGACAGGACTAGCACAGAGAGAGTGACAGAGAGGAGAGACCAAAGGAGGAGAGAGAGACTGAGAGGGAGACAGGACTAGCACAGAGAGAGTGATAGAGAGGAGAGACAAGAGGAGAAAAGAGAGAGACTGAGAGGGAGACAGGACTAGCACAGAGAGAGTGACAGAGGGGAGAGACCAGAGGAGAAGAGAGAGACTGAGAGGGAGACAGGACTAGCACAGAGAGAGTGACAGAGGTGAGAGACCAGAGGAGAAAAGAGAGAGACTGAGAGGGAGACAGGACTAGCACAGAGAGAGACTCAGAGGGAGACAGGACTAGCACAGAGAGAGTGAAAGAGAGTAGAGACCAGAAGAGGAGAGAGAGACTGAGAGGGAGACAGGACTAGCACAGAGAGAGTGACAGAGGGGAGAGACCAGAGGAGGAGAGAGAGACTGAGAGGGAGACAGGACTAGCACAGAGAGAGTGACAGAGGGGAGAGACCAGAGGAGGAGAGAGAGACTGAGAGGGAGACAGGACTAGCACAGAGAGAGTGACAGAGAGGAGAGACCAGAGAAGGAGAGAGAGACTGAGAGGGAGACAGGACTAGCACGGAGAGAGTGACAGAGGGGAGAGACCAGAGGAAGAGAGAGAGAGAGACTGAGAGGGAGACAGGACTAGCACAGAGAGTGTGACAGAGGGGAGAGACCAGAGGAGGAGAGAGAGACTGAGAGGGAGACAGGACTAGCACAGTGAGAGTGACAGAGAGGAGAGAGACTGAGAGGGAGACAGGACTAGCACAGAGAGAGTGACAGAGAGGAGAGAGACTGAGAGGGAGACAGGACTAGCACAGAGAGAGTGACAGAGGAGAGACCAGAGGAGGAGAGAGAGACTGAGAGGGAGACAGGACTAGCACAGAGAGAGTGACAGAGGGGAGAGACCAGAGGAGGAGAGAGAGACTGAGAGGGAGATAGGACTAGCACGGAGAGAGTGACAGAGGGGAGAGACCAGAGGAGGAGACAGAGACTGGGGGGTGGAAAATGCAGGGGAGGGAGGAAAGGAAACCCAGTCCCCTTCAATTAAGCTGTGAGCTATCCTAGGTAGGTCACCCAAAATGTTCAGGACATAGTAGAGAGGTCAGACAAATCACTGTCCACTGGAGAAGAAACTGACAGCCCACTCCAGCATTTTTGCCATGAAAACCTCAAGCATTGTTATTATTATTATTATTATTATAGTTCAGACAAGGATAAATACAAATTAACAAATAGCAAAGCTAACAATACCTAGCTCCCCTAGGTCGGTAGTTACCTTATTCCCTGGTGTAACACTGAATAAATTGGAGATACTTGTAGCAAAGATTTGAGACCCTATTAATATATATATATATATATATATATATATATATATATATATATATATATATAAATTTATAGAGATTATAGAGAAAGAGAGATACGTATATATATATATATATATATATATATATATATACATATCCTTCTGGGTGTATGTATGTATGTATATACAGTATATACAAAATATATATATACATTAGTCTTTTGTGTATATATATATATATATATATATATATATTTATTTATTTATTTACAACAATACCTGGTGGGTACCTGATTCCCTTTTGCCTACATGTAAGAGGAAAGAGATCACAATGTGCATTAGCATGCTGCAATCTTCTCCTCTCCCTCCCCAGTACCTCCCCCTCAACTCCTGTGCCTATGCCTTTGGCTGTCAGGATAATTCTGATAGCCAGATCTCACAAGATCATACCAAATGATGTTGCGTGATCTTGTGAGAACTGCCTCTTAAAGGCGCAGAAGGTGAGGAGGAGACAAAGAAAAAAATTGTATTGCGCTAATGCTAATAAGCGCTAATGCGATTTGTGATGTCTCCTGTTGCTAGACACCAAGGAGAAGGTACCTATCACACCTACAATACAGGGGAGGTAGTACTGTTGAATGAATATATATATAGTAGCGAATTGCCCGTCAAAAAATGACGGCAATAAAATTGTAAGGTAGCTAATGCTGTTTGGTGTATAATAATGAAATATATAATACATTAATAAATGAATATACTTTACCTATTTTGAAGCATTGTGTTGAAGAGCTGGCAATCTGTTTTGATGTTGCTGCGCATTAGTGGTGTGGAGCTGCTGTTTAAGCGTGATGAATGTGTGTAGTGTAATAGTGTGCGTGCGCGAGAACAAACCGTTAGCGTAGTTGTGTACTTCCGCATTGTCGTAAAATGGCGGGTAATGTGTGGTATGCATCTTAGCGGAATATCCATAGGTCTTTTGTGGTGTTTTGCGAGTTTCTTGTGGTGTTTTGTGTGTTTAGAGTGCTGTAGCCTCGTTATCGTTTTGTTCGGCAGCTATTTTTTCTCTCGCTTAGAGAATTTTTTAGTGTCTAAACTCTTTTATTTTGAGTTAAATGAAGGTGTAAGTTGCTTTTTTGAGGTCCTGGATGCTTCCTCTTGATGTAGGTAAGCTTTTTATGTATGTGCTGTGTTTATTTATTGTGTTTTTAATTTTTTCATGTTCGCGGGTTGTGGCCGATTTTTGCGAGGTCGTAATGTGTGGTAACGTGTCTCGTATGTTTTTTGCGTTACGACGTGAAGTTTGCAAGTGTCGCAGTTGCTGGCAAGGAGCTCCTTATAAGGAGAGCAACGGCTCTGGCTGGCTCGCCTGCTCACAACTATATATGTGATATATATATATATATATATATATATATATATATATAATAAACAATCCTACACCCCTGATGGTGCCCCCTACAAAGGTGAGGTAATGAAAATACTAGCATCTCTAGTAAAGCCACGGAATTAGTTCAGTCATTTTATTTATCAGAAACCTTAATTTTACTTTTATGTTGGTTTTCTATAAGGATCAATCTAAGAAATGAACCACAATAAATAATTATATAAATTTAAAAAAAGGTACAAGTCATTTGATTTAAACAATTTATTTATTATAAAAAATATACTTAAATATGTGAATAACATAAACATTGTAACATAATATATAAAGAAATGGTGCATTAATTATTCTATACTACTGATTGTATACGAAAGTTGTATACGGTTGTATACGAAAGTCTATAGCCACTGAGGGTGAATCTTCCTCTTTTTGAAAGGCACCACTGCATATTTTTGTTCAACTGTCAGTGCTTTATTAGGAGGAGAATTGGGAGACCTCTTACGTTTTTCTTTCAGTCTTGCTGAGTCTTCCTCTGGATTGATGTTTATCGGACTTACTTTCCTTTTTTTGGCATTTTCATATACAATCTCATTACCAGCTTTAAAGTCTTCCTCAAGGTTTACAGCACGTATCTTTCTTGAGAGTTACTTGAGATTGATCTCTAATGCTGTGGAAGACATCTCAGCACCATCACCTGGATTCTATATTGACAATCCTTGGTCTTAAACAGATGTATCTGAACAATGTTCATCACCGCCCCCTCCACTAAACACAGCCTCATTAGTGGGACAGATAACAACCGGATCGTCACTTGATCATTTGCCATCCCCCTCCTCTCCGCTAAATACATCGTCATTAGTGGGAGAGATAACCACAAGATCGCCACTTGAAGATTGCTCATCATCACACTCCGCTCCGCTAAACACATCTTCATTATCCTCCTCTGAGCCAAACACAACTTTAATAGTTTATGATTGCGAGCGATAATGTCTGCTGATGAATCTTCGTCACTGGAACTTTGGTCCAAATTTTCATCTTTTATTTTTGCTATTGGTGTCTCTAAGGGCAAAAACTCATCAGTCGTCTTCCAGAAATTCCTTCATTTAAGTCATGACATCTAAACTTACAATGTCCCTTTTTCTTTTTGTCAAATAGACATAGACATAAAGGCAGACTGACAGGTAGAGATATAGATACAGAGAAACATATATAAAGATAAATATTATTATTATTGTTGTTGTTATTATCCACACCCACAAATTCCATTATACTGGGGTTAAGTACACATGTTAATTACATAGGAAAAACAATATTAAACAAACGACAAAAAGTGGGGGGCCTTGTTTTATAGTTTAAAATCTCACATACTGTATATATTTTGGGTGGAGACGAGACATATTATAATTCTGCTGATTCTGGGTAGGTTTGAACCAAGTTCTTACCAAGCCCAACCGAAGTAGCAGATCGTGACACATCCCATAATAATTATTTGTGCAAGGCAGTCAGAATTTAACCCAATATACCATTTAGACCCTTAAAATGACATCACTATGGTAATGTTTCAGACCTGATTGTCAAAAATGTGTGTCCTTGTAAACTTTTAAAATTTACAATAGTTGTAATAAAGATCCTGCCAGTTTTATCTGTCGCATTCCCACAGTGCAGTTAGAAGTTTCCTCTACAAAAATCACAAATAGAAGACAACTGCATATGAAAAGTAATACATCGGAGGCTGTGATTTGTTTGAAATAACAAAATGGCTTTGGTATAAATATGCCACAATGTTTATTAATATCTCTAACAAAGTGATCAAATTCATGTTTATAACAGAGAAACTAATAAAGTGCTACCATCTTTTTATAAGGAAAATAGAATAGGTTGCCTATAAGCCTTAGGAAGCCACTCTGCTGTTAAAGGACCACTGTAGATTAGCAAAAACATCACAATTGTGAAACATGCAAAAAAGTAACAACATTAGCAGCCAGGGGTGTAGGAGGCAAACAATTCTGGGGGGGGGGGGGGGGGGGTTACGTTTAAAGAAATGTGGACATGAGTGCCTTGACACAGCCAGTAGTAAATGAGACCATAATAAAAAAGTTTGCATCTGATTTACTCAGACAAGTAAAGTGTGTTTATTTCCTGTGTGCAGTGATTTGGTACAGGTGTACAAGTGTGGGCCTTGTGTGTGACTTTTTGCAGGAGGGAGTTCAAAGAAAAGGGTCAAATTGTAGTATTTTTTGTCATTTGTAATTATGAGTCAGTTCAGTGGCGATCTCACTCAGTGTACATCCTGTCACATGTATGAACTGCTGGAACAACTGATCCAGGGTCCATACCTCTGTGAGAGGTGTGAGCATGTTGCCTCTCTGGAAGCTCAGATTGGAGAACTGGAGAGGAGATTTGCAGCACTTAGTGATATTGCTCCACTGGAAAGGTCAATACTGAGTTGACAAGCACCAACACATTTGCCAGATTGAGTGAAACTGTTGGGGATATCCATTCAGGAATGGTAATGCCAGATAGAGCTGTTCCATCTAACAGCCGGGAGAACAGTTCTACTGGAGGAGTAGGATGGCAAAATAGGCAAAGAAACAGACAGGTTTTGGTGGTAGGGGACTCTATTCTTAGGAAGGTAGGAAGGGTGATTTGTCACCCAGATCCCAGCAATCAAACAATTTGCTGTCTCCCGGGTGCTCGGGTTTGGGTAGATAAATTATTGGGAGGGGCTGGAAATAAACCAACGTTATTGGCACATATTGGTACCAATGACAAAGTTAGTGGAAGATGGAGTCTCCTAAAGAATGATTGTAGATAATTAGGGAATAAGCTTAAGGCAAGGACCTGCAAGGTACCAGTGCCACGTGCTAGACCAGGGAGACAGAAGGAGTTTAGGGAGGTTAATGCGTGGCTAAAAAAGTGGTGCATTAAGAAGGGGTTTGACTTCTCACTTGGGTACAATCTCTATAGCCTGGATGGATTGCACCTTAATGTGCTAGGGGAAAGGATGGTAGAACGGCTGGGGGAGTTTTCAAAATAATAGGTGGGGGGAGGGACTAGATAGAATGAATGAGGTAGCAAGTGTAAAGGGGATAAGGAATTAACTAGTCATGTGGGAGGAAATGGGGGCAGGGTTAGTAAAGTCAATATGAAGGTAATGCTAAGTAACTCAAGTATAGTGGCAAGTACTCCAGAAGTACAGATTCATAACATAGGAGGTATGCTTGCTAATGTCAGAAGCTTGCCAGAAAAAAATATTAGCAGCAAATGAGAAATGGGATGTAATAGGCATTACTGAAACATGGTGGGATGACTGGACTGTTAATCTGGATGGTTATAACCTATTTAGGAAAGATCGGGGCAATTGTAAAAGAGACGGAAGGAATTGTCTGTTTGTTAAGCCTGAATTTAGGCCTATAGTCAGAGAAGATGTTTATGCTGGAACTAATGATAATATTGCATGTTTGTGGGTAGAGTTAAATAGCAGAGCAGCAAATTCAAAAATAATATTTATAGGAATATGCTATAAACCCCCAAATATAATTGAAAGTGAGAAAATGCAATTATTATTACAGATTGTAAATGCAGCTAAGCATGGGCAAGTTTTATTGATGGGAGATTTTAACTACCCTGAAATAAACTGGATGAGTGAAACTAACAGTTCAACTAAGGGGGTCAGGTTCTTGAGTACACTCAGCTATCAATATCTGGTCCAGGTTATACAAGAGCCTACTAGAAATTAAGCTATCTTAGATTTAGTCATCACAAACAATATTGATATGGTATCAAATGTTGAAATAGGGCAACCTTTGGGAAACAATGATCACAACACAGTCTCATTTGAGATTGAATTAAAAAAACTAAACTGTAAGGGGCCAACAAAAACTCTGAATTTTAAAAGGCAGATTTTAACAGTCTAAGGGCTACAATACAAAGTATAGACTGGGGCAGAAAACTGGCAGGTAAACATACTGAACATAAATAGACAACATTTAAATCATTACTAAATATGCATACTTATCACCATATACCATGTGGAAATAAAAGTAGAAGGAGTAAATTGCATCCAATGTGGCTTAACAATGATTTAAAGATCAAGATACAGAGTAAAAAACAGGAATTTAAATTATACAGACAAGAGGGGACAGAGACTGCTTTCTGGGAGTACAAGGAAATCAACAATACTTGCAAAAGGGCTAAAATAGAAAATGAAAAATGAGTTGCAAAGGGGAGTAAGACTAACCCTAAAATGTATTTTAAGTATATTAATGGGAAGAAGGCTAGGAAGGAAGCTTTAGGAACATTACAATGTGACACAGGCCATCTGACAGGAAAAGGCAGATGAGCTAAATAGGTTATTTTCTTCAGGATACACAAGAGAGGTACCAGTGATTTGGTCACTGCAACATAATGGGGCTACACTATCTTCACCTAATAATTGGTTAACGCAGGAAGAAATACAAAAGAGGTTGGAAAAAACAAATGTTAATAAAGCCTCAGGTCATGGTGGAATACATTAAAGGGTACTGAGGGAACTGGGTTCTGTAATATCCAAACCATTACATCTAATTTGTCAAGATTCACTCAACACAGTGTCTCTACCAGATGACTGGAGAAAGGTGTGATACCTATATTTAAAAAGGGAGCAAGAACAAATCAAGGGAATTATAGACCTGTAAGATTCACTTCTGTAGAGGGAAAGCTTTTAGAAGGGTTAATAAGGGATAATATACAAGAATCTGTCTATACAAACATGATTATAAGTAGGAGTCAACGTGGGTTTTTGAGGGATAGGTCATGTCAAACAAATCTCATTAGTTTCTATGAGGAGGTTAGTAGGAATCTGGATCAAGGCAACTCAGTGGATGTAGTCTTTTTTGATTTTGCAAATGCTTTTAAAACAGTGCCACATGGGAGACTATTGTGCAAACTAAGGGATACAGGAATTACAGTAAATCTATGCACATGGATTGAGAGCTGGCTAAAAGACAGAAAGCAAAGGGTTGTTGTACTAATGTGGTAAGTGGGGTTCCTCAGGGTTCAGTATTAGGTCCTCTCCTTTTTAACATATTTATTAATGACTTAGAGGTGGGACTGGAAAGTAGTGTCTCCATTTTAGCTGATGACACAAAGTTGTGCAAGGTAATTAAATAAGAAAATTATGTACTTTCCCCCCAAAGGGATTTGCATAAATTAGAGAGATGGGCAATTAAATGGCAGATGAGATGTAATATGAATACATGCAAAGCTATGCATCTGGGAAGAAAAAAAAGGCAGTGCAATTTATAATCTTAATGGAGCAAATAAAGGGGTACCAGATATTGAAAGGGATTTGGAAGTGCTTGTGGACAACCACCTAGGTAACAATTATCAATGCCAAGCAGCAGCTGCGAAGGCAAATCTTAGCATGTATTAGGAAGGGTATAGAAGCAAGGGAGGCAGATATAATTCTGCCACTATACTAATCTCTAGTACGCCCTCATTTGGAATATGGAGTACAGTTTTGGGCACCACTTCATAAAAAGGACATTTTAGAGCTGGAAAGGGTACAGAGGAGGGCAACACAAC
Source organism: Discoglossus pictus (assembly GCA_027410445.1). Classification (NCBI taxonomy): domain Eukaryota; kingdom Metazoa; phylum Chordata; class Amphibia; order Anura; family Alytidae; genus Discoglossus; species Discoglossus pictus. The sequence goes on along the minus strand of CM050167.1, from coordinate 83,258,460 downwards.
TAATATGGGGAATGGAGGTGATAAGTTATGAAGAAAGACTAACCAAAGTAAGCTTATTATCTCTAGAAAAAAGGCGTCTAAGAGGAGATATGATTACCTTATATAAATACATCCAGGGTCAGTATCAGTATAAAGATTTGTCAAGGGAGCTTTTTGTGCCAAGAGGTTTTCAACTGACAAGAGGACATCCCTTGAGGTTAGAAGTAAAAAGATTCCAGCTGCGAAGGCAAATAAAATATTAGCATGTATTAGGAAGGGTATAGAAGCAAGGGAGGCAGATATAATTCTGCCACTATACTAATCTCTAGTACGCCCTCATTTGGATATGGAGTACAGCTTTGGGCACCACTTCATACAAAAGACATTTTAAAACTGGAAAAAGTACAGAGAAGGGCTACAAAACTAATAAGGGGAATGCAGGGACTAAGTTATGAAGAAAGACTAGCCAAATTAAACTTAATTGCTCTAGAAATTAGACGTCTAAGAGGGGATATGATTACCTTATATAAATACATCCAGGGTCAGTATAAAGATTTGTCAAGTAAGCTTTTAGTGCCAAGAGGTTTTCAACTGACAAGAGGACATCCTTTGAGGCTAGAAGTAAAAAGATTCCACCTTAAAGAAAGAACTGGTTTCTTCACAGTAAGGGTGGTTAATCTGCGGAATTCTCTAACAAAAGTGATGGTGACAGCGGATTCGATAGATAACTTTAAAAAGGGATTGGACATATTTTTAAATAAAAAGGGCATTCAGGGTTATCCTGGTTAATTAGAGAATGAATATTGATGCAGGGAGGAGTCTGATCACCAGTATCTGGGGTAAGGAAGGAATTTTATTTTTCCCTTTTGAGACAATTGGCAAAGTTTCACTTGTTTTTTTTTTCTTCTTGCCTTCCTCTGGATCAATTACCAATCAATCTGCATATTGCAGATCAGAAGAAATCTTAAAAGGTTGAACTTGATGGGCTAAATGTATTTTTTCAACCCCAATTACTATGTAACTATATAACTATGACGTCAGTAATACATGGAAGTTAAACGTACTCTGCAATCAGCGTTTAAGAATTAATTAGTGCCAATAAGTAATATTTGCCGGGCTCACAATCTAGCACTCTATAAAATGCATTAGATCATCTGTTCTAGACCATGTTGTTTTCATTATATGTGTTAACCCCTTAAGTCTCAGGATCGATATTACACAGAAATAACTTTTACAAATATTTTTTTAAATTGCATATTTGTGGGTTTGAAACTGTTGTGCAATTAATTATTATGTCTTTCCATACCTTCCCACGCTTTTAAAGTACAGCATTGTGTGTTTAATTGCCGCTGCAGCTTTGATAAGTGTTTGAAACATCCATTGCAAGTCCTATTAAGTACTCTTAATATTTTTGAAAGAATCTTGATACTTTTTTCAGTTGCGGGTCAGACTTTATTTGCGAGCTAGAGATCTAATAGAATATTCACTTTGTATTACTTTAATTATTCAGAGCTCGTAATATTTGAGCTGTGCTAAAACCAGTGGAGTTCTAATGCCAAATTTTCCTCTTTGGCTGGCCCGAAATGAGGGCGGAGAACTCATAATCAATTGTGAGTAGCTAATAGAATATGTGGCAATATAAAGAGCGAATTTAAGTATGTATAAATGTATGAATTAGGCAATAGAATAGGGACCCAGTCTCCTCCATCACTACACTTGTTTACCGCTTTGACATCTGCGGTTTGCAGACTCCCTAACTCTTCTGATACTGCTAAATGCAACTACTCCAGACCAGACACCAACTTCCTCACATGAGAGAAGAAAAGAAAGGAAGACAGGAAAATATAGAGGAAAAATTGTGTAAAAAGTGAGAGATAATACATGGAAAAGAAGATAAAGACAGGAATGGAAGAATAGATAATGAGGAATAGGCAGGTAACAAAAGAGAGAAGTTAGGGTTTGAGAACAGAAGAGTGGAAGAGAATATATTGAGATAACATTACAAGATAACATGAGAAGAAAAAGAGCAGAAAGGTAGAAGAACATGTTGGGAGAGAAAAGAGAAAGCATTAAATATGGGGGAATTGACAGCAAGAGGAAAAGAGATAGAAAAAGGAGAGGCAAAAGTGAGAAGGGGAAGGAGAGAAAGGATACGAAAAAAAGGGACAAGAAGAAAAGGGGGAAGAAAGAGGAGTAAGAGAGAATATATGAAGAAAAGAGAAGAGGCCAAAAGGGAATACGGAAGAAAATGTAAGTGAAAGAGAGAACATTTTAGACACAGAAAGGGGTTAGAGACTAATTGGGAAGAGGGAGAGAAGAGAGAGGGTGGGACAGACTGAGAGGGAAGAGAGAAACATAGGAAAGCAATGGCAGACAGAGGACAGGAGACAGATGTGGGCGAGAGAAATATGGGGAGAAAATAAAGAGAGTGGGGAGAGAAAGACGAAGAGGGAAAGACGGTTAGAGTGAGAGAAGAGGGAGACAACGGGAGACATAAAAAATGAGAAGGGAGTGAAAGAGAAAGATGGGGTTAGATATTGAGAATGGGGAAAGAATCACAAGAAGGTAAGACAGATACATGGAGGTGGACTGGAGTAAGAGGAGGGAGATGAGAGATTGGAGTAAAGTGGTTAGGGTCACAAATAGAAGAGAAAGACACATAGGAAAAAATAAAAAGCCATGGGGAGGGGAGAGAGTCAGGAGTGAGACAGCAGAGGCAGACAGATGAGGAGCAAGAAAGACAGGGGGAAGAAAATACATGAGGGAAAGGGTGAGAGAGAAAGAGGGGAAAAGAGAGAGGGAAGAGACAGATATAAGGAAGATAAACAGATAAGTGAGGGGACCAGAGAATGAGGAGGTAGAGAAAGACATTGAAAGTGAGAGAGACAGTGGGAGGATATAGACAGAGGGTAAGAGAAATATACGTTTAGCGAAAGAGATAGAGGAGAGAGATATGGAGAGAAACAGACTGACTGAGGGGGAGAGAGACTGATTGAGAAAGTAGAGGCAGAAGAGACAGTTGAGGACCAGAGACAGAGAAGGGGGAGACAGAGGGAGCAGAGAGGGAATAGGGAGAGAAAAACAAAATGGTGAGCAAAAGACAGGAAGATGGTAGGAGGCTTAGGTTATAGAGATGAGAGAAGATACATAGGGGTTAAGGGGAGATGAGGTAAAAGACTGAGGGGGTGGGAGAAATAGAGTGAGGTGGGGAAGATACCAGGCTATGCAGCTCATACAGCTCCTCAGGGGCCCAGAGTGATGATGTCAGAGAGGGGAGGGGCAGAGACATGAGGGAGACAGGACTAGCACAGAGAGAGTGACAGAGAGGAGAGACCAGAGGAGGAGAGAGAGAGACTGAGAGGGAGACAGGACTAGCACAGAGAGAGTGACAGAGGGGAGAGACCAGAGGAGGAGAGAGAGAGACTGAGAGGGAGACAGGACTAGCACAGAGAGAGTGACAGAGAGGAGAGACCAGAGGAGGAGAGAGAGACTGAGAGGGAGACAGGACTAGCACAGAGAGAGTGACAGAGGGGAGAGACCAGAGGAGGAGAGAGAGACTGAGAGGGAGATAGGACTAGCACAGAGAGAGTGACAGAGAGGAGAGACCAGAGGAGGAGAGAGAGACTGAGAGGGAGACAGGACTAGCACAGAGGGGAGAGACCAGAGGAGGAGAGAGAGACTGAGAGGGAGACAGGACTAGCACAGAGAGAGTGACAGAGGGGAGAGACCAGAGGAGGAGAGAGAGAGACTGAGAGGGAGACAGGACTAGCACAGAGAGAGTGACAGGGGGGAGAGACCAGAGAAGGAGAGAGAGACTGAGAGGGAGACAGGACTAGCACAGAGAGAGTGACAGAGGGGAGAGACCAGAGGAGGAGAGAGAGACTGAGAGGGAGACAGGACTAGCACAGAGAGAGTGATAGAGAGGAGAGACCAGAGGAGGAGAGAGAGAGACTGAGAGGGAGACAAGACTATCACAGAGAGAGTGACAGAGGGGAGAAACCAGAGGAGTAGAGAGAGACTGAGAGGGAGAAAGGACTAGCACAGAGAGAGTGACAGAGGGGAGAGACCAGAGGAGGAGAGAGAGACTGAGAGGGAGACAGGACTAGCACAGAGAGAGTGACAGAGGGGAGAGACCAGAGGAGGAGAGAGAGACTGAGAGGGAGACAGGACTAGCACAGAGAGAGTGACAGAGGGGAGAGACCAGAGGAGGAGAGAGAGACTGAGAGGTAGACAGGACTAACACAGAGAGAGTGACAGAGGGGAGAGACCAGAGGAGGAGAGAGAGACTGAGAGGTAGACAGGACTAGCACAGAGAGAGTGACAGAGGGGAGAGACCAGAGGAGTAGAGAGAGAGACTGAGAGGGAGACAGGACTAGCACAGAGAGAGTGACAGAGGGGAGAGAACAGAGGAGGAGAGAGAGACTGAGGGGGAGACAGGACACGCACAGAGAGAGTGACAGAGAGGAGAGACCAGAGGAGGAGAGAGAGAGACTGAGAGGGAGACAAGACTATCACAGAGAGAGTGACAGAGGGGAGAGACCAGAGGAGGAGAGAGAGACTGAGAGGGAGACAGGACTAGCACAGAGAGAGTGACAGAGAGGAGAGACCAGAGGAGGAGAGAGAGAGACTGAGAGGGAGACAAGACTATCACAGAGAGAGTGACAGAGGGGAGAGACCAGAGGAGGAGAGAGAGACTGAGAGGGAGACAGGACTAGCACAGAGAGAGTGACAGAGGGGAGAGACCAGAGGAGGAGAGAGAGACTGAGAGGTAGACAGGACTAACACAGAGAGAGTGACAGAGGGGAGAGAACAGAGGAGGAGAGAGAGACTGAGGTGGAGACAGGACTAGCACAGAGAGAGTGACAGAGGGGAGAGACCAGAGGAGGAGAGAGAGACTGAGAGGGAGACAGGACTAGCACAGAGAGAGTGACAGAGAGGAGAGACCAGAGGAGGAGAGAGAGAGACTGAGAGGGAGACAAGACTATCACAGAGAGAGTGACAGAGGGGAGAGACCAGAGGAGGAGAGAGAGACTGAGAGGGAGACAGGACTAGCACAGAGAGAGTGACAGAGGGGAGAGACCAGAGGAGGAGAGAGAGACTGAGAGGTAGACAGGACTAACACAGAGAGAGTGACAGAGGGGAGAGACCAGAGGAGGAGAGAGAGACTGAGAGGGAGATAGGACTAGCACAGAGAGAGTGACAGAGAGGAGAGACCAGAGGAGGAGAGAGAGACTGAGAGGGAGACAGGACTAGCACAGAGGGGAGAGACCAGAGGAGGAGAGAGAGACTGAGAGGGAGACAGGACTAGCACAGAGAGAGTGACAGAGGGGAGAGACCAGAGGAGGAGAGAGAGAGACTGAGAGGGAGACAGGACTAGCACAGAGAGAGTGACAGAGGGGAGAGACCAGAGGAGGAGAGAGAGACTGAGAGGGAGATAGGACTAGCACAGAGAGAGTGACAGAGGGGAGAGACCAGAGGAGGAGAGAGACTGAGAGGGAGACAGGACTAGCACAGAGGGGAGAGACCAGAGGAGGAGAGAGAGACTGAGAGGGAGACAGGACTAGCACAGAGAGAGTGACAGAGGAGAGAGACCAGAGGAGGAGAGAGAGACTGAGAGGGAGACAGGACTAGCACAGAGAGAGTGACAGAGGAGAGAGACCAGAGGAGGAGAGAGAGACTGAGAGGGAGACAGGACTAGCACAGAGAGAGTGACAGAGGGGAGAGACCAGAGGAGAAGAGAGAGAGACTGAGAGGGAGACAGGACTAGCACAGAGAGAGTGACAGAGAGGAGAGAACAGAGGAGGAGAGAGAGACTGAGGGGGAGACAGGACTAGCACAGAGAGAGTGACAGAGGGGAGAGACCGGAGGAGAGAGAGGGACTGAGAGGGAGACAGGACTAGCACAGAGAGAGTGACAGAGGAGAGAGACCAGAGGAGGAGAGAGAGACTGAGAGGGAGACAGGACTAGCACAGAGAGAGTGACAGAGGGGAGAGACCAGAGGAGGAGAGAGAGACTGAGAGGGAGACAGGACTAGCACAGAGAGAGTGATAGAGAGGAGAGACCAGAGGAGGAGAGAGAGAGACTGAGAGGGAGACAAGACTATCACAGAGAGAGTGACAGAGGGGAGAGACCAGAGGAGGAGAGAGAGACTGAGAGGGAGGAAGGACTAGCACAGAGAGAGTGACAGAGGGGAGAGACCAGAGGAGGAGAGAGAGACTGAGAGGTAGACAGGACTAACACAGAGAGAGTGACAGAGGGGAGAGACCAGAGGAGGAGAGAGAGACTGAGAGGTAGACAGGACTAGCACAGAGAGAGTGACAGAGGGGAGAGACCAGAGGAGTAGAGAGAGAGACTGAGAGGGAGACAGGACTAGCACAGAGAGAGTGACAGAGGGGAGAGAACAGAGGAGGAGAGAGAGACTGAGGGGGAGACAGGACTAGCACAGAGAGAGTGACAGAGAGGAGAGACCAGAGGAGGAGAGAGAGAGACTGAGAGGGAGACAAGACTATCACAGAGAGAGTGACAGAGGGGAGAGACCAGAGGAGGAGAGAGAGACTGAGAGGGAGACAGGACTAGCACAGAGAGAGTGACAGAGAGGAGAGACCAGAGGAGGAGAGAGAGAGACTGAGAGGGAGACAAGACTATCACAGAGAGAGTGACAGAGGGGAGAGACCAGAGGAGGAGAGAGAGACTGAGAGGGAGACAGGACTAGCACAGAGAGAGTGACAGAGGGGAGAGACCAGAGGAGGAGAGAGAGACTGAGAGGTAGACAGGACTAACACAGAGAGAGTGACAGAGGGGAGAGAACAGAGGAGGAGAGAGAGACTGAGGTGGAGACAGGACTAGCACAGAGAGAGTGACAGAGGGGAGAGACCAGAGGAGGAGAGAGAGACTGAGAGGGAGACAGGACTAGCACAGAGAGAGTGACAGAGAGGAGAGACCAGAGGAGGAGAGAGAGAGACTGAGAGGGAGACAAGACTATCACAGAGAGAGTGACAGAGGGGAGAGACCAGAGGAGGAGAGAGAGACTGAGAGGGAGACAGGACTAGCACAGAGAGAGTGACAGAGGGGAGAGACCAGAGGAGGAGAGAGAGACTGAGAGGTAGACAGGACTAACACAGAGAGAGTGACAGAGGGGAGAGACCAGAGGAGGAGAGAGAGACTGAGAGGGAGACAGGACTAGCACAGAGAGAGTGACAGAGGGGAGAGACCAGAGGAGTAGAGAGAGAGACTGAGAGGGAGACAGGACTAGCACAGAGAGAGTGACAGAGGGGAGAGACCAGAGGGGAAGAGAGAGACTGAGGGGAAGACAGGACAAGCTCAGAGAGAGTGACAGAGGGGAGAGACCAGAGGAGGAGAGAGAGACTGAGAGGGAGACAGGACTAGCACAGAGAGAGTGATAGAGGGGAGAGACCAGAGGAGGAGAGAGAGACTGAGGGGGAGACAGGACAAGCTCAGAGTGAGTGACAGAGGGGAGAGACCAGAGGAGGAGAGAGAGACTGAGGGGGAGACAGCACTAGCACAAAGAGAGTGGCAGAGAGGAGAGACCAGAGGAGGAGAGAGAGACTGAGAGGGAGACAGGACTAGCACAGTGACAGGAGACCAGAGGAGGAGAGAGAGACTGAGGGGGTGGAAAAAACAGCTTGAAATGCTGGTGACGGAAGAAAGGGAACCCAGTCCCCTTCAATGAAGCTGTGAGCTATACCATGTAGGTCACCCGAGATAGGCAGGTCATAGGAGAGAGATCAGATAAATCGATGTCCACTAGAGAAGGAATTGGCAGCCCACTTCAGCATTTTTGCCAAGAAAACTTTATGGACAGGCAAAACAAGACACATGAGGTGCCTGGTGTGCTGCAGTCCATTGAGAGTTGGACACAACTGAACAACTAAACAACAACAATCTTTATGCCAACTTTGATACACTGCAGTACTTTTACAAATACAGTTTTGGGGACAGATAATTGTGCCACAAACCTTGGGCTTTTGATTTTGAATATGTTTAGACCTGATTACTATTATTTTTGCTAGCCAACTACCACACTTTACTACTCCTACCTGTGAATTCATTATTATGAAAATATACTGATTTCACTGCACTATACCCACGCATGATTTACATATAGTACGTTCTCTTTGGATATTTGTTGGGAACATTCCCATAATAATAATAAGCAACTTATGTGATGTCAGCATCCAGGTTAGTTTTTGTATATATTTGTATATACTATTTTAATCATCGTTTTTAATTATTATTGGTCAAGAAATTTCTTATTCTGTATTTAAATAAGAGTTAAGTTTTATTGCTACAGATGTACGCTTGTTTACTTCCATTCAATACAAGTGATGTACACATTATAACCCTTGGGAGATATTATCTACTAGTCCAAATAAAAAGGTGTTCTTTCTCCTTTTGTTTCTACTGAGTTTAGTATCTCCAGAGATTGTGTTATAAATTCCGGTATTGGACCCATAATGACTGTTACTTACTTAGGACTCCATTCACTTCCAAGCCCGTAATTGCCGTCATACAGCCCATATGTCTGCAAGTTAAAAACGTGCTACTGTTAAAGATGTATTTAATTGCTCACGCCCGCAATTACAGGGCCGAAGGCTAAAACCATAAACCATGAACCCGTAAGTAGCATTTCAGGGCATGATCATAATCAATTAAGCAAGCCCCTAAGTGACAATTTAGATAGAGCTAATAGTAAATGAGACCGTCATCATGACGCCAGTAACACATGGAGTTTAGACTAAAATCAAATAATGTTTAGAAGTCCAATTTGTGATCGGACTCGCAATCCAGAAATGTAGAAATCCATAATAATTAATAAATCATCTGTTCTACTTCATGTGGGTGGTTTGATGTGTATTAACTCCTTAATTCCTGTGATCAATATAACGCGAAATAAAACGTAATTTTTTTTATTTTTTTATTGCAGATTTGTGAGCTTGATGATATTGTACAAATATTTCTAATGCCTTTCATTGTTTTCCCAGTATTCTTAGGTACAGTATTGTTTGTTTATTTGCGTTTACAGTGTTTCCAACAGGTGTTTAACCCTCTTGCGAGTCCTATCTAGTAGTCGTAGGATTTTTTTGTCACATTTGCCATTTACGGGTTAGAAGGCAATTGCAGGCTTTTTCAATTGTTGCAATTAAATATGAATTTTTCGTCTTTAGGACTGGCAGCATTTGTGGCCTTGAAACATCAAAGGAGGAGATAGGACAAAGTTACGTTTTTTGACAACCGCAGAGATTTTGAGCCTGTAACTGGCAAATCGATTGCGGGTAGCTAAAAGAAGACAATTAAATAGCAGTAACATTTACAGGCTTCAGTAACTGTGATATTTACAATTAAATGGGAGGCCTTAGTTCAGATTTCTGTATGTATGGGTATGTAGGGTAATACTGTGTAAAGAAGTGTGCTGTTTCTCTTTCATTTTTACACTGCCATATTATTTAGCAGAATATTCAGTTATTGATTTATAGAAATGATGATTCTAAAATAGGAGGTATAGATGATAAAATAACAGTAATTTGCAAAAAGCACATCTATAGGTATATTTACTACAATACCTGGTAGGTACCTTATTTTTTTGTGTCTACCAGTAAGAGGAAAGAGATCACAATGTGCATTAGCTCGCTGCAATCTCCTCCTCTCCCTCCCCAGTACCTCCCCCTCAACTCCTGTGCCTATGCCTTTGGCTGTCAGGATAATTCTGATAGCCAGATCTCACAAGATCACACAAGATTATGTTGCGTGATCTTGTGAGAACTGCCTCTTAAAGGTGCAGGCAGTGAGAAGGAGGCAGATAAAGAAACTGTATTGCGCTAATGCAATTTGTGACCTGTCTCATCCTGATGCTAGACACCAAGGATAAGGTACCTACCACTCCTACAATAAAGGGGAGGTAGGTATTGTTGAATATATATATACTAGCGAATTGCCCGTCAAAAAATGACGGCAATGAAATAGTAAGGTAGCTAAATTAGTAAATGAATATATTGTACCTATTTTGAAGCATTGTGATGAAGAGCTTGCAATCTGTGTTGATGCTGCTGCAGCATTAGTGGTGTGGAGCTGCTGTATAAGCATGCTGAATGTGTGCAGTGTAACACTGTGCGTGCGCGAGACCAAACCGTTAGCGTAGTCGTGTACTTCCGCATTGGTGTAAAATGGCGAGTAATGTGTAGTATAGGTCTGTATCGGAATATCCGTAGGTGTTTTGTGGTGTTTTGCGAGTTTCTTGTGGTGTTTTGCGAGTTTAGAGTGCTGTAGCCTCGTTTTCGTTTTGTTCGGCGGCCATTTTTTCTCTCGCTTCGTTTTTTTTTTAGTCTCTAAACTGTTTTATTTCGAGTAAAATCGAGGTGTAAGTTGCATTTTTGAGGTCCTGGGTGCTCCCTCTTGGTGTAGGTAAGTTTTTTATGTATGTGCTGTGTGTATGTATTGTGTTTTAAATGTTTGTATGTCGGCGTGTTGCGTCCGATGTTTGCGAGGTCGTAATGTGTGGTAACGTGTTTCGTACGTTGTTTGCGTGCCTCGTAAAATTTAGCGAGTGTCGTAATTTGTGTGTCGTGTTTTTGGAGTAGCGACGTGAATTTTGCGAGGGTTTGAGGCCCTTGCCCAGTGACCTCGCCAGCAACTGAGTCCCTCGCTTCGCGAGGGGCCTCAGTTGCTGGCATGGAGCGCCTTCGGCGCTCCATGCCAGCAACTGAGACCCGTGCCCAGTGACCTCGCCAGCAACTGAGGCCCTCGCTTCGCGAGGGGCCTCAGTTGCTGGCATGGAGCGCCTTCGGCGCTCCATGCCAGCAACTGAGACCCGTGCCCAGTGACCTCGCCAGCAACTGAGGCCCTCGCTTCGCGAGGGGCCTCAGTTGCTGGCATGGAGCGCCTTCGGCGCTCCATGCCAGCAACTGAGGCCCTTGCCCAGTGACCTCGCTACGCGAGGGCCGCGGCTCGCTGCGCGAGCCGCGGCCCTCGCTTCGCGAGGCCCGCGGCTCGCTACGCGAGGGCCGCGGCTCGCTTCGCGAGCCACGGCCCTCGCTTCGCGAGGGCCGCGGGCTCGCTACGCGAGCCCGCAAGCGTGAGCAACGACTCGTACGCTCACAACTATATATGTGATATATATATATATATATATATATATATATATATATATAATTATGTATTTATTTATTTAAAATAAACCATCTAGTCCTACACCCATGATGGTGCCCCCAACAAAGGTGAGGTAATAAAAACACTAGCATCTCTAACAAAACCAAGGAATTAGTTCAGTCATTTTATTAATCAGAGACCTTAATTTTACTTTTCAGTTAGTTTGCTATAAGAATCAATCTAAGAAATGAACCAAAATACATAATTATACAAATATAAAAATGGCCACAAAACAATTAATTTAAACAACTTATTTATTATCAAAAAATATACTTAAATATGTAAATAACGTAAATATTGTAATATAATATATTTAAAAAATGTCACATTGACCATTCTATAATACTGATGTTTTATACGAAAGTCTATAGCCACTGAGGGTGAATCTTCCTCTTTTTAAAAAGGCACCACTGCATATTTTTGTTCAACTGTCAGTGCTTTCTTAGGAGGGGAATCAGGAGACCTCTCATGTTTTTCTTTTAGTCTTGCTGAGTCTTCATCTGGGATGATGTTTATCAGACTTATTATCTTTTTTGGGGCATTTTTATCAACAATCTCATTACCAGCTTTAGAGTCTTCCTCAAGGTTTATGGCAAGTCTCTTTCTTGAGAGTTGCTTGGGATTGACCTCTAATGCTATGGAAGACATCTCAGCACCACTCTATTGCCAATTCTTGGTCTTGAACAAATGTACTTGAACAATGTTCATCACCGCCCTCTCCGCTGAACACAGCCTCATTAGTGGGACAGATAAAAACAGGATCGTCACTTGAAGACTGTTCATCCTCCTCCTCTGAGACAAACACCTCTTTAATAGTACGAGCGATAATGTCTGCTGATAACTCTCCATCACTGGAACTTTGGTCCAAATTTTCATCTTTTATTTTTGTTATTTGTGTCTCTAAGGGCAAAAACTCATCATCAGTGCTATCTTCAGAGTTGTCTTTCGAAGATTCCTTTATAGGAAAAAACACTCTCGACCAGAAGAACAGTTCTGGATCATCTTCCTGGCAGATCAGCCATGGTGATGCTGCAATTTGAGTCACATGTCTGTAGAGTTAAACCTTACAGAATACAGTAATCAAAATAGTACATTGATGCATGGAGTATGGAAATGCCCAAATTCTGAAAATGTATGGGATAAAATCAATCAAATTCTATCTTAGGTTCTCAAAATGAGCATTAATCCAGAATTACAACATTGTCTCCTGGGTTATTTTAACTGATTTTGTATAGGCTACTACATGTACTACATATACATAACTATTAGATGGTTACAAAAATATTTCTCTGTCATCTTATACATGGAATAAATAATACTTTAATCATGTAAAAGCTGTCTGGTACTTGAAATGACGGTAGATAGAATTAAAAGGATTTGGACACCATGGCTATGTTCAAAATATCCTAAACATCTGATTCCTTATCTAGATTAGGATGGAGACATGACAGAAATGTTACTCCATTGAATTGAAAACAGTATTAATATGTACAACATATACATTTGGATAAAGGTTGTATTATGATTGAAAAGTGTTGGACAAAAGAGAACATGTGAATGAATTGTACCATTGTAACATGTTGGATTTACCTGTTTAGGATTAATATTCTGAGTTTACAAAGTGAGCTTGGGTTGTCATTATTAATGTGGCAATGTAGTATCTTGCACAACGGTGCATATAGTCAGAGCTAGGGGACCTATGGAGAATAAGGAATGCAAAACCTCAGAAGATACATGCTTTTAAATTGTGTCATTGTAATGTTGTCTTAATGTTTTCATCTTGAGTCACAACATCTAAACTTACAATGTCCCTTTCTCTGTCTGTGTCAAATAGAAATAAAGATATATAGAAATAAAGGCAGACTGACAGGTAGAGATAGAGATAAAGAGATAAATAAATATGAAGATACGTATTATTTTTATTGTTGTTATTATCCATTATTTGTAATGCACCCACAAATTCCATAGTGCTATACAGGGGTTAAGTACAAATGTTAAGTACATAGGAAAAACAATCTTAAACACACAACAAAAAATGGGGGCACTAATTTTTAGTTTAAAATCTTACATATATGGTGCTTTTTTCTAAGATTGAAAAACTCATAAACTTACAATTTAAATGGAGTGGTAGAGTCAGAAACCTTTGCAAAAATGGCAGATAAGAGTTTTGACAAGGAAGAGAGAGAAAGTTGAGTGTGATAGAGAATGAATTAGAAGGGAAGATAAATATGTTGCTGTAAGCCAGGCATTTAGTTTACCTGTTCAGAAGATGTACTAAGTTGGGAAAAGGTTTCCATTTAGTAGGAAAGAGAAATCTGATTGGGGGGGCTTTGTGAAACAGTAGTGCTAGTATGCAGTTTGTTATCTTTTGCTAGTGGGTGTTTTGTGTCAAAACGCAGGTGAGAGTGCTGAGCGATACAAATATGGGTATGGTGGGTGAAAACGAGACATATTAACATAGCATATGCTTCTGATTGGTCAGGTGCAAGTGATTTCCATGCCCCTATAAATAAAGTGGGTGAAGGACTGTGAGGGAGGGACGTTTGCTTAAGAATTTTCTTAGATTGTACCCCAGAACAGGAGAAGCCTGGCTGGTGATTAGATAAAGGTTTCTGAAAATTTTTAGGGAATGATATTTAGCTATAAATAATTTTTATCTTGCAAAAAAGTATAACGGTCATACATTAGTAGCAATATTAATAATGACATTGTCTTCTGTAATGGATCAACATAAATAGCACTGTTCTTACCAGTAGGTGTGCAGTAAGTAAGTAACTTATGGGCCTCATTAAATTCCAGCCTCGAAAGTCCAACGTGTAGCACGTAAGGGCTGCGTGCTTGAAATTTGGCTGTTTTAGGTCACTATTAAAGTGCTGCGAGCTACGAGTGAGAGACGATATTTTGTAAACCAGTTCTCGGCCGTCGTAGTTGCATGCTCGAATGCAAACAATTAAGCAAGCATGTAGTTACGGGTTCAGATGGAGCCAATGGAAAAAGAGATCGTTAGCGTTACTTCACTGAAAAGGGGAGGGTAGATTTTGAAGTCCTACGTGCTCCAATTACAGATTGCGATCTGACCTACATTGCAGATATAATGTAATATTAATAAAGCCGTAAATATGATATTCTATTACATGTGAGTTACAGTATATGTCTTAACCCATTAATAGCGGGGATCGATATAACACGGAATATAAACCTGAAATAAAGTATTTTTCAGCGCCTATTTCAGGGCTTGAGTTACGTTGCTATTAAATTAGAATGGGCTGCGAGCTACGCAAATCTTAGCTCCTTCGTAGAACGTTGGATTTTCGGCCATGCAGACGATCAATTAGTGTAGACTGTAGTTACGGGTTTAGACGGAGCCAATGGAAAAAGAGATCATCAGGGTTACGTCACTGAAAAAGGGGAGGTTGGATTTCAAAGTCCACGGGCTTCAATTATAGTTTGCGATTGGACCCACATTCAAGATGTAATGCAATATTGATAAAGCAGTAAATATGATATTCTATTACATGTGAGTTACAGTATATGTATTAACACATTGATTGCAGGGATCGATATAACACAAAATATAAACATGGAATAAAGTATTTTTCGGGGCCGATTTGCGGGCTTGAGAATGTTGTGCTATTAATTCTAAGACCTAACATCACTTTCATTTTTAATAAATGTACAGTAGTGTGTTTTCATTTGCATTACAAGTGCTATGTATTGGACTTTACCCCCCCTCGTGGGTCCTCTCGGGCACTCGTAAGGCTTTGGGTTCCATTTGCGTGTTACGGGCTAGCTCGCGGGTGACTTTGTTGCAATTTAATAGCTGAATTGAAAATGTAGCAGTTACAGGCTTGTTGGATCAAAGGATTTATGTGCGTGAAGTTCAACAGCCGTCCTGCTTGTTAACACGCAAAGTCCGCTGCAAGCAATGTTACAGGGCTAATTTAATACCCATAAAACATAAATTCGGAGTTACGGGCTACTTTCTAAAACGTAGCCCCAATTTAAAGAGGCTGTATATAGTAATACATTAGTAGCAATAATAATAATGATATTGCCTCATGATATGGCACAGCCCCCATAGTCCTGTCCATATCTCCAGGTGTGAAGCAAGCTTCAGGATTTTCTTACATTGTACCCCAGAACAGGAGAGGCCTGGCTAGTGTTTAGAAAAGGACCATTTAAGTGTGCAGCAAGCTTCAGAATTTTCTTATGTTGTATCATCGATAGATAGATGGATGGATGGACAAAAACTACCGCAATCGTGCAACTTTTTTTTTGTAAGACTTTTTCAAGACCATGCTGCCCCCTAAAGGTTCCTCTAAAGGCCTTGATATAATAGCCCTGTAGGCATCAATACTACCCTCCGCTTATTAACATTTTGCTAAACTATAACTTTCTTTGGCTGTTGTTACCAGGCACTGACCTAGAAACATGTTGCTTTTCTAGTAATTAAATAAAGAGGTTCTCAGCTTGGGATTGTTTCAGGAAGTCCAGGCTTATTGATGTGGATTTATTACAGCACTAACACAAAATCTCATTGAGAGCATTTATTTTCATTTGATCGATGTGCTGCCAGCCTCACTAAAGGAATTGCCAAATGATCCATCATTTATCCTGCCAGACCACAGTGCCATTTATAGGTACACTGCATTTAGGGCAGTCATGAGCCAATGGCCATGTCCTGGGTAAGGAGTTTATTTTAGAGATCCTACTAAATTGAAGACTGAAATAGAAATACAGAATCTGATGGGAGATCTTTTCACGTTTAATCCGGTCTGTCTAACCACTTTACGAGTAAATTAATTTTAAGAACTAATCACAACTCTCTGGTTTTGTTGTTAATTCACAGAAGTTTGAAATTCTGTCATTACAAATGTCACTAACCCATCACAAATAGATATTTTGGCTTCAAATATAGGAAAACTTATTTTATGTGTTCAGAATTTAATATCACTGACATGTACAAAGCCCTTTGCGAACCCACGTACACACCAATACTCTTGACTATCAACAGACCTGTATTCACAAGCTTCCTGGTCAACTATACTGCTAACAGTGAAAGTGAATATCACATATAATAGTTGTCAAACTGTGATTCGTCGTGGCGCTTGTGAGCCTCGCAAAGCGAGGCAAGCCGTTAACGCATAGAAACCTTCTGAGATCGGAGCACTTGGGCAATGAGCGCCGAAGGCAAAACAATCTGAAACTGGATGAAAACGAGGCTCTGCAATGCCAGGCGCGCAGACCTTGGAAAATGCACGACGCCACACACAGTAACACTTACATGAACAACGCCAGGCACGCGGGACTTCGAAAATACACGATGCCAAAGACAGTAACACTTGCACAAACAAAATCCGACCTTGCAAAAATATGAAAAAAAAAAACAACGGAAACATTCAGCAGACACACAGAGGAGAAACACACAGGGAAGGGACATGGCATTCCCAAATACAAAACTTGCAGGTTAATGAACCCTGCAATGAGCGGCCAGTACAGTAGGCAGGAGGAAAGGTTTGCAATGAGAGCCGAAGGCGCTCATCGCAAGAACCAAGAACCACAATGAGCGTCATAAGCGCTCATCGTGGGGCTCACGATGAGCACCGAAAGTGATCATTGCAAAGCAGGAAAGTTGTAGTACACAAAGGGGGAGGCTCGCAATCAGCGCGATAAGCGCATAAGGCGAGTAGTGCGGGGCTCGCAATGAGCGCCGAAGGTGCTCAGAGGACCAAAAGACTCACATTGTGTGGCAAACAGCATTGTTTGGCTTACAATTTTATTGCCGTCATTTTTTGACGGGCAATTTGCTAGTACATTAAATAATCCTTTAGCTGTTTCAAACATTGGCCATTGTATTTGAGCTAAACTAGCCACTTCTCTTGAGCTTACAACAGCATTGCTCAGGGATGCAACCAATTAATCTAATTGGTCAATTACATCCTCATCCTGGCATGTAAAGGACTCACTGACAAGAGGTATTGCAGTTTTAGTTCACGCTATTATTATAGTTTGTTTATAACGCGCCAACATATGGGCAGTCAGAGTTCATGCAGTGTAAATGAAGCAGGACTTCACTAACAGGAGATCATTGGTACAGGTTCGTAATAAGCTGGCACAACAGTGGCAGGAGCATGGGCAGGATGGCACAGGATTGTAGTAGCAACATAGGTATGCAGGCACAGGAATGCCACTAAAGACACATAAACTGACTGGCTTCACACAGGAACAAATGCAGAAAACTGGGAGTGTGATCCAAACACAAGGGCACTGGAGAAATGCAGGTGCAGGGTTTTAGTAGTCTAGCAGGTTTGGGCCACTTTAGGTACACTTGATGATAATTGATATACTGTCTCTTTAAAGTTTGTGAGTTGCCATTACACACATTCTAGAGCCAAGTGAAACCAGAGAACACTGCAGGAGGGCTGCAGCAGTGTCAGGGAACATATAAGAAGTTAAGGTTTGATGCAAGCCCTGACAAGAAGTCACATGCTACTTTATTTATTATTATTATTGTTTATTTATTACGTATCAACATATTCCATAGCACTAGACATGAGTTAAATTCAAAGCAAATGAACACACTGCAAATAATGGAGATAAAGGCATATCTAAGTCTCCCTGTTTTTACCTTTTTCTAATCTAACACATGCTGCTTATACAGGGTCGAGCCACATTAATATGACCATCATCTACTTTTGACGTCAGCAAGGCCCCAATGCTTATGCTAAGGACGTCGCGTGAGGTAGGGCCACGGCCACATAGACCAGTGGGCCGGGCAACTCACCTCCTGCCAAACCCCAGAATACAAAATTATAACATTGATAAGGCCACTCTCCAATGAAAACATTCCTTTATCTTATTGCTCTTTTTTTTTCATAAGAATTCCTTTAACATGGTACGTAAACAATCAACTAAGTTAACACAAAGCCAAATAACAGGGTGGGATTCCCGATGGAGACCGCACTGCTCTGAGGAAACCCAGGCGGAAGTCCTGCCCCTGGCACGACGTGTAGGCCGATGCCTACAGGCTCCGCTGGGTCACATGACGCTACGTGCTGACCCATTGAGCCTGTGCAGCTTCCGCTTCGGGCACTATTGAGAAAAAACGCGGTCAAAACTGTGGAGCACCTGCCATTAATGTCGGCTGTGAAGATATGTGAGGGCCGATACACTACAGTTGAGCAACTCATAGTCCAAGTGGACCAGAAGGCTACCAGGCATGTGTATAAAATTATGGTACACCCAAGCATGTTGCGCATGGGGTTTCGAAGCAAACAGCTGGTCATTGCACTTATGCTGACGAGGGTTCATTGTCAGAAATGGCTATAATTTGCACCACAGTACCGAAATTGAACCTCTTCTGATTGGCAAAGGGTTGCCTTCTCTGATGATTCATGTTTTCTGCTCAATCGACTGGATGGGCATTGGCGTGTTAGGTGTGAAACCTCCAAGAACAAACACTCTGCAAACATTGTTGGAAGAACACAAGCCGGAGGCAGCAGCGTTATGGTCTGGGGAATGTTTTCTTGGCATTGTCTGGGTCCACTCATATCTTCACTGGAGTGGATGGGATCTTCCAGCAGGACAATGCAACATGTCATATGTCCAGAATTGTCCAGGAGCGGTTGGAGGAGCCATCTAGCTGCTGTCCGTGCTGCACACAGTGGTTATTCAGGATATTGGCTGGTGGTCATAATAATGTGACAAGGACGATGTATCAGAAACACAAATTACATTGAGTCATACAGATTTAAAAATAAAACTGCTTATAACCCCCCCCCACACACACCCCCCACCCCAGAGCTACTTACATAGGCATAGTGAACCGCCCAATAGGAATACTGCATTTACGAATTTTAACCCCTTTACTAATGTTCAAGCCAACAGCAGCACAATGCAAAGATCCACACAGCAGTGTCTAGCTCCTCCTGCTTCCTTGTGCAGGGGACTACACATCCCATGATTCCTTGCCACAAAAACTGCCATGAAAGAAAGATGCAATTTATTACCTTCCTATAATTGGCCAAAACAAATTATGAATTTTATGCTCATTTTATCAGGGATTTACAGGGGTGAAAATCAACTGCTTGCAAACTCAAGAGATTTAGCAAACTTTAAACTGTAACTGTAACAATGCTTATTTTGGTATTGCTTGCATACACTGCTTATTCTCCTCTATCAGATGCATTAATAATTCATGAAACATCCATTGATTACAGAACGTGAATTGTAAACCAGCTGTTCTACTATAGTAATGTCAAACCAAATGGAAGCAGAGAGACTATGTGTGTGTATACAATGTGTGTGAAGAGATATGTAATCAGTAGCTGGAGGTGAGGGTAAGATTGATAAGGCTGAAAAGATGGAAATGGAAGGGTGTGAAGGTGAACAATGATTTCTTCCAGTGCTGTTGAGCAGTGTTTGAGCACTTTTTAAAGATGGCTGCTTTGAGCTCAATGGTTGTAGCTGAGCACATCTGGCATTGTGTAAGGTGGTGGTAAAAGTCATGTGAAGTACAGAGGAAAGTACGTGGTTGTATTGTGTATTAGGTAGGGGCGGCTGGTGCAGGCGTGTGTCCCTATGCATATGTGTCTCTGCGTGTGTCTCTCTCATATTGTCTATCTCTTCCCCCAGGCACCATGCATCTAGATAGATAGATATAGGCAGCTTCATAATGAAGACTAGTAGTTTTGTCATGACCGTTTGCTTTTAATTTGATACTGAAAAAATGGTTTCTATTTAGTGCAAAAAACATTTGTGAGTATATAGTTTATATTCAATTTTTTTATTTTATTTATTGAAACAGCCTGTGTGCTGAAGGACAAATCATCCCCCCACACACACACACTTTATTGTTCCATATAATCTCTTTCTCTCTCCTCTTTCTGAATACAGTTTATAGGAAAAAAACAACAACTCCTGGCTCAGTGTGCTGGGTACAGAGCCTCAGCCATCTCAGTACTTTGTATGTTGCTGACTACCCTGTATATATCAGACAAGCCTGGAAGGGAGGCTCCTAGAGTACAGCTTTTGTTCTATATTTACATTGACCTAAGCACCTGTGACTTGGTCCGTCCCATCTTTACATACCCTCTATACCATAAATAATGACACAAAACTTGTTTGGGTATTAAACAGGCCACAGCTTTATTAACACTTAAACATTTTATCAGAGGTAGCTGTACACCCCACCCAGGAAGGAGCTCCACCCCCCACCCAGAGGCCCAATGGAACCCCATGTCCAATAGGTCTCTGGGAAAAACCAAACCGGTTACCTTCAAAATTACTGAGCTTCTACCTACGGTTATACAGCACCCCCGAAATCCCAATGGTCTCAGCACCGCCAAACTGCTGCATAGCCTGATTAATACCCACCTTAAGAGTATAATTAAACAACGAAAGGCCCACATTATTAAGGTGAACCCCGTCTTTTAAACAATATGTCTTTGCATCCGCAATTTCCAAATCCTTATGCCTAATAGAAAACCCACCCTGCTTTCTTATAAAAGAAGACATCATTTTATTTAATCTAAGCCTGGCCTTATCTAAACGCTATGACTGAAGGCCCCCCTCCATCTCGTCCTGGGAGTAACCTGGGACCATATTATAAACAGCCCAGGGAAAAGTTGAAGTAAACGAATAACATCCCTTTTCATTATACAGATTAACTCCTTCAAAGGAGTATTCCCTAAATCGTTTCCCCCCGCATGAATTACCAAAATTTATGAGGGAAGAAAAACCTTAGCATAATCAACCACCATAACTAAAATGTTATCCCATTTTAAGCCCCGAACCCCAAACCATTTAAACAATGCAGCTTCCTTCGGAAAAAAAAACCATCTGGCGATCTTCCTTCGAAATTGATGCAAATCTTCTTGCCCAATATATGTAGGAATGCACCACAATCCAGAATTGCAAAGGCAAACCTGCAAAACATCATACACTCAATCAAGATGTTGGGAATGGTAATTTAATACATATTACAATCCAATTAATACAAACAAAGTTGCCCGGGCAGTACGCCATACCCAGTTAGCTACCCAGCCTCTACCACTGTTGAGGAAACATTTTTGAACTTTTCCCAATTGAAACGCGATATCCGCTACTACATTCTTCGCCCCTGGTATATGTGATGACTTAACCATTATATTAAATTGCAAGCATCTCAAAATCAATTGCCTTAGCAACCTGACAACCGGAAGCGAAGAAGCCGTTGTTTAATTAATGACCTGTACTACACTCGAATTATCACAGTGAAATAAAATACTTTTATTCCTTAGGCTATCTCCCCAGAGCAAAATGGCCACCACTATAGAAAATTATTCCAAAAAAAGTGAGATTTTTTGTTAATCCCTCTGCTTCCCACCAATCTGGCCATGCCTGAGCACACCACCAAAATAAATGCCAAAACCCTTAGAACCAGCTGCACCCGTATACAACTCTAATACCTCATTATCCACTGGATCTGACAGTATCAGTGTAAACCCATTATTTTGCTTAAGAAATTCATACCATATATGCAAATCCGCCCGAAGTTCCGCTGTAATTCTTATGTGGCGATGTGCCTGTGTCAAACCTGCTGTGGCCAAGGACAGACACCTGGAGAATATCCTGCCCATTGGAATAACTCTACACGCAAAGTTGAGTTTGCCTGGCAACAACTGCATTACCTTCACTTTTACTTTTTTAGCCGCCTTAACCGCTAACACAGTCTTCCTCAAATCCACAATCTTGTCCCAAGGCAACCTACACTCAAAAGAAACATAATCAATTTGAATTCCCCAAAAACTCAAGGAAGTACAAGGACCCTCTGATTTTTCCTCCGCTATTTTCAATACCAAAATCAGCTGCCATACTAATAAAAGCCTGTTGTAAAGTCTGGCAAACTGCAGTACCAGCAGCCCCCACAAATAGAAAATAATATTGGTCGTGGGTCACCAAGAAAAAACCTGCCTGCCTTGTTACCACCCAGTGCAAAAAAGTGCTAAACTTTTAAAAATAAGCACATGAAATAGAGCACCCCATAGGCAAACACAAATCCGCAAAGTGCTTACCCCATATGTGCCACCCCAGTAAATAATGAGAATCCGGGTGAACCGGCAACAACCTAAATGCAGACTTTATATCCACCTTGGCCAACAACACACCCCTACCGGCTCTTCTCACCAACTTAATTGCCTGCTTAAATGAAGTATTATGGACAGAAGAGAGATCCTTATCTATCCCATCAATAAAAGAAGACCCAGTAGGGTAAGACAAGTGATATAAAAGCCTAAAAGCACCTGCTTCTTTTTTAGGAACTAAACCTAATGGCGACACCCTCAAATTGTCAAAAGGGCTTATTTCAAAAGGTCCCGCCATTCTTCCTCTTTCGACCTCAACCATCAACTTTTTCCATACCTTGTGAGGGCTATTCTGTGCCGATTTTAGGTTGAGCGGCCGACCCTTTGAGAGTTCCACCACTGACGGAATAACAAAACAATTACTGAAACCTGACAACAATAACTACACATCTTCCCACCTGCCCACCAATTTACCGTACTGGTTTAGCCAATCCTCCATCTTTATTAGCAAAATTGGTCTCCTCCCCTTTTGCAGGTGCCTCTCCTTGCTTCTGAGACTTCCCTTTTTTAAAGCATCGAAAAAGAGGATGCGAATTCCCACATTCTGAGCACTCGTGTCTAAATCTGCACAAACTTCCCCAACTACAAAAACCTGCATTAAAAGTGAAACAAACCCCCCTCCCCTTTTTTGACCTGACCCATAGGCAACTGTTTGGATCCAAAACCTGTATTAGGTCGCAAAGGGGTCACTATTTTTAACCACGCTCCTATATCCCGATCATCCCACTGCATATCAGGCCTGACCACGAACTTCTGCCTAAACTTCTCACCATAGGCCAACCAAGTTAAACCCCCATATGTCCGATGAATACCCTCTATCTCATCGAGGTAACAAAAGAGAGCCGAACAATATTCCGGCTTCTTCTCCCCTACTATACTGGCAAATATAACATAAGCCTACAACCAGTTACAAAATGTTTTAGGGATTTTCCTATATCTCTTTTTTCGGTCCTCCTCCTCTTTCTTAGAATCTTCCTTCTTTTCATCTTGCTTAATCTCAATAAAATTATCTAACGGGAGCAGCGAAAATAACTCTATAAACTCCCTTTTCCAAATTTTCTCTTTTACCTCTTTTGAAACATGCTCACCTATGGGCCCAATAGAGCACATTGCTGACTTTTTCATTACTGTATCACCCTGATTACCAAATCACCCTCACCTTCCTTGGAATTAACCTTGACTGACGTACTCCCCCCTTCTATAGACCCTACCTCCACCTCCGGGACTACTACTCCCAGAGCTACCGGACTATTAAACTGACCCACTGCCTTTTGCCTAACCCACGACTGCCCCGGGTCAACACTGTGTGTACTCTCCAAACCCCCTAACCAATTCCTTAAACCCTCAACCAAACCCTGAACCGTAAACTGCTCTGTGTTCCTAACAGTACCTAGTGTGTTATTTCTGGACTCATCACTTTGCCTCCTGTCTGTGGATGACGAGGGGGCTGTCTGGCTGGACCCTTTAGGTTGCCTCCTGTCTGTGGATGATGAGGGGGCTGTCTGGCCGGATACTGCAGGCTCTCTACTCCTATCTCTGCTGCGACCCCCAGCTTGACTAGCAGAAGGCATTGATCCAACCTGTCCTACGTTCTTTCCCTGCGATCATATCTTGACTGATGTACCCTCCTATCGTCCCAGGAAGGCAGTTCATATCTTCACCGGTGTACCCTCCCTTCATCCCTGGAAGGCAGCTCCTTCTCCAGCATTCTTTCTTTCCTGAAATCAGAAGATCTCCCTTCCATTCTCCTTCCCCTTCTCCTCTGCTCACCTTGGCCTGTAGAACGAGACAGTGACCCTTGACACGAATGTGGGCTCCTTCTGGTGGTAAATAATCTCTGACCCTGCGTCGTGGGGATGCAGCCAGCCTATTCCTGCTTCCTCTGAACTGAGACCTCCTGTAATAGTAATCACAAGGATCGTTGTGCCTATGGTCCTTACCCCTTCTATGAGTAACATCCACAGGCGTCTTCCTCAGCGCCCCGAACCCCTGCTCTCCACCGGTCCTTCTTGCAAATCAATTACGGATCATGGATTCCGGTCCGATGGGCCTTCATCTGAGTCAAGAAATGTAGAAGCAGGACAGAAAACAGTAGACACCTCTCCTCTTACATGACTGCCACCTCATCCAAGCTGAGATCTTCCTGCTCTACATCTCCAATTGCACTCTGCAGATGCTGCGCCTGATGCTGCTCCTGTCCGATTCTTCCACTGCTACCCTTCATGCTGCTCCTCTCTGTGCCTGATGCCCCTTTTCCAGTTGCTCTGCCTCTGACTGCTCCCTGTCTGCATTGGCTCTTTCAGACCTCTCAGATGCCATTGCGACTTCCTCTCCATCCTGCTCCTCCATTTGCCCCTCAGACCTCT
Source organism: Discoglossus pictus (assembly GCA_027410445.1). NCBI lineage: Eukaryota > Metazoa > Chordata > Amphibia > Anura > Alytidae > Discoglossus > Discoglossus pictus. Next base: position 83,233,829 of record CM050167.1, on the reverse strand, counting down.
CGGATGCTGCTCCGTTGCCAGAACTCAGCTGTGCTACCCGTTTCCTACTTGCTTCACCTACACATACCTCAGAGAGAGCGCGCGACCACCGCTGATGTCATTGACGTTCCCGACGCTCCCTGCCACCCGACACTGCGCTGGATCTTCTTTGGCGCATTGATTGCTGCACCCTGCGCCCTGCTCCCTGCGTGCCGCCAGCTCCTCCGCTGCCAGCCGGACCCCTGATGCGTCGCTATCCAACTCTCTCTTCTTCCTGCTCACCGTTCTCTCTACCTCTGGATGGGCTGCTTGCTGCTGTCATCAAGGCAGTCACAATCCTCCTCCGCAGGGGACGTCCATGGGCCACGGGGGAACTTCTTTTTCTTCTCCTGTCCTTTCCCGTGCCCAGTCTGGGGGTACTGGGGACAAGGCCAAGCCTCACAGGTGGCCTTGACCTCCTTCTGGGGCGCACCTCATGCTGCTGACTCTGCCCAGCAGGTGCATCTTCAGCCCGTCCAGTCTCATTAGTTTGCGCATTAGCTCTCCTGAGCTCCTCCAATAATGTTTGCAGCCACTCCTGCCCATTGATAGCCACTTGGGCCCTCAGCTGGGCCACTAGGAGATTCAGTATGGGTGATGCCATTCTGAGATGCTTGCTTGCAAAATGTTCAGACTGACAGTGCAAAATTGCGGGAAACCTGCTCCCTTTACATCCTCCTCCACCCCACCCCTTTTTACCCCTTAACCAATAACTACCCTGCACTGGGCCTGGTCAAATGCCCTTTCACCTATGCTGTCTCCATGGCTCCCTAGAATAAGGCATCTGCATCCCTATGAAGGACCTCTTTCCAGGCTCCTAAAGTACAGTTTGTATTCTATATTTACATAAAATAGGGCATCTGCATCCCTATGAAGGACCTCCTTCCAGGCTCCTAGAGTACATGTTGTATTCTATATTTACACAGAATAAGGCAACTGCATCCCTATGAAGGACCTCCTTCCAGGCTCCTAGAGTACAGCTAACATTATATATTTACATAGAATAAGGCATCTGCATCTCTATGAAGGACTCTTTCCAGGCTCCTAGAGTACAGCTAACATTATATATTTACATAGAATAAGGCATCTGCATCCCTATGAAGGACCTCTTTCCAGGTTCCTTGAATACAGCTTGTATTCTATATTTACATAAGGCATCTGAATCCCTATGAATGACCTCCTTCCAGGCTCCTAGAGTACAGCTTGCATTCTATATTTGCATAGAATATGGCATCTGCATCTCTATGAAGGACTCTTTCCAGGCTCCTAGAGTACAGCTAACATTATATATTTACATAGAATAAGGCATCTGCATCCCTATGAAGGACCTCTTTCCAGGTTCCTTGAATACAGCTTGTATTCTATATTTACATAAGGCATCTGAATCCCTATGAAGGACCTCCTTCCATGCTCCTAGAGTACAGCTTGTATTCTATATTTACATAGAATATGGCATCTGCATCTCTATGAGGACATCCTTCCAGGCTTCTAGAGTACAGCTTGCATTCTATATTTACATAGAATAAGGCATCTGCATCCCTATGAAGGACCTCCTTCCAGGCTCCTAGAAAGAAGCCTGTTGTGCTCCCACAAATGTTTCCCAGCTTGTATTCTATATTTACATAGAATAAGCCATCTGCATCCCTATGAAAGACCTACTTCCAGGCTCCTAGAGTACAGCTTGTATTCTATATTTACATAGAATAAGGCATCTGCATTCCTATGAAGGACCTCCTTCCAGGCTCCTAGAAAGAAGCCTGTTGTGCTCCCACAAATGTTTCCCAGGTTCCCATGTTTAAGATATTTTAATATTCTTCTCCACCCCTCTGTATGTGCACATATATAATGTATATGACATGTGTGTGTGTGTTTATATATATATATATATATATATATATATATATATATAAATATATATATTTATATATGTGTATATATATATACACATATACACACAAATATCATATAGACTATACAATATATGTACTTGTGGAGCTTGCAATCAACAGTTTAAGTAAAGTTTAGAATAACATCAGATTTTATGTAATTCAAATGATACACAGGGCTTGTAGCCAGTTTATGGAGTATGGTACAAGAGGTTGGGTGGTTTTTACTTCAGTTTTAGCTCCTATATTGTCAAGTAAAATAACTTGATGTCTGCTTTTTAGGTCTTACTTCAGCTAGTAGCATTTAGCCCGTTTAGTGTTGTAAAAATGTATTCAAATATAGTATTGTTTCCCCATTACTTTTGTTTTTGTTCAGTCATGTCCATCTCTCTGTGGTCCTATGGACCACAGCACATCAGGCACATCTGTCTGCCACTATACTCTGAGCTTCCTCAAGTTCATGTTCATTGCTTCAATAACCTCATCTATCAATCTTCTCCTCTGTTGCCCCCTTATTCATATGCCTTCCATTTTTTCCACCCTCAGGGTCTTCTCTTGGAAATCCTGTCTTCTATGCTGAATTGTTCTTTACTGCAGGCTTATCTATCCCTCTCTCTATCCCTCTCTCTTTCTCCATCCCTCTCTCCCGATCCGTGTCTCTCTCTATGAGATAATTTGTGTCTATTTCTATGAGCTGCCATGGCTATACGTCCTGATATACCATGTTTTAGATGTATTCTTTTTAATTATTGCATATCATCAAGAAAATGCAAGCACTTCCCATCATAAGAATAGTGAGCAGAACCACCACCACCTCACCCTCATCAAGATAATACGTATGTAAAGCGACAGGGAAAAAAAATCAAGTAAGTGGGTGGAGTATGTGTCAGTGGCAGGGCCTACAGAGGTAACATGTTGTGAAGGGGAGGTTTTTCTACTTTTGGGCCGAGTCATTTTAAGAGGAGGGGCCAGGTCTCTGCCTTCTGCCCCATCAACTTGGAAAGTCACCAGCTGCCACTGGTATTTGGTTAGGAGAGTGTGGTGATGTTGGAAAGGGTGGTTGTGGTGAATTGAAAAATTGATAAGAGTCAATGTAAATGAGTTTATGTAGGTTTATGGCGACTTGTTATAGTGACATGTTTGAGTTATTAAGATCCTCCATGTTAGGAAGTGGTGGCCAAAGAGAGGAAAGGGGAAATTATAGAACTGAGAGGCAGTACAGAGAATAGAGAAGGCAAGGTACATGGTGTGGCCATCAAAGTGTTTTGGAAAAGTATACAACTACTGCGATAAACCAAAAAGAGTATGTTAGTGAGAGTTGTTGCAGGGTTGAAAAATTAAAGATGAATATGTGCACTGAATGGAAGAATGGGAAAAAAGGTTTCACAAGCCCCTAACTCTTCTCTCTGTGTCTAAAAGTTTTTGTAACTGTGCGATGGTGAAGGAAGATGAAGATATCATGGATAGGTGGGAAATTATTACAAACAGAGCAAGCAGTACGGAGCGCACATGAAAATGGACATGCAGACAAGGGAAGACGGTTTATGGCTATTAAGTTACCTATATTCTGGCCATTACGGATGCAGGTTAGGTGAGGAGAAGAACAAGTAGGAATAGCCTGGATTGGAAGAGAATTCTCAATTAATAAGAACTGTGTCAGATTTACAAGGAATGGGAATTATGGAAGCACAGTAGTTCCTGTGAGTAGAGAAGGGAGAAGAGGGAAACATATATAAATGTGATATGATTAGGTTTTGGGTTTTTATAGTGGAGTGGTTGTGATTTTAATGAGTACCTGTGAGCAAGAAGAAGACAAACTGTGACTGTGACGGAGCAGAGCTACATGTTCTGCTGTTGCTCCATGCAGTGTTTCTCTACTTCAATTGTAATGTATTTCTTAAGAAGCTTTATAAAACACTTTCAACAATTCACTTTGAACCAGTTAACTCATCTTAGCATTTCCAAAGAAACTGGGTATTTGTACTTTCAAACAACTCCGGTATCTCTTCCTTCATGTTTTAGTTTTAAACTATAAATTTTCACATTTAATAAAGTAGTATTTCCACAACCTTGACATATAAGTGCAACCAGTCAGCAGAGAACTACAGCTGAAGTACTCCCCACGTCTCTTGGTGTCATCACTTAATTATCAGTGAGTACTATACCCTTCCCTATATTACCTAGCACCTTTAAGTATATAAATGATATGTGCAAAGTATACATTTTCATACTCACTTCTATCATAAGATATACAGCCTTACTAAATTGCGATTCGGCCAATTGAAAAGGGCTCTATATATAGCACACATACATAGCACATTTTTGTTACAGAAGTGTTTAGTTAGTGAAGACATTGCTTTTGGATAGAAGTTCACTAACTAAACACTTCTGTAAAAAAATATGCTCTGTGCTTATATAGAGCCCTATTTAATTGGTTGAATCGCAATTTAATAAGGCTGATAGTCATTATGAATTTTATATTTATGCATCGTGTCGCTTGAATAATTAATTACTAATTAAATAATAAATTATTTTTATTACTGTGATTGCTAATAATAATAATAATAATAATTAAATCAGCGTATATAAACATTGTCATAATACACTAATATACAAATTTTCTGTGAAAACATCCAAGTGGGCATATTTCTAAATGTAGAGTGACCTCCTAACTGCAAAATCTTATCATGCTCTGACGTTCAGGGTATCTACATTTATCGGGCAAGAAGGTACATGGTTTCAATCTAATGTAGAATAACCTCAGACTTACACATTCTTGCATGAATACTGTCAGCACTGTGTACCTGTCTCCTGATTACACATTATCAGTGGTTAAGATAGTGTTGTTCATCTAATACACTAGTATAATTAAGACAGGCTCACACACTGATGGGCTTCTAATGTGGGGTGACTGAATCACTGTATATTACCAGGACATCTCAGAAAGCTTCAGGGCCCACTTGTATGGTACAGCATACCACCATAGGGTAGGGATGGATCCGTTTTATCACTGATCCGGCAATTCCCCCCAAGCGGGTGGGTTAATAAAGGAGAGTGACAATTGCAGTAGAGCAATAAGGAAGGAATAGGCTGAAAGGACACGTATACAATAATCTGTCACTCAATACTGACAATCTACTCTGCTGCTCCTAAAGGGGGTCAACAGACGCAGGAAGAGGGCGTGAACCTCTTCTATGGCCAGCTGGGGGCGGGGGGGGGGGGGGGTGATAGTGCATAAAGGATGCGTTATACTGCTCATCCCCCAGCTAGCTACATCATCTCCCTTTTTGCATCCAGTCCTGCCAGGGCATGGGGCTCCTCCTGCCACCGTGCCCCCCCCCCCCCCCTGCAACTTCAGGGCAGTCTCTTACTATATTGGAAAATTTATGGTACCACATCCTGTTCAAAATGCATTAAAAATTAAAAATAGTTGTTCATTGTAAACTTTTCATCTGAAAAAAAAAAGCATAATACATGTTTAGTGCTGTATGTCTGAAACTACTTACACATGACATAGTATAATACAAAATAAAAACACAATGGCATCAGGAAGAATCAAACCCACGGCTGCAACTGCATTGATACTTATGCTTTATTTCTAGGATAAGCTTCTACATGGTAAAAAAGAACAATAAATCTATTACAAACATTGGAAATATAACATTTTCTTTAACACCCTGCACTAATTAGTGTCACAGATTGATGCAACTCGTTATATATTCTGCCAGAGCAGGGGAAGTTAGAATCACCCTAAACCTTTAGCTTCAAAAACGAATTAATTGTTTAGAAATTATAAAAAGGAAAGTATTTTTTCATTTTTTTTTTCTAACCCCTAATTTGATGGTGCAAAGCACATATTATAAATACAGTATTCCTTCAGTCTGTGTGTGTGTCTGTGTGTACACATTATCTAAACTGCGTGAGACAGGCTGCAGTAAATCTAATGATGGCCATGCAGTATATTGGCAGGTGAACTGTGAGGTCGTACAAATTGTGCTTTCTTTTTATGGTACCCTGCCTCTGCTCGCTTGGGAATTATTAGACTGTTTTGCATTAATAAAACATAAAGCTTGCATGCGGGGAAAAGTAATCCTTTTAAAAAATATTGTTAGGCTCCAAGTCCCAATTATCAGAAGATTAAAGGCTTAATCCTTTAGCGTAAGGTGAGCAACACATTGTGTGAACAGCAAGAAGAAAGGAGGATGTTATAAAAAGGAACTGTACTGAAACACACAATATTGTCAGAGGAAAGCATTAACAAACAGCAGAATGAGCTAATTGGCGTTTCACCTACCTACTGTAATATACGTCAGCCTTTTATTTTCATAATAGCATTATGTGATTTTGAATCCCTCTAAATATGCTACCTCAGTTGGAAATGTATTCTTAGAATTTGCTGCTCTTTTTTGGTACTTTCTTCTCTGTAACTGCCCAGTTCTAATTGAATTGAATATGCTCTAGATCTCTTTTTTCTGAAATGTGCTCCTATTGTCTACTTTCATATGTATAAAGAGAAAGAAACAAAACATTCATTATTATTATTCCTCATGTGCAATACATCATTAATAATAATTGCTTAATTACCAGCACCTTAAATAAAGTGGGCATATTAGATGGGTTTATTTGTTGTCAGCTTCTATCCCATCAATGTGTCTATGATTGGAATCCTAATTTATAAGCACCATAGCAGCAGGCAGTTAAGATTATATTGCAGGTTGACCAATGGCTTAATCACATACAGCCCTATTAAATTCCAGCCATGTAGCCCGTAAGGGCTGCGGGCTTGAAATTTGGCCGAGTTACGTTGCTATTAAATTAGAATGGGCTGCGAGATAAGGGCTGGAGACGCAAATCTTAGCTCCTTCGTAGAACGTTGGATTTTCGGGCCTTGCGGACGATCAATTGGTGTAGACCGTAGTTACGGGTTTAGATGGAGCCAATGGAAAAAGAGATTGTCAGCGTTACGTCACTGAAAAAGGGGAGGTTAGTTTTCAAAGTCCTACGGGCTTCAATTACAGTTTGCGATCGGAGCCACATTCAAGATGTAATGCAATATTGATAAAGCCGTAAATATGATATTCTATCACATGCAAGTTACAGTATATGTAGTAACACATTGATTGCAGGGATCGATATAACACGAAATATAAACATGGAATAAAGTATTTTTCGGGGCCGATTTGTGGGCTTGGAGAATGTTGTGCTATTAATTCTAAGACCTAACATCACTTTCACTTTTAATAAATGTACAGTAGTGTGTCTATATTTGCATTACAAGTGCTACGTATTGGAATTTACCCCCCTTGCAAGACCTCTCGAGCACTCGTAAGGCTTTGGGCTCCATTAATGCGTTACAAATTAGCTTGCGGGTGACTTTGTTGCAATTTAATAGCTAAATTGAAAACGTAGCAGTTACGGGCTCGACGGATCAAAGGATTTACGTCTGCGAAGTTAAACATTGCTCAACCCGTAGCCTATTCTTGGTCCTCCTGCGTCTTAACCCGCAAGTCCGCTGCATGCTACGTTACAGGGCTAATTTAATGGCCGTAAATTTGGAGTTACGGGCTATGTTTTAAAACGTGGTCCAAATTTAATAGGGCTAACAGTCCCCTAGTAAAAACCGTGGCAAAGCCCAAAATTCAGCTTGAGATATTTTACATTTTGTTTACATTAAAAGGCACTTTTTTTCTATACAGTATTTTGAACAATACAACTTGATAATGGGCAACATGTTTTAGAAACTGAAAAAATAAACGCAGCTTTTGTTTTTCACTTTTACATGCAATTTTTCTTCCCTACAGACTGCCATTTTCTTTACTTTGTGCAGCTTTTGTCCCAACAGGACATGTCCTTGTAATCTAATGAGCGTTTTAATAGACCTAATACACGCAATGGTAAATCTGTCACACTGTCATTGTGCAGATATAAACTTCTTGCATGTTTAAAGTCTCCTCCCAGTTTATCATTGGAAAATAAAATGGCAGATTCTTCTGCAGCATAATGTCATATAAATGTAATAAATCAGAGGTTGTATTATTTGTTTACAGTTTTCAAAACAGGATATTTTACATTTATGACCACAGATTAGACTTGTTAAAACTACTCTCTCTGACCTAAAAAACTTCCAATAGGCAAACTTCACAACATCAAATCACCAACACAACTCACTAATAAGACAACATACATTAAACATATTAACAACATACTGTGCTACCTTAAAAATACTACCCATAATATGAACAGAAAACGGTCACCAATTGCTAATGGTGCCAGTGCCATTGTAACTATGGAGTGGAACCCATGCAGGCAACTCCAATTAAAAGCACCTTTTAAAATCAGATTTGGATACCAGAAGTTGTATTAAAGTTATTATATAGTCATGAAGCTATGTAAAAGCTTTAAAACAAACTCTGAGTTTAGGCATCAACTGAAGTCCAAAAACTGGTAATGGGAGAGCCATTAATTCAGACTGCAGCCAAATACTACATTAATGCATTATTTTCATAGGCCCGCAGAAAAGCCTTTGTCAAAGTTTATGTGACACCACAATAAATTCCATGAAAAATAAGTCAAAGCTATTGACTGACATGCATCTGTATGCTGGCCTGAGTTTATTGGGCACTACTCATAGAGCTGTATCAGTGCTTATTGGCTCAGAGGCACAACTCGTTCAACTGTATTAATGTCCACTGGCTGGTAGGCACAACACGTACAGATGTATTAATGTTCTCTGCTGAACTTGACAGGCTCATACAACTGTATTGCTGTTCGTTTGTTGACTAGGGCAACCAGTATAGCTGTACTAGTATTTATTGATTGACAAGTACAACTCCTACAGCTGTATTATTTCTTCATGGATGACAGGCACAATGGTACATTTATATTAGTTCTTAATGACTGATCAAAACAGTTTTTTACAGCTGTATTATCGCTCCTCACATTGTAATTATTCATTCAAGGTAGTTTGTTTATCACTGGACCTTCATTTAAAAACTAAGCAATAAGGCAAATGTCCAGTAGCTCATTTTCAATATATAGATATAAATCTATATGTTTACATATCTATATACATATTGATATAGTAAATAAACATCAGTTTCCTATGGTACTTTAATACGTCTCTGCCTAAGGTAAGGAATTATACTGTAACTTGCTATTTCTTATTTGAAGATTTCCTTTCGGATATAAGGATGCTTCACCATCTTTGTTCTCTACTCTGAGCTTGACATATTAAGATGCATAACATACACAATTAGTGCCATTTTCAGCCCAGACTGGATATTAACCTATAATTTGTACATTGACCAAATGACATTCTGTATTTTGCAAAAAGAGAAGATGAAATGTTCCCCATCTCTGAGAAATGTACAAACTGCTAATAGCTCTAAATAAAATATAACGGAGGAGAAACTGCAACTGCCAGCCTCCAGCGAATGTGAAATTGAACGTCTTCAATAATTCACTTGGCCAGAACATAAAAAAAAGAGCTCAGGACTAGATACTGTGTGAATGAGAGAGTAATAATATGTTGCAGTCTTTAAAACAAACGGTTTTGGTTCCTTCAATGTTACAGGAGCTGGAAGAAATTAAATAACTTTACAGAGAAAAGACCTTCTTTAAACTTAGGAGTTAATGTAAACGATAGTCCAAGGAGTTTCAACAATGTTTTTAAATATTATTTTTTGTGTATTTATTTCCACCACAGGGTATTTGTAGCAATAGTTTGGTAATCTCTATGATCAACCAAGCATCATACAATTCTGTCATTTCCCCCAAAATTCATTCCACCTGGCATGCTCAGTGGTGCAGTGGTGATGTCTGACAGTAACTCAGTCTTTATGATGGCTGGTTACTCAGAATTGTGTTTTACAACCTGGGTATTTTGTTAGTTGAATTTTTCAGAACATTTATTTCCCTTTAATAAACATTTTACGCAAATAAAAACTTCCCTAAAATATAAAAAATATTCAGATGGAACGCCTCTAATCTGTAGCATGCCATACTAGGTAATGTACCTTATTGTATCTGTTGGAGCTTTGTAAATAAGTGATAATAATATTATGTACTAAATGATGAAATGTATGTATGTACCTATAGACCAACAAGATATAAATAATATAAATGAGCTGATTAATAATACAATTCCATTCACAAGTGGTATCTCTATTAACAAATAATACAAATAAATTATAATGTATAATTCATAATTGCATAATATAAATGAATAAATGCGTTACACCAAGTATATCCCTTAATGTAATAAAGTGAATCGCTTATCACATCCGATCTTCTACTATAAACACCTAATGATCAATCTTAAAGTGCATGTAGTGAAAAAAGTGCAAAATGTTACATCCTACATCTGAAATACCTAATGTGATGTGTGGTAGTACTGGGAACCCGCTACTTATTTATTGATCTGAGTCAACCTAACTACTCTATCCTCCTAAGTATACTGAGGGCCTCATTCAAATGTTATTTGGTCAATTGAATAGGGCTCTATATTAGCACATAGCATATTTCTTTTACAGAAGTTTTTAGTTAGTGAAAACCTTGCTTTTGGATTGAAGTTCACTAACTAAAAACGTCTGTAAAAAAATATGCTATGTGCTTATATAGAGCCCTATTCAATTGGCCAAATCGCATTTGAATGAGGCCCGTATATTTCAAGCCCTTAACAGCTGTTGTAGCGGCTGTGGGGATATACCACTTACCTCCTTAAACCCACAAAAGTGCCAAAACTAAACTACTCTATCCTCCTGACTCTAAATGTAAACATATAAATAAGGTGCGTAATAGTGTATACAATATCACTAGTAAATGTTAATACACAATATTTTACTCATATTACCTAGTATATATACAAGTATAGCCATACACAATCTGTAACTGTGAATACATGGATAATATCAATGATAGTGCTTCCTCCAATCTGCTCACTTCATAAGTATAAAGATCACAAAGTATACATACTTCTCATTCTTTGTAGTTTTATATATTTTCAGTTCCTACTCTCCATAAATACTGTGTCCATATACTGTTCAGAATTGTAGCTGATTCAAATCCATATCCTGGCTGAAGCTTGCTGAGAAATGCATACGAAACGTACGCGTCATTGCAGCGCCTGGAGCTCGCTGACGATATGGATTTGAATCAGCTACAATTCTGAACAGTATATGGACTCCACCTCTTAAAGCACTGAACTCCATTTTAACCCTCTGTCTCCAAACCATTTTAAAAACAACTCCCGCTTATCAAAGTTTATTGCGGACCATTATCCTTGATAGCCGCAGCACGCCGGGCCCAGTATATATATGAATGGCTGATTATCCAAGTGGACACAGGATTACATCCTATAATAACACAAGATAATATGGGAAAAGTAATACCGTATATACTCGAGTATAAGCCAAGGCACCTATTTTACCACAAAATTCTGGGTAAAATGAGTGACTCGAGTATACCTCCCTCCTCAACCTCAACCCCCTTCCTCATCCTCAACCACCTCCTCAACCTCCCTCCCCAACCTCAACCCCCCCATCCTCAACCCCCATCCTCAACCCACCTCCTCATCCTCAACCTCCCTCCTCATCCTCAACCTCCCTCCTCGTCCTCAACCTCCCTCCTCACCCTCAACCCCCTCCTCAACCTCTCTCCTCAACCTCAACCCCCCCATCCTCAACCCCCTTCTCAACCCCCCTCCTCATCCTCTCTCCTCATCCTCCCTCCTCAACCTCCCAACTCAACCCCCCTCCTCATCCTCAGCCCCCCTCCTCATCCTCAGGCCCCCTCCGCATCCTCAGGCCCTTCCTCATCCTCAGCCCCTCTCCTTAGCCCCCCTCCTCAACCTTCCTCCTCAACCTCAACCCCCTTCTCAGCCTCCCTCCTCAACCTCAACCCCCATCCTCAACCCCCCCATCCTCAACCCCAACCCCCTCCTCATCCTCAGCCCACTCCTCAACCTCCCTCCTCAACCTCAACCCCCCTCCTCATCCTCAACCTCCCTCCTCCTCCTCAACCTCCCTCCTCATCCTCAACCTCCCTCCTCACCCTCAACCTCCCTCCTCAACCTCATCCCCCCAACCTCAACCCCCCATCTTCAACCCCCCTCCTCAACCCCCCTCCTCATCATCAGCCCCCCTCCTCATCCTCAGCCCCCCTCCTCATCCTCAGGCCCCCTCCTCATCCTCAGCCCCTCTCCTCATCCTCAGGCCACCTCCTCATCCTCAGGCCCTTCCTCATCTTCAACCCCCCCTTCCTCAACCCCAACCCCCCTCCTCATCCTCAGCCCCCTCCTCAACCTCCCTCCTCATCCTCAACCCCCTCTTCAACCCCCCTCCTCAACCTCAACCCCCCTCCTCATCCTCAACCTCCCTCCTCATCCTCAACCTCCCTCCTCGTCCTCAACCTCCCTCCTCACCCTCAACCCCCTCCTCAACCTCCCTCCTCAACCTCATCCCCCCCAACCTCAACCCCCCATCCTCAACCCCCCTCCTCATCCTCAGCCCCCCTCCTCATCCTCAGCCCCCCTCCTCATCCTCAGGCCCCCTCCTCATCCTCAGGCCCTTCCTCATCCTCAGCCCCCCTCCTCATCCTCAGGCCCTTCCTCATCCTCAACACCCCCATCCTCAACCCCAACCCCCCTCCTCATCCTCAGCCCCCTCCTCAACCTCCGTCCTCATCCTCAACCCCCTCTTCAACCCCCCTCCTCAACCCCCCCATCCTAGACCCCCCCATCCTCAACCTCCCTCAACTTCCCTCCTCAACCCCCTTCCTCATCCTCAACCTCCCTCCTCATCCTCAACCCCCCATCCTCAACCTCCCTCCTTACCCCCCCATCCTCAACCCCCTCCTCAACCTCAACCCCCTCATCCTCAATCCCCCCTCCTCAACCCCCTTCCTAATCCTCCCTCCTCATCATCCCTCCTCATCCTCAACCTCCCTCCTCAACCTCCCTCCTCATCCTCAACCTCCCTCCTCATCCTCAACCTCCCTCCTCATCCTCAGCCCCCCTCCTCATCCTCAGGCCCCCTCCTCATCCTCAGCCCCCCTCCTCAACCTGCCTCCTCAACCTCAACCCCCCATCCTCAACCCCCTTCTCAGACTCCCTCCTCAACCTCAACCCCCCATCCTCAACCCCCCCATCCTCAACCCCAACCCCCCTCCTCATCCTCAACCCCCTCCTCAACCTCCCTCCTCAACCTCCCTCCTCATCCTCAACCCCCTCCTCAACCTCCCTCCTCAACCTCAACCCCCCATCCTCAACCTCCCTCCTCATGCCTCCCTCCTCAACCCCCCTCCTCATCCTCAACCTCCCTCCTTATCCTCAAACGCCCTCCTCAACCTCATCCCCCATCCTCAACCCCCCATCCTCAACCCCCTCCTCAACCTCAACCCCCTCATACTCAATCCCCCCTCCTCAACCCCCTCCTCATCCTCCCTCCTCATCCTCAACCTCCCTCCTCATCCTCAAGCTCCCTCCTCATCCTCATCCTCCCTCCTCATCCTCAGCCCCTCTCCTCATCCTCAGGCCCCCTCCTCATCCTCAGGCCCTTCCTCATCCTCAGCACCCCTCCTCAACCTCCCTCCTCAACCCCCCCATCCTCAACCCCCTTCTCAACCTCCCTCCTCAACCTCAACCCCCCATCCTCAACCTCCCTCCTCAACCTCCCTCCTCAACCTCAACCCCCTCCTAAACCTCCCTCCTCAACCTCCCTCCTCATCCTCAACCCCCCCTCATTCTAACCCCCCCTCCTCATTCTAAACCCCACTAATACTACCCCTCTAAATACCCCCCCCCCCCTCACTTACCTGCTCCGGCCTCTGCTCCATCCGGGTCTTGACGTCACATGCGCGCCACGTCATTAGCATATACCGGGTCCCGGCAATTTAGAGGGGTAGTATGAGGGGGGGGGGGGGTTAGAATGAGGGGGGATTGAGGATGAGGAGGGGGAGGGAAAGAGACACGGGGGGTTAGAGAGACACGGGGGGTAGAGAGACACAAGGGGGGGTTAGAGAGACACGGGGGAAGAGAGACAAGGGGGTGTTAGAGAGACACGAGGGGGGAGAGTGAATCGTGTATAAGCCGAGGGGGCCCTTTTTAGCCTTAAATAAGGGCTGAAAATCTCGGCTTATACTCGAGTATATACGGTTAGTAATACTGTAAACATTTTATTAAAACATATAATAAGGGCAATTAACTTATGAAATAAATGTTTATTAAAACAAATGTAATTGACATAACTATAACCAAGCAGTACATGAACAAAGGGGGTAGGGGAGGGGATGAGGGGTGGGGATGAGTTGGGTAGTAGGTTATAAAAGGATAAAGGGTAATGCTATAAAGGATAATAGTCCCCTAAAAGTAAAGCAGCTATAACTGATCTTACCAAAAGAAATGTCCGATTGGTAATCAGAACAACTTGCCTAAACCTCACTTGAATTTCTATAGAGATTATGATACAAATCTAAACAAGTGCAGAATAGACGTAGATAATTGTACCCACAAAAGGCTTATACAAGGGCATTAGAACAAAGAACCCAAAGCCCATGGCCAGATCACTGATTAGGTGACTTAGGCATTCGCCTAGGGGCAGGCCTCAGTGCGGGGCGCCTCATTCTGAAAACAAAATTGTAAACTAAAATAAAAAAAATTGAGCCCTATCCCCAGCCGTAGCTCTGCCTTCCTCCTCCTGCCTCCCTCCTTCCCTCCTCCTGCCTCCCTTCCTCCCTCCTGCACAGAAGGACAGCATGTGGGCAAAGCACAGAGCCATAGCCCAGCCTCTCCTCCCTCCTGTGTCGGTGCAGAGCAGCAGCGTGTGGGCAGAGCACAATTACTATTGCAGCTGAAGGTAAGGCGCCTTCTTGTTTTTAAAAGGTGATTCCAGGATGTACTATTAAAATAAATTATTTGAATTGTGTGACTATGTGTGTGTATGTCTTTATGAGTGTGTGTGTCTGTCTCTCTCTCTCTATGTGTGTGTCTGTGTGTGTCTTTATAAGTGTGTGTCTCTTTATGAGTATGTGTGTGTGTCTCTATGTGTGGATATGTCTGTGTGTGTGTCTTTATAAGTGTGTGTGTGTCTCTATGTGTATGTCTGTGTGTGTCTTTATGAGTATGTGTGTGTGTCTCTAGGTGTGGATATGTCTGTGTGTGTTTGTGTGTGTGTCTCTATGTATGTGTGTCTCGGTGTGTGTCTTTATAAATGTGTGCCTCTCTCCGTATATGTCTGTGTTTGTGTGTCTAAAAGTAACACATGAATAATGTAGAATTACAGACATGCCCTTCCCCCTATTACTTGCTCAACAAAAGCGTGTGCAGAAGCATGTTTCAATAAAAGAGAAGTGCTAGGGAAGGCACTGGGTACTAGCCTAAGCAAACATACTACTGCACAGAACTAGTAGTGGATACATGGTGCAGCTGCGCAGTAGAGGTGATCACAACAGCTAAGCTGTATAACTATGGGAATATGAAAAGTGTCAATTATGGTTTCAGAGTTTGTACCAAGCAGTAAAACAACAAACTACATTGGCCAAATCAGTCTTATCCACCAATAATATGTTTCATTGATTCTTTTGTCAGTTATTTTAAAGAGACACTCATATTCTCTCTTTAGATTTTAATCACTACAAGCATATTATAGCATAGCGAACAAGTACTGCAAATATTAAAAATTTGCTTTTTCTTCTCATGCTCCAATATTTAGAAATAATGTCTCACACTTGCAAACTCAGATATGGGCATGTGTCATACAATCTTGGGGAAAATACCTGGGGAGAAACCAGAATCAGGACATTGCATCTTAGGAAATGTAAACCACACACGCACATTTTATTTTTTTGCTCTTCTAAATTAGTCTCCTTGTTCAAAAGATCTGCCAAAAATGTAACTACATAAGATTTTAGTTCTTTATCTTTGATTTCCACTACAATTCATCTTATCCAAATGTTATTTTTCCTAGCACCCTTTTCCAATCTGGAACATTTAAGATTTAAAATAGTAGTTTGTTCTTTAAGTGCTTTTAACTCTTTAGCTAGGTTTTGATTTTCCTTGTTTAATTCCTTTTGATTGATTTCTAAATCTTGAATTATTTTAGTATGGGTTTTAATAACACTAGTATTTTTTGCTATTTCTTGAGATAATTCATTCTTTATCAATTCTTGAAAATCTTTAAAGAGTAATTTAATCGAGTGCATAGTTACTTTTTCTTCTATCTCTAATTCTCTTTCCCCTGTTTTATTAAGATCTTCTTCTAGGCCTGAATGTGTTGCAGAGGAATCTAGATGAGAACTAGATGAATTGTCCATGAATTTTTTTATCTTTTCCCTCACCCTTCGAGGGAAAGAAACTTTCTACTGATTTCTGAGAGATCTTTTTATTTCTCTTGATTTGCTTTTGGCAGCATGCTTATCTCTAGTAGGCATTTTTTATCGCGGTTTAAATGTATCTCTTTTCTATTTCTCCTCTTTCTCCCTTTTTTTCCTTTTCTTCCTTTTCTTCCTTTTCCTTTCCTCTATCTCCCTTTCTTTCCCCCTTTCTCTCTTCACCTTCCACCTTACTCCTTAAACCCCCATCTCTTTCCCTTTCGGCTAAAGTTTTTACAATTTTTATAACAACCTTAACAAAATAACATTTAATATAATATCTCAGCATTAATAAATCATCCGATTGCATTCCAATATTTTGATGTCTCAAGAAAATTATCTTCAAAAAGTTGTAGCATCAAACTTAATAACTTTGAGGGAGTCAATGTGAAACCCTTTTCCCCCACTCCCTAAGGTCAACTTTGTGGGTTGGTAGACAGTCTTCCTAGAGGTCTGAAGACCTCTAAAGCAACTTATCTTTAGCAGAGAAAAATAAAGTATCTTAAACTTTAAGGATGCTTGAAAGACACTTGAAAGGGAATAAGTATTCAATTTTATCCTTTTGTAAAAAGGATAGGGAAAGTGTTGGTGAGAGTTATATAACAATTCCTCCTTCCTTTTTTTTTTCCTCCTTCCCTTTTTTTTTCCCCTCTTTCCCTTTTTATCTTTCGTTGCATAAATTGTCCAACCTTTTATATCCACTTTTATTTTACTGTATTTAAGGAAACCACGCACAGCGAGGGACGCAGTTCGGGCTGCAAATGCGGACCCTCGCAAAGCGAGGGGCCGCATTTGCGGAAGGTGGAGGCTCCAACGTCGGCTGCAATGAACCGAAGGCTCATTGCAGGCCGCAAATGCGGACCCTTGCGAAGCATTTGTGGAGGTGGAGGCTCTACGTCGCCTCGCAAGCGGTTACAAACAGCCACAGAAGCGGGACTTAGAGAAAAAAAAATACGAACTAGCAAAAATACGACCTTATTGGTCGAACCGCGCACATCGGAAATCATAAAAACAAAATACACACAAAGATAAAATATAAACCTTACAGACAGCAAGGGGGGACACCCAAGACATCTAGGAGTACCTCAATTTAAGTCCAATATACAGAGTTTAGACACTCGAAAATCCCCTAAGCGAGAGAAAAAATGGACCCAGAAAAAAAAAAAACGAGGCTACACGACCCTAAAGCCGCAAAACACCGCCAAGCACATACGACTTTTACAAAGCCCTTCACTACGCGCCTCACAAGGAGCGCCAACGGTGCTCATAGGACACAAACGACACCAGCGGAGAGACTTGCAATAAGCGCAAAAAGAAGATCAGCGCAGACCTTACCATGAGAGCAAAAGTGCCTCTGATAACAAAAAATACACCAACCGAGAGGCTCGCAATGAGCGCCGAAGGGTCTCAGACGACCAAAACACTTACTGTCTGTGGCAAACAGCATTACCTGCCTTACAATTTTATTGCCCCATCATTTTTGACGAGCAAGTCGCTAGTTTTTATATAGAATTCAAACTCTTTCTAAGAGATTTTTAATTCGGTTATGGCGGTCTTATTAGCCATTGGCACACTTTTCACTTTATGTGGTTGATTTCTTTGAGTCTATGACCCAAGGCTCCAGGAAATCCAGTTGTTTTGGCGGGGTATAGATAACAGGTAATCTCGATGTCAAAATCCTACATTCAATAAAGTCCCTGTGTATTATGCACAGTATTTCCAGTCCTTTATTAAGGGGCTATACCCCTAAGGTTCACTCAGTGTTAACTGTCTCTGCTGTCAAGAGTCTTCCTCAGGCACCATCCATGCAAAATATGCAGAAGTTCTCTGGTCTGTATTACGGGGATGTACCCCTAGGGTTAACACAATATCCAATACTGTGTCCTGGTCCTTCCTCGGATACTATTCCTGAATAATAAACAAAAGTTCTTCACTTGTTATCCACATTTCCCCGTTGCCTTCATCAATATGGGGTATATCAGTGAATATATCCCAACAAGCGTTAATAAAATAAAACTCAGACCGCCACTAAACTTAAATCTCGTCGGGATCCCCTGTACTGCAGATCCCTTACAGTAAGGGGTTTAAAGGTGAAGATTTCTGCAGTGGGGGGCGATTTTAACCTCTGTGGGAGTATCCTCTTGCTCCAGCCTCATGCAGTTGGGGGAACACACTTTAGTACCTCTCTCAGGGCTGTTTTAACATCCTGTATTTCCCCGCTGTCTGAGTTAGCACTTCTCAGATCTTAGTAAGTCAATGGTGGATATCTCAGGAGTAGTACTTAGGCCTCAGCGTTGCTCATTTCAGCCATCCTGTCAAACGGACCGCCGCCCTCACCCCAGACTAGCCGCCAACTTGTCTGTTCCAAGACGTGGCGTCTCTCACACGCACATTTTTTTTCATTGTGCAATGATCCTTTAAAAGAGGGACTGTCCCTCTAAAAGTAGGACAGTTGGGAGATATGAAGGACAGCGTGCCTGTGAGCTTGGTTATAGAAGTACTTTGTATTATGTAGTTTTATATACTATGTATAAAACCACATTTTGTCCAAAATGTGGTAAAAGGGTCCTATCCGGTTTTATGTGCAACGCTGTTTGCATGCCGCAGTGTGCACGTGCTCAGGCCGCCCTCTAGTGGTGAAAATTATGTACTAGCACATAAGGCGCGCAAACAGCGGCGCACAAAAAACCGGATAGATCAGTAAAAAGTAGCCTTTACTTATAAATTTACAACACTATGTTAATTACGTTTGGACTATTTATGGTACATCACTTGACTATATTCCTTTTGTTTGTCATTATAATGATGGGCAAATAAGTATTCAATGACCTAAGACCAAGGTTTTGCAAAGATTTCCTTATGTATAAAATATTGACCTTAAATATTTTGGACCTAATTTGCTAAACTTCAAGTCGGAGTGGAGGAAAGGCATTATATGGCAGACTGTGCTTCTCATAGCACCCAATTTGCTTTATCCACTATGCTTTTTCCCAAAACATGTACGTGAGATGTGTTTAGGTTTGCAGTTCAGTATAGGAATTGAATGTTACATTTATAAACATTTATTTTTTTTATTTCAAAAATAGCTGTATGACTTTTTTTCCTGATTAATTATGTTCTAAGGGCCTCATTCTATTATCGGCCGTAGGAGATGCGGGGCCGCAAGGACCGGCCGCAGGCTATTTGCCTATTCTATTCCGGCGCCTTGTTATCCCTTGCGGCTGCACGCGCCGGAGGAAAGCCTTTGATCTTAAACGGCCGCAAGAGTTTCGGCCGCAAGGAAATCCCGGTTGCTATTCAATTGCTCCGGGAACCCTCTCTGCAAGGCTAAAACTGAGCCGCAGCTTACTTGCAGCAAAAAGGTCCCGCAGGCACACAATTAAGCACATAATAAAGCCATAATAAAGCCATCCTGCACTCTGAGGAGACTATAAAATGATTGTAGGTGTTAGCATTCATAGCACAACATTCCCCTACACTCAAATCCGTAAATAATTTTTATTTTAATTTATGTCAAATATCCGTGGAAAAAGTCCAGAGGGCTTGGAGCACCTCAGACCCGCCCACGCTACTGCCGGAAGATAAACAGTTAATGAAATATCGGATTTGGGCTGATGTGCAAGCTTGAGAAGGGGTTGCTATTAATCCTCATGTCCTCCATTATGATACAGAGCTTTACAGTGCCGTCTTGAATTTATATTTGCTTTTAAAGATTTCTGAGCTTACGGCCGGTTGCAAGATATGCGGCCGGCCGAAAGGGGATATCCTTGCGCCGCCGTCTATTTGAATTGCAAGGTAACGGGAGCCCCTCAAGGAATCGCAGCTTTGCGGCCGATATACAGCCGATAATAGAATGAGGCCCTTAGTATTTATTTGCATTACATATTATCACGACATGTGTTTGTGTAACATGCGCTCGCTGTCCTCTTATAGAAAAATATAAATAATATGGTCCACCATCAAATGCATTTTAAGTAATAGCTTGGCATGTGTATGAGTAGTTATGTTGTAAAAATGGCTGGTATGGGGAAAGGTGTGTGATTTGCTCACAAAGCAAGAGAGCGATATACACGCAAAGAAAAGGGAAAAATAGGTACGTGCATGCCTTGTGCACGCACTCGCAGGGGCTCCTCCACTTCAGTACCTAGAGGCTCCAAAAAGGTAGACCCGGCCCTACCAAAGCACCTTAAACTTTCTGAAAAGGGAGTAGACGTGACACTTGCTCATGGTACCAGGGACCTAAATAATTTCCACTACCAACGTGAAAGCTCGTCAGCAATCAAGTTTTGACATCCATGTACGTGAACAGTCCTGCACAAGATATTATTTTGCAAACAACCCAACACCAGGTCTCTGGGAAAGTGCACTACTGGTAGTGAAGAGGCTGGGAGGGTGTTTATTGCTGATACTGCTCTCAAGTTGTCATAGTGGAAGATAACATGTTGATCCCTCAACTGATCACCCCATAAATGTATTGCAAAAGCTCTCAGAAAAGTCAAGTTCCAAACCAAATGGACTCATGACTCGGGCCATAGTTGATAGCACCACTGCCCCTTGAAATAGGCCCCAAAAAACGTTTCCACCAGCCGCATCAGTAAATAAGTCCATTACAGTGCTGGATACCTTCTCAGCCATAAAAAGTGTTTTGTCATTGAAGTTTGTCAAAAACTTTTAATGAAAATGTTTTCGTTAATCTTGCACCTTGTCCGAGGGAAGAGAACTTTCATGATTCCTTTTTACATTCCGGCCCTCCCCAATAAACTGTTCAGCTCCCAGACCTATACCAATGACATCAGCTCATCATCTAGGGTCCGAGAAGGCCTGCCGCAGCAAGCTCTCCACGCGCACTAGCCTCATGCATCTATAGCAGCAGCAGGACCACACAACAAGCTTGGTCCACCGGGTTGCGACCCAGGAGTCCCAGAAATAGTCCAAACATCATCTGGAGTACTTTCAGGTACCAGGGAGTGGGAATGAGACAGGTGTGGTTTAGGAAGGCTAGGAAGAGGGGATAACTCTCTGCTGCAAGGGGTAGGTGAAGGAGGAAGGAGGATAAATCTCTCCTTGAAGGGGTAGGCAAAGGGAAATTATGAATCTTAACAGAAGCAGGTGCAGGAGAATGAGACCTTATGTGCCCTTTTATGTGAAGGGGCAGAACTCCTAGGGGGTCTAATATCTAGCCTCATAGTAGGTCTACTGGCCCTATCTGATTTCATGGTTGCCTGACTGAAAAGTTGATCAAATCACCTAGGAGGTTTAATAGCCCTTATGGGGCGGCTAAGAGCTAAATACAATTCCTGTGAAACTCCTGCCCATAAATTTGAGGTGCCAGGAATATTGAATAGACTAGGATCTATTGTAGGCAATATAGATTCCAGCCATGAGGGACCCCTCAAGAGAATTTCCCTCCTAACTTACTCTATTAGCTTATCCATGAATGGGGAAGCCATCCTGACAATTAGTTATTAAAATGGGTACAAAGTTAACCCCAAAATTGGATGTCAGATCAGAATAGAATTCAAACACGAACTGGTACAGACTTACATAAGACTGCCAACTAAGAAGGAGAAAGTTATTTAAGTTACCCCTCCCCCAAAGGCCCAACCCATTGAACCCTAACTAACCAAAACCCTATAATCCTATTCCTAGCCCAGTCAAATCCCCACTATCCTCAACTGTGTACGGCTGTGGGCTTTCTTTATCTTGTGACAGCCCTTTTTCCTGGAATTTGTTATTCCATTATAAATCCTTATACAGTACTGTGATCTTATAAAGCTCTGCATACACTGTTTGTGCAATATAAATTGTGTTATACTAACATTTATTGATGCTTTTCATTGCAGTACAGACCCAACCTGAATACAAATTGTGACATGCCTTGTGGACACATTTATTTGTCATTGAACAGTTCTCTAACCTTAAACATGTTAGTTAATTGTATCAGCAAGGGATAAGTTCTGGATCATATAGATAATATATTGCCTCTTACAAAAAATATAGTGGATTAAAGGAGCCTGACCTGAAAATTTTTCATAAATTTTTTATAACTTAATTAATCTGTAAAAAAAATAAAAAAAAATAATAAAAATAAAAATATATATATATAGTGAGAAACTTCTAATCTTCTTAAGCACACTGAGCAAGTGATCCTCTATAGTGTGCCCAGTGGGATGGTGCCTACTCGGGTGCAGTCTCTCTAGTTTTCCGAATGTTCTGAAGTCTATACCCTTAGGGACAGACAAGAACCAAAATACCATGCAAATCTCCTCTGCAAAAACTTCAGACACAGCACCCTAAGTAGGCAATATACCACAGAAAGCACTATTAAGTTTCCATTCTCAGGTGTACATCTCTCACTTTATATACAATAATTAGGCACTTAAATGGGAGGACTGGGTAGGTGAATTGATTCTTATTAGCTGACCTATATGATGCTTTGACATGGACATCTCAGCAAAAAGTTAGGTTATTCAGCATTAAAAACTGGCTACAGATTATCTCACCTATATCATTTCCTCACAAGGAGAGAAATTATATTAAGGGACTTACATATATTACACATATATTGGGTCTTGTAGTTGTCCAGTAAATAAAATAACAGTTTAGCAAAAACAGGAGTAAAACACATTGGGCTATGTGTACTAAAGTGTATATAGTGGAGAACTCATTTTACTCTAGTATATACTATAGGTTATATCTGCTAAAATGTCACATTTTAGTACGTATGACCCAAAGAAGCCCCTTTAAAGAGTATGTCTTAGGTCAGTAGTTAATCAGAAAAAAAATGAAGCAGCCAGTGAGTTCGATTTCAGCTCATACCCTGTGAAAGTACAATTCTGCAAATGATATACATTTTGTCTGCATTACATTGTAAGTTAATTTGTATAAAATTAGTGTTGAGACTCTGTTCACATGATAGTATGGGATTGATTAATTATGGCTACCAATGCTATTACTGGTGTTACATGCTAAAGGTTTTGGAGTAGTTTCTTAATTGAGCCACAGGGATTTTATGACTCTATACAGTGCAGACAAGTTTTATATTCTCAGGGAAATTTGAGCAAATCGCTTTAAAGGGACAAGAACAGTGACATATTTATTCTTGGTCATGTAAATTACACAGAACCAGAGAAAATACGTCCTGGGGTATGATCTGTGACTGTCTGAGAAACTAACCTGGGAGTTTCTCTGTAAAGGAGGGAGAGGAGACAGGAGGTACTGAGTGCTTCCTATGGGTCAGCTTATTGGGCACCTCTGCCAGTGAAAGGATTGATTTTTTAAAAAAAGTTTTAATATTTCCTCTGTTTAGCCTATATGTCTGTGATGAATGTAAAATAACACAACCTCTAATTTATGACTTTTTACATGCAACTATGCTGCTGTTAATGAATCTGCTTTGTTGGGAGGAGACTTTGAATACACAGAAGGCGATGGATTCATGTTGTCAATGCTTCACTACAGGACAGCTTCACAGTGCATGTCATGCTTTCACTGTATTGCTTATGCCCCTTCCATTGAAAGGTCTAATACATCATTTAATACATGTTTAAAATAATTCCTCTATTGGTTTATGTGTTAAAGGAACATGTTTTAAATACTAATCTGAAAGAGAATTCACATGCATAGAGGTATCTTCTATCTGCATAATAGGAATTTACAGCCTTATTAAATTGCGATTCGGCCAATTGAATAGGGCTCTATATAAGCACAGAGCATATTTTATTACAGAAGTTTTTAGTTAGTGAACTTCTATCCAAAAGCAAGGTCTTCACTTACTAAAATCTTCTGTGAAAAAAATATGCTGTGTGCTTAAATAGAGCCCTATTTAATGGGCCAAATCGCAATATAAAAAGGCTGTTTGTTTATACATATGCTTGTGTTTTGAACAGAACTAATGAAAGAGTATTAGGCCTTCATTCAATTGCAGTTTTCATTCAATTGCAGTTTACTTCATACCAGCCGTAAGCCCGCATCTACCTGGCCGAAAGCCTAAACCGTAAACCATGCACCCGTAAGTAGTATTTCAGAGCATGCTAATGCTCACTTAAGCAAGGCCGTAACTATGAAATTATAAACAGAAAATAGTAAATGAGACCTCATCATGACGTCAGTAAAACATGGAGGTTAAATGTCAATCAATTATCTTTAGAAGTCAGACTCGCAATCCAGCAATGTACAAAAAAAAATTACAAAAAATGACAATACTGTTCTAGTCCATGTGGGTGGCCTGATATGTATTAACTCCTTGATTCCCAAGATTGATATAACACGGAAATGAAACGTAAACAAAAAATTTTTTATTGCAGATTTGTGAGCTTGAGACTGGTGTGCATTTAATTCTAATGTCTTTCATCGCTTTCCTTGTCTTTTAAAGTACAGTATTAATGTTTTATTCTCTTTTACAGTGCTACGAACAGGTGTTTAACCCCCTTGCGAGTCCTATCTGGTACTCTGAGGATTTTCTTCTACATTTGCCAATATACGGGTGTGAAAACAAGTGTGGGCTTGAGGAATTGTAGCAAATGAATAGCGATTCGCAATTGTAACATTTACGGGCTTGAAAGATCAAAGGCATAGCTGGTTCGTAGGTACGATTTTGACTACCGCAGGCATTTGAAGCCTGTAACCCGCAAATGGTTTGCGGGTAGCTAAAAGACGCCAATTGAATAGCAAGTTTATAAGCTACATTACGGGCCCAGTAACTAACAATTGCTCTATTGAATAGGGGCTTTAGTGTAGTACACTACAAAAAAGATTAAATGCACTGTTTAAATTTCACTGTCAATTAAGAAAATATATAATTTACTGAGTACCTTCCTATGGGACAGCTTTTTGGTATGTTTATATGTTGGTATATCTGAAAACATTTGCTTATATATATATATATATATATATATATATTTATATATATATATATATATATATATATATATACTGTATATATAATCTCCTATATTGACCTATATGCCTATGATGTTTGACTAGCTTTTAAGAAAACAGAGGCATCACACAGAATGACACCCTAAATCTTTCTTTCTGAGTAACATCTCTTTCAGCACTGCAAGCAATCTGCACAGCGGGAACCCGGCATTCCCAATATTCTTGATTGAAAAGGAAAAACAAACACATTATCATCTTCAAACATTTTACACTGGAGATGAGGGAAGAAAAAAAAAACTGGTCTACACAAATGAAGAAATAAAATAGCATATTGCGGCGTGTGTGTGATTTCAACTCCGATCCTTTGTCTTTCTGCTTTGAAGTCTCTCGCTGTGTTTTGTAATGTTCAGGAGAGCTCTCAAGTCATGAAAATCAGTGAGCTGCGGTTGCTTATTTCTGTTCCCCTAGAAGCAAATTTATTCTCGGGAGACAGATATATTAAAACTGAATTCTGCAAATAACATTTTGGGCTGGAGGTGGAGGACTTGGAGGATCTAGATAATTAACTCCTGACATAAAAAACATGTCTGTC
Source organism: Discoglossus pictus (assembly GCA_027410445.1). Lineage (NCBI taxonomy): Eukaryota > Metazoa > Chordata > Amphibia > Anura > Alytidae > Discoglossus > Discoglossus pictus. Next base: position 83,208,089 of record CM050167.1, on the reverse strand, counting down.
ACCTCTTATATGGCCTGATATACAACAAAAACATTGAGAGAGTATTTCCAAGCCTCCTTCTTTTATACAGAAAGCTCCACTTTTAAGGTGACATCTCCCACTATCCAAACAGAACGACTTCCAATTTTTTGGGGTTTGAAAAAAATGTTGCCAGCTTTCCAGGCTCTCAACTGGCAAAGAGGAAGGCTCCCCCAAATATAGTTTCCCCCATCATATCATAACCAATAATATCTCCTATCCATCCTAGCTTCTTCACTCCCCTCCATTTCAATCAGCTGTGAGGAACCTTGAACTATGTATAGTCACTTTAGGATTATAATTTGACACCAACACAATAAGAACACAGAGCCAATATTAATTGGAAAATAAGGTCACAGCTCTTAGCTCTTTCTAAACGGCCAGTTAATTCGGCACAAGTTTGCACCACTGTAATGTACTCCTGAGAATATGTTGAAATACTTTTTGACAGAAAAAAATCATAAATTAAGTTCTGTTTACATGAGAATTAGGCATGCCTTGAAAGAGACTGACAGCAAGAGCTGTGTGCAGAGAGCAGACACAGAAATAGGGTTAACCCTTCCCAAATTCATCTGTGCAGGGAAGTGACTGCTAGAAAATTGTTATTTGTGGCTTAACTGATGTATGATGACATTCCTGAAAGAGACTAAAATCATCATTCTTTCTGTTCACGGAGTTTGGAATGGCCATTGCGGCACATGCTGTAAATCATGGGGCAGTCAGCAGTGTTTCAAACCTAAAGTGTTACAAACCTAAGACTGCACATTTTTAACTGTTCTTAGATTAATTAAAAAAAAACAGTAGATAACTTTAACATAGAATCTTTTCGCACAGTGAAGAGAACTTATAGTGAGGTAAATGGCCCTTTAATAATCACTATATTTACTATATCTATGTTAGTAGATGTGAGTGATGCCTGTTTGATGCCTACTGCGCAGGCGTTACTCACATCTACTTGCAAGCACAGGCTGTGGAGAGCGGGGGGAGGGTGGAGGGAGGAGAGAGAGAGGGGAGGAGAGAGAGGGAAGAGAGGGAGTGGGGGAGATAGAGGGAGGGGGACAGAGAGGGAGGGGGAGAGAGAGCAGGAAGAGAGAGTGAGGGGGGCAGAGAGGGGAGAGAGAGAAAGAGAGAAAGCGAGGGAGGGGGAGAGAGAGAGAAAGGATGCAGGGAGGGAGGCAGAGAGAGGAGAAGAGAGGGAGGGGGATAGAGAGAGGAGGAAGAGAGAGAGAGGAAAAGAGAAAGGGAGGGGGAAAGAGAGAGGGAGAGAGAAAGGGTGGGGGGAGAGATCGAGAGGGAGGGGGAGAGAGGGAGGGAGAGATGAGGAAGAGAAATAAAGGGAGGGAGAGAGGGGGGAAGGGGAGAGACAAAGTGCAGAGAGGGTGCACAGAGCAACAGAGGGTTCGAGGAGAAAGGGAGAGGGCGTACAGAGAAAGGGAGAGGTTTTTTTGCAATCCGCCACTTTCACCTTTGGCGCTCATGCCAATCCTCTCCCCCTGTGTAGTTTAGGGGCCTTGCGATGAGTGTTACTGACTTGTGTTAAGTGTTACTGCCTTGGGTTAAATGTTATTGGCTTGGGTTAAGTGTTAATGGCTTGGGACTCTTGTTTACTGCCTTCTGCCTCGTTTTCATCCTGTTACTTTTTTTTGTCCGCCATTTTTTTTCTCGCTTAGCTGATTTTCGAGTGACTAAAAACCCCAAATATGGCTCCAATAAGCTTGCCACCTAACTCCAAGGTTTCCTGGCTCTCCCCCTGTGCTCTGAGTGAGTGTATCATTTTTTTGTCAATTTTTTGTTTGTTGTGGGTCTTTGGACTGATGCGCTTGAAAGGCTGTTGAAGTTTTAAAGTATTGCGTGCCATAAAGTATTGTGTGCTTCGGGGGATCCCACGGTGCTCATGATGAGCACCTGCACTGCTCATCTCCACCCATGCAATGAGTGCCTTTTGCGCTCATTGCAGCTAAGTCCTCGCGATTAGCCCACAAAGCGTGATGACAACTTGCAGTATGACTATATATATATGATTAATGCGGTTAAGAAAAACTATAAACCCTTTACCAAATTGATCCGATAGGTGAAGATCTAACAACCTCAATGTCATTGAAAATGATTAGTAGATACCAGGATTGGTTGATCCGAGTAGATAGCCTAGTTCTCTAGAAGCTGTTCTATATGAACAGTACTTATTCGGATATATATATATATATAAATATATATACTAACAACTTGCCCGTAAAAATGATGGCAAATTTTTCATCTATGATACAAGCCATCAATATATAAACTGGAAATCAGTTTACAAATGTCTTGGGAATCTTCCTATATCTCCTCTTTCTCTCCTCTTGCTCTTTTTTTGTTTCGTCTTTCATTACCTTCAAAATAATTGTCCAAGGGAACATGCATCCCTATAGGTCCTAACTGACAAAGTGACGGCTTAGATGTCAGCCATGACCAGCAAGTAGGCTTTCTGTTTCTTTTGTGAATCCTCCTTATCAATTGTTGTGATGCCACTCTTAGTCATTGGAGTTACTATGGATGCTGGGGGTACTAACGGAGTTAAAGTTAGGCTTGACTGCATGGGTGAATTTCCCCCTATACCCTGCTGACTTGAGGGAATCTATGCATTGGCTATCCTGGTTACATTTCCCGGTCTACCCTTTAATCTTGCTAACATATCCTTTACTCCCTTTATAAATGATTCCATAGATAATGTACTTTCAGCAGTGTTAGTGTTTAACAGGGCATTGTTAGTTTCTGTAGTCTTGGTCATAGACTCTCCTGCCTTAGTGGTGGAGCTACCTGCGTAGTCTCCGTTCCTGAAGCAGATGAGTTTGGAGGTGGAAAAGTGGGCTGCTGTTTGCCTCGATGCTGCTCTTCTGTAGGAAACAAAAGACCACCCTCTCCTCTGATTAATCCTGTTTCTATCTTGTCTGGCCCTCCTTGACTGCTCTTCAGATGTGCTCCTGTGATATTGTCTCCTATCTCTTTGTTCTTCTTGAGAGTAATTGGGCCTTGGAGATCAGCATCTATTCCTGTCCTGCTGGTATTCACACCTGGATCTAGTCTTGTATTCTCGAATTCCTGTCTTGCCGCCCCTGTCCATTATCCTGTACCCATCCCTATGAACTGGTAAGGTATGATCTGTTCCTGTTGTCCCCCTCAGATTCCCTGGACCTTCCTTTGATATTCCCTTCAGACTGGACCTGACTGCTTGATCTTAAAGAGCTTGTCTCCCCAAGCTCTCCTTGAATAGCTCCATGATATCCCCCATCACAGCCATATATACATGGGTGTCCATTGTATGATCTTCTCTCAGCTCCCCACCCATCACAGTGTGAACATGTGCTCCTGCAGACGTTGCTTCTTCTAGATCTTCGCTAATCGCTGGAGATAGTGGGTCCTATATACCTCCTCCTGGAGAAAATTGCAAACTCCCGGGGAAGGGAGGACATTGAATATATATAATTTTATATATATATATATATATATATATATATATATATATATATATATATATAAATACTTTATTAGGATTCTATTGATCCTGGAAAAACGCAGAAAAAATGAATAAAAAAGTGTTTGCTGACTTATTACACAGTGTCAAGATTACAGTACTTTAAACAATATAAATATTGAAGTAATATATTCTATTTATAACAGTCCAGATCCATGTATTCCCAGACTTGTATAGTACTGTTATTGTAAATATAGGCAAATCAACTCTCATATATCAGTTTATACTGATGGTCCTGTAAGCACAGGATACACTGATAATCACAGAGTTGAAAAAGAATTAAGATAAAACAGCACAAAATGTACATATTAAAAACAGACTATATCATGCAAACACAGGCATTCTATATCTCCAAAAACAGGGTATGTTTTCAGTCAATTGAACAACTATATATTTAAACAGAAAAAATATTTCATAGTTGCAATAAGGGTATAATAAGTAAATCTTTAAACAATGAAAGTGGGAGGGTAATAACATGTGGCAAACAAAAATATTTGCGATTCAGTTCCCTCTCTCCACATTGCTTTTCCCTTATAGAAGTTGACAAATGAACCCTTTAAGCCATATTGAAGAGATAAGAGCCGGTTCCACTGAAAAACTGGGTGCTATATATATATATATATATATATATATATATATATATATATATATATATATATATATATATATTGTGACAGAGTGTTCCCTAGAGGTCCGTGTGGAGGTGCAGTTGCGTGCAGAACAGCAAGGAGAGAGTTAACCCTGGCTGTAAAAGCAGCACACAGAGGCATAGGCGTGGTCACTCCATTAGGTCTGTCTATGAGACAAAGAATGCAGGGGCCGGCTTGGAGCTGCCTAGGAGACACAGATCCACGTGAAGGAAGGTTGAGCTGGAGTTTGTCAGCAGAGGCCGATGCTCAAAGTATGAAAGTCTGTAAGATTGCAGTATATAAGTAGACCCCAGAAGGTGAATACCCAGGAGGGAAGCTGCTATAATAAAGGCACCAGAATCCTTTCTGATATACCCCCGGGTAGAGACTGTGCCTAGTTCTTTCTTAAAAGGGGACCTGGAGAGAGCACATGTAAGAGAAGGGTGAGCCATGTTCTAGCACTGATACGGTGTTATGACTGTGTTGTTAGATAATGAGTCAGAATATCAGAAGAAGAGCTGCATGGAAGCTGGATATATTTCTGTTTATGATTTTTTCATGTGCTGGCTGTGTGTAAATAAAAACGTGTTCAGAATTGAAAAGCCTCTTGTACCTTCCTCTGTAAAGGTAAAGAGTTGGTAAACCTGGCACTGGCCCCGCGAGTGTTAGTGCTCTCTCACATAGGATGTATCTGTCCTGTAGAGACCAGGAGAATGCACAGCATTATATCTATGTCTAGCGAGAGATCAGAAATGTTCTTGTTCTGCAGTATGTGTATCAATAGAAGTCATGGGTGTGTCTGTGCTGTGTATATGAGTCTATAAACAGAGGCCAGAAGTGTATCTGTTCCCCAGTATATGTGCGTACAGTGAGATATCCAGAGTATGTCTATTATGCAGTATGAGTGTGTATACAGATACTGTAAGTTAAGATTGTGTTACTTGTGTGTCTGTTCTGCACTAAGTGTATGTATGAAGAGAGATCAGGAGTGGGTAGGTAGGTCTCACGTATAAATGTGTATATAAAGGTGCCAGGAGTGTGAGGCAGATCCTTAGCTGTTCAGGTTTTCCATCTCAGTCACTGGTTATTAAATTAGTTTAAATTTGTTCTCAACAAAGCTGAAGCAGTATGATGCCTGACTTAATTAAGTAAACACTGGTTCAACAACACTAGGAGGAGAGAGAAACTGTGCTTGAGACAAAATAATGTACAATCTTGCGTTTTATAACATAAAGCAGCAAATTATAACATAACATAAAGCAGCAATTAAGGAAGACACATACTTTTAATATATTTGTAGCATTCACAATGCATGCACAGCATAAATAATATAAAAAAAATGTGCATTTGTTTATCACTTTCACCCTTTTTCCTGAATGTGTGCATCTACATTTCTATCTATATTAGTTTATATTTCTCCTCATTTTTGTTTATCGTACCAATCTACCTGAACCGGCACTCTAAGTGTTAATATCCTTACAATCTTCTCCTTTTCTCTCTGCTGGAACCTAATTCCTTTGGATTTGTCAGCCAGTATTGTTGGATTTTACTTGATTATTTTACAAGGTCAAAAAAGCAAAAACAAAAACAAGAGATGGCATCATATTTTATGTTGAAAAAACTATGTCCAAATGAATAAACTATGTCCAAATACAGTATGCTCCACACCTTTCATATCAGGGACATAACACAGCCTTTCTATTCAACTCATTGGTACCTAATATGATCCTACATATCCAGGTCAGACACTCTTTTCCATTTTACCTAAAGGGAGACCATATATCCAGGGATCATGGCAGACACATTGGTTCCAAGCTCTCTAGGCTTATTACGTCTTTGTCACATTCAGTAAGGAAAAAACTTAGAAGTCACTTCAAATATAACAGAGATAATATTATTTAAAGGACCAGTATAGACTGGGGAAAACTTCAGATTTGTGATGTATGTAATAAACTAAGAACATTAACATCTGGGTATGCCATAAATATTAAATCATTTCTAGAGAAAACTATTTTGACACCTTCTAATGGCTACCTGAGTATGATTGGATTCCTTTGTTATAACCCCTTTATAAAATTAAGTTCCTGATAAGTCTGTGGTCCCCTTCTGGATTGTTACCTTGTTGTGGTGAAGGGGCTTGTGTAGCTCAATGAAGCTGCAAGCTATACCATGTAGGATCATTCAAGATGGGCAGGTCATAGCAGAGAGGTCAGGCAAATTGTGGCCCACATGAGAAGGACCTAGCTACCCCCACCAGCATTGTTGCCATGAAAATCTTATGGATTAGCACAACCACACACAACATGTGCCTGGTGTGCTGCAATCATTAGGGTTACGGAGAGACGGACACAACTGAACAACAACAAATGTCTGTGGTAAGAGATTCCTTGCTTTCACCACTTAAGGTTCTGTCTATCGGACATTGGGGGTGGGCAAATTCGTTTCACTTTTCCTCTCATAGCTTCTTCAGTGACATGCACAGTGATTGATTCATGGACTTTTATAGCCCTCCTATAATGTTGGTATTCTAGTACCACTGGATATTTTCATATGAAGGAACCCATCAGTTCTTATATTGAATTCTCCCTACAATCACACTGTGCATACAAATCTAATAATTAAGATGGACATATTTTGGTTTTCTTTTAGCTGCACCCCACAATGAAAATGTTCTACAAATGCCCATGGTATTGATAATACAGTTTAAAGCCTCTGGTGACTTAAAATACTCTTGTTAATTGATTAATGTGCATAAATGCAATTAAACACAATAATTGTATTAATAATAACCTTATTAAAATAAGGAAGCCACAGACTCTAGGTCATTGCTCTGATGCCTGATGAGACGCAGCTGCAAAATTTTAGTTCACTGAAGCCAAAAAGACTTAAGGAAATAAAAGTTCTTCATTTAGTTGTGGTTACGTACTACAAGGAAGAAAAACTAAATATTGACAAAAATTAGCCTGTGGCTACATGATGGTAATAAGAATATTTAATCATTTCTCTAAAACCACATATGAAATATTAATTTATCAGATTATAATTATTATTTAAAGGGATGCTGAACTCACAGATACTGCTTGCACCATTATTTAAAGCAGCCAATATAAAGTGGAAAAGCTGTAAAAAAATCTTGTTGATTCTCTTTTAAAAATGTTGTTTTAAATTTACTTATCTTATGTGTTTTCCCTATTTTAGTTGCAACAGAGAAGGCTAGAAGCTCTCAGGCTGGAAGGCAGCATAAATGACAAACTCACTCTAAGTTCTTATATACGGTACTTTATTTGCTGCAGTTAAACATTTTCCCTTTAAGGTTGGTATGTCTGGAAAAAATAAATGAGAAAGCTGATTATTATTTTTTTTTCGTCAATAAATAACATAGATGAACAGTTGCAGGGTGTTTGTGATTTTAAGTCCTTTGAGTACCAGCAGAGTCAAGCAAATTGCAGAAAGCCACATACAAACAGGGGAATATGCTTTCAGAGCCATGAATACCTAGCAATAAAGGCCAACAACTGGGTCCAAAATGTGCCCAACGCAAGCCACAGAATCCAAACAAGTGGAACTTTAGCTTGTCCCAAAGCAAACCCAGCCGCCGTCCACTGTTGATGACTGAAGCCATCCATTGGGCCCAGTATATCTAAGATTGCACAAACACCCATACCTGAAAATGCAGCTTGCAAGAGATAACTAAACAAGGTTAGTCATTGTGGCCAAATAAGGCTGAATATATAGCAAGAATGGTCATAATCCAACCTCATAATCCTGCGATATGCGTCTTCATCTGAGCACGATTGTGCTGGGATCCCAATCCTAAAAGCGTGCATCCTCCAAGCTCAGTCTACTAATTCAAATATACAAATCTCCCAGAAACTGTACGTAGGACAGTGATGTACTATTGGGATGCATCAACAATGGGCCCAAACAGTGACATGGGCAACAATCTGTCCCAGTCAAATACAGTTGCCTTTATCCCAAGGACCCACCTTAGAATGGCTGAGCCACATCATTAGGTGGATATCATGACAAGAATGTTAAGGGTGCCCAAGCATTTGTGTGGGCATTTATTGACCACAAGCAGTTCCAGTATCCCCATTGTGCCAAAAAATGCCAGGCGTGCATGCTCCAAGCTCAGTCTACTAATTCAAACATGCAGATCTCCTAGAAACTAATAAGTAGGACAGTGATGTACAATTTTAATGCATCAACAATGGGCCCGAAGAGTGACATGGGCAACAATCTGTCCCAGTCAAATACAGTTGCCTTTATCCCAAGGGCCCATCTTAGAATGGCTGAGCCACATCATTAGGTGGTTATCATGACAAGAATGTCAAGGGTGTTCAAGCATTTGTGTGGCCATTTATTGACCACAAGCAGTTCCAGTATCCTCATTGTGCCAAAAAATGCCAGGGAAAAAGGCTTTGCGAAACAGGAGATTTTTGTACTCAGAAGAACACCTCAGACAGTAACAGCATTGCAAACAAGATGGAACACCAAGTGCCCTGTCTATTCTCTCCTCTCTCCGGCCCTTTGACTACCTAGGGGACAAAATACTCTTTAGAATGGGTAGACAGTTGGGTCTTTTGGTTCACATATGCCACCAAATCTGGGTTTAATCTCCCTTGTTATTGCACGGACCATAAAATCAAAATATCAATATTTACATTTCTTTACAGGAAGGCACAGTAAATAACAGAATTAGACATGGTAGCAGCACCAACCTAAAAAAAAAAAGATAATTGTCCGTCAATGTCTTGTGTTCTTTATGGCCAGTAACAGAATAATATTTTTGGCTGCGTTAGTCACCAGTGGAGACAGACAAAATGATATAATGAAGGATTGGACATATCTCCTGATTTACACAATGCTGACTTGTGATGGTTAAACCTTGCTCTTCAACCTCCCTTAAATTTTAAGTGAACCTGCAGATCAAAAAAAAAGCGTATAGCTGCTTCCCCAGTATAAATTATTTTGCAGAACTGCCTGTGATTACAGCAATGTGTGTCAACTCACAGCAGGCACTTACAAAATGAATTTAAACTCTTGTTGCTTCAACATGAAAACACAAACCTGTTCTTGAAACGCCAAAGCTGCTCTGCATTTATTTTACAGCGCTGTTACTTCATCAGAATTACCCTGTACTACTGATTTATTGGATTATGAAAAGATTATTATTTACCCATTCACTGCCACACAGTCTTATACAGCATCTCTGTGTCTTTTTCTGGATCATTGCTTTTCACCCTGACATTTCCCAAGCCATCTATCACTCTCTCTCCATCTCTGCCCAAGTTCGCTCCTTTTTCTACACTAATAACCTTATTTAATTCAAAAATTATGTTAAATGCATAATTCTTATTGGCCTCACATCGACCATTTATATTTTTTCTATTTTATAGTTTAATTTATATATAAAAAATATTACTAACTAAAACAGGATTTGGACTCACAACGGTCCATATCAAAGGCAGTTGCATTAGCCATGTTTCAATATGAGGAGCAACATGTGAAACATGTGAAACAACATGTGAACAACTGTGTATAACTGAATCAACTTAGCTTAGTTTTATTTAATACAAAGTTTACAAACATTAAAATCCAAATATCAAAACATCAATATTTATACACAATCAAACAAACAGAAAAAAAAACCACAACAATATGGAACCGTAATTTAAATATTTCAGGCTATGTCATAAGGAAAGGAGTTATTTTTCAGAATATCAGTGCCTATTGAAATTCAATTCTAGGGAGGAGAGGAGCAGAAGGTTTACCTTTTCTCATAAATGGCTCATTATGTCTTCCAAAGAGACCATTTTAAGCTAGTTTTTTTCGACGGAGAATGTGAGTGTGTTGAGTACTCCAATTCTATTTGTTTATTTCTCTCTACAATGGCCACAAGTTCCGTCCATGTCGGTAAGGATTGTTTTTTCCATCTTCTGGCTATAAGCCACTTAGCTGACATTAAAGTATTTATAATCACATTACTTTGTGTGTAATTAATTTTACTTTGAAAAATATGAAATAATACAATCCCAGGTGTTGTTTCTAGTTGAAAATTGATTATTTTTGATATATGCCCTAGACATAATGTCCAAAATTCTTTAATATTAGAGCAATTCCACCACATGTGTTCATAGGTTCCTATTTGGTTTTCACATCTCCAACAATAACCTTGATTTTTTTGGGGGGCAATTTTTTTTTATTTAATTGGGGTTATATACCATCTCTGCACTAATTTAGAGTATGTTTCTCTTAAGGACAAATTTATTATACTTTTCTCCGTTTTTAAAAATGCTTTATACCACTGAGTTGTGGACCAAGTTATCCCTAAATTTTCTTCCCATTTTTGCATCCTTTCTGTTTTTTCTATTTCTAGTTGAGATTTTATTATTTTATGATACCTTGATATTGTACTTTTCTTATCAATTTCATTTAGAGATTTTTCAAATAGAGTCAATTCTCTATTAAGTAATTTTCCATACTCCATAATGTATTTATTATTGACATATATAAAATATCATAAAGCAACCATTTTGTAGATGGTATTTGATATTCAGCAGATATTACTTTAAATGTTTTAAGTATTTGTCCCTGAAATAAGTCCTTGAGAGTTTTTATACCCCATTTCTCCCATGATATATTTAAAAAGGGAGTTAGTTCTAATGACAATTTATATATTGGGTTATTTGGAGCTGGAAATTTTACTAATTTATTTTTTTTATTATAATTAAACCACCATTTTATTAAGGTTTTTGGAATAAGTGGTAATTTATTAAGAATCTTATTATCTGTCTTCTTATCCCAAAATATATGATGTAGCTTAATATTTTTAACTAATTCATTCTCTATAAGTAAATATTTAGGTTTATTTTCTTTTAAGGTGTATTTTGATAAATGTACCAGATTAATAGCATTTGAGTATTGGATAATGTTTGGTGCTGCCAGGCCTCCTCTAGAGAAAGTTCTCGAGATAATTTCTTGTTTAATTTGTGATTTTTTATTTCTGTATATAAATGTATCCATTATTTTCTGAAATTGTTTTTTAATTTTTAATTGGAATCTTTAGAGGAAGACTTCTCAAGATATATGTTATCTTGGGAAGTATATTCATTTTAATTAGTGATATTCTACCCAAACAAGTTAAATTTAAATCTCGCCAACTTGCTAATGTAGAAGAGACCTGAAAGAATAACTTATCCATATTATTATGAACCGTGGTAGTTATGTTTTGATTAAATATTATACCTAAATGTGTTTTTTGATTTTTTCTCCAATTATACGGGAATCTGTCTTTTAATTCAAGTTTGTCTTTGTCAGATATATTAGAGTATAAAACTTCCGTTTTCGTAGTATATACTTTATAATAGGATAAGTCACCGTACTCTTCAATAATTTGTAGTAATTTCGGTATTGACTTCATTGGATTTGAAACTGTAACCAATAAATCATCAGCAAATATGATAACTTTATTTACAATAGAGCCAGTAACTATACCTTTTATTTGTTTACAACTTCTAATCATTTCAAGTAATGGTTCTATGATTAAGGCAAATATAAGTGGTGACATGGGGCAACCTTGTCTTGTGCCATTTCCTAGTTTAAATGAACGAGTCTTAAAGTCAGTTCCTGTTATATATGCATTAGCTTCTGTATAAAGTGCTTTTATCGCATATGATCCAAACCGTCCAAAACCATATTTATCTAAAACTAAATGTATGAAATCCCAATTCACTCTATCAAATGCTTTTTCAGCATCAAAAGATAGAGCTATTAATGGAATTTTCTTTTTATTGGCGAAGTCTATTATATTCAAAACAATTTGAGTATTATCAGATGATTGTCTAGATTTAATAAAACCTGTTTGATCTTTATTAATTAACTCATTTAATATTGGATTTAATCGAGCAGCCAATATGCTAGCATAAATCTTTATGTCTGTATCGACAAGTGATATTGGACGATAATTACGACATTGTGCATGATCTTTATCATGGAATAACAGTTATTGCTGCCTCTAATGTTTCTACTGCAGCTTTTCCATTTATTTTGATTTCATTATACATTTTTTTAAATGTTTCACTATGGAAGAAGAAAACATTTTATAATATATATTTGCGAATCCATCTGGACCTGGCGATTTCCAGATTTTCAAAGATTTTATAGTTTGGTAAATTTCCTCTTCTGTAATATCAGTTTCCAATTCTTTTAGTTGTGCTTCTGATATTTTTGGTAGTATTATTTTATTTAAATACTCTTCAATTTGTAGGCTTCTGGAATCCTTCTGTTTGTTCAAGATTATATAAGGTTTTATAATATTGAAAGAAGGATTTCCCTATGTCTATCGGATTTCTATGAATTACACCCCTATCATCACGTAGCATATTAATTATTTTATTAACATTAGTTCCTTTAATTTGTTTAGTAATTAATTTCCGTGGTTTATTACCTAAATGATATTGCTTTAACTGGTATAACCAGACTAAATTATATATTTTTCCCTGTTGGATCTTTTTAATTGCTAATTGCGTTTTAGATATTTCCAAAGTAGTATTCTTTGTTGTTAACACTTTATTTTTTTGTTGCAATTGTGTAAGTTTAATAATTAAGTCTCTATATGAAGATTCTTCATGTTTTGTTCTATGTTTGGACCAAGCACAAAGGACACCTCTCACCTATGCCTTGTGCGTGTTCCAAAGCAGTGATTGTGATGATACTGAGTTTTCATTAATCTCAAAAAAAGTTTCTATTTCTTTAAAGAGAGTTGAATCTATATTACGTGATTTATTATATTGTATTCTATGACCATCTTCTACCACCATTGTTATTAATGCATGGTCCAGCCATGTTATTGGGCTAATCTCAATTTTTAAAATTTTATTCAATAAATTCAGATTCACTAAGAAATAATCCAATCTTGTGTAAGTTTTATATTTATTAAAGAAGTATGTATATTCTCTATCAAGTGGGTACATTACCCTCCAACCATCATTTAATTTATGATCCAATAGAGTTTTTTCAAATGTATTTGCTTTATTTATCATAATTTTATCTGGTTCTGGTTTTATCACTGATCTTCTATCCACAAATGGATCTAGGCAAATATTTAAATCACCACATATAAATAAATTACCCTTTTTAATATCACTAATTTGTTTTATTATTTTATTTAGAAATCTATATTGATTCTTATTAGGAGCATAAATATTCGATATTGTATAGTTTTGATCATTTATTTTACCTATCCAAACTATGTAACGACCTTCTATGTCTTTTTCTATAAATTCATCAACTATTTTATTGTTAAAAAAATATACATACACCTCTTGACTTAGTTTTATAGTTAGAGAACAATTTGATATTGTACCTTTTATCTGATAGTTTGGGAATATATTTATCTTTAAGATGAGTCTCCTGTACACATATAACATCAGCATTTAAATCATGGAAAGAAATCATGACCATTTCTCTTTTTGATGGAATATTCAACCCATTCACATTCTGGGATATAATTTTAAATCCCATAATATTCTAAAGATTTTAATTCATTACCTTGTACTCCTCTCCTCCCTTTGACATCCATACTGTGAAAGTTTTTCATCTTTCCAGCACAAAACGTACAACCTTTCATGATTATCTTGTTTATATTTTTCCTAAACCTTTCTTTAAATAAGACAAAAATAACGGTTCCAGTTATATAAAAGAAAATAAAAAATAAAAATAAGAATAAATACAAATACAAAAAAAAAAACACATAAGTGCATAAATACATTCTGAATAATATTGTGATAGCAAAGTGATTGTATTTGCTATCATTTTTGTAGTTTTAATCTGGTCATCGGCTAAACCATAGACATTTTTATTTATTAATGGATTATCGATAATTTTTCTATCTTTCTTATTATTTCCCAAATATTACTATCATGAATAAAAAAGGTAGTCCAATATGTTTTTACAGTTATTGGGGGGAGGGGAGAAGGAGAGGGAGAAGTGAAGGGAGGGAATGTGTATCTGTAATATAGAAAGTAATTGCTTAATTTTCCTCTCCTTTTTCCATTATATCTAAATTGTGTATAAGTGTTTTCTTCTTAAATATCTAAATTAAATATAAGTATTTCTTCTAAAATAAGTCTATACTACTAAAAAAAAATTTAAAAAATCCCAGTGCATATTTATTTTCAAACTATACCTATTTATTTCATTATAATTATCCATTATATGTCTCCCTCTCTCTCCCGTTTCCTTCCCTTTTCCCCATTTTTCCCTTTCCCTTTCTTCTCCCTTTATATTAAATCATACATAGGGCCTCATTCTATTATCGGCCGTAAACCGGCCGTAAGGCTGCGATTCCTTGCGGGGGTCCCGTTACCTCGCAATTCAATTAAGCGGGCCTGCAAGGATCTCCTCTTACGGCCGGCCGTAAATCTTGCAACCGGCCGTAAGCTCTGAAATCTAAAAAGTCAAAAATAAATTCAAGACAGCTCTGTAAAGCTCTGTAAATGCTAGGGATCATATTGGGGGACATGAGGATTAAAAGTAACCCACTCTCAAGCTGGCACATCAGCCCAAACCCGAGTTTAAATTAACTGTTTATTTTCCGGCTGCGGCGTGGGCGGGTCTGAGGTTCTCCAAGCCCTCTGGACTTTTTACATGGATATTTGACATATACTAAAAAATATATATTTTACGGATTTGAGTATAGGGGAATTTTGTGCTATTTTTGCTAACACTGAAAAACACTTTATAGTCTTCTCAAAGTGCAGGATGGCTTTATTTGGGCTATATTTTGTGCTTACTTGGTGCTAGCGGGACCTCTTTCCTGCAAGTAAGCTGCGGCTCGGTTTTTGCCTTGCAGAGAGGGTTCCCAGAGCAATTGAATTGCAAATAGGATTTTCTTACGGCCAATTTTCTTGCGGCCGTTTTAGATCAAAGGATTTCCTCCAGCGCGAGCGGCCGCAAGAGATAGCAAGGCACCGGCCGCAAGCCTGCCGGAATCCCCGGCCGGAGGGGAATAGAATAGCCAAATAGCTTGCGGCCGGTCCTTGCGACCCCGCAACGGCTGCGGCCGATAATAGAATGAGGCCCATAGTGTATAAGTATTAAACTTATCATATTTTCTTTAAATTCTTTTATTTCTTCCCTTTTTTCCCTCCCTTCTCTTCTCCCCCTCTGTCCTCCCCTCCCCCCCCCCCCCTTTTTTTATTTTTATTTTTTTTATCAATATCATTTCTATAACTTATATCGACTCCATTTATTCACTTTTGGGATCAAAATAATGTATGCATTGCTCTAATATAATTAGCCTTTATGAACTAGTCGTGGTACTTAAGCTACACAGGGTCTTAATAAAGCAAGTCTCAATTTATTTAGAAAATTGCCATGAATGTCTTTTTTTAGTTAATTCCAAATTTAAATAAGAAGATGTATCATAAGGAATTGCCCATTCATCTAGGAGTTTCTGTCCTTCCTTTGTTGATGTAATTATAAATCTTTCGTTGTTATGAATAATAAGTAATTTTGCGGGATAATTCCATCTGTACATAATATTCTGATCCCTCAATATTTTCATTATTTGTCTTATCTCTTTTCTTTTAATCAGAATCTCAGTTGGGAGATCTGTGAAAATCATCAATGTGTCATAGGGATTATCAAATATTCTTTTTTCCTTTGCTGCTTTCATAATTGCCTCCTTATAGGAGGTTTGTTGAAGCCTTACTATTATATCTCTTGGAGTTCCTTTTGGAATGTATGCTGGAAGAGGGATTCTATATATTTTTTCTATAGTGTTACTCTCTGAATTTACTAAATTATCTAAAAATTTGGTAATATAAACATTTAGTTCCTTCGTCACAATTTTTTCTGAGACACCTTGGCCCTCATTCAATTGCAATTTGGCCAATTGAATAGGGGTCTAAATAAGCACATAACATATATATTTTAAAGAAGTTTTTAGTTAGTAAACATCTATCCAAAAGCAAGGTTTTCACTAACTAAAAACTTCTTTAAAAAATATATGTTATGTGTTTATTTAGACCCCTATTCAACTGGCCAAATTGCAATTGAATGAGGGCCCTGGAATTTTTAAATTATTTAGTCTAGTGTAACTCAAGTATATTATGTTTAAATTTTAATAGTTTAGCTTCCTCTTCCAATTTTGTTATCCTAGTTCCCATCGATTCGTTGTCTATCCATAATTCCTCATATTTATTTTCTAGTTCATCCATTTGACTTTTAACAGCGTTTATTTCTATCATGTTTTCTAATTCCTTGAGACAATTCTTCTCTTAATGATATTTGAAATTCAAAGAGTAATTTTTTCATAGTATCTACTGTTAATAATTCTTGCTCTTTTAAAGTTATTATTTCAGATGATTTTGATTGTAGAATTTCAATAGGTTTCATCTGTAATGGGGAAAGTTCTAATTGTGAAGAGTTAGTTAATTGAGATGTTTTTGTCTTTTGAACCTCTATCACATGTGTAACTTCATTGTGCAGAGCACATCTGGTGACGTCAGTTACCATCTTATCTGTCACCTTTTCCTACTTTATTTACTTTCCTTTATCTGACACTTTCATCTATTATGCTATCCATTGTTTTCAATCTCCCTTTGGCTTCTTCCTCCCTCATAACTGCATCTTCCACCTGCTAATCACCCTTTCATTAACTTCCTCTACTCCCATTCCTCGTGTCTCTCAACCATTAGCTTCATTCAGTCCTACATCATCCTCAATTCCCCACTGTCACGCAACAAAGCCAGCAGGACAGGCAACCAAGAAATCCCACAGGGATGCTATTGTTCTGGCATCGCCAGAATACAGCTTCCCAATAGAGTAGAATCATTTCCCAAGAATTGTACACAGCTCTCACATTTGTTTCCAAAACCAACAACAGCAATATCGTACAGAAACCAGACACCTTTATACAGAGTTAAATTATAGAAATGGTTAAAGATAAACAGAGAATATACAAACTGTGAACACAATGCACTTAGTATTAACTTCCAAGTGTGGCCCTGCTGGTTTATACCTTGCAGTGTGTCTGTGCCTATCCCAGCAGGTCTGCTATACCTTAACCAGTCTGTTCTGTTAGGGAAAGTTGACAGATTTTGTTATCTCCCCAGGGAGCCTCTTGTGCAAACATCCAAATACAGTCTCACAGTAAGACAATCCACAAAACACTATAAAAACGATAAAATATATATTAACATTTACTGTGAATACATATTACAGTGCATTCAAAATACCACTATAATAAGAGCAACCTTATCCCGATAGCATACTGAATCACATGTAATATTTATAGAAGAATTAACCTGTTAGTTAGAAGATCATTCTGAGGGAAAAAATCCTTACATTGGCCATGATACCCTCTCTCTTCTTTCTCTTACTGTCACTTACTTTCTTTTGTCCCCTCAACTCATCTTCTCTCTCTCTATCCATCGCTTCATTTACCCTATTTTATGCCCCCAAAACTGATACCTGTTATGTCCCCATTTATATTAGGCTCTCTTCTGTGTCTCTCTGCCCTAACCCTTTTTTACTAGTGTCTGTTTTTCATTCATCACTAGTTATTATTATCAGTTATTTTCCAAATTCCAACATATTCAGAAGCACAATGCAGGGGATTATAGTCAAAGTAACCAAATAATCTATAAATACTAGAAAATTGTCCGTAAAAAATGACGGGAATAAAATTGTAAGGCTGGCAATGCTGTTTGCCACACAATGCAAGGCTTTTTCTCCTCTGAGCACCTTCGGCGCTCATCGCGAGCCTCTCTCTACCATGTGCTCCAACGTTCTTGCTTTGCAATGATCACCTTGGGCGATCATTGCAGCCCTCTCCTGCTTTCATCAGGAAGCCCCGGGATGAGCGCCTTTGGCGATCATCGTGTGGCTCGCAATGAGTGCCAAATTCATCCCGCCTACTGTTAACCTGCAAGTTTTGTGCTTGGGAATGCCATTTGTCTCTTTCCACCATCTCCCCCCTGTCCCTTCCCATTGTCTTTCTTCTTTGGGTGTCTGCTGAATCTTTGCGTGGCGCATGCTGACTGCGGTTAGTTTTATTTTCAAAAAGTCCTGCGTGCCTGGCGTTGTTCGTGTAAGTGTTAAAGTCTTTGTCGTTGTGTAGTTTCTAAGTCCCGCATGCCTGGCGTTGTGTTTCTCTTTGTGGCATTGTGTATTTTCTAAGTCCTGCATTCCTGTTGTTGTGTTTCTGTTTGTGGTGTTGTGTTTTCTAAAAGAATGTTGAAGTATCAGGACTAGATGGCTAAGTGAATGAGGATTTGGGCTATATCTTGTGTAAGATAAATACAAATTTTGCACATGGCTTTCAGGTGAATGCATCAAGAACTAGTAAATTATTGAATGCAGAGGAGGAAGGAAATAGCAAAATGTAGAATAATATCAAGGCATCAAATGTATGGTGTTATTGACAATCAGAACATATTTGGGTTGTTATGGTAAAGCCTCTTCAACCTTAAGCTTTCTCTGAACCTGTAAAGCAAAATAATGCATTATTTTTGTTTCTTGATCTACCATTTCCATTTTTCTTTCTACTTACTATAATGTATTTCCATTTAGCAGAAAACCATAGCTGCTGCCTAATGTGCATGCTCCATTAACAACTGTTTAAAATAACACATGCTTTTTTTTTTTTTATAATAATGAAAAGATTTAAAGACCATAAATGCGTGAGAGGCTGTATGCTATCATAAAAAGCAAATTAAAATAATGGCAATATTTTAACCATTTAAAGTAAATCTGGATCTCATTTTTCAGGGTTAACTTAAAAAAAATTTTGGGGGATAAAGTTTAAAGATACGGAAAAAAACTGTGGCATAGAGTGCAATTCAACTCTACTTGCAGGACAGGCAGCAGGGGTGGATCTACCGCAGGTGCACCCCAGTGCTGCAGTGCCTCTCAAAAACATTTTTTTTAATTTCATCATTTAAATTCTCAATGCTCCTGGGTCCCAGCCACCTGCCCCCAATATCATTAAAATATATAAATTATGGGTCAAAGCTTTCATGCCCCCTAGTGGCCAAATCTAGTAATGCATGATTAAGTTTAATTTTGCTATTTTCTTGTGTCCACTGTACATATAATCTGGGGAGGATTTGTACCCCCCCCCCTTCCCCACCACACACACTTTCCTACGCCCCTGGCAAGCACTCACATTTTTACCTGGCATAAATGAACTGCTTTTGGGTGCTGTCAAGGACACTCAAGTATGGCAATGACCAAGGACTTTCCCCACCATTGTTCTCACTCTACATACCTGTATCCTGTCCCTATGCCCTTCCCAGAATTCAGAGTAATGATATACTGGTTAAGTGTTCTCAGGTAGGAGAGAACTGCAACCTTTCATAAAAAAAAATCTAAACTACTTTATTTGGAACTACAAGGTGACTACCTACTTTCCCTAATGGCAAATCTACCCGCAGTTGCCGGCCAATCAATTTTTATTCAAATAAAATATTTTATAATGTTTAAAAGCTGTTCTTTTAAATACATAGTAGAACATATGTGACTCAAATGTCCATTTAAATAAATAGTTTTTCAATTAACTGACACTCTTGCCTTATATCTCCTTTACTTTGTAAAGGTCTTTTATGTACCCTTTCAAATGCTATTATATTAAAATATTGAGAATTTTGGAAAAATGAATTGAATACCCCTAAAAGCAGAGGATCAAACATATACAAGAAATTATTAGAAATCTCAACTTTTTATTACCAAGTTATACTTATTACAGACAAAGCTCTAGGAAATATCATATTAGATGACAGTTGAGAACTGTATGGCATCATAAGAAGGGACAGCCAAAAATAACCTCACTTGAGATGAAGGTCAGAAAATGCTGTACAGAACTCTGATCATGACAACACACAAAGGGACACCAGGGAGTGCATTACTTATATAGCTTCTGTATTAAATTATTCTCAATTTAAAGCGACATACAACAAATTTTTTAGGCATTTCAAAAAGCATTATCCTGTTGAAACTAACAGGAAAATGCACAAATCATATTGTAGTATATACGTCTCATTGCATTACATTTTTGTACAGTTACATCAATGCTCTGTGCTCTTCAGCAGTTCACATTAGCTAACATATAAAGATCTTCTAGCAATAAAAGGCAAGTGCTAAAGGTTTACATATATATATATTAAAAAAAAATGAGGGGAGTCAAATTGTAAGACAGGCAATGTTGTTTGCCACACATTGCCCGTCAAATATGACGGGAATCATTTTTCCCCACCTCTCTCTCCCCTGTGTCTCCTTCCCCCTCTCTCTCCCCTGTGTCCCCCCTCTCCCTCACCTGTGCATCCTTTCCCCCTCTCCCTTTACCCCTCTCCCTCCCCTGTGTCTTCCCCCTCCCTCCCCGTGTCCCCTTTCCACCCTCTCCCTCTCCTGTACCTCCTTTACCCCTCTCCCTTTCCCCCTCTCCCTCCCCTGTGTCTCCATTACCCCATCTCCCTCCCTTGTCTCCTTTCCCCCCTCTCCCCTTCTCCTGTTCCTCCTTTCTCCCCCGTGTCTCCTTTCCCCCTCTCCCTCCCTGTATCTCCTCCCCCCTCTCTCTCTCCCCTCTGTCTCATTTCCCCTCTCCTGTACCTCCTTTCCCCTCTCCCTTTCCCCCCTCTCCCTCCCCTGTGTCTCCTTTTCCCCATCTTCCTCCCCTGTGTCTCCTTTTCCCCTCTCTCCCTCTCATGTTTCTCCTTTCCCCTATCCCTTTCCCCCGTGTCTCCTTTCCCACGCTCCCTTTCTCCCCTTGTGTCTCCTTTACCCCTCTCCCTCCCCTGTGTCTCCTTCTCCCCCTCTCCCTGCCTTGTGTCTCCATTTCACCTCCTCTCCCTCCCTTCTCTCCTTTCCCCCTCCTCTCCTTCCCTTATCTCCTTTCCCTCCTCCCCTCCCTCCCTTGTCTCCTCTCCCACCCTTGTCTCCAATCCCTCCCTTGTCTCCTCTCCCTCCCTTATCTCCTTTTCCCCCTCCTTTCCCCACTCTGTCTTGTACCTGCATGGAATCCTACCAGTAGCACAACACTCACCTCCTCTGTCTCCCGTCCTCCTGCGCGATGCGCGGCTTGATCCAGAAAGTAGTTCCGGCCGGAGGATGGGGGCCGAAGAGTAGGTGAGTGCCGCGCTGCTGGCAGGGTCACATCCAGGTACACGGTTGGGCCAAGGGTGTTGCGAGCCTAAGTACTGCACCGCTGGCGAGCCTTGCTTTCCAAGGCTCGCAGTTCGACTGCGCCACTGGCTTGCCTCGCTTCACAAGGTTCTTGGTTGAATCCCTTGCTTTGGGAGGGAGGGACACAACTGCATTACCAACTTCGCAAACGTTACGAACACTGAAAACTATTGTAGTGATATACTCTGTCATATAAGAGCCACTTGTTTTTAGATGGAACTTTTCATTTAAAATAATTCTTTTTAAAGTGTCACTCCCTCATTCCTTCTCTGCCAGTTCTCAAAGAGAAAGAAGGTTGATAAGGGAGAAAAAAAGAGAGTTGTGGTTGGCGGCAGGAGGAACAATCCTCTCATTTTATATTAATTGGGAAGTATCACCTATACACAAGGCGCACTTTTATGAAAGAGTTTTATTGCAGCAAGACCTCTGTATATTAGATTATATGAGCAGTTGAGGTACACAGAATATGAATGTAACTTAAAATTTAGAACTAAATATTAGTATTTATAATTTTTACTGTTGCACAGAAATTATTAATAGTTTCTTTCTTATAAAGAGCCCTTTAAGAGAATCATAATTTGTATATTGCACTCATAATTATTAAAACTTTACTTTTATTAAATTTCCTTTTTAACAAACTATTTTTGTGAATGTCCTTGCTCTAATGTCGTCAGTGTTTTAAAAGGAAATGTAATAAAAGTAACATTTTAATAAATATGAGTGCAAGATAAAAAATCTCTTCTTCAAACAATTTGTGAACTAAATATTGGTTTCAGTGACAATATTTAAACTTCTAATGACAGCTTCCAACAAACAAGTAGTAGTAACTGTTAAACTAGGCAAGACCAATAATTATTTTTAGACAGTCGATATTCTCTAAGAGTGATCTTTAAAATAAAAGAAATGTTTGTTTAGTTGAAATGTGAAATATGATTCATGGAAAAGGAAAAGTGTTTCTAAACCACCCCATGTGATATATCCTTTAAGATTCCTGCTGGTAAACCCTTGGGCCCTCATTCAATTGCGATTTGGCCAATTGAATAGGGCTCTAAATAAGCACATAACATATTTTTTTTAAAGAAGTTTGTAGTTAGTACGCATCTATCCAAAAGCAAGGTTTTCTCTAACTAAAAACTTCTTTAAAAAAATATGTTATGTGCTTATTTAGAGCCTTATTCAATTGGCCAAATCGCAATTGAATGAGGCCCTTGGAGTTTAATTTCTCATGAGAAGTGGAAAACTATTCTAGAATGCATGTTCTGCCACTTTCAGGTCACTGAATAGAACTGTTTTTTTTTAGGCAAATAATATATATTTCATCCAGAAATTTGAAATGAAAATCTTTCTTTTATGAATATTAAATTCCTAGTAGAGACAATAATTTCAGCTAGCTATGCTAAAGGAGTATAACCCCTTCCTGACTAGACAGTTTTGTCTTGTATGGGAAGACCCTCTGGCTATATATATATATATATATATATATATATATATATATATATATAATATATATATATATATATATATATATATATATATATATATATATATATATATATATATATATATATATAGAAATAGAAATACAGTATATATATTTATATATATATATATATATATATATGTATATATATATATTTAGATTTAAAATTTTGATCTGACAAAGATCATAATTAGATAAGGTGTACTTATAACTAGAAAAGGTAAATGTAATGCCTTTGTTGATGGCTTATTACATCCATGATACTTTATGACTGCCTGCTTTTGAACATATGAGGGGGCACATTAAAGCTCCACTGATATAAAGCCCCCCTTCTTTGCTACATAGAGAAAAGCACACTCTGCAAACTCCAAATTAGCAGGAATTGGTATAGACAAAAATATGACGCCTTCTGGGACAGAGCTAACAGTGGTGAAGGTGGTGCAATGCACTAGGAACCTCCTCTGGGGTGGCAGCGCTGTCTACATAGTTACATAGTAATTAAGGTTGAAAAAAGGCTTTCAGTCGATCAAGTTCAACCTTTTAAGATCTCCTCTGATCTGCAATATTCAGATTCGTTATTAATTAATTAGCTGTTAATTCATTGTTAATTAATTATTAATCAACTATTTTTTTTTATTTAATCCAGAGAAAGGCAAACATAAACAAAAAAAAAAAACAAGTAAGACTTAGCCAATCATCTCAAAGGAAGAAAAAAAAATTCCTTCCCGACCCTAGATACTGGCGATCGGATTTCTCCCTGGATCAATACGCTCTAATTATCCAGAATAACCCTGAATTCCCTTTTTAATTAGAAATAAATCCAGTCCCCTTTTAAAGTTATCTATCGAATCTGCTGTCACCACCTCCTCTGGTAGAGAATTCCAAAGATTAACCACCCTTAACGTGAAGAACCCTTTTCTTTCTTTAAGGTGGAATCTTTTTACTTCTAACCTCAAGGGATGTCCTCTTGTCAGTTGAAAACCTCTTGGCACAAAAAGCTCCCTTGACAAATCTTTATACTGATACTGACCCTGGATGTATTTATATAAGGTAATCATATCTCCTCTTAGACGCCTTTTTTCTAGAGATAATAAGCTTACTTTGGTTAGTCTTTGTTCATAACTTATCACCTCCATTCCCCTTATTAGTTGTGTTGTCCTCCTCTGTACCTTTTCCAGCTCTAAAATGTCCTTTTTATGAAGTGGTATCCAAAATAGTACTCCATATTCCAAATGAGGGCGTACTAGAGATTTGTATAGTGGGAAAATTATATTTACTTCCCTTGCTTCTATAGCCTTCTTAATACATGATAATATTTGACTGGCCTTTGCAGATTCTGCTTGGCATTGAGCACTGTTACCTAGGCGTTGTCCACAAGCACTACTAAATCCCTTTCAATATCTGATACCCCTATATTTGCTCCATTAAGATTGTAAATTGCATGGCTATTTTTCCTTCTCGGATGCATAACTTTACATTTATTCATATTAAATCTCATCTGCCATTTAGATGCCCATTCCTCAATTTTATGTAAATCCCTTTGGAGGGAAAGTACATCAGTATCTGATTTAATTACCTTGCAAAACTTTGTGTCATCAGCGAAAATGGAGACACTACTTTCCAGTCCCACCTCTAAGTCATTAATAAATATGTTAAACAGGAGAGGACCTAATACTGAACCCTGAGGAACCCGACTTACCACATTAGTCCAATCGGAGTATGTTCCATTTAATAACCCTTTGCTCCATGTCCTTTAGCCAGCTCTCAATCCATGAGCAGATATTTACTGCAATTCCTGTATCCCTTAGTTTGCACAATAGTCTCCCATGTGGCACTGTGTCAAAAAATCCAAAAAGACTATATCCACTGAGTTGCCTTGATCTAGGTTCCTATTAACCTCCTCATAGAAACTAATTAGATGTGTTTGACATGACCTATCCCATGTTGACTCCTACTTATAATCCTGTTCAAATAGACATATTCTTGTATATTATCCCTTCTAAAAGCTACCTGACCGTAGAAGTGAGGCTCACTGGTATATAATTTCCCAGATTTGCTCTTGCTCCCATTTTAAAATTCTCCCATTTCTCCAGTCATCTGGTAGAGACCCTGTGTTGAGTGAATCTTGAAAAATTAAATATAATGGCTATTACAGAACCCAGTTCCCTTAGTACCCTTGAATGTATTCCATCAGGACCTGGGGCTTTATTAACATTTATTTTTTCCACCCCCTTTTGGATTGCTTCCTGCGTTCACCAATTATTCAGCAAAGGTAGTCTAGCCACATTATGTTGCAGTGTCCCAACCACTGGTACCTCCCTTGTGTATACCGAAGAAAATAACCTATTTAGCTCATCTGCCTTTTCTTGGTCACTAATTTACAGACGGCCTGTGTCACATTGTAATGTTCCTATAGCTTCCTTCCTCGCCTTCTTCCCATTAATATACTTAAAAAATATTTTAGGCTTAGTCTTACTCTCTTTTGTAACTAATTTTTCATTTTCTATTTTAGCCAGTCTAATAGCCCTTTTGCAAGCCTTGTTGATTTCCTTGTACTCCCAGAAAGCAGTCTCTGTCCCCTCTTGTTTGTATAATTTAAATGCCTGTTTTTTACTCCGTATCTTGATCTTTAAATCATTGTTAAGCCACATTGGATGTGATTTACTCCTTTGACTTTTATTCCCACTTGGTATATGGTGATAAGTATGTATATTTAGTAAGGATTTAAATGTTGTCCATTTATGTTCAGTGTTTTTACATGCCAGTTCTCTGTCCCAGTCTATACTTTGTATTGCTGCCCTTAGACCACTAAAATCTGCCCTTTTAAAATTAAGCGTTTTGTTGGCCCCTTAAAATTTAGTTTTTTTAATTCAATCTCAAATGAGACTGTGTTGTGATCACTGTTTCCCAACGGTTGCCCTATTCCAACATTTGATACTATATCAATATTATTTGTGATGACTAAATCTAAGATAGCTTCATTTCTAGTAGGCTATTGTATAACATGGGCCAGGTAATGATCCCTGAGTGTACTCAAGAACCTGCTCCCCTTAGATGAACTGCTGGTCTCATTTATCCAGTTTATTTCAGGGTAATTTAAAATTATTAGAACTTGCGAGGCAACAGAGCGATGCGAGCAGTTGAGGCACGCAGGACTTAGGCAGCAATGAGCACCAAAGGCGCTCATTGCACTGCTCGCCTTGCAGCGAGGCAAAAGGTTGAGGCACGCTCAGAGCAGATTCACACAACTGCGAGCCAAACGTTCAACTCTAAAAACCTCCAAAACAAACAAATTAATTTAGCAAAAATAATAAAACACTCACACAGAGCACAGGGGGAGAGCTAGGAAGCCTGGGAGTGCAGTTGCAAGTGACTTTTAGCCATATTTGGAGTTTTTTGGCAATCCAAAATCGGCTAAGTGAGGAAAAAAATGGCGGGCGAAAAACGTAAAAATTCTGAAACTGGATGAAAACGAGGCTGAGCAAAGCCAGGCACTCAGGACTTAGAAAAAACACAACGGCAAAAACAGTAACACTTGCACCAACAACGCAGGCACGCGGGACTTTGACAATTAAACCAATGGCAGTCAGTGCGCAAACAGCTCCGCAAACATTCAGCAGACACACAGAGGAGAAAGACACAGGGAAGGGACGGGATGATGGAAAGAGACACATGGCATTCCCAAGCACAAAACTTGCAGGTTAACGAAACCTGCAATAGGCGAGAGGAAAGGCGCTCATCGCAGGGCTCACGATGAGCACCGCAAGCGGGAGAGGCTTGCAATGAGCGCCGAAGGTGCTCATTGTGAGCCCCACGGTGAGCGCCAAAGGCGCTCAGGGGGGCTCATGATAAGCGCCGAAGGTGATCAGTGCAAAGCAGGAAAGTTGAAGTACACTGGGGGAGATGCTCGTGATGAGCGCCGAAGTTGCTCAGAGGAGCAGAAGCCTCACACTGTGGCAAACAGCATTGCCAGCCTTACCAAGCTAGTATATATATATATATATATATATATATATATATATATGGAAAGGGGTCTTGGGCGGAGCAGCTATGGGAAAGAATCTTAGGGGGAGGAGCTGTTATGGAGAGGAGCTGTCATGGAGAGGAGCTGTTAGGGAGACAAGCAATTTTTTTGCACCAGAGCACTTCAATCTCTAGCCCCCCCGACTGGCTCTATTGAATATGTTGCTGCGTTACAAATAAAGGATAATAATAACATATGTAGACATACTTTTGTAAGAGAAACTAATTATTGTCTTAAAGGACCACTGTACTATATTTACAGGTGGGGCTCATATGTTTGTTTGCTGGGAATGGGCTTTTAAAACAGTGTGCAGTATTGCAGGGTATAGAAATTCCCTTTTTTGTTAACCCCCAAAAAGTTGAAATGCTTCACTTTATGTCAATCTCCCATAATATTGACAGCCCTATCCTTCACAGTCCTTGCATTGCAACCCCAGTGGCATCTGGAATTACACACTAGATCACAACCCGTGTAAGTTATAGGGAAGAATATGTGTGAGAAGGCACTTCTCATGTAACACGGGGGAGGTTGGGGGGGAGGTAGAGAGACTTAGTGTGAAGGGCTAATAGTCCTAATATTCGGTTACTTACTCATTCAGACAAGACTTTTAACAAAGTGTGGAGGTACTGGATGGAATGTTTAACTCTGGACTCACAATAAGATACATTGGGGTACACTCAGTGAGCACCTCTTTCTACTTCCTTCACTTCCGAGTCCTTCCTTACATCTTCACACTCCCTTTACCTCCTTCACCCTTTTTTTCCTTTGCTTTATGTATACCTTTCCTTTTTGTGTATTTACTAAAACAAAAGATTAAAACTTACTTCTTGCTGGCCTAGGCCTAAAATTAGAACCTATTTCATGCCAGCCAAGGCCTATAAAATGATCCTGGCCAAATGGCGATTCTTATTCTTATAAAAATGGCCACCGAACAAAACGAAAACGAGGCTACAGCACTCTAAAAACGCGAAACCCCACAAGAAACTCGCAAAACATCACAAACGACCTACGGATATTCCGCTAAGACGCATACCACACATTACCTGCCATTTTACGCCAATGCGGAAGTACACAACTACGCTAACGGTTTCGTCTTGCGCACGCACACTATTACACTGCACACATTCATCACGCTTACACAGCAGCTCAACACCACTAATGCTGCAGCAACCTCAAAACAGATTGCCAGCTCTTCAACACAATGCTTCAAAATAGGTAAAGTATATTCATGTATTAATTGTATTATATATTTCAGTAGTAGACACAAAACACCATTAGCTACCTTACAATTTCATTGCCATCATTTTTTTACGTGAAATTCGCTAGTATAATATAATATAAATTATCAAGTCTAGTTCTTCAAATAATATTTAATTGTACTAATATCTGTACACAGAGTTTTTGTGCTTATGCAGCAGTGTAGCAGAGTGTATCTATGTAGATGTTTGTTTATGATGATATTTTATGTGTAGGCGTGTGTATAAATGTGTGTGTGTTCATATTCATCTTATTCTGTAGCTCCCACCCCACATAGGGAAAATTATCCATGATGGTCAAGAAGAAAAGGTATAAAGTAAATGTTTTGATTCTCTATGTCCATACATCAGTGTGAATCTTTCATCCAATCTTATTATGAAACAAAAATTACATACTCAAGTCAAATTGAAGCATAAACCTGAATCATCTTAAATATGATGAAAAGTAGTGTCTACCTCTGGACTCACGAAGAGTCATCCTTCAGCATGCAAGAGAGGAAAAAACCCCTTGGGGAGGAAACCTCTGGGGAACCATGGCATGAAGGACTGTCCTTCCCTCTGGACAATGAGAGGTAAAGTGCCTACCTCTGTACTCACAAAGAGTGATCCTTCAGCACTCAGGAGAGGAAAAAAACCCTTGTGGAGGAAACCTCTAGGGAACAATGACATGAAGGCTGCCCTTCCCTCTAGGGCCGGCAATAAGAGGTAAAGTGCCTACCTTTGGGCTCAGGAAGAGTCATCCTTCAGCACTCAGGAGAGGAAAAAAACCCTCTGGGGAACCATGGCATGAAGGACTGCACTTCCCTCTGTTGGAGGGTTTCAAGGGCTAAACTAAAATGAGAAGATCTAAGTCAATTGTTGATCTATTTTAAAAATGTATATACATTTGGTGACTTACCCATCTCAATAGAAGGTGGGAATGTTCCATGGTCAGTTCTTTTGTTGTGGGATGATCTCTTTATAGCGGGGCATCACTACTATTCATCAGATGGACGAACTTTAGATCATTTTGTCAGGTCTGGCCCTCTGCAGGTTTCTTTGTCAGTCAAGCATGATCTTCAGATGTCTCTGAAAGATGTCTCTGCAGACTGAGCTTTATATAGGCAGTTACCACTGTTATGTCATCACACTATGACCTCACAATAGCAGTGCCCAAAGTGCTGGCCAGCAGTGTTATGGCTGACTCTCTGGACTGTCAAGACTGTTGGTTATACCAGTAAATATTAGAAATAACTTATATTTGCTGTTTTACAGTGCAGTGCAGTATCATTATATAGACAAAAATATTCAGTCACAATTTCTGAATCTCACAAAAATATGTAACTATTAACATACGAAGGTCTGTGTATTTCTTGTTCTGAACAACTTAAATACATGCATGAATCTAAGTTATATACCATTTAAAAAGCCTTTTGAGCTTCCATTCTGCCTATCACAAGTCACTATAAAGACTATGATTATGTTACTGACCTGATGTATAAGAGTATAACAAAACACACATTTCTCTTCTTATAATGATTATGTATTTCCTCTCACAAGCAGCGGCGGAGCTAGAGAATGGAGGGCCCCGGTGCCAAAAAAAAGATTGGACGCCCTGATCCATCCTATTGCTTGGTCGGATCATGATTTGGTTAGTGTTTCCATTTTTTATTTACTCCCAGAAGGTCATACACCCAGCTGATCTCTAAATCCAGAGCTTCTTAATGACAATCCCACAATGAAGAAAATCTGAAAATCCTTAAAAGATTATTCTCATTTGAATAGTGGCAGGGAGGTGGACCAGATGGGGGTATGGGCAGCCCACATGGCAATTATGAGGGGCCTCTGTAACAGTAGCTTGGTGCAACAGCCAAAAAAACTAGAGTGGGCACAAATCAATGAACTTAATGACAAAATCTCTAAACTGCAATTCTTATAAAATTCTCAGAGATCACCCAAGATTCTGGAAGAAATCCTTATACATAAGTGTAACCTCAGCTTAATTATGCGGAGGAAAGTCGTTACAACTATGCAGCGTACACCATCAAGGTTTTTTGAAAACTCACACAACAAAAAGCAAACTCATTTGTGCTAAATTGAAATTCCAAGATGATATATATATATATATATATATATATATATATATATATATATATATATATATATATATATATATATATACTGTATATATATCTCTCAACCAAAGGAGATAGCACAGATTAATTGATCCCTATCCAATATAGATTTGCCTCAAATAGTAAAGGGCTATGAAACTTCTTTAGAAGAAATTACAATAGCAATTAAATCCACTAAAGCTCATAATGCCCCTGGCCCAGATGGCTTTCTGAAAAACTACTAAAAGCAATTTAGGGACATTCTCTTAACTCACCTTAAAAAATATTTAATTAATTTCTGAATGGTAAATCAATAAAAACAGAATTCCTGGAAGCTAAAATGATTGTATTAAACAAAGAAGGGAAGGCCCCAACCCAATGCCCAAGTTACATACATATTTATTTAATTAATAGTGATATTAAATAATACTCTAAAATATTAGCAAACAGGAAACCAGAATTGCTCCCTTATATGATTCACCCAGATCAGATTGGCTTTATCCCAGGAAGGGAAGCCTCTGATAACACTAGTCATATTTTTAATCTTATCCCTATGATGCTTCTATCATTGGATGCTGAAAAGGCATTTGAAAGAATAGACTGGGTTTACTTACAGGAAGTCTTGAGCAAATTCAGCCTACAGTGGATTTAAAAAGTCTACACACCCCTGTTAAAATGTCAGGTTTCTGTGCTGTAAAAAATGAGACAAAGATAAATCATTTCAGAACTTTTTCCACCTTTAATGTGACCTATAAACTGTACAACTCAATTGAATAAACTGTACAACTCAATTGAAAAACAAACTAAAATCTTTTAGGTGAAGGGAAGAAAAGAAAAAAAAAATAATGTTATTATTTATTTATTTTTTAACAGGGGTGGGTAGACTTTTTATATCCCCTGTATATGATAACTTTGTGAAATTTATATCAATGGTATCAAAATAGCTGAGAAGGAATATAAATTGAGCTTGTTTGCTGATGTTATCCTGCTAACAATTTCAAAACCACTAGCTAATCTCCCTAACTTGCTAAAGGTACTGGAAAAAAAATCTGGTAATAAAACAAAGTTTAAGGAAAATAAAAGTGAAGCTCTTAATATCTCTTCCACAGCATACAGCAAAACTGTTGTCACTGAACTTTTCTTTAAAATGTTTACAGCCTGGGCATCAAAGCAGACTTACTTAATTTATGGGAATAATTACACAAATATTCTCAAAGCTCTTTTTAAAGATCTAAATAGTTGGTCTGCTCATTCGATCTCTTGGTTAGGGAAAATCAATGCGGTAAAGATAAATACCTTACCCAAGTTAATGTACCTTTTCAGAACACTCCCTATTGCAATTAAAACTGCTGTAGTCCCAAAACTACAGAGAGCAATGCTCCACTTTATCTGGACTCATAAGAAACCGAGGGTAACTAGATCATCCATGATTGCCTTGAAAAAGATGGGCTCGCCTACTATAAAGCATCTCGACTACCACAATTATCCAAATGGTTTATTAAGGAAATCCCTCTTTGTTGGGTAGATTTGGAAAGTGATCTACTCAAACTGCAAAATCTTAAAATTCATGCCTTGGATATGCTTAAAAAATTAAATCAGAGTTCAGGGAACAATATTTTCTGCCCAAAAAAGAGTGGCTTAGATTAGCATCCATACACACTAATATGGTTTCTATTAAGATTGATAATCCTTCTAAGAAATCGCCATTAGAAAAATGTTATCTCCATAATGCTAATGGTAGAAAAAATATTTCTACCTTATATAACCATTTAATTGGTCAAGCAGCGACACATACGTTAACATACAGGGTAGCCTGGGAAAAGGAATTGGATATAACTCTAAATGACCTACAGTGGGCAAAAATTCCTTAAAAATGTTGCAAACTCCTCCATGAATTTAATCATCAGAGACAATATAAGAGAGTGAGTTGCGAGATTGATAGTAGTCACATGGCATTTCAAGAAAAAATACATTTTTGTCAAGTATGTACCAAACTAACAATATTATCAGCTGTTTATGTCCATAGACTGTATATACTGTAAGTACAGGAATTTTCTAATATAATGATTTCCAAGTTTTCGTGTTTAGTTTTTGCCTCCTTTAGGCACTACACTAACTCTATATATCAAGCATTTTGTGCCCAAATTATATGCATGTCATTGTTCTTCAGTGAGATGTTCCCTTTTTAATCAGCTATGCAATTTATAAAAGAATAAACAAACAACAAAATATGTAGAATACATGCAATATAATATGCAATATAGTGTAGAATTCTTAATATCTGTCAAAATATGTTAAAAGCAGGGTGAACCTGTAATGGGGAAGAAAGTGTAGAGGGGATAAGGCGATGAATTAACTACTCATGGCGGAGGAGATGGGGAGAGGGTTAGTATAGTCAATAGGGAGATATTACTAAGTAACTCAAGTACAGAGTTAGGCACCACAAAGCTACAAACTCATAACATAAGATGTATGCTTACTAATGGAGAAAAAATGGGAGAGCTAGAATTATTGGCAATTACCGAATCTCATGACTGGACTGTTAATCTGGATGGTTATAACCTATTTAGGAAAGATTGGGGCAATGGTAAAAGAGGAGGAGGGATTTGTCTGTACGTTAAGCCTGAATTTAAGCTGAAAAATACAGTATATTTATGCTGGAACTAGCGGTAATATTGAATGTTTGTGGGTAGAGTTAAATACCGGGGCAGCAAATTCCAAAAGAATATTGGTTGGAGTATGCTAAAAACACCCAAATATAACTGAAAATGAGAAAATAACATTATTGTTACAGATTGGAAATGCAGCTAAGCATGGGCAAGTTTTAATAATGGGAGATTTTAATTACCCTGAAATAAACTGGATGAATGAGACCAGTAGTTTAGCAAAGGGGAGCAGGTACTTGAGTACACTCAGGGATCATGTTCTGGCCCAGGTTATACAAGAACCTACTAGAAATGAGGCTATCTTGGATGTAGTTATCACAAATAATATTGATATGGTATCAAATGTTGAAATAGGGCAACCTTTGGAAAATAGTGATCACAACACAGTCTCATTTGAGACTGAAAAAAAAAATGTAGGGAGCCAACAAAAACAGATTTTAACGGTCTAAGGGCAGCAATACAACATATAGACTGGGACAGAGAACTGATAGGTAAAAACACTGAACATAAATGGACAACATTTAAATCCTTACTAAATATACACACACATCAGCATATACCATGTGGGAATAAAAGTAAAAGGAGTAAATCAAATCCAATGTGGCTTCACAATGTGGCTTAAAAATGGGACGGAGACTGCTTTACGTATGTACAAGGAAATAAACAAGGCTTGCAAAAGGGCCATTAGACTGGCTAAAATAGAAAATTAATAAATAGTTGCTAAAGGGAGTAAGAATAACCCTAAAATATTGTTTAAATATATTAATGGAAAAAAGGCCAGGAAGGCAGCTATAGGAACATTACAATGTGACACAGGCAGTCTGATAATTCATGACCAGGAAAAGGCAGATGAGCTAAATAGTTTTTATACACAAGGGAGGTACCACTGGTTGGTACACCGCAACATAGGGGGCTACACTACCTTGGTCAAATAATTGGTTAACGCAGGAAGAAATCCAAAAGAGGTTGGAAAAATAAATGTTAATAAAGCCCCAGGTCCTGAAGGAATACATCCAAGGGTACTGCGGGAACTGGGTTTTGTAATAGCCAAAACATTATATTTATTTTTTCAAGATTCACTCAACACAGGGTCTCTACCAGATGATTGGCGAAAAACAGGGGTGATACCTATATTTAAGAAAAGAGCTAGAGCAAATCCGGAGAATTAAAGACAAGTGAGCCTCACTTATGTATTGGGAAAACTTTTAAAAGGGTTAAAAGGGGTAATACACAAGAATATGTCTATTTGAACAGGATTATAAGTAGGAGACCACATGGATTAATGAGGGTCATGTCAAACAAATCTCATTAGTTTTGATGAGGAGGTCAGTAGGAACCTGGGTCAAGGCAACTCAGTGGATGTAGTCTTTTTGGATTTTGCAAAGGCTTTTGACACAGTGCCACATAGAAGACTATTGTGCAAACTAAGGGATACAGGAAATGCAGTAAATATCTGCTCATGGATCGAGAGCTGGCTAAAAGACAGGAAGCAAAGGTAAATGGAACATACTCTGATTGGACTAATATGGTAAGTGAGGTTCCTCACTGTTCAGTATTACGTCCCCTCCTTTTTAACATATTTATTAATGACTTAGAAGTAGGATTAGAAAGTAGTGTCTCCATTTTTGCTGATGACACCAAGTTGTGTAATGTAATTAAATCAGATAATGATGTACTTTCCCTCCAAAGGGATTTACATAAAATAGAGGAATGGGCATCTAAATGGAAGATGAGATTTAATACGAATAAATGTAAGGTTATGCATCTGCGAAGGAAAAATAGCCATGCAATTTATAATCTTAATTAAGCAAATCTAGGGTTCTCAATGCCAAGCAGCATCTGCAAATGCAAATAAAATCTTATCATGTATTAAGAAGGGTATAGAAGCAAGGGAAGCAAATATAATTCTGCCACTATACAAATCCCTAGTACGCCCTCAATTGGAATATGGAGTTCAATTTTGGGCACCACTTCATACAAAGGACATTTTAGAGCTGGAAAAGGTACAGAGAAGGGCTACAAAACTAATAAGGGGAATGGAGGGGCTACGTTATGAAGAAAGACTGACTAAATTAAGCTTATTTTCTCTATCAAAAAGGCGTCTAAGAGGAGATATGATTACCTTATATAAATATATCCAAGGTCAGTATAAAGCTTTGTCAAGTGAGCTTTTTGTTCCAAGAGGTTTTCAACTGACAAGAGGACATCCTTTGAGGTTAGAAGTAAAAAGATTCAACCTTAAAGAAAGAAAAGGGTTCTTCACAGTAAGGGTGGTTAATCTGTGGAATTCTCTACCAGAGGAGGTCGTGACAGCAGATTCGATAGATAACATTAAAAGGGGACTGGATTTATTTCTAATTAAAAAGGGCATTCAGGGTTATTCTGGATAATTAGAGCGTATTGATCCAGGGAGAAATCCGATCGCCAGTGTCTAGGGTCGGGAAGGAATTTTTTTTTCCCCTTTGAGATGATTGGCTAAGTCTCACTTGTTTTTTTTTGTTTATGTTTGCCTTTCTCTGGATTAAATAAAAAAAAAAAAAAGTTGATTAATAATTAATTAACAATTAATTAACAGCTAATTAATTAATAACGAATCTGAATATTGCAGATCAGAGGAGATCTTAAAAGGTTGAACTTGATCGACTGAAAGTCTTTTTTCAACCTTAATTACTATGTATCTATGTAGATAGCGCTGCCACCCCAGAGGAGGTTCCTAGTGCATTGCACCACCTTCACCACTGTTAGCTCTGTCCAAAAAGGCGTCATATTTTTGTCTATACCAATTCCTGCTGGTTTGGAGTTTGCAGAGTGTGCTTTTCTCTATGTAGCAAAGAAGGGGGGCTTTATATCAGTGGAGCTTTTATGTGCCCCCTCATATGTTCAAAAGCAGGCAGTCATAAAGTATCATGGATGTAATAAGCCATCAACAAAGGCATTACATTTACCTTTTCTAGTTATAAGTACACCTTATGAGCATGTCCATGTCTAATTATGATCTTTGTCAGATCAAAATTGTAAATATATATATATATATATATATATATATTCTATATATATATATGTATATATATATATATATATACATATATATATATATATATATATATATATATATATATATAATATATATTATATATATATATATATATATATATATATATATATATATATATATAATCTATATATATATATATATATATAGCCAGAGTGTCTTGCTATAAAAGACAATCCCGTCAGGAAGGGGTTATACTCCTTTAGCATAGCTAGCTGAAAGTATTGTCTCTACTAGGAATTTAATATTCATAAGAGAAATATTTTCATTTCAAATTTCTGGATGAAATATATATTATTTGCCTAAAAAATACCAGTTTTATTCAGTGACTTGAAAGTGGCAGAACATGCATTTCTAATCAAAAATCGCATTCAGGGTTATCCTGCATAAATAGCGAGAGAGTATTGATCCAGGGAGGGATCCGATCGCCAGTATCTGGGGTCAGGAAGGAATTTTTTTTTCCTTTGAGATGATTGGCTAAGTTTCACTTGGGTTTTTTCTGTTTGCCTTCCTCTGGATCAATTAATTAACAACTAATCTGCATATTGCAGATCAGAGGAGATCTTAAATGGTTGAACTTGATGGACTGAACCTCAAATAACTATGTAACTGTAAGAATGCCTATAAAACCACCTTTAGATGGTATCTTACACGGGAAAGATTACAAAGATCACAGTCGTCCTTGAATGACAACTGTTTCAGAGGCTTCAATGAACTTGGTACATTATCATATGCACTGTGGGACTGTCCAAAAATAGTGTATCTCTGAGATACTATTCATTAGGGAGAGTTTTGAGTGCATGAAAAACTGAGGAAGCAATTTTGAGTCTTCTCATCCCATACTTTCCCATGTTTTTTTAACCAACCAAGTCTTCTCAGCTTCTAGAATCATAACCATAAGTTGGAAGGATGGTGTGCCCATGTTCGAGGAAGTCTGAAGGAAAATCCAACACATCTATAGAATGTGCTCAATTTCGGCCAACTTAGATGAAAATTACAGAACATTTGCGTCTTGTTGGGATCTGTGGACACTCAGAGTTGGCTAGAACTGAAAAATAGCCCTATGGAACCTAGATAGTACAATGGAGAATATTTCTAAAAACTCCAGTATCCCTCCCTTTGCTTTTCTCCTCATATATCCCCCCCCCCACCCTTTTTTTGTTGCCGAAAATCCCTACAGTCTGTCAATATCGGAACTCCGACCCAGCTAAGCCTTTGATATGTCAAGCCCGCAAATGTGACAATTTCTAAAATCGCAAATCACTATTAAATTGCCACAATTCCCCAAGCCTGCAAATGGTGTGAGGAAAGACATAAAATTAATTGCACAACAGTCTCAAGCACGCAAATCTGCAATAAAAAAATATTTTTTTTCTGTGTTATTTTGATCCCAGTAATCAATGGGTTAATACATATCATTTGACTAGAATAGTAGGTTTATAAATTTTTTTATATTGCAACATTTCTGGATTGCGAGTCCAATCGCAAATCGGACTTCTAAACGCTAACAGCCTTACTAAGTTGCGATTCTGTAAATTTAAAAGGCTCTATTTAAGCACACAGCATATCTTTTTTACAGAAGTTTTTAGTTAGTGAACTTCTATCCAAAAGCAAGGTCTTCACTAACTAAAAACTTCTGTAAATAAAATATGCTGTGTGCTTAAATAGAGCCCTTTCAAATTTACAGAATCGCAATTTAATAAGGCTGTAAGGGCCTTATTAAATTAGCCCTCGTAATTCTCTCGGTCCTCGCAAAAGGCAGTTGTTTTCTGTTTGCGAGGACGGATTCCCCAATACGTCCCTCACAGCCTGCTTTGTGAGATGACTCTGAAA
Source organism: Discoglossus pictus (assembly GCA_027410445.1). Lineage (NCBI taxonomy): Eukaryota > Metazoa > Chordata > Amphibia > Anura > Alytidae > Discoglossus > Discoglossus pictus. The sequence continues at coordinate 83,170,340 of CM050167.1, read as the reverse complement.
AATGGGCGAGAATAAGCTCCGAGAGAGCTACGGAGTCACACGCAGCCTTAAATCTATGAGGTGAATCTCGCACCTCGGAAGAATCCCTACGAGCACAAAAAAGTGCCAGCAAGGGATCCTAAACCACACATATGTGCTGCCTCAGAGCAGCCCGAGACAGCCGTGTGAGGCTCCCCCTGCTGCCTATACACCTCCCCATGCTGCAGGGGTCCCAATCGGGGATCGGCATAGATCAGGCCCCCGCTGCATTTAAAACTTTTAAAATTAACCCCCCTCTATGCTGGGGTTCCCCATCAGGACCCCCAAATTGTCCCCACATTAACCATTTGCTGCAGGGGTCCATAGGGACCCCCGCAGCCCCCCCACATTAACCTCTTGCAGTGGGGGTCCCCGATCGTGACCCCGCTGCATTTAAAATTTTACATTTCCCGCCTTGCAGGTCCTTAAAGGACCGTAAAGGTCCTGAAAGGACTTGTCCTAAAAAATATTAACCCCAGGCAACTAAAATTAACGCTATAACTCATGGGGGTCAATACAGACCCCCATAAGCACTTAATTAACCCTGTCACTCATGGGGGTCAATACGGACCCCCATAAGCACTTAATTAACCCTATAACATATGGGGGTCAATACAGACCCCCACAAGTACTTAATTAACCCTGTCACTCATGGGGGTCAATACAGACCCCCATAAGCCCTTTATTAAACCTATAACTCATGGGGGTCAATACAGACCCCCATAAGCCTCTATTTAACCCCATTAGTCCCATAAGGGTATATTATGACCCTTATGGGGCTGTTAAAACCCTAACATTAACCACATAAGTGCCATGACGGTCCTCAAGGACCACCAAGACGCTAACTACAAACTACAAAACTACACTGCACTATAACCCCCAATAAACCATTAAATCTAAACTAACCCCCCTCTACACTAATCTATTAACACCTATACTACCTACCTACACTACCTACCTACCCCCTAATAAACCCCCCCCCACCACTCTAATGACAGAAAATAAGAAAACCTAACTCACAAAAAATAAAAAACCTACCTTACAGAAAATAAAAAAAACTAAATCACAAAAAATAAAAAAAATCTACATTACAGAAAATAAAAAAAACATCTCACAAAAAAGGAACATTACAGAAAATAAAAAAATACATTACAACCCCCCCCCCCCCCGCACTACATTAAAAAATTAAAATGACACACCTGAATAGGAAAGATATACACAATACATCCAATACAAATAAAATAAAATACAATACCCCCTATCTATCTAACATACAATCTATTTAATATACAATAAATTCTAAGGCCCTCATTCAATTGCCATTTGGCCAATTGAATAGGGCTCTAAATAAGCACATAGCATATTTTTTTAAAGAAGTTTTTAGTTAGTAAACATCTAATCAAAAGCAAGGTTTTCACTAACTAAAAACTTGATTAAAAAAAATATGCTATGTGCTTATTTAGAGCCCTATTCAATTGGCCAAATCGCAATTGAATGAGGCCCTAAGTATCTAAAATACATCCCCCTATCTATCTAATATACAATAAATCCTAACTACATACAGAAACCCTAATTCTAAGCTAAAATAAAATAATTAAGACCACTTACCTTTGCAGATGTCCCTTCAGATCACCAACCTAGGGAAAAAATAAATAAAATTAGTTCAACACATTAACATAAGATAAATAAACATTCTAAACATTCTAAATATTCTACTCACCTTTCCAGCATGGCCCCGTCCTTCTTTTCTTCTCCGGCGCGGCCCCTGTTAAAAAAAAACACTACATTAATACAACATACATATAAACATAAAAAAAATGAAATAACCATAATATACATTGGCCCTCATTCAATAGCAATTTGGCCAATTGAATAGGGCTCTAAATAAGCACATAACATATTTTGTTAAAGAAGTTTTTAGTTATTAAGCATCTATCCAAAAGCAAGGTTTTCACTAACTAAAAACTTATTTAAAAAAAATATGCTATGTGCTTATTTAGAGCCCTATTCAATTGGCCAAATCGCAATTGAATGAGGCCCATTGTACTTACCTTCCTGCGATGTCCCCGGCCTCCTCCTCTTCAGCCCCGGCTGGGCCCTGGAACAATCGGCGCTCTAAAAAAAAAAACTAACGGAGGTCCGCACTCGCAAGAACTCGCCCACGCTAATGAGCCTCCTAGAGCCATTTTCTGGAAGGAAATTGGCAATGGTGGCTTCTGATTGGCTGAAAATGCTGTCTATCAAATTCAGCCAATCAGAAGGCGCCAATGTGTGAGCCAATCAGAATGGGATACATCTGATTAGATAATGTTTCCCTCTCTAACCGCCCCCCCCCCCCTGTCTCTTTCTCCTGGGACTCTCTCTCTCTCTCTTCTGTCCGTATTTCTCTCTCCCAATGCTGTCTCTCTCTCCCAATGCTGTGGTGGAGATTGCATGCTCACCTCACTTAACAATGTCTGCTCAGGGGTGGAAAGGCCAGACCAAATGATTTTGAGGGCCTTTTATGGCCCGCAGGCCTGACGTTTCCCACCCCTGCGTTAGTGTGTCAGCTGCAATGGGTAGGTGTGTTGCGCAAATGCAATTTATATATTTATATATTCGTATCTCTTATAAGGGGTTAGTTTAACCTAGTTAACTGAATTACTGTGTAGCGAAATGTTGCATGTCTGAAAAGTGTGTCACCAACATGAAAACTTTGGAAAGCACTGCCATAGAGATCATTATCATTACGTCACCGAAAAATTAAGGTTACATTTCAAAACCTTACGGGTTTCAATTACGAGTTTCGATCGGACCCGCATTCCAGAAATAATGCAATATTAGTAAATAGGATATTCTAGTCCATGCAAGTTCAATTATATAAATTATCACATTGATTGCTAGGATTGATATAACATGGAAATTAAACAGAAAAAAAGTATTGTATATTGCAGATTTGTGAGCTTAAGAAAGTTGTGTTTTGATACCTAACATCAGTTTCCCTTTAATTATTAGTACAGTATTGTGTTGATATTTGCATTTACAGTGCTATTGATAGGACTTTAACCACCTTGCGGGTCCTCTTCAGTACCCATACGCTTTTTCGCTCCATTTGCGGGTTACAGGTTTGAACGTCAGTGAATTCATGGCAATTTAATCGCGATTTTCAAACGTAACAGTTATGGACTTGACAGATCAAAGAATTTGCGGCAACTGAGTTCAGATTTCGACATCCTGTAGGGTTTTTCTGCAATTAACCCGCAGGACGTTTGCGGGTAAGCTTTAAGAGGCCAATTTAATCGCTATAAGTCTTGCGGGCTCCATTACGGGCTACATTTTTACACGTTGGGGGAATTTAATAGGGATGCTAATGAATTAAAAAATACTTCATAAATAAACTGAAAAAAATAATATGAGCAAAACTAGAAATGATAATTACATGTTTAAAAGTTAAAAAATATACACAAAGTTGGTTATCTCCGTTACCAGCATATTAAATGAAGCTTAAATTACAGCATGATACACTACTTGATGGCAATGGAAAGTATTTTAACACAGAAAATTTCCAGACACTCAAGAACACCTTCTTTTGTCTTGATGCAGGCTTGTGTTTGACTGGTTAGTACTACTATCTACCAGCCAGAGGTGCTCCCAGAGACTTGATTACCTCGTCAGGTTGGAGACAAGCATTTTGGCATGTGGTTGACAATCAGATAATAAGAATTGTATTAATTGTCAATGCCGTTGTTAGTGCTTTTGTTGTTGTTTAGTTGTTCAGTCGTGTCTGATGTTCCGTGACCCATGAACCAGAGCATGCCAGGCACACCAGTCTGCCCCTCTGAACTCCATCAAGCTCATGTCTATTGCTTCAATTACCTCTTCTATCCATCTGCACCCCTGCCTTTCCCTTGTTTGTGTATCTTCAATCATTCCCAGCATCAGAGTATTTTCTAGAGAATCCTGTCTTCTCATGATATGACCAAAATATTTAAGCTTTAACCTCATGATCATACCTACCAGTGAACAGTTTGTCTTAATTTCCTGAAGTATTGAACTGAAGACGTCATTTCTATGGCGCTCAGCCTCCTTTATGGACGAGCTCTCACATCTGTATGTTACTACTAGTAATACCATAGTTCTAACGATGCGGACCTTTGTTGATAGTGTAATATCTACTTTTTTAATATAGTGTCCAAGTTTGCCTTAGCTTTGGGCTACAGTAGTATAAATTCATAATCCTTAAAAAAAATAAACTTAATAATGACACATTTATACATCGCACTTACAGAGTGAAAATAATTAAAAACAGTGTGCTCCCTGGTTGTCTGTACGGCTTGTAATTACTTCTAAGGAATTTGTTATTTTATGAGGAACACAAGATAAAGAATATTATATAATGAATATATTTGTTTTATTATTATTGCATTATTTATTAATTACAATTTAAAAGGCAGATTAGAATAATGATTGGAAATTAACTACGATACGCCATACACCCCTATCTATTTCCTTTATTTAATATGAGTTGGAATACAGTTGCCTAGCAACCTCAAGAATTTTTATTGTGGCCTTTCATGTCATATATGCCTTAGCTTTTCCTAGAATATAAAAAAATAAGGAATTCTTTAGATCATAATCCATATCAGTCATAATAATAAGACACTTTAGAAAGCAACCACACGTGTCATAGTCAAGAAGTCAATTAATTATAGAAACGACTTTCCTTTTTGCAATTTATGATCCACATCAATTCTATTCCCCATATTGCACAATGGAAGCCAATGTGCATTTCTTTGCATTCAAAGTTATACACTAACAATCAATCATTTTTAAAAAGTTAACTAAATTTTTGAGAACTGGGATATATACAGCGCCGAATCACTCATTAGGCATGTTAGGCAGGTGCCTACAGGCGGTCATCTGTGAGAGGCGCATGAATATTCATAAAACAGTATATTTTTTTGCATGGCAGACCCCCCGGATGTATCCCTCTTTGCCTGCGCATTTGTCCTGCAGCACTGACAGCTGCAGTTACAGGTGTCATCCTCCAGATGGCGCTGTCAGTTTTCAGGCGCCGTCAAGTTCCAGGAAAGGCAAAGAACTATTCTCCCCACCAAAGTGGCGCATCTCGAACGGCGCTAAGTCGTCAGCGAGGCCATGCCTTTGTTCGGTGCGGGCACTCAGCCCCCTAGGGCCTCGGGAACGCCTCTCATAGCTCAAGGCCTCTTCTGTCGGCGAGCCTTATATGCTATTTTCAGCAGTATACGAAAACCGGCAGCGCCATCTGAAAGGACCAACTTCCCTCCTAACACACACACTGTGTGTGTTAGGAGGTGGGTCTGCCATGCGTGTCATGCGCAGCACTGAAGAAGAAGGGGAGTATTGTCCTGCCTCCTGCACATTTACACGCCCCTCTCCTTCAGTGCTGCGCATGACAGGGGGCAACACAGCGGAGAGAGGCTGCAGAGCTACCGGCTGCACGTGTGATCCCATGCTGGAGAAAATATTCCTGTGGGTGTGCAAGGGAGGAGCAGCTGGAAGGTCTGTAAATCTGCAAATTGAGCAAATAGTTATTAACAGCCTTATTAAATTGTGATCCGGCCAATTGAATAGACCTCTATATAAGCACATAGCATATATTTTTTACAGAAGTTTTTAGTTAGTGAACTTCTATCCAAAAAAAAGTCTTCACTAACTAAAAAATTCTGTAAAAAAATATGCTCTGTGCTTACATAGAGCCCTATTCAATTATCCGAATCGCAATTTAATAAGGCTGTAAGTGTTTAGGAAGGGAGACAGAGCAATGAGAGTAAGGGAATAATAAACAAAATGTATGAGAGAAACGACTAACAGAATGAGGGGATGAAAGGGGACACAGAAACAGCAGGGGGGTAAGAAATTCAGCACAGACAGAGCAGGGAGAGACTCACTGGGAAGGGTGAAGGAGAGTAATGGTAGAGATAAGGAGAGCGTGAGGAGAGATAAGTAAAACAGGGTAGAAATCCATCAGGAGGAGAGGATATTCAGCAGGAAGACCACGAGGAGGAGGAAGTGTATATGTGTGTATATATATATATATATATATATATATATATATATATATGTATATATATATATATATATATATATATATATAGTTGAATAATCAGAGTATTGCAGTGAATAGTGATACCTTTTTTATTGGACAAACGTATTCATAATAAAGCGACGAGCTTTCGAGAGATAATGCCTCTCTCTCTCTCTCTCTTTCTCTCTCTCTCTCTCTCTCTCTCTCTATATATATATATATATATATATATATATATATATATATATGAAGAGTGAGGTAGCCTTGAATGTCCAGTAATCCAGTTGAATAATCAGAGTATTGCAGTGAATAGTGATACCTTTTTTATTGGACAAACGTATTTAAAGAGAGGCATTATCTCTCGAAAGCTCGTCGCTTTATTATGAATACGATTGTGCAATAAAAAAGGTATCACTATTTACAGTAAATATAAAAAGTCTACACACCCCTGTTAAAATGTCAGGTTTCTGTGCTGTAAAAAAATGAGACAAAGATAAATAATTTTAGAACTTTTTCCACCTTTTAATGTGACCTATAAACTGTACAACTCAATTGAAAAACAAATTGAAATCTTTTAGGGGGAGGGAAGAAAAATAAAAATAAAAGTAACGTGGTTGCATAAGTCTGCACACCCTGTTATAACTGGGGATGTAGCTGTGTTCAGAATTAAGCAATCACATTCCAAATTGTGTTAAATAGGAGTCAGCATACACCTGCCATCATTTAAAGTGCCTCTCATTTACCCCAAATAAAGTTCAGCTGCTCTAGTTGGTCTTTCCTGAAATGTTCTTAGTCGCATCCCACAGCAAAAGCCATGGTCCACAGAGAGCTTCCAAAGCATCAGAGGGATCTCATTGTTAAAATGTATCAGTCAGGAGAAGGGTACAAACTAATTTCCAAGGCATTATATATACCATGGAACACAGTAAAGGCAGTCATCATCAAGTGGAGAAAATATGGCACAACAGTGACATTACCAAGAACTGGAGCTCCCTCCAAAATTGATGAAAAGACGAGAAGAAAACTGGTCTCGGAGACTACCAAGAGGCCTACAGCAACATTAAAGGAGCTGCAGGAATATCTGGCAAGTACTGGCTGTGTGGTACATGTGACAACAATCTCCCGTATTCTTCATATGTCTGGGCTATGGGGTAGAGTGGCAAGACGAAAGCCTTTTCTTACAAAGAAAAGCATCCAAGCCAGGCTACATTTTGCAAAAACACATCGGAAGTCTCCCAAAAGCATGTGGAAAAAAGTTGTTATGGTCTGATAAAACCAAGGTTGAACTTTTTGGCCATAATTCCAAAATATATATTTGCCGCAAAAACAACACTGCACATCACCAAAAGAACACCATACCCACAGTGAAGCATGTTGGTGGCAGCATCATGCTTTGGGGCAGTTTTTCTTCAGCTGTAACTGGGGCCTTAGTTAAGATAGAGGGAATTATGAACAGTTCCAAATACCAGTCAATATTGGCACAAAACCTTCAGGATTCTGCTAGAAAGCTGAACATGAAGAGGAACTTCATCTTTCAGCATGACAACGACCCAAAGCATACATCCAAATCAACAAAGGAATGGCTTCACCAGAAGAAGATTAAAGTTTTGGAATGGCCTAGTAAGAGCCCAGACCTGAATCCAATTGAAAATCTGTGGGTTGGTCTGAAGAGGGCTGTGCATAGGAGATGCTCTCGAAATCTGACAGATTTGGAGTGTTTTTGAAAAGAAGAGTTGGCAAATCTTGCCAAGTCAAAATGTGTCATGCTGATAGACTCAGACCCAAAAAGACTGAGTGCTGTAATAAAATCAAAAGGTGCTTCAACAAAGTTCTGAAATTATTTATCTTTGTCTCATTTTTTCACAGCACAGAAACCTGACACTTTAACAGGGGTGTGTAGACTTTTTTTTATCCACTGTATATATATATATATATATATATATATATATATATATATACTGCATATATATATATATATATATATATATATATATATATATATAGACATATATACACGTCAATTCTGTTCTTCCAGATGATTATGATAGATCTTTCATGAACTTTGAGTTCTGCTGCTCTCTGTATTCACAACGTTCACTCAGTGTTCAAAAAATCTGAAAAGACAAGGGTAGGGTAGGAGAGAGTGCACCACTACATAGTGCAGATCATTCACTGAGTTGACCTTAGTATCCACATGTAGACGTATATTAGAATGGACTCTGACCTGGATCAACCTCAAAGAACTATGAGGTATGTTTTCGCATGGGTTGAATCACCAAGAAAGTCTCTGGTCCGGCTCCTTGATCCTTGTCAAATCTCATGCACTCTTATGGGGCTAGTGTATGTGAAGTGACTTTACTCCTTTAGCCTGATCGGTTAGTTTGTGACACAGCACATGAAGAACAGCAGAGTCTGTATTTTCATGAGCTGCAGAGGGCAGCTCCAAGCAGGTAATATTTGCTTGATTTTAGGCAGTAAAAAAAGAGCTTATAAGCACTTCTTAATAAAATAAAGTGTGTAAAAGTAAATAGATATATAGGTATATTATATATCTGGTAAAACCAAGAAACCTTCCAAATCCCTTTAATTCCTTCCTCTACTGCCTTCAGTTCCAGCTCATAGTCCAAGCAATATAAAAGGATTTAGTATGCTACCCGGGAATATACAAAGTGGATCATACCAAACTGACTTCTATTTAATTCCAAGCCCGTAACTACCGTTATACAGGCCGTATGTCTGCGGGTTAGAAATTTGATACAGTTATGGGTGTATTTTTAATTGACTAAAGCCTGCAATTACAGGGCTGAAGGCTAAAACCGTAAACCCTTCCCGCCGCCTGTTTGTGGGCTAGAATACATGGAGTCTACAGTTACAATCCAATCCCCTAAATTACAATGTGCGCCACAGTCCTTTGAGCCAATAGAAAATGGGCTAATGGATAATGATTGACAGGGGGAGATAATAAAGCTGCAATCATGACGCCCCTGTGTTGATTGTGTGTTTTAGTTTCTCACAAAGTAGCACACACGTCCCGGAGTTGATGGTTGTAGCATTGAGAGAGAGTAGGCGTTTATTCAGAGCAGGTTCTTACGATTTTATTGATTTATATTTCTCAAATACTTATTTTACACTTAAACTTTGAAAACACGTATTAACACATATAAATACACATAGAGTAACTAACACACATAGATACACATATAGATAGGTCACTACATCCACACATACCCCCACCCTATACTCCAACAAGTAAAAATAATACCTCAAACATACATTTTTTTTCCTCACAAATGAGGATGGTGGAGGGAGGAGTAGTAGAGAGAGGAGTGGTGGAGAGAGTAGTGATGTAGAGGAGCGAGGTGTAGAAGGGGGAAAGGATGGTGTGCAGTTGCCCATTCCTATAGGCACAGCCCAGGGTTAGAAGGGGAGGAGCCTGATCCTAGGCGGGGGGTAGTGGGGAGGAGAACAGGCCTCAGGTTTAGAAGAGGGAGCGCAAGATCCCCGTCCACAGTTGGGAGAGCAAGAGGCTCGGGGCAGCAACAAACACAAGGAGATGGGGGTCCTCCGTGCCATCCGTATGCGCTCCATTATCCTTGCGGGGGAGGGCTAGGCACCAGCCCAGGGTCCAGGCCTGAAAGGAAATAGAGGCCGCAGTCACTGCAGTGGGCTTTGCAAAAAGGGATGTGAGGTCCGTGAAGCGCCGATTTGATGACGTCTGTGCCAAGGTGAGGAGGATGATGGCCAAGGAGGACAATGCAGCTGCAGCATCAAGTGGTGGCCTCCAAGTGACTGTGAAGTACGAGTGGAAGAGGGTGCTCAAGGTCATGCTGACCAAGGTGCCCGTCAGGTGAATAGCATATTACACGAACATGTCACCACATGAACATCACACACAAATAGAAAACACACAAAACTGCTGTCCAACAATGACACTTACATGTCAACTCCCTGGATTTAATAAGGGATAGATGGATCATTCATGCATCTTTAAATCCATGAAGCTGACAAATCGCTGTCATTAGTGAGCACAACATGAGTAATCAACCAATAGAGAGTCCATCTATGGGTGTGCCCACTGCAGCGTATGCAAATAAAGGCCGCAGCCGGAATCAAGAAAATGTCATGAGCCAATAAACATCAAGCTCATGATCCAAAGAATAGAGCAAATGATAGGTACTCATAGTAGAAATTATGTAAAAACATCCAGGTTCAAGACAAGACGTTAGATAGTTAGTAATGAACAGAAACCAATGTATCATTCAACATGATTAACACATATTCCAATTGTCTCTTTTTCAGCTGGCAGGAGTATTAGATCCACTGTCGGGATGTCGGCTCATTCAGAGCCAGATGTTGGGGACCGTGCCCCTTCCCAACAGGAGGATGCAAAAATAGGACCCGAGGGCCCGGGATATGAGGAGGAGAACCCAAGTATCTGGGCAGTGTGGTCACCTGCTGGACCATCAGCCACACCCATGGCATTTGACCCCACTGCCCAGGTCTTTTTATTGGACTGATTCCCATGGTTTTCCACCACCTGCTCCTCCTCCCAACATTACCACAACTTGGCTCCCGCCACCACAACCAGGCCCATCACCACCCCCACAATCAGTGAGCCATACTCCAGTCATGCCTCAGCCACTCCCCAATGGGCCACCACTCCTGTCACCTCCTCACCCAGGACCTCCATCCCAGGATCCACCATCAAAGCCTGCCAAGGGGGAGATGCTGGCCCTTATGCGTCAGCTCGTGGAGAGCAATCAGGGGATTCAGGCCAGTATCTTCTACAACCATGCGGGCATAGTGGGCATCCTACGGAGGCAGCATAGGAAGGTGAGGAGACACCAAGTCATGTTTGAGTCGTACCTAGCCGGGCTACTCGGCAAACCAGAGCCTGCTAATCCAGGTGATCATTGATGCTAACACTGCATGCTCTGGTTCCCAGCACCGCCACATCCACCCCCCTGCACAACCGCAGCCTGGCCACTCCTCACCTCCAGCATTGCTGTGCTGCTGCCTCCTGGGGCGATCCTTTTCCCTGCAACCCCCCTACAACTTGGGAGAAGGCGGCTGCCCACGTAGAGTTGGGGCCCTGTGGCTAGGCGGAGGAGGATCTAGGGGTTGCATATGTGTTTGGACCTTATCAACAGCACTCCTCAGTGACAATCTAGTCTGGCTGCGCAGTATAGGATCATGGCCTATGTGATGGTGATATTTTTTATGTAGATGGCTACCTCCCATCAAATGGTCCATGATCATCTTCTCTGTGGACACGTAGGATTCTGTTGAAAATGTTATCAATTGATGGTCACTGAGGAATGCCATTGATGACATATGCTACAGGCCTTATTCTTTAGAAGTTTTATGTTCGTTGATCTTTTTTTTTTGCTCAATTCAGGTCCATCAAGGCATCTTTTTTATCTGCAAGCATTGTTCCAAATATGAAGTACCGTATTTTTCTGTGTATAAGATATTCCCATGTACAAGACGAACCCTATTTTTTTAGCCCAAAATTAAGAAATAAGTATGGGGACCCCCCACCTGGAGTATTCTTCCAGACCCCACTCTGTGCCCTCACCCTGAGCAGCCCCCAATCTAGAGCTAGGAGCCCCCAGCAGACCCTCACCCCGTGCAGCCCCCCATCCAGAGCCAGGAGCACCCAGAAGACCCTCACCCCGTGCAGCCCCCCCTCATCCAGAGCCAGGAGCCACCGGAAGACTCTCACCCCGTGCAGCCTCAATCCAGAGCCAGGAGCCCCAGCAGACCCTCTCCCTGTGCAACCTCCCATCCAGAGCCAGGAGCCTCCAGAAGACCCTCAGCCCGTGCAGCCCCCCATCCAGAGGCAGGAGCCCCCAGCATACACTTACCCAGAGTACTCCGCCATCCAGAGCCAGGAGCCCCCAGCAGCCCCCATGCAGAGCCAGGAGGGACCTTGTGTGGGACTTTGTGTGCTAGACATCCGGTTATTTTCCCCTGGGCAACGCCTGTAAAAATCATCTAGTGGCCACTTGCAGTTTTGCAGCATATTCCTTGTATAAGACAACCCCCTATTTTAAACTTAAACATTTGAGTAAAAAATATCATCTTATGCACAGAAAATTACAGTAATTGTAATATATTCACAGTGGCTCTCAGATAGATTCCTTCAATGACAGCCCCTCATAAACATGTAGCTCACACAATATTAATTAAATCATATATCCTGATTTATAAGACATGATTGTTGTTAGCTTAAATTTAGACAAATACAGCTATGGTGGTGGACTTGCAAAGTCTCACAATAGCACGTCAATCAAAGCCAGCATTAATACATGCACTAGTGAAACATGTGATCCTCTCTACAATATCAGTATGAGAACAGATACTTGTGTCTGATGTAAGTAACACTGAATATGACTGATTACCTTTTTTTTTTTTAACCTCCTCTGCTTTTTTTTAGGTTTGGACCATTTTTTTTCAGAGTTTTTATCTGGGAACACACTATGGGCCTCATTCTATTATCGGCCGTAAACCAGCCGTAAGGCTGCGATTCCTTGCGGGGGTCCCGTTACCTCGCAATTCAATTAAACGGCCCCCAAGGATCTCCTCTTACGGCCGGCCGTAAATCTTGCAACCGGCCGTAAGCTCTGAAATCTAAAAAGTCAAAAATAAATTCAAGACAGCTCTGTAAAGCTCTGTAAATGCTAGGGATCATATTGGGGGACATGAGGATTAAAAGTAACCCACTCTCAAGCTTGCACATCAGCCCAAACCCGAGTTTAAATTAACTGTTTATTTTCCGGCTGCGGCGTGGGCGGGTCTGAGGTGCTCCAAGCCCTATGGACTTTTTACATGGACATTTGACGTATATTAAAAAATATATATTTTACGGATTTGAGTATAGGGGAATTTTGTGCTATTTTTGCTAACACCGAAAATCACTTTATAGTCTTCTCAAAGTGCAGGATGGCTTTATTTGGGCTATATTTTGTGCTTAATTGGTGCTAGAGGGACCTCTTTCCTGCAAGTAAGCTGCGGCTCGCTTTTAGCCTTGCAGAGAGGGTTCCCGGAGCAATTGAATTGCAAATAGGATTTTCTTACGGCCGATTTCCTTGCGGCCGTTTTAGATCAAAGGATTTCCTCCGGCGCGAGCGGCCGCAAGCCTGCCGGAATAGAATAGCTTGCGGCCGGTCCTTGCGGCCCCGCAACGGCTGCGGCCGCTAATAGAATGAGGCCCTATGTGTGTAACTGGATTGGATTACATATTCGAGAAGTTTATGCATCTGTTTAATTGAGCAAATGAAGACCAGATGTAGGCGCTATTCGTACTACTGGTTACTTCTATTACATGGAGCGATTTATGATGATACATTTCTTCATCAGATTCCAGTTACAGTAGTGTAGGGACCACATGTGACCCTACTAGATGCTATGCATCATCATTATTATGCAGTATTACATTTTACCCTTTAGGTATCCCCTGTTTCCCAAAAAGCCTTTTGCCCTTCAGGAATCTGCCAACACAACCCCCATGATATCAATGCCTAGTTGTATATACTTCTGAGTGTGCTCTGTGTATATAATAAAGTTTTGTATACCGTTTTCACTGTTTCTGTGTTTTTTCAATGCTTAAGGGTTTGGGACTCCACATAAATTACATGTATTTCACAATTATTTTTATGTAAAGAGATCATCTTCCTGTATACCCAAGCGGGGCACCTGTCCATTAATAGATGTCAGGCCTGTAATCTACCCCTGTGTTGCAATAACCTAATCATCAGGGGGAGTTACCTTATTCTGGGTTGTTGACCTTACAGTAAGTAGTACATCAAGTAGGTTAATACTGGAGACCATCTATCCGATTTGCTTAAATGACCTGCTTATCTTCATTATGCCCCTGTCACTCTAATCTGTTTTCCTATAGATATATACATGTCTGGCAATGTCTTTCTCTGCAGAGTGAACTCCTTATGTCCAGTATCTCTCACGCTGGTTCCCCTGTCCCTGGGAGCAATCCCTATACATTATTAGCTTCCTTATGGATAGACCAGCAGTCTCATAGCAAACATCCACAAAACATTTAAACAACCTACATGTAATAATCAGCATACATTGTAACAATGATACCTTTATGGAACAGAGCCATGGAACAACATACAGTATATGTCACCATACACCCAGAACTCTAATACATGGGGGAACAGCACCATGAGGACCCAGACTGGTGTAATATGACTAAGAATGGTCCATCCGTTCACATACAGATGCACTTAACACCTAACATTTGCTTGCAAGTGTGCCATCCTTATCAAATAATTATACTTATTTACTGTCCAACATATTTTTTGAAATATATATATTTTTTAAGTTATTTGTTCATTTGAGAATGTTCTGCAAGTAATTCTTATGAACGTCCCTGCTTTTGTATTGTTTAAAAGTGGTTTACTGTCTCTTTAATGGCTGCTAAGGAATTCTTATGTTTTTGAAAAAGCCTTTGCAAGTCCTATTTGGAACCCGTAATATTCTTTGCTACATTTGCCATTTACGGGCTAGAAGGAAATTGCTAGAAGGGTGGATTGTTGTAATTAAATATGGATTTTGCGTCTTTAGCACTGGTAACATCTGCATGCTTGAAACAAGGAGGAGATAGGACGAAATAACTTTTTTGACAACCACAGTAATTTGAGCCTCTAACTCGCAAATCGATTGCGGGTAGCTAAAAGAAGCCAATTAAATATCAGTAACTTTTACTGGCTCCAGTATTTGCAATTTTGACAATTAAATAGGGACCTATATGTTTTACATCACTGCTAGATTCAAGGTGGACACTTCCATGACATATTACGAACTGTTTAAAGTAAGAATTAAGTCAGGATGCTGATAATCATGGCAGAATGAATATTCTCTTGCACACATCCTAGAGAACAGATGGAGTGGAGGGGCCATGTGAAAATGTTTCAAGCTTGCAGAATTGTCACAACAATTTTGTTTCTAGAAATCAAGTATATTAGCAAGTAAGAGCCAGATAAAGTGCTGTATCTTGTTCACCACTTGTTAGTTCAAGAAATGTATGTTTATTATGTCAACATGCAGCCAGCTAAGAATGTAATAGTTTTAAAATGAACATCAACCTGACTAAGGTGATGTATCTATTTCCACCTCCCAACTGTCACATGACTCGAATTGTTTGTCACTGATGTTATCTGGTAGTTAAGTTATCTAGGAATTGTGACTTAAACATATGTTTTATCTGGTTAATTAACCATTGCTTGAAAAATCAGGCGGCATGGTGACACCACACATCATAGGGATAGCTGGAGATAAATCATAAGTACTTGTTGTGGGGTTTGGCAATTAATATGGTTATATTATTAATAGCAATAACCTTTATTAATATTTATAAAAAATTACATATTTTGTATATTTGCCAATTTCGATTAATATCAAATTCTTACTACACAATATATATAAGCCTTGGCCTCATGAAATAAACAGAACTGTATTATGTAAGATTATATTTATTAAAAGTGAATACAAATAATTCAGTATATTTAAATATAACAAGTTGGTATAAACAATGTAACAGATATATATTTCAAAGTACAGCAATTAAGTATAAATTATTATCATATTGTCCACATAATCATATATAAGACATGCACAGTATGCTTAATGTAATTAATATGGTAAATATGACATTGGAGATAGTTTTGATTATTTTGGTATGTTTACAAATATCTATTTATTAAGATATACCATTTTAATATCATATGATTTTATTGTCGAATTATAGTATTATCTCAAAAGAGAAAATGTTTTTCACTACAATTATTAGCAGATATATTAGATTGCTATAACAGCTGATATTTATGGTATTTATAACATTAATTTGCAATTTATACGTGGACTTATAATTCACAAATTATAATGGTATATTGTATATATGAGATAAATATTAATATAGCAAACTATTTTATATTAAAATAACAAAATATTTCCATGATTGTAATGAAAAAGAAATAACATTTAGAGAAATATTAGACTTTGATACAATAGCTAACTTTGGTGTTTGGTTTCATCATATGACTCATCCCATTTGAATTCTGGATCTTTTCTTGGGGCCTCATTCTATTAGCGGCCGCAGCCGTTGCGGGGCCGCAAGGACCGTCCGCAAGCTATTCTGCTATTCTATTCCCCTCCGGCCGGGGATTCCGGCAGGCTTGCGGCCGGTGCCCTTTCTATCTCTTGCAGCCGCTCGCGCCGGAGGAAATCCTTTGATCTAAAATGGCCGCAAGGAAATCGTCCGTAAGAAAATCCTATTTGCAATTCAATTGCTCCAACCCTCTCTGCAAGGCTAAAACCGAGCCGCAGCTTACTTGCAGGAAAGAGGTCCCGCTAGCACCAATTAAGCACGAAATATAGCCCAAATAAAGCCATCCTGCACTTTGAGAAGACTATAAAGTGATTTTAGGTGTTAGCAAAAATAGCACAAAATTCCCCTATACTCAAATCCGTAAAATATATATTTTTTAATATACGTCAAATATCCATGTAAAAAGTCCATAGGGCTTGGAGCACCTCAGACCCGCCCATTTGAGTTTTAAGTTTTCAGAGCTTACGGCCGGTAGCAAGATTTACGGCCGGCCATAAGAGGAGATCCTTGCAGGGCCGTTTAATTGAATTGCGAGGTAACGGGACCCCCGCAAGGAATCGCAGCCTTACGGCCGGTTTACGGCCGCTAATAGAATGAGGCCCTTGGTATGTACATGTATAGATTCTTTTGTTATAATCTGTGAGGTTTTCTTTGTTGAATGCCTTTTGAATTATCTATGTGTTTTGGGAATGTCCCAAATAGTACTTAGGATGTTCCTCCCTGGGGTGTATCAGTCCAGGAGTCTCTGTTTGTTAAGATATACACAAGTGAGCTAAAAGAGGTTGCTCTCAGAGTGGCGTATCATGGCCATAGAACTCACCTATTAAGGTTGGTTCGTTCTCTGGTGAGCACCTCTGACTTAGTTTTTCTGTTTATGCAAATTACCCTTAGGGTTTAGTTTCCCTAAGGGTAATAGGGGACTCCAGACGTGGACCCCTTGCTCACTGTGCCTTAGGGAGTTCAGCTGCACCTCACTGACGAAAGGCCGAAACGCGTCTGGTGTTTGCTGTTTCTCCTGTTCAGGGTAGAATTGCCTTGTATTTCGGGGCTGGGTCACTCTTTTGAGTGGGACCAGACTGATATACTACAGGATATTTCTCCCTGTTAGGGTAAAAGTGAGCTAAAAGAGGTTGCTCTCAGAGTGGCGTTTCATGGCCATAGAACTCACCTGTTAAGGTTGGTTCGTTCTCTGGTGAGCACCTCTGACTTAGTTTTTCTATGTATTTGGCAACCAACCAGAAATCCTAATAATGTAACAAAGTATTTTAACCAATAAAAAAATATATTCTTATTCCATGGACACAGTATTACTTAATATCTTACCAACTGATGGCACCCTTGGATCATCAAATTATAGCAAATAATTAAAATAAAATCTGCTAAATTGACCTGTGATTTACAAGTAGTAAAATTAAAACACTATCGCCTTACATTGACATTTCAACTGAAAACTGTCATGTATCACATATCATAGGCCAATTTATGAATGAGAACGTAGACATCAAGTCTATATAGGTATGAGTACTTAGGGAGGAATATCCTTATCTTTAAGCAACATAAACCTTAAGTTAACTATACCAATTAGCTATGGAATTTGTAATGTCTCTCCAGAACAAAGAAGCATTGAGAATTCTACTTCAGTGAGAAACTGAAAAATGCATGCATATATATATATATATATATATATATATATATATATATATATAAATGTATAGAGCATATAAAATATTAATACATTGGATATAAAAGAAAGGTTATAATAGTAATATCATATGCTTGCAAAGCGAGGCGAGCTGGTAACGCGTAGGACTTAGCCTGATGAGCGTCAAAGGTGCTCATCGCTGCGAGCGCCGCAAAGCGAGCAGTTAAACCGTAGCACTTAGCCGATGAGCGCCAAAGGTGCTCATCACTGCGAGCCTCGCAAAGCGAGGCGTTAAACCATAGCACTTAGCCGATGCGAGCTTTGCAAAGCGAGGCGAAACATTAAAATACGAGACACAGGACTTAAAAAAAAAAATACGGGACGAGGGACTTAGAAAAAAAAAGATACGAGACGTAATAATTTCCGAGATTAGTGGCTGAACAAAAAACCTGATAAACACACTAAGTACACCCCCAAAAATTGCAAAAACATCACAGACAGCATGGGGCAACAGCCAGGACATCTGTGAGTGAGGTGGAACGAGAATTTAACTTGATTTAGACCATTTTCGCCACACTCAAATCTCCTAAGCGAGAAAAAAAAAGGCAGCTGAAAAAAATTAAAATGAGGCTACACGACCCCGGACCACGCAAAACACTGCAAACCACGTAGCACTTTACTCATCACACTACGAACTACAAGATACACTATTTCAAAAGCCAGAAAATGCTCATGAGACGTGAACCACATTAATAACATTACAACTATACAATGCCGCTTTACACAATAAACCAACGGTTTACCTTGCGCACGCAGCCTATTTAGAATGCACAGTTCAAACATTCATTACACTTTATAAGTAGGGCACTAACACTCACAATGTATATTCTATGCAGACGCAAAATACAGAGAGATTGTAAGCTCTTCAGCCTATTGCTCGCTTCATATATCAATTATAAATAATTAAAGTATATAAATGTATTGCATAAATAATTAATTCTTAATTAATTAATTGAATAAATCATTAAATTGTTACTTAACTACATATACATAGACATATATATCTCTCTCAGAGGACCAAAAGTAATTGACAGGAGCGTCTCACAATGAGCGCCGAAGGCGCTTATTGCCAGGCATGTGATCAGCACCGAAGGCGCTCAGCGCAAGCCTCGCAAGGAGCGCCGAAGATTTCAATTATGTCTCGAACAGCATTCCCATGGATTCAAATGTTATTGCCCCGTCATTTTTGACGGGCAAGTCGCTAGTTATATTATAATAACCATATAAGATTGGATTTCATTTGTAGTAAAAATTCTGACATACTGAATAATTAGATACTTTCCATGTGACTTCAATGGCTTCCAGATAGGTAATATGAGTCATGTGACAAGATGAAGGTGGAGACAGACCCAACCCACAGGTAACATTAAGTTTCAAACCATTTTTTTAAGATCGCTTTATGGATACCTCTATAAATATATATATTTAGAGCACAATTTTACTTACAAATATATTTTTAACTATGCAATATATAGTCTGTTTTAAAGCTGTAACCAACTTAGATAGCAACCATTTTTTATAATAATTTTTATTTCCTTCACAATTTTATTTCTATGACCCATAAAATATTTTAAAGCAGTGTAACCCTTTGATTTTTCTAAAGAATTTTCATAGTGGGCCCCTTAAGCATCAAAAGCCTTTTTAAGTCTATACATACACAATGTATTTTTCTTTCTACAATAACATACAATAACAATCTTCGTCGGAGAGTCCTATTGACCAAGCCGCTGGTAACAAAACCATCACCGTGATTTATAGAGGAATTGTGTCATAAATATATGCAGTGCCTTCCAGCCTCTCCCAACACAATCAATATTCATACAAAAAACCCCTCAAAATTATGGTAATTATAAAATGTAACATTCCCAGAGTTCTCATTGAAAAGGTTCCTGCTGTGAACTCCTATTATATACAATTTAAAACTATTCTCAAGAAGATAAATGGTTTTTGAAGATCATTTTTAAACTGGCATTTGGATGTCTTCAGAATTTGCAGATCAATAAACACCAGGAAAACTGGGAGGTCTGTGCAGAATATCTAGAGAATAAACCGTAAGGATAATAACAGTGGAAATAGAAACACATCAGTAACATAAGTAAATTATTTGGCCCAGCCAGTTTTCTCGATTCCTATCTGATCATTGTATTTGCATTTATAGTCCAGATAGATTTATGTACCTGTCATGCAGTTTTTACTCCATGGTTGTGTCTGCCTCTTCCACGTTTGCTGGTGAAGTTTTGAATCCATTACTATTTCTTAAAGGACCACTTAATTGTCATGTGTATAGTATGATCATCTACAGCGACCCAAGAACAAACTGCATACTCTACTAAATTGCTCACACACGCAACCTACAGCCACCTCTGTTTGTATTAGCATATTGTCTTGACCACTAAAATCTTGCCACTCTCCTGTCTCACCCCCCCAACCATACTTTTTAGATTGCAAGCTCTTTGCAGTAGGATCTCAACTTGGCTGCACCAACTTGTCTGTTACCCTATTGTAATTGTATTTCTACTTACCTTAGAATTTATTTACTCTTTACAATTTGCTTCTTGCACCCACTTTACTTTGTTCTGTTGTTGTAAACAGCACTATGCAAAATACTGGCAAAAAATAACAATAGTAGCAGGAATGGGTGGAACCTTGAATTTAAATAATATATCCGTTCAGTTGGATTGAAAGAGTGCCACTTGACAACAGATTTTTAAAAATAGCAAATTTTGTTAAGATAATTCTCCCCCTCAAATACATAGAAGAACCAAGGTTGTGGGAAATGCATGTGGAGGAGGAGTATTTGTATTGGGCCCCAAGGTTTCTAATGACAGCCATAACTGGACATGACAGAAGCCTAGAGGTGCCTCTCTGGTAGTGCTACTCAATTTGCATAAGAATACATTTAAATTTTAGTTTGTTTATGTTTCACATAAAGACCATGCCTTCTCTAGCCAGTAGTATGTTCTTTTGTGGGGGAGATGGAGGAGGCGGCTGTGTAGTGGCAGGCATGAGGTGCTAAACTATAGTAAAATAAACTAGACAAGGGATCTCACTGGGGAAGTGCACAGTGTCTTCACACCCCCTGTTCCTTCTTGCAAACTGTCCATCTGGTCTGTCCATTCTACCTAAACATTTGGCTTGATTAAATCTCAGGATATCCTTATCACAGTGAAACATGGTGGTGGCAGCATCATGCTGTGGGGATGTTATTCAGCAGCTAAGACTGGGAAACTGGTCAGAGTTGAGGGAAAGATGGATGGTGCTAAATACAGGGATATTCTTAAGCAAAACCTGTACCATTCTGCGCGGGATTTGAGGCTAGGACGGAGGTTCACCTTTCAGCAGGACAGTGACCCCAAACACACTGCTAAAGCAACACTTGAGTGGTTTAAGGGGAAACATGTAAATGTGTTGGAATGGCCTAGTCAAAGCCCAGACCTCAATACAATAGAAAATCTGTGGTCAGACTTAAAGATTGCTGTTCACAAGCGCAAACCATCCAACTTGAAGGAGCTGAAGCAGTTTTGCAAGGAGGAATGGGCAGAAATCCCAGGGGTAAGATGTGGCAAGCTCATAGAGACCTATCCAAAGCGACTTGGAGCTACAAAGTATTGACTTTAGGGGGGTGAATAGTTATGCACATTGACTTTTTCTGTTATTTTGTCCTATTTGTTGTTTGCTTCACAATAAAAAATAAAAAAAAGCATCTTCAAAGTTGTGGGCATGTGTGTAAATTAAATGATGCAAATCCTCAAACAATCCATGGTAATTCCAGTTTGTGAGGCAACAAAACACAAAAAATGCCAAGGGGGTGAATACTCTTGCAAGGTACTGTAACAATGGATGAAGTTTGTATGAATAAATATTTGTAAACCATTACATAAATGCTGTGCAATTTGAAACATTAGTGAACCATTTTTATTAACAATACTATCATTTTTAAATCTGAGGTATGGATGAGTAACATAACATTAGGTCAACTTTATATGAATGAGTATATGAAACCATTACATAATGTTTTTTAACATGCAACTTTTATATAAAGTACTGGTAAATCACATAGGTATTGAATCCAGAGGAAGGCAAACAGTAAAAAAAAAACATGAAAACTTAGCCGATTGTATAAAATTTTCCTTGATCTCTGGCCATTGTGGAGTACATGTGAATATAATGAATAAATCTGGTTTTCCAAATTTAGTGACAATAGCCATGGAATCATTATATCTTTCTCGTATATTGCGAGGAGATCCTTGGAAAGTGGATGGCAAAATGATTGCTCTCCCAGCTGTAATGTTTCTGTTGGTAGCCAATTCAGCAACATAATCCATCAATCCACAATATTGTTCTATGCAAAGCATTATTTTTAGAAATGTTATAAAATGTATATTATTTGCTTCAATTTGTAGATAGGAATCAGTAATCCATTGTTTTGTGAGTTTGCCCCTACATAAAATAGGATTAAAATGATCCAGAATAGCAGTTTGTGCCACTTTATATTCCAGCATAGTAATATTGCATCTAACACAAACTTTACTATTGGGATATCTTTGCAATTGTAATTTTGGTTCCCATCCTGGTTCACCATTTGGAAAGAAAATGGGATATGTCCTTGGATCCAAATTACAATGATCCCGCGTTTTGTAAGTGCTTGGAGGCTAAGTCCCGCGTGTTTTATTACCTCCACTGCTCGCCTCCCTTTGCAAGCCTTTTTCATCGCCTAAGTGCTCGGAGTAACAGCTCACCTCACTAAGTGAAGCTCGCCGTCAATGAGCGCCTTTGTTGCTCATATCGAAGTCGTACAAACCACGTAAAGTGTGACAACGTCTCGTAGTTCGACAATTATAATATGTGATTTTATATATATATATATATATATATATATATATATATATATATATATATATATATTAGTTCACCACAACAATCATTTAATATATGGTGGGCAAAAGAGTGACAGAAGCACTCCACCATACAGTAGTACAGTAAATAAATAGTACATCTGTGTTCACATTTGAATTTCTAAAACAAGTTAAAAAACCTGCTTCCAGCTCAGAATTGTGAGAAATGCAGTTATTACACTGCATTCTGGGAAGCTGAGCCGGGACATGCAAATGTGCCCACAAATGCCTCGCTCTTCAATCCATAGCCATTTTCAAACATGGCTTCCTTTAAGTCTATGCCTCCTGTATTACACAGCTTTAATGCAAAGCCAAGGTTGGATTTTACGCAAGCTGAGAATCCTATTCCCCGCACACTGTCACGCAGAGCCCAGCACACAGAGAGCCCCTGCACACTGGCACGCAGAGCCTGGCACCCAGAGAGCCCCAGCACAGTGGTACACTTTTCGGTACTTCTTGTACAAATGACAAATGTACATTAAATTTGCCAGCAAAAACATTTTTTTGATTAATGGGTTTCAAATTTGGAGTGCACATTAGATTCATTGGCGCACTAGATTTGCGTAAATATGATATCTCATATTTGGTGTACAGTTAACCTGCAGATCCCCTGGTAGTAAAGGGGTTAATGTCAGCAAAGGTTTGAGGTTTGCTTCAGGTCTAATTGATGCTGTGCAGGCAGTGGGGGAGGAAGGGGATCCTGTGGTGACTTGTTTCACTTGCATATAAAGCAGCCTTTGAATTTTTAAGAGAAAGATAAAAGCACTAGATTTTTCATTGATCATGAATTCTGAAAGTTGGTTCTTCCTGTCTGCAAATAATGATGTTTTAAATGGGAGGAATTGCAGCACATGCCCACATCACAATGAACAATTACTTGTTCTTCCTCACTGATGATATGGGTTTTGTAACAGTTTTAATATTAGTGTTGGGCAACAGGTGACTAGGGCACATGCGGTCCTTAGATCATTTTATCTCAAAAATACATATTTCTTTTACAATACCTCAATATGTATTTATCTCCTTAACATTAATGTATTATCTTACACACAGTATTATAACCTTTTTATTATGGAACCAAAAGAAGGGTTGAAGGACTGCTGTAATTCAAGAAGATAGACATTTATTTGTGAATTATGTGTATCTGACAACATTAGATTTCCGTAAAACGTGGACATAAGGCAGTTTGGGTAAAATATTAATTTTTAATTATTTTTATAAAATGTATTTGGTACAGTACAAGATATAATTTGTCCATGGATTGAATAACCTAAACATTTCCTCAACACATATACAACAATACACGGATGCACATTGGATCAGACAAGGTAGGCTACATAACACTTGAAGGCCAGCACCAGATACTGGAAATTTACTCTCAATATTTTATTTGTGCCTTACTCTACGTATTATCCCTCAAATAATAATGTGAAAGTAACCAGCTTTCTAATTTATTCACTGGAATAGGGATTGGGAACTAACTGAGGGGTGGTATATATGAATTGGTGGTTCTAGGATTAGTCAGGTTCAATGGTGAGAGTATGTAACACCAGTTTCATATTCTATCATTATGAATAGGACAGGAACAGCGCTATAAGAGGAAGAAGTCCAGGATAACTACTTTGATTGAAAGTGCTGTGGATTGCTCTCAATTCTATAGGCCATGTTTTGGATTATAGCAGTATCATTAATTACTTTGATTACTCAGGATACAGGCAGAGGATTTGCAAAATATGACAATCTGCAAATTTACTGCAATTTAGAGCAGATTATGTTAAGTAGGATCCTGTGTTGTTGAATATAATCTTGGGATTTTACCCCAAGCAGAACTACCTCTTGGGTTAAATGACTACTTTATGAAAGTTTTTATATACAGTCTATATACATAGACCCTCATTCAATTTAGGCTTTTGGGAGATCCGGGCTCGCAAGTGGAGGTCGCAAGTTATTTTGCTATTCAATTGGCTTCTGTTTGCTGAAATCCCAAATCGCTATTCATTTGCTCCGATTCCCCCTCGCTAACCACTCCGTCAAGCCCGCAAATGGCAAATATCTAACCACAAGTTACTGGTACCAAGGAGGTCTTGCAAAGTGCCTAATGACAAATTGGAGCACTTTAAAAGCAAATAAAAAAGAAATACTGTACTTTTATGAAGAGTGAAAGTAAATTAATAGCACAACATTCTCCAATATTTTATTTCATGTTCAATTCTCCCGTTATATCGATCACGGCAATCAATGAGAAGTCCTATGGGCTTCAACCTCCAAACCCTAAGGGCTTGGAGGTTGGGCGGGAACATGATCAATTAAGCGAGCCCGGAACCGCCCATTTCAAATCAGCCCATAGAAAGTGAGAGGTTACATGTCATTTAATTAGATTTGGGGGTTCGAGTTACAATCAGAATCGCAAAAAATGCAAGATAAACAATTATGAAAATGAATGCCAATACTGTTCTAGTCCATATGGGTGGCCTGTATTAACACATTAATACCCAAGATTGTTTTAACCCGAATTACACATAAAATTAAAATGTATTTCCTGCCGATTTGCGCTTGAGACTGTTGTGCAATTAATTCTAATGTCTGACATCTTTTTCCCGTTATTTACAGTGCAGGATTGATCTTTTATGTGTAATTACAGTGCAAAGAATTGGTATTTAACCCCCTTGCGGGTCCTCTACAGCACATTAACCCGTACAGAGCAATTCAGGGTCATGAACATGATCAATTAAGCAAGCCGGACTCGAAATGTAGAAATCATTAAAAATAAAAAAATAAACTGGTCTAGTCCATGTGGGTGGACTGATATGTATTAATTACTTGATTCCTGGAGGGAAAAAAAATGTATTGCAGATTTGCGAGCTTGAGACTATTGTGCAATTAATTCTAATGTCTTTCATTACTTTCCAAGTATTTTACCAATATCTTTTTATTATCACAAATGTTGTTTGCATATCAAAATTTTCAAATAACTTGCAGGTCAACATTAGTCAAATGACACACAATAATTTTCTATTTCCACCTCTCATTAATAATAAACAGCAATGTGACTTCTCCATATCCATTTTCTGTTTTCTACTCAATTGCAGGCATAGCCTGCTAACATAGTAATCATTACATTTTTGCATATGTGATACATCCTATGTTACCGTTCCCCCATAGTGGAGATTGCTTATGTGAAGGAAATAGTCATGGTTATGCAGATTTTACTACTTCAATGGCACTACCCTTTTACTGGGTAGTACTCTTTTTGCTAAATCAAAACAAGATCGGATTAAAAAATTAACATCTCAACCAAAAATAAACAATACAAAGGAACCTAAACAATTACCTTTACCTCTTTTGTTCCCTTAGCTTTCCTGTGTCCGGCTAATGGATCAGATGGAGAGACCTGCCCTGTGGCCCAGAACCAAGAGGAAGTCTAGGTGTTTCTAGAGTATTGAAATAGAGCTGTTCGAATTGCACCATCTCCCATATCTTTAAAAACTTGGGGATTGTGTCTTTAATTGCATGTGTCATTCTTTCATAAGTCATAATAAAGTTAATTTTGTTAACTATCGCATGATTGTCTAGAGTTGACTTCTTCAGGTTTTTGGCCAAGTGACTTTTCGCAGTTAACATAACAAACTGAAGCCATTTGTTCTGGTGCTTGTTTATATGTGCTTCTGGCATTCCCAGTAGACATAATTCTATAGAAGGATGAAGTGTTGTTTCTAGTACCATGGATGCTAGCTCGGTAATATTGAGCCACATAGTTTGTGCTATTGGACAGTCCCACCAAATAGGGCAAAATTTACCCTGAGGGGGACAGTGGATTTAGCCTATTCAGTCTATCCGGTGTAAAGTACACTCTGTGTAATACTTTGGTTGCCATTTCCATATATCTAAAAAAGATCAAGCCCTTACTTATTTCTGAGTTAATCCGTTCCCATTTCCGTATATCCCAGGATACTCCCAGGTCATGCTCCCATTATTTAATGTATTTAGGTTTCAGGCCCATTAGCGGCATGTTCGTCACTGCGTAGAGTTCCCCTAAGATGCTTCTTGTTAGTGGGGCTTTATTGCAGATCTGAGAAAACCATGCATTTTGTGACAACCCCCATAATCTAATCAGGGATGAAACAATATGACAGATTTTATTATAGTTAAAGTATTCCCTGTCCGGCAGTTGGTATTTATCTATAAATTGTTCTGTTGCCATTAACCTTCCATCTAGGAGCCAAGCATCCAACTTATCTAATTTGCGTGAGAGCCACTATACTTTGGATTCCTCACCCAACCGATCCATTACTTGAGACTTACTTAATATGGGGGTTAAGGGAGACAGATTGTGCTTCAATTGACACCTGGAGTTGGCCCACCTCCACTTGTCCTGAGATAACTTGATCATCGGGTTGTTGAGTCCTGCTTTAGAAAATGGAGGAGTTGTAGGCGTCTATATAACATTGTCCCATCTAAAGCATTTTATCTGGAAGTTTTCGATGAATAGCCATAATGCTTGATGATCAGTTGAGTGTGCCTGCGGGAGAAAGGAAATGTAAAGTATTGTTTGAGGTTAGGGCAAGCTAATTCCCCCGGTAGGTATGTAGGTATGGCCATTCTATCGAGACAAATGTCTTTTCTAGGTCAAGGGCCACCATACAAACAGGCGTATGCGTAGATTTGGTTATGTGAAATATATTCAAAATTCTCTGATGATGTCCCTTGCTTGCCTGAAGGGCACAAACTCCACTTGATCCTTGTAGACCAGTCTGGGTAAAAATCTAGCGAGCCTGGAGGTCATCAGTTTGGTCAGGATTTTCACATCCCCATTCAACAATGATATGGGGCGGAAGTTTTTAACATTCAGGGGGTCACACCCTGGTTTATAAATAAAGACTAAATTTGCTTGGGTCAATTCGGGGGGCATGGGTTTCCCCTGGAGGATGGCATCAAATAACCTTCCTAGGTATGGGGCTAGTTGATTAACAAAGGTTTTATAATATATATTTGTGTAACCCTCAGGCCCTGGTACTTTCCCCAGTTTGAGGGTTTTGATTTCATCTGATTTCATCAGTGGTAATATCTGCTTTAAGCTCTTCCAACTCCTGATCGGTAACTGTGTCCTTGGTTTGAGGAGTAAATGTCTTGGAAACACTTCAAGAATGTTTCCTTGAGTTTGGATTGGTTCATTGTAAGTCGCTGAGTTTTTTATTTGATATACAGTATTTGTATTCGATTTTTTTTAAGGTTTAGTCTCCGTGCAAGCATTGAAGAGGGCTTGTTGACTTGGGTATAGTTTTTGTGTTGGGTTCTCCTAATGGCTTTTTCAGGTTTCTCTGCAAGGATTGCATCTAGTTCTAATCTGGTTTTATCTATCAAAATGTGTATGTCTCTAGATTGTTTGTTCTGGTTTGCCTTCTCCAGATTTTGTAATTTCTTTAACAAGGCATTTTCTTTTAGGTGTTGTTGCTTTTTGTATGTGGCGGCTATCTTAATCTTGAACCTCTGATAAAGGCTTTGTGTGTAACCCATGTCCAGCCTATTTCTGTCTCTGGTATATCATTTTGTGTGAAGTAGAGGTTGAGTTCTTCTTCAATTTGGTTTTGGATTTCTGGGTTAAAGAGAAGCATAAGTTTATGGCCTAATTGGACCTTTATGGCTATTGCGGAATGATCTGACCAAGGGCATGAAATAATTTGGGCCTCTGAGGCATGATTAAATAGGAATGACTGTAGTACTATTGCATCTATTCGCAAGCAAGTAGCGTGGGTGGGAGAGTAGTATGTGAATTGTTTATCTGTGGGGTGGAGCTTTCTACAGGCGTCAATAAGCTCCATCTCCTGTAAAAGGGAGCAAATCACCTTGAGTTTTTTAGAGTTAAGCGAGCATGATGTATTGCCTTATCCATCCAGATACAGTTGTAACACTAGATTGAGGTCCCCCCCCCATTATGATTTAACCCATTTTTCCCTGGGTCAGAGTGTTTAGAAGCCTTATTAGTGAGCTATGAGGCTTGGTGATGGGAGCATATATATTTACCAATGATACTCTAAGGTTCAGGATCAAACCTGTTAATATTAAGAATTCTCCTTCTTTGTCTTTCATTTGTTTTTCCAGAACAAATGTAAAGTTTTTATGAATTAACGTAGCTATTCCTGCTTTCTTAGTTGTCTGATTGCATGAATAATATGTGGGATAATCTTTATGCGGGAAGGAAGGGACTTTGCCAGACGCAAAGTTTGTCTCTTGTAGGAATATGACAGCTGGTTTAAACCGCTTGTAAAAAAAGAAGGCTTTAAGCTGCTTGAACTGGGAATTGAACCCGTTTTCGTTACTTTCCCAGTATTTTAAAGTACAGTAGTGTGTTTACATTAGCTTTTACAGTGCTATGAACAGGTGTTTAACTCACTTGCGAGACCTATCTAGTACTTATAGAATTTTAGGATACATTTGCCATTTACGGGTTTGAAGGCAATTGCGAGCTTGTTGAATTGTTGCAATTGAATATGGATTTTGCATCTTTAGCAGTGGTAACATTTGCGGAGATAGGATGTAGTTACGTTTTTGACAAGTGCAGGGATTTTGAATATCAATACATTTTATGGGCTACATTATGGGCTCCAGTAATTACAATTTGGCCAATTGAATGGGGACAACGGTGTAGCTACACTACGTTAAGATTTGTTTAGAAGATGACTATATTACCTCACACCTTCTGCAGTTAACTTGTACTTTGACCTTGTTCGCCATTAAAAAAAGAAGACTTGAGACATACATGGATTTAATAGGCCACAGACTTTATTGATAACAATATTCAAAAACAATTTGTACTTGACCTGACATTCCAATAGTCGCAAGAGAGACACACAAATAGAAAAAACACTGACATCACGCCATATTGGTCGTCTTTCCAAATAGTATAAGATTATCCATAAAATTGATTATCAAGCCTCACTGATAAGAATCCATCTTTTTCTTATGCAAGTGAAACACCCTGCTGCGAACAGCTCAAAGATCCAGATTTCAAAAAGTCTGGTTCTGTGAGCTTTGCCCACCGTGTAAGCAAATAGTTTGTTCTAAACTAATGAGCAAAGAAACCGTAAATAATTTAGCCAAATTAATTAATGTTGTTAATTAGTTATGTTCACCTATGAAATATAAATAAACATTCAGCATCACTCTCATCTAAACCAGCAAGCAAACCTCTTTTCTCTTACAAATTTTGCTATAAACTTATCCATATATAGAGGACCCCACGCATTACACCGCCTGCACCGCCAGTAGCTCTGCACCTGTTTTGACCGTTCCAGGGGAAACAGCAATTTGGACCTAATTTAGTTTTAATGGCATAGCAGTACCAGACTGTATCATAGCAACTTTGGCATTGCACATTTGGGCAGGTATGCTTCTATGCAATATATACTGGGAGCCCCATGGAAGTTACAGTAACCAGAACTCTGTCCTAATTAGAGTTTCTATCTCTCCTTTTCCTGCATCAATTTCACCGTTACAGCTCTGAACTGTCATCAAGTTCACATAGGTCTGCTTAAAAATACAGCTGGAAAGGTGTAGTGACTTCCCTCAGTGACGATTAAAAGGAGACAGCAGCACTACTTCCCTGCCTCTCATATAGCATAACAGTATATGTGGGAAATAACTTACCTGCCCCCCTCTCCACATACACACTCACTGATGGGAACAGAGAGCCTCATTCAATTTGAAGGCCTCATCTTGCGGTATACAGGCCGTTTGTCTGGGGGCTTGAACTCTGCTAAAATTGCGGTGCTATTTAGTTTAACAAGCCCGCACGTTACAGGCCGAAAGCCGAAACCGTAAACCATGCACTCGTACGTTGCAGTTCAGGGCAGGAACATGATCAGTTAAGAAGGCTGTAACTACCAATTTCGAAAAAGCCAATAGAAAATGAGACCGTCATCATTACGTCAGTCTAAGATGGAGGTTACATGTCAA
The DNA here is from genome assembly GCA_027410445.1 of Discoglossus pictus. Taxonomy (NCBI): domain Eukaryota; kingdom Metazoa; phylum Chordata; class Amphibia; order Anura; family Alytidae; genus Discoglossus; species Discoglossus pictus. Next base: position 83,139,594 of record CM050167.1, on the reverse strand, counting down.
TCAATTAGCGTTTGGAGGTCCAATATGCAATCGGATTTGCAAACCCGCAAAACACAAAATAATAAAAATGAATGACGATGCTTTTCTGGTCCATGTGGGTGGCCTGATATGTACCGTATTGGTCCGAATATAAGCCGCACCTTTTTTCCGAATTTGGAGTTTGCGAGTTACAGGTGCGGCTTATATTCGCAGCTGTAAAAAAAATCACTGATGATTTGCGAGTTACGTGTGCAGCTTCTATTCGCGAACGTGAAATTACTGCCGATTTGCGAGATTGCGAGTTAAGGGTGCCGATTTGCGTGCTTGAGTCTGCGGTATTGTAGCAATTGAATAGCGATTTATGGTTTTAGTGATTCTAACATCCTGTAAGGCCTGTAACCTGCTAAAGAAGTTACAGTACTAATTAGAAAGCCTGTTTCTTTCAATGGCTGATCACTTGGAGAGAGGCTTTTTCTCTCCAATTTTAAGGGTGCGGCTTATATTTGAGTACTATCCTTTTTCTATTTTTTCCCCTTGAATTTTACAGGTGCGGCTTATATGCAGGTGCGGCTTATTTTCGGACCAATCCGTTATTAACTCAGCGATTCCCAAGATCGATATAAACCCCAAATTAAATATAAAATAAAATTATTTTTGTTTGCTGATTTGCAAGCTTGATACTGTTGATGCAATGAATTTTAATGTCTTTCATCGCTTTCCCCGTTATTTACAGTGCAGTATTGATTTTTTATTTGCTTTTAGAGTGCTACGGATATGTATTTTACCCCTTTGTGTGTCCTCTCTAGTACTCATGGGATTTTTATTTACTGTACTACTGTACGGTGGAGGGCTTCTATCGCTCTTTTGCCCACCATATTATAAATGATTGTTGTGGTGAACTACCTACTCATAATTTCCACAACACAGGCTGAGATCCCGCTCCATGCTGATGATAGCCAGTAAGCTTGAAACAGCTGTACATGGATTGGATACTCAGCCTGTGTTTATTCCAACCTTGGCTTTGCATTAAAGCTGTGTAATGCAGCATGCATAAGCTTAAAGGAAGCCATATTTGATGATGGCTACGGAATGAAGAGCGAGGCATTTGTGGGCATATTTGTGTGTCCCAGCACAACTTCCCAGAATGCAGTGTAATAACTGTTTTTCTCGGAACTCTGAGCTGGAAGCAGGTTTTTTAACTTGCTTTAGACATTCAGATGTGAACACAGATGTACTTTTTATTTACTATATATATATATATATATATATATATATATATATAGTATATATATATATATATATATATAATGTATGTATATACATTTATAATTTGTAATATTTTTTTTGTATATTTATATATTTATATGTATGTATGTATTTAATATATACTCATAATATATTTCTATTTATAATCTAGTTATAATCTAGCATATATAAATATATATATATATATATATTTTTTTTATTATTATATCCAGTATTAGTAATCAATACTGCATATATACATATATAAGGGAAATCAACAGGACTGCGGGCAGAGGGGGTCCAAAATTGTTTTTTTGTACCGGGGGCCCTCCATGCACTAGCTCCGCCACTGGGAGCAAGGTATATGTGAGAAGAACCCACCTACTGACACACACAGGAGCACAGTATATGTGAGAACAAACTGTCACAATTAGGATACATGGATATGTTTTCTATTAGGACTCAGGCAGCATTACAAATGTCTCCATAGAGCATTCAGTAACACCAGCATGACCCTGTTCTAATGACTATTTTTCCAATAACGAGTTTCGACCCAAACGCTTGCAATGGCCTTAAATGACTTTTTGTAATTGAATAGCAAGTGTTGTGTACACATTATGGTTAACCTATTAGTTCCTGGAAATAATTAAATAGCAGAATCATAAAAAATACTAAAGGTTAGTGTGTGCTATAGTATCTCAGGTCATCATTCCATTTACTAAAGGCTGTTTCCTCTTTCGAAGGTAGTCTAAAGCAGCTCATCGCAAGTTATTATGAACGGGGTGTTTAATAGGCATGTTATGGGCATGTTATGGGCACCATACTGTGACAATCCAAGTTCACCAAATATACTTAAGACAGCTCTTGCTTTTAAATACCTGCCATGCTGATATTCAGCATTGTGTGTTTAAACCACACAATAGCAATATTTTTTATAGTTACATACAATAATATTACCAATATTCAGCCATTAGCATAAAACATCTGAGGTTAAATATAACTGAAAAATTCTGTCAAAACATCTCACACTTAAAGTAGCATAAATGAATAACCATCAATCTCCCAGGTTATGGAAATAGTAAACCTTACAGTTCTACATGCTAGCCCAGTACATTAAATTATGTGTTTGATAAATAACTGACCCAAGATAGGTTAGAAACTTATTATTAAAAAGAAGGTGTTATATTGGGACAAAAAGAAACAAATTAAGAACTGCTGAATAGTATGTTTACCAGAAGCATTAACTACAATTACTTTCTCAGTTTCTATGTCATCAAACTTGAGGTTGTGCTGTTGTGAACATCATCTCATAGGACCAGCCAAACATAACTACATTGTTGTAAAAGCAAAAGTGAGGAGGCCTTTACATTTATTATGAGATATGGATTTCTGTTAGACAGTTGTAAAGAGGATGACTTTAAATATTAAAACCGTCTACTTTAAATGTTAGATCCCTGAAAAAAAAAACTTTAGGGGCAATATCCCTTCATTTAAATATGAAAAAAATAGCTTTTTTAGAAAAATTGGCAGCCAAAGCACAAATCAAAATCTTTTTTGTTTTATTCTATTTTAAGAACAGAAGCAGACACAGCCCCAGTAGATACATTTACACTAGAGGCTCTATGTTCCTGTTTTTCATATTACATGTTGTGGGCAGATTAAGCAGCCCATTGCACTTTTTAGTTGTTGAGTTTCTATTTTCAATCAATATACAGTGGATATAAAAAGTCTACACACCCCTGTTAAAATGTCAGGTTTCTGTACTGTAAAAAAATAAGACAAAGATAAATCATTTCAGAACTTTTTCCACCTTTAATGTGACATATAAACTGTACAACTCAATTGAAAAACAAACTGAAATCTTTTAGGTGGAGGGAAGAAAAATAAAAAATAAAAATAATGTGGTTGTATAAGTCTGCACACCCTCTTATAACTGGGGATGTTCAGAATTAAGCAATCACAATCCAAATCGTATTAGATAGGAGTCAGCATACACCTGCCATCATTTAAAGTGCCTCTGATTAACCCCAAATAAAGTTCAGCTGCTCTGGTTGGTCTTTCCTGAAATTTTCTTAGTCGCATCCCACAGCAAAAGCCATGGTCCACAGAGAGCTTCCAAAGCATCAGAGGGATCTCATTGTTAAAAGGTATCAGTCAGGAGAAGGGTAAAAAAGAATTTCCAAGACATTAGATATACCGTGGAACACAGTGAAGACAGTCATCATCAAGTGGAGAAAATATGTCACAACAGTGACATTACCTAGGACTGGAGCTCCCTCCAAAATTGATGAAAAGACGAGAAGAAAACTGGTCTGGGAGGCTACCAAGAGGCCTACAGCAACATTAAAGGAGCTGCAGGAATATCTGGCAAGTACGGGCTGTGTGGTACATGTGACAACAATCTCCAGTATTCTTCATATGTATTCATCCAAGCCAGGCTACATTTTGCAAAAACACATCTGAAGTCTCCCAAATGCATGTGGGAAAAGGTGTTATGGTCTGATGAAACCAAGGTTGAACTTTTTGGCCATAATTCCAAAAGATATGTTTTGCGCAAAAACAACACTGCACATCACCAAAAGAACACCATACCCACAGTGACGCATGGTGGTAGCAGCATCATGCTTTGGGGCTGTTTTTCTTCAGCTGGAACTGGGGCCTTAGTTAAGATAGAGGGAATTATGAACAGTTCCAAATACCAGTCAATATTGGCACAAAACCTTCAGGCTTCTGCTAGAAAGCTGAACATGAAGAGGAACTTCATCTTTCAGCATGACAATGACCCAAAGCATACAAATCAACAAAGGAATGGCTTCACCAGAAGAAGCTTAAAGTTTTGGAATGGCCCAGCCAGAGCCCAGACCTAAATCCAATTGCAAATCTGTGGGGTGATCTGAAGAGGGCTGTGCACAGGAGATGCCCTCGCAATCTGACAGATTTTGAGTGTTTTTTCAAAGAAGAGTGGGCAAATCTTGCCAAGTAAAAATGTGCCATGCTGATAGACTCATACCCAAAAAGACTGAGTGCTGTAATAAAATCAAAAGGTGCTTCAACAAAGTATGAGTTTAAGGGTGTCCATACTTATGCAACCATATTATATTATTTTTTTATATTTTTTCTTCCCTCTAACTAAAAGATTTCAGTTTTATTTTCAATTGAGTTGTACAGTTTATAGGTCACATTAAAGGTGGAAAAAGTTCTGAAATGATTTATCTTTGTCTCATTTTTTTTACAGCACAGAAACCTGACATTTTAATAGGGGTGTGTAGACTTTTTATATCCACTGTAGTATAAACATATTTCTATGTGTATTAGAGGGCACAGACCCTGCTCCCACCTCATGGACATCTAATAGGAAGTGGTGAGCTCTATTAGTATCTGCAACATTGAAGTTTAAAGCCAGAGGTTTAAAGTTACATTTATAATATTTTCTTCAAATTGTGATTTTAAGGCAAATCAATTGTTAAATAAACAAATTAAATCATACTGTATGTGGGCCACTTTAATCTAACATTTTCTATCATTAATTTAAACAACGTGTATTGAATGTCACCAGTGTTAATACTGTTGTTGTATGTAAAACATACATTGATCACCATCCCAGTATTCACTAAGGTGTGTCTCTGCTATACAGCCACTTCAATGCAGACTTTCAACACTGATACCATGCATAGTGCCATTTCCATAAAAATAACACATTTTACATTTTCTTCAAAACACGCAAATTCTCTGCCAATTTATTTTTAATATTTATTTTCCAAGCAAAACCCTCTTAGCATTAATGTATAGAAGATGCTTTTTTAAATGCACACTTTTAGTACAATTGTGTTTTGGTGCATGAGTGAAAACCTAAAAGGTGCGCTGTGCTCATAAAAAATAAACAGCCTTTTTTCCCTGTCTACACTTAAATAGGCAGACTGACTTTAAAATTAAAATAATAATAATACAGCTTCTAATTTATTACCTTTACATGCAATTATGCTGCTGTGGATTCTACCATATTTGTTTGCAGTGATCTATGTATCTAATCCTGAAGTGAGAGGAGACTTTGAATGCAGAGAATAACTGTCAGTATTTTCACAATAACTCATGCAAAGCTAATTATTTTATCAGTAAGCTGCAAGACACAACTTATTAAAGCAAATGGTAACTGGAAAATTACATAGTTGTGTTATGGATTGGGATCCGTACAAAATGCATAACTGTATTCGTGCACCTACTTATATATCTTATCTTTGCAGTATTATCGTATAACCAAAGTTTTATTAACAATGCTGAATCATTGGGAACTCTAAGATGGAGGATTCATTACTTCCGCATACAAGATGCCGGCGGCACTACTTCCGGTCTAGCAGGGATGACGACAGCTACCACACCTTGGACACTAGAAGTAGAGCGCCATCTTTCCTCTGTCTCAACTTCTGAACCAATGGGAAGATAGACTCATCCCTTGTGGGATGAGACCTGAAGACTCCCTAAACTCCTGACCCAATACATGTCCAAGGTCCCGTAAAAGGGGACAACTTAGAACCAATGAAGTGCTTAATTAAACCGGATATTTTGCTTAGTTGCAACTTTTATCTGATTATTAAAAACTATATAAATGATGACTGACGTAATAAAATTAGGCGAGAGAAAGCTTTATACCAGAACTCTGTGTTGGTGTATTATTTCTCTAAGGTGTGCACACTATACGTATATTGGTAATTTGGCCAGGGGCAGATATCTCTGAGGAATACTTTTGTTCTCCCAAAACAAAATGGCGCCCGAACAGGGACTTGAGGTTTAACCAAACCGCAGCGGACGAGAGGAGTTCGGACGGACTTCACGGGAACAGGCGGAGCCTGATCACCTCTGGTACACGGTAAGGACATGATTAGTACCTTATTCGTGTAGACCTGTTCCTGGGACTCTGTCCATTGTCCGGTTCCGCTGTAGGGAAGATTACAAAAGTACAGGTACTAGCTTGCCTCAAGCCAATTGTGAATCCTGTACAAGAGATATTGATATCTGTCGCCTGTGTGTGACTGTTGATAGCGTGGTTGAGTGATTGTGATCTCTTAGATATTGTGATTTGGGGGGCATACACGTGTATGTGCAGCAGGCTGTGGGGACGGATGATTTGTGCCCAGAGTCGCACATAACCCAGAGAAGTTGCACATACGGGCGTGCATATACGTAGCCCGGGATCGGGATTGCTTTGCATACTTTCCCGGGGAGGGTCTATGCATGCTGGATAGATGAATATCTCTCGGGGGTCATGATGGTCGCGCCTTAGTAGTGTGGTAACTCCGAGAGACGTCTATCATAAACTAGGGTGTTTAAACGTGGCAGATTGATAGTGTTGTAAAGCACAATAAGTCCTGAGGGTGTCGATTTGTGAGCACGTAGTAGTGCAGGACCCCGAATTGACATATCTTTGGATCTGAAGTTTTCTGCAGAAACAGGTTGATGATTCTAATGCTATGTCAGTACTGGTTATTAATGCATGATGATATGAAATGTGATATGATTATGTCTTGTTGATTCACATGTCTCTGTCCACTGTTCTCTTTGCTATCCCTTGTCAGCAGTGAGTGGTTACGCACTGCAAAGGTATAGTCCCCGGAGGGCGGTAACAACGGTCTGAGTTTAGAGAAGACGTACGGAGTAACCCTTCGTAGCAGTCGAACAAATCAGACCTTCTCTTTCAAACAGCTGGTCTCTCTCTCTCTCTCTCTCTCTCTCTCTCTCTCTGTTACTACTTCATTGAGCCCTCATTGTTAAATACGTATTTGCTTAACATAGAGATATGGGGCAGAATCAAGTTAAACTGAGTGAGGGCATTCTGGCCCGGGAAATAGTTAAGAAGAGGGGAGGTGAAGCTGTGGTCAGCCGGTGCAAGAAGATGTTTAAAGTGTGTGGGATTACTGGTGTTGTTGGAGGACATTTAAGGGCAGAAGAGTGGCGTAAACTGTTGAGAGACAACAAAGGGCAGTTACAAGATTGTGGTTTGTTGCCAAATGTGCAGAAGCATGGTACAGGGTGGCTAAAGCGATTGCACAGGAGGGTTGGATAGAAAAGGAGATTGACATAAAGGGGCAGAAAATGTATGTGTATCATGCTCCATGTGAAGCAGCCAGCTCCCCTTCTTCGACCATTGTCCCATCCTCACTACAAACACCCTGTAACCTTAATGCACCACAACCACTACCCTCTGCCGAACAAAGACATTCCATTCAGCCACAGCCCAAAAATGGCGCCCACACACACGTGAAGGAGGAGCCACACTCACCCCCGAACACAACCCATCATGAAATGATGTCACCCGTTGCACCGCCCATCCAAGCGGGGCCGCCCATCACACCTACTGCCCCGATGGCGCATCCCACTCCCTTATATCCAATATTGACTGCAAATGGAACCATGTATTCCCCATATCCGATGTTTCCATCGGTGGTGGCACCAAGTGTTGTAGAAGGTTCGACAGGAGGTGCTGGGCCCCATAGTGTACACAGTGTGCCCGCCGTTAATTCCCCTCCCCGCCCCTAGAGCCCCGGTGGATGTGCAAGGTCTGCCTACATCTCATCATCAGCAGGATAGTTCAGAAGAGGAAGATAAAGATATCAGGGGAGGAGAGGGGGCGGAGGAATGGAGAGATAGAAGAACAAACCCAAAAGCAAAATCTAAGAGGATTGCATTTACCCCGACACAAGCCACCTGACTTATAAACACATTGTCCGACCCCGAAAAACAACCTATGCCTTTTTATAGGAAAATGGCACAGATCCAAAAAACTTACTCTGCAGCTTGGAAAGACCTTGTTAGCCTGTGTGAAATCAGAGCAGGAGATTCATACTGGCCTATTATGCGGAATGCAATAGATCCGTACGATACAGATCGCCCAAAGGATGACTTTTCATCGGGTGTACTGTTCTGTGAACTGTTAAGATATTGGGCGAAGGATAAATTAGCAGATCAAGCAATTAATTTACAAGATATCAAACAGGAACAGGACGAATCAGTAGAAAAGTTTCATGCACGACTCACACAGGTAATTACAGATCTTGGCTTCGGTCTACATAACAAAACACACACGCAGATGTTAAGTACAGCCTTTGTGCTGGGATTAAAAGAGACACTACAGAAGGGCCTGTTGACATCCAGACCAGAATATAGCGTGTTACCTTTAGACACCTTACTGCTGGTTGCTAAAGGACTGGAGACAGCAGCGGCTAAACAACCTACATCATCAGCATCTAAAAAGACTGCTGTGCTTATGGTAAACTCTGAAGAGTCACCACGAAAAGAAACAAGAATTGCAGGGCACCCAGGAAGATGAGACATACACAACAGGGAGGTTATGCGAATGGAGCGCCTGTGGTTCAAGCCACAGCATAGGACGGGGGTGAACCTTTGTCAGTGTCCCCTATTCTGGCAGTTACTTCAGGGGACGGCGGAGTGGGACCTCAAGCTATTTTGACACTACCAATAGAGGGAACTCCCACAACCTTTCTAGTAGACACAGGTGCAGCCAGAAGCGTCCTAAGAAAGCAAGATCTGCCCGATACATCTTACCTGTCTGACATTGATGTCGCCTGTATAGGAGTGGATGGTGTCCCCACCTCCAACCATTTAACTCAACCTATGCAAATAGGCCCATTCCCAGACCTGCTTACAATATTTGTAGTATCTTCTACATGCCCTATAAACTTATTAGGTGCAGATGTGCTTTCCCGACTGCAAGCGTCCATCTCATTCACCCCGGATGGAACTGTACAAGTGTCCTCATCTCTACAAGTCACTGACACGTCAGCACTCTGCTCACTGCCCATATACTATACATATATGCCAATAGCAGCCATTATTTAGGGCCAGCTGATATCTTGGACAAGATTTCAGCAACACTCTGGTCGCAGGGACCAGAAGATATTGGACATCTGAAGGTGCCACCAGTCATAGTAAAATTGAAACCCGGAGCAGAGTTACCACGGAAGCCACAATAGTCTCTGAAGCCAGCACAAATAGATGCGATCTCTCAGCAGATAGAGAGATTGGTGCAGCAAGGGGCGTTGGTCCCGTGTACGTCACCATGTAACACGCCCCTCTTCCCAGTAAAGAAGAAATCCAAAAAGGGAGAGCCAGTGAAATATAGTATGGTGCAAGATTTGCGAGCAGTCAATGAAGCAACCATTTTAGACCCTCCTATAGTGCCTAATCCGAACAATCTCCTTTCTGGAATACCTCCAACAGCTGCATACTTTACCGTGGTGGACTTAGCAAATGCCTTCTTCAGTATTCCCCTTGACCCTTCTTGCCAGTATCTGTTTGCTTTTACACATGATTATAATCAATACAAATGGACAGTAATGCCCCAAGGAGCACAAAATTCGCCCAGCCAGTTTGCCAAGGCTATGAGCCATATCCTTGATTCTTGGCAACAAGCGAATCCTGACATTGTATTGCTGCAGTATGTTGATGATCTCTTGCTGTGTGCTGAAGATCTTCCCACAGCCATAAGAACATCGGAAAACTTACTGAAACACTTGACAGAACAAGAATGTAAAGTATCCAGAGAAAAGGTGCAATGGTGTAATGACACTGTCATATTCCTAGGACACTGTCTTTCAAAAGGTGTGCGTCATCTTACACGCACCAGTGTGCAAGCAATAGAAGACATGTCAGTCCCAGGAGGACACAGACCCCTGCATGCTTTCCTAGGTCTTATATCCTATTGCATGGATCCCAGAAGCCTCACTTCTAATGCAACCCTTGTATGATGTATTAAAGACTGAGCCATATGAGATGACACAGATAGCCCTGCGCAACTTATACGCCCTGAAGAAGGCTATCTCATAAGCACCAGCACTAGGATTACCAAACTATGATCTCCCATTCAGGCTGTTTGTATCAGAAAGAGAAGGACATGCAATGGGAGTCTTGACACAGTCCCATGGAAACAGACAGCGCCCTATTAGCTATTCTCATGTCACTTGGATGCTGTGGCAAGGGGAGGACTGTCTTGCCTCAGAGCAGCATTGACAGCACATGCTTTACTGTACAAAACAAGTGACATAGTCCTTGGCTATCCTCTGACAGTTCTTGCACCACATGACATTGCGGCCATCATACAGCAGACTCCATCAAAACACCTTCGTCTGCAATGTTCCCTCCTTCTACCAGATAATGTTACTCTACAGAGATGCTATGTTCTCAATCCAGCCACTCTCTTACCATTTCCAGAGGGGGGAGATGAGGAAGATGGATACTTTTGGTACAGCCTGATTTTGAATCCAGAATCAGGAATAACCAATGTAAAAAGACGTCTATTGGAATGTGGAAATAGCCAGACGCTTACAGATGAGACACAAGACCCTTTATATTGCACACTGTGGAATAAACAATCTCCTGGCCGAGATTTCCAATATGAAGCAAGTTTCACTGGATTGAAGCAGGTCACCTTAAAACTAAAGACATTGTACAACAATGCAGCAGGTGATAGTGCATTTACGGTGGAGCTCCCACAAGAAGCAGAAGTGCTCTACAAACATTGGGATACAGAAATTCCACACGTAGCATTATCAAAGTTTGCACCAAATGGATGGAAATCATTGGGAGCCGCATTAAAATGGTGGGAATCTGCAGATGAAGAAGAATTGGAAGAGGAAGGAGTAGGAAAGAAAACTTTTGACTGGCAAGCGAACAGCACTCCCAGTATACAAGCCAGAGACCCATATGCAGTCCCAGGACTCACAAATCCACCTCATGACTGTCTCCAACAGATGGAAATGGAAACTTCGCACTTGGCTAATGTGAAAGAACTTATTCTAACAGACCCAGACATTACCTTATATGTAGATGGCTCGAGATATGCCGATGAACATGGGAAGTACCATACAGGATATGCTGTGACCACAGAGAAAGATGTAATACAAGCCTCCTCGTTACCTCCCTCCACGTCAGCACAAGAAGCAGAATTGATTGCATTAACCAAAGCTTGTGAAGCTGCAGCAGGAATTCGAGCCGATATCTATACAGACTCAAGGTATGCTCTGGGAGTGACTCAAGACTTTGGGATAATTTGGAGAGCCAGAGGATTCATGACAGCCGCAGGCACTCCAGTAAAGCATGATAAAGCCATTCGTGAACTGTTAGAAGCTCTAACACTTCCAAAGGAAGTGGCCATACTGAAAGTAAAGGCACATGGGAAGCTAAACTCAGATGAAGCACGAGGAAATCATCTAGCAGACCAGACAGCTAAACAGGCAGCAATGAAATCACAGGAAATGGAAGAGAGAGTGGTGGATGGACACATAAACATTTATACAATGCAGACTCTGCCAACAGACTTAAAATTGCTTAAAGAAATGCAGAAGGCAGGGCTAGAAGAAGTGAACTAATGGAAAGCAAAGGGAGCAGCCCTGAAAGATGGACTACGTGTTGATAATCTGAGATTGTGTTTGCCAAGAAGCTTGTACCCAGCAACAGTACAATGGGCACATGGACCAGCACACCTGTCAAAGACTCTCATGAATGCCTTAATAAACTACTACATGGTACCCAGGCATCAATACTCTGACAAACACTTACTGTAAATTGTGCAGTATTTGTGCCAGGTGCAATGTAGGCCGCACTGAGAAACCACCACAGAGACATTTGGCAAAATTACTGTATCCATTCCAGAGGATACAAATTGATCACATACAGATGCCAAAGAGTGGGCGGTATGAATATGAATTAGTCATCGTGGACATGTTTTCAGGATGGCCAGAAGCCTACCCAATTGCAAACATGACAGCAAAGACAACCGGGAAACGCCTGTTAACAGAGGTCATCTGCAGATTTGGTGTCCCTGAAGTAATTGAAAGTGACGAGGGACCAGCTTTTACAGCAGTATTGGCCAAGGAAATATGGACAGCCCTAGGAGAGACCCTCTCCTTACCATCCTCAAAGTAGTGGGAAGGTGGTACGTATGAATGGTACTTTGAAATCTAGGATGTTGAAAATGTCACAAGAAACTGGTATGCCATGGCCTGAAAGTCTCCCCATAGCCTTGTTCAGTGTCAGGTATACCCCCAGGAGGAAACATGCATTATCCCCTCATGAAATCCTGTTTGGATCTGCTCCTAGATTAGGGTGCTACTTTCCTCAGCAGCTGCAACTAAAATCTGATGTACTTGTTGATTATGTGATTGCACTGTCCACCGCACTGACTAAAATCCATGCACGAGTGTTCTCTTCTATTCCGGATTTGGAAGTAATCACTGGTACTCAAAACTACTTCCTGTAGATTGGGTCCTGGTCAAGAAATTTGTGAGGAAAACCCCTTTGGAACCCAGATACAAAGGCCTATTCCAAGTACTGCTGATCACAGCTACATCAGTTAAGTTGGAAGGGAAAGCTACTTGGGTCCACGCATCACATTGCAAAAAGGTTCCTCCCCCTGATGACCAGGAAACAACACAATGAGTACAGCCCAGTGGTTTATTCTGTTCCTTGCAGTATACGTGAGCAAGGCTCAACATGTAACCATTACAAAGCATGAGGATGGCATTACACTTTGGTATAATTCACATACTACACATGTTGCTACATACACCTTTGACTTCTGTGACATTGTTCGCTGACCCCCTATCCCCGAACAATGTGATTTATATAAAAAAGATATATACATATGTGTTACTGATGAAATTGTTGGAAGACACTGTAACACATGGAAGGCGATGGGATGGAACACTGGGACACATTGGGATTATAGGCCTCAGAGTGCTGCAGCCAAGAAAGATGACCAGGGTAGATCCCTCCTTGACCAAATGACTCTAATAAAGACTGGTCGATGTCTGAATAGTGGATCTAGTTCTAACATGCAATTGACTCTGACCATACAAAACCCTAGTCCCATAGATGCTGACACATATCTACTGGGGGCTTGGATTAGAGGACAAACTGCTAAGTTCACAGGCAAATTTAAGATGGCAGATCTATATAAGCACCCAGACTTACCTCTGGCATTACAGACATTGCAGCCAGGGCCCCATATCATTGGAACAATGACTGCTACTGGTGACCCAACATATGAGGACACGTTAGCTACTGAGACTGGGTTTTCAGATCTTAATGTGTGGTTGGAATGGATGAAGTACAATGTACAGGAAAGAAATAAGACCAACTGTTATGTATGCGGCCATGCTAGGCCTCATCTAGGTACTGTTCCACTTACTATACCTTTCCTGGAAGAGATATGTTTTATGAGTTTGTTCAAATACAAACATAGTTATATAACTAAGTGCGAACAATGGAGAAAGACATACCCTATAATAACTAATAATCTTCATCCAGGGAGAGGTATGACTATATACCCTGGAAATTATACGTGTTACAGGAGAAATGTGTCACATGGGCTCAATCTGCAGAAGTTCCCAAATGGATTTTGTCATACATACAGAGATGGTTCATCCCCATTGCTAGTCAATCAGACCCGATCTTTAGGGGACATATACTGGTTATGTGGGGATATGAAACTCAGGGTAAGACTGTCAGGAGTATGGCATGGGGAATGTACCTTGGCTAAAGCCATAATGCCGTTACACATTGTGTAAAGATATAGAAATCACAAAGTTGTGGAGACCAGTAGCCAAGGTCAGCAATAATCCAGTTCCGCAAACTTGTAGGTGAAAACAGGAACAAGGTTTATTGAAGTGATCAGGAACCACACAATAATCTGGCAAGGATCAATAGACAGGAAGTGCCTTATATAGGCCAAGGACCAGACACCTGACCAGACACAGCTGAAGAGACTTAGGTACTGATACAATTGCTAGCAGAGTCAAGCTTATAAGGTCTCAATGGAATTCACAACAGGCAGGCTGGCGCAGTGGTAGGGAAGAGGTATAGCAGCCTGGGGACCAGGGTTCAAAACCCAGCAGAGTCAATTCCTCACATTACCCCTGCCTCTATAGGTGCAGCCTTTGGATGCCCTATTACCTGGTTTAGCAGGGTACTGCACATGAAAAGACCGAAGGAGATCAGGAGCGTGAATATTGTCCACTGGTTCCCACAAACTCTCCTCCTCATCATAGCTTTTCCAGCGAACCAGATACTGAAGCTTGCCACGGAAGATCCTGGAGTCAAGAATTGTGTCCACTTCGTACTCATCCTCACCATCCACGAGGACTGGAGGTGGGGCAGGCAGGGCGCGGCCAGGGAAAGAGTTTTCATGAAAAAGTTTAAGCAGTGCAACGTGAAACACTGGATGTATTTTCATGGAATTCGGGAGTTGTAAACGGAAAGTGACAGCATTGATCTGAGCAATGATCTCAAAAGGTCCCATGAACCTTTGACCCAATTTATGAGAAGGAATCCGAAGCTTGAGATTCCTTATTGACAGCCACACCTTGTCACCAACGTGATAGACTGGGGCCTCCTTTCTATGCCTATCAGCAGCTCTTTTGTAACATTCCTGAGCCTCCAAAAGAGTCTCTTTCAACAGTGCTTGGGAATCACGTAAGGCCGTTAGCCGGTCAGCGACAGCAGGAATGGAAGTAGTAATTGGGAGACTGACAAGAAAGGTCGGATGGTAAGCATAGTTGGCAAAAAATGGGCTCAAAGAAGTGGAGCAGTGTTGGGCATTGTTATAAGCAAACTCCGCCGTTGGTAGAAAATCCAGCCAGTCATCCATGCAGGTAACTAATATAGCACCGCAAATATTGCTCCAAAATCTGGTTTGGTTCGCTCAGTCTGTCCATTACTTTGCGGATAAAAAGCTGACGACAGATTTACATTAATACCTAGATTAGAACAAAAATGTTTCCAAAAACGAGACGTAAACTGTACTCCCCTGTCAGAAACTACTTCATCAGGCACTCCATGCAAGCGAAATATTTCCCGAATAACCAGGTCAGCCGTCTGTTTAGCTGAAGGGAGACCACGAGCTGGTATGAAATGACCCATCTTAGTTAACCTGTCCACAACAACAAGAATGGTAGTGTGTCCCTTAGAGGGAGGTAGTTCCACAATAAAGTCCATGGATATAGATCCCCAGGGACGATGAGGAATCGGAAGAGGCTGAAGCAAGCCAACAGGGGATGAGCGAGGAGTCTTATGTCTGGCACACACATCACAAGAGGACACATACTTCTTAACATCCTCATGATACTTCGGCCACCAAAAGGATCGGGCAAGTAGCTCTTGTGTCTTTCGGATTCCTGGATGACCTGCTGGTTTTGAGTCATGGTAGAGACGTAAAAGGTCCAGTCGCACTGACTCCGGAGCAAACAGACATTGTTGAAAAATCCAAAACCCATTACGCATCGTCATATGGAGGTCACGAGGAGGATCACGAAGAACTGGGTCTTTAGCGTAGCCCTTTTTAATGCGAGACATCAGATCAGAAGGAAATGTAACTCCTATAAATATATCCTCTGGCAAGATGGTGGTCTTGGTTACGGTAGTATGGAGGGGGTCAGCTATTCTAGACAAGGCATCCGCCTTACCATTCTTGGAGCCAGGACGGTATGTAACCCAAAAATTAAACCTCGAGAAGAATAGGGACCAGCGTGCTTGTCTGGATGACAGTCTCTTAGCTGATCGAATACATTCCAGATTTTTGTGATCTGTGAGGACAGTAATTGGATGGGTAGCTCCCTCCAAGAGATGTCTACATTCGGTGAAGGCAGCTTTTATAGCCAATAGTTCTTTATTCCCTATGTCATAGTTTCTTTCTGCTGGCACCATCTGGCGGGAATAGAAGGCACACGGATGTAACAGCATCTTAGGTCCAGTCCTTTGAGACAGTATAGCACCAACAGCTGAATCAGAAGCATCAACTTCCACAATAAATGGTAATTCCGGCTGAGGATGTACCAGGACAGGGGCAGAGGTAAACAGAGTCTTCAAATCGGGAAAATGCGGTATCCTCCTTATCGGACCACTGAAAAGGAGTCCCTTTATGTGTGAGTTCAGTGATCGGTGTAATAACGGCAGAGAAATTCTTAATGAAACGCCTGTAAAAATTGGCAAACCCCACAAATCTCTGAACATCTTTTTCATTCTTGGGGATGGGCCAGTCCAGCACAGCTTTAATTTTACTTGCGTCCATACTTAAACCTTAGGGAGTTATTACATACCCCAGGAATTGAATTTCTGTTTGTTCAAACTCACATTTTTCTAGTTTAATGTATAGGCGGTGGGTACGAAGGCGCTCTAGAACTATACGGACCTGTTTTCTGTGGTTTTCAAGATTATCAAAGAATATTAGGATATCATCCAAATATGCCACAACAAACTGATCCAGGAGATCTCGTAGTACATCATTGATAAGATGCTGGAAAGTTGCAGGGGCATTACACAGCCCAAAAGGCATTACTAGATATTCGTAATGCCCGTACCTGGTTCTGAAAGCTGTTTTCCATTCATCATTGGGTCTTATGCGAACCAGATTATATGCCCCCCGAAGATCAAGCTTCGTAAATATTTTAGCTGAGCGGAGTCTCTCCAAAAGTTCAGGAATCAGAGGCAAGGGGTAGCGGTTTTTAACAGTGATGTTATTAATGTCCCTGTAATCAACGCATGGCCGTAGGCTGCCATCTTTCTTTTCTACAAAGAAAATAGGAGCTCCTGCTGGAGAAGAAGATGGTCGAATAAAGCCTTTGGCAAGATTTTCTTGTAGGTATTCACGAAGAGCTTTCAATTCAGGCTCAGAAAGGGAATATATACGGCCAAATGGGATAGCAGCCCCAGGCAACAGCTCTATTGGGCAATCATAAGGCCTGTGTGGTGGAAGCTGATCAGCATTCTTCTTATCACAGACATCTGCAAAATCCCGATATTGTAGAGGAAGCTTAGTCAAGTTTGTAGCAACCATTTCATTAATTGTTGTGGCAACAGGTGTTACCTTAGAGGGTTGACAATTCATTAAGCAGTGTTCTGAAGGAAAGGACAAAGTTCTGATCTTCCAATCAATCTGTGGGTTATGCAGAGCAAGCCAAGGTACCCCCAAAAATCACTGGAAACTGTGTTGAGGAAATTAGGTGGAAAGAGATAGCCTCATGGTGATTCACTTCCACAGTCAACTTTAAGGGCACAGTCTCATGTGTAACCGGTCCTGACGTAAGTGGAGAACCATCAACTGTCTCCATTAACACAGGTGAAGAATTAGGGATAGACTGAATTCTATTTCCTGCTGAAAATTTAATGTCCATAAAGTTTCCGCCTGCTCCAGAATCTATCATAGCGGTAGTTGAAATTTTACGATCACCACATTGCAACGTGATAGGCACCACAAAATGAGGATGTTGAGTCAACATACCCTCTTCACCATGAGCCAGAGAAAACAAGGGTTGTGTGACAGAATCCAGTTGATCCGAAATCTGGGATTGGTGTCGAATCTGTGCACCCTCAGCCGCCATAGCTATTGTTCTTTTGGATTTGCTAGGGCAATTGATGGCATAGTGCCCTGCACTACCACAATACAGGCATAAATTGTGAGTGCGCCGCCACTGTTTTTCTTCGTTGGATAATGGCCCTCTTATTAGATTTACCTGCATAGCCTCTGGCTCAGAGTCTGTAGGTGTTTGTGGGATCGGAGTAGAAGTTCTTGAATAGGAAATTGGAGTAGTACTTGGTCTAAAAGAGCCCTGTCTTTCCAATCTTCTTTCAGAAAGTCTCCGATCAATACGGATAGCCAAACGCACAAATGCATCAAAGTCAGCAGGAAGATCAACACGAGCTAGCTCATCTTTTATAGCTTCTGAGAGACCTTTTCTGAAGTGGAACCTCTGGGCTGATTGGTTTCAGGTAGTATCAGCAACCCACTGTCTGAATTCAGCAGCATATTCAGCCACCGAGCGCCTCCCTTGATGCAAATGAAGGAGAGTGGCTTCTGCTGTAGCACATAGATTGGGGTCATCAAAAACTAGGCACATGGCCTCAAGAAAGTCATTTAGATTACCCAAGACTGGACTGTCTTGTTCCAGAAGAGGGGAGCCCCAAGCCAGGGCTTCATCTTTGAATAAGGAAAAAATAAATCCCACCTTCTCTCTTTCAGATAGAAATTGTTGAGGTAACATCATGAAGTGCAAACGGCATTGATTTAGGAAACCCCTAAATTTGTTGCGATCTCCTCCAAACTTTTCTGGCAGGGGCAAGCGGGCCTCTTGAGCAGGTGTAACAGTAGCAGCCGCAGCATCACGTGCCCTGTAGCTGGTATACTCACTGTGCAGTGACTGAAATTTATTTTGCAGTTCAGCTACCTGGTCCTGCAGCACTTGGATGGTCTGTGCCTGGGTCTGCACAGTTCTTGCAAATAAAGCAACCTGCTGGGCCAATGCAGAATCTGTCCCGGCGGTCTCCATGAAAGGGCCAGATTATTCTGTAAAGATATAGAAATCACAAAGTTGTGGAGACCAGTAACCAAGGTCAGCAATAATCCAGTTCCGCAAACTTGTAGGTGAAAACAGGAACAAGGTTTATTGAAGTGATCAGAAACCACACAATAATCTGGCAAGGATCAATAGACAGGAAGTGCCTTATATAGGCCAAGGACCAGACACCTGACCAGACACAGCTGAAGAGACTTAGGTACTGATACAATTGCTAGCAGAGTCAAGCTTATAAGGTCTCAATGGAATTCACAACAGGCAGGCTGGCGCAGTGGTAGGGAAGAGGTATAGCAGCCTGGGGACCAGGGTTCAAAACCCATCAGAGTCAATTCCTCACACATTGTCCCAACTTATTACTATGACAACTTACCTAATGTCTCCCCAGCAAGGTCCAGAAAGAGAAGACAAACTTCATCGTCTGAACCTCAGGAAAGTTTTGACCCACATGTGTATATTGATAATATTGGAGTCCCAAGGGGGGTGCCTGACCAATTTAAGGCTTGAAACCAGATATCAGCACGATTTGAATCACTGATACCAATGATTGGTGTGAACAAAAATGTTGCCTGTATTAATTATATTTACTATAACCAGCAACGGTTTATTAACTACACTAAGGACACCTTAAAGGGCATTGCAGAACAATTAGAGGCTACATCACACATGGCCTTCCAAGATCCTTGCAGAAAAGGGTGGAGTTTGTAAAATGCTTCCTGACACTAGCACATGTTGTACGTACATTCCTGATAACACAGGTCCAAATGGAAAGATCACACTGGCAATCCAGAAATTGGCTAATCTTGGTCAAGAATTAAAAGAAAAATCTGGCACTATAGATTATTGGGAATCATGGTTTGGTTGTATGAATGGCTGGCAGAAAGTATTGTTGCAAATAGGGATGGCTATCTTTATTGTCAAAATTTTGCTAGCCTTCCTCTTATGTTGTATTATTCCTTGTATGCGCAACTACCTTCAGAAGGCTGTTGACAAGGCTTCTCCCACCTTTATCCACCAAGATTTAGACATAGATCTACATGGACAGAATGATGATTGTAAGACATCCCATCTTCTGATGCAGACTTTGACTGGCTCTAAGGAGAGTGCTCTGTGAGCTGAGCTACATTATATCTGTGTCCTATGGTCCCTATCCAAGCCTAGCTACACTATTAGAATATTAGAGGCTTGTTAAGTTTTCCCCATGCCGCATAGGTCATAGGGTAGGTGCGACGTCAGATGTCTTACACACATGCATGCTTACAACATCCAGAAATAGAACACACAAAGAGTAGTGCTCTGGAAGGACCATAGTTAAAAAGTATCTATATATAGGACAAGATACTTAGCTCTAGACACCTGATACTAGATCAGTCACTAAGCTTTATTAAGAATTGTGAGTGCTACGAATATAATATGCCATTTTAGGGGGGACTGTTATGGATTGGGATCCGTACAAAATGCATAACTGTATTCGTGCACCTACTTATATATCTTATCTTTGCAGTATTATCGTATAACCAAAGTTTTATTAACAATGCTGAATCATTTTGAACCCTAAGATGGAGGATTCATTACTTCCGCATACAAGATGCCGGCGGCACTACTTCCGGTCTAGCAAGGATGACGACAGCTACCACACCTTGGACACTAGAAGGAGAGCACCATCTTTCCTTTGTCTCAACTTCTGAACCAATGGGAAGATAGACTCATCCCTTGTGGGATGAGACCTGAAGACTCCCTAAACTCCTGACCCAATACATGTCCAAGGTCCCGTAAAAGCGGACACCTTAGAACCAATGAAGTGCTTTATTAAACCGGATGTTTTGCTTAGTTGCAACTTTTATCTGATTATTAAAAACTATATAAATGATGACTGACGTAATAAAATTAGGCGAGAGAAAGCTTTATACCAGAACTCTGTGTTGGTGTATTACTTCTCTAAGGTGTGCACACTATACGTATATTGGTAATTTGGCCAGGGGCAGATATCTCTGAGGAATACTATTGTTCTCCCAAACAGTTGTATATAATTTTCCAGTTAAAAAATGCTATACTATAATTATTACATATTTTTGTTAAAACACAAATTATTTTATATAATGCTGAAATACATTTTTAGAAATGTGACACTATTCAGGTAAGTTCACATCCTCTCACCTTCCTTACAGATCTTCTTTTTTTCTTTAGAACATATGCATTGCTCTGAAGTGTATTAAAGTCTCAAGATCAGTCACGGCCTACTCGCATCATCTCAGTCTCTGATGGATTTCTGTTTTCAAAATGGATAGCGGATGATACAGAGTGAGTGAGGAGCCCAAGATAAGAAATTGTATTAGCCATATCCTGTGAAATGCAACAAGCATGTGATAAATATGAGTTTGGTAAATATGTGCAATGTGTGTTATCTTGCTTGGGGGACACAAGAAAACAGTACACTGGGGTGATAAAGCTTCTAGGTAGGAAATGGATTTTATGCATAGCATGTCAGTCGTTGATAATAAAATAATCAATAAAATACGGTGTCATTTTGGAAGAGGCAAATCAGTGGATATAAAACCAGGTGTTACCAGCATGTTATATATATTATATATATATATATATATATATATATATATATATATATATATATATATATATATATATATACAGTGCCTTGCAAAAGTATTCACCCCCACTTGACTTTTTACCTATTTTGTTACATTACAGCCTTAAGTTCAGTGTTTTATTAATCTGAATTTTATGTGATGGATCAGAACACTAAGTCTAAGTTGGTGAAGTGAAATGAGAAAAAGATATGCATAAAACTATTTTTTAGAAATAGAAAACAGAAAATTGGCATGTGCGTATATATTCACCCCCTTTGTTATGAAGCCCATAAAAAGCTCTGGTACAACCAATTACCTTCAGAAGTCACATAATTAGTAAAATGATGCCTACCTGTGTGCAATCTAAGTGTCACATGATCTGTAATAACATATACACATCTGTTTTGAAAGGCCCCAGAGGCTGCAACACCTAAGCAAGAGGCACACTAACCAAACACTGCCATGAAGACCAAGGCACTTTCCAAACATGTAAGGGACAATGTTGTTGAGAAGTACAAGTCAGGGTTAGGTTATGAAAAATATCCAAATCTTTGATGATCCCCAGGAGCACCATCAAATCTATAATAACCAAAAGAACATGGCACAACAGCAAACCTGCCAAGAGACGGCCGCCCACCAAAACTCACGGACCAGGCAAGGAGGGCATTAATCAGAGAGGCAGCACAGAGACCTAAGGTAACTCTAGAGGAGCTGCAGAGTTCCACAGCAGAGACTGGAGTATCTGTACACAGGACAACAATAAGCTGTACGTTCTATATAGTTGGGCTTTATGTCAGAGTGGCCAGAAGAAAGCCATTACTTTCACCAAAAAAACAAAAATGGCACTTTTTGGCCATCAAAGAAAACCCTATGTCTGGCGTAAAAACAACACATCACATCACCCAAAGAACACCATTCCCACAGTGAAACATGGTGGTGGCAGCATCATGCTGTGGGGATGTTTTTCAGCAGCCGGGACTGGGAAACCGGTCAGAGCTGAAGGAAAGATGGATGGTGCTGAATACAGGGATATTCTTGAGCAAATCCTGTACCACTCTGTGAGGGATTTGAGGCTAGGATGGAGGTTCACCTTCCAGCAGGACAATGACCCCAAACACACTGCTAAAGCAACACTTGGGTGGTTTAAGGGGAAACATGTAAATGTGTTGGAATGGCCTAGTCAAAGCCCAGACCTCAATCCAATAGAAAATCTGTGGTCAGGCTTAAAAATTGCTGTTCACAAGCACAAACCATCTAACTTGAAGGAGCTGGAGCAGTTTTGCAAATAGGAATGGGCAAGAATCCCAGTGGTAAGATGAGGCAAGACTTATCCAAAGCGACTTGGAGCTGTGATTGCAGCAAAAGGTGGCTCTACAAAGTATTGACTTTAGGGGGGTGAATAGTTATGCACATTGACTTTTTCTGTTATTTTGTATTATTTTTTGTTTGCTCCACAATAAAAAAATAAAAAAACGTCTTCAAAAGTTGTAGGCATGTTCTGTAAATTAAATGATGCAAATCCTCAAACAATGCATGTTAATTCCAGATTGTGAGGCAACAAAAAATGAAAAATGCCAAAATGCCATTAAATGCCTTTAATGTGACCTATAAACTGTACAACTCAATTGAAAAACAAACTAAAATCTTTTAGGTGGAGGAAAAAAATAATAATAATAATGTGGTTGAATAAGTCTGCACACCCTCTTATAACTGGGGATGTAGCTGTGTTCAGAATTAAGCAATCACATGTCAAATCACGTTAAATAGGAGTAAGCATACCCCTGCCATCATTTAAAGTGCCTATCATTAACCCCAAATAAAGTTCAGCTGCTCTAGTTGGTCTTTCCTGAAATGTTCTTAGTCGCATCCCACAGCAAAAGCCATGGTCCACAGAGAGCTTCCAAAGCATCAGAGAGATCTCATTGTTAAAAGTATCAGTCAGGAGAAGGGTACAAAAGAATTTCCAAGGCATTAGATATACCATGGAACACAGTGAAGACAGTCATCATCAAGTGGAGAAAATATGTCACAACAGTGACATTACCTAGGACTGGAGCTCCCTCCAAAATTGATGAAAAGACGAGAAGAAAACTGGTCTGGGAGGCTACCAAGAGGCCTACAGCAACATTAAAGGAGCTACAGGAATATCTGGCAAGTACTAGCTGTGTGGTACATGTGACAACAATCTCCCGTATTCTTCATATGTCTGGGCTATGGAGTAGAGTGGCAAGATGAAAGCCTTTTCTTACGAAGATAAACATCCAAGCCAGGCTACATTTTGCAAAAACACATCTGAAGTTTCCCAAAAGCATGTGGGAAAAGGTTTTATGGTCTGATGAAACCAAGGTTGAACTTTTTGGCCATAATTCCAAAAGATATGTTTGGTGCAAAAACAACACTGCACATCACCAAAAGAACACCATACCCACAGTGAAGCATGGTGGTGGCAGCATCATGCTTTGGGCTGTTTTTCTTCAGCTGGAACTGGGGTCTTAGTTAAGATAGAGGGAATTATGAACAGTTCCAAATACCAGTCAATATTGGCACAAAACCTTCAGGCTTCTGCTAGAAAGCTGAACATGAAGAGGAACTTCATCTTTCAGCATGACAACGACCCAAAGCATACATCCAAATCAACAAAGGAATGGCTTCACCAGAAGATGATTAAAGTTTTGGAATAGCCCAGCCAGAGCCCAGACCTGAATCCAATTGAAAATCTGTGGGGTGATCTGAAGAGGGCTGTGCACAGGAGATGCCCTCGCAATCTGACAGATTTGGATTGTTTTTGCAAAGAAGAGTGGGCAAATATTGCCAAGTCAAAATGTGCCATGCTGATAGACTCATACCCAAAAAGACTGAGTGCTGTAATAAAATCAAAAGGTGCTTCAACAAAGTATTAATTTAAGGGTGTGCATACTTATGCAACCATATTATTATATTTTTATATTTTTTCATCCCTTTACCTAAAAGGTTTGTTTTTTTAATTGAGTTGTACAGTTTATAGGTCACATTAAAGGTGGAAAAAGTTCTGAAATTATTTATCTTTGTCTCCTTTTTTTACAGCACAGAAACCTGACATTTTAACAGGTGTGTGTAGATTTTTTATATCCACTGTATATATATATAAACACATATTTCTACTCAGCTAAATTATATTGTACAATGTACTAAATGCTGATAATTGCTGGATTGTGCCTGACACATTCCCAGTTTCAATCGCCAATGCAGAGTGGGAGGATATTTGTGTTCAAATGGCCAACAATGAATAGATGTAGTTGATTATTTACTGCCCTCCCCAATATGCATCAGCCTAGTTGGCCAATGCATAACTTCATCCAGTCTTCAGGTATTTTATCTATCTATCTATCTATCTATCTATTTAACTAATCTTCAGTTTATGTTTTCTTCCTAAGAACATCTTATCTATCCTGCAATCAGTTTACAACTACAATATATATATACGTTATGGATATTTTCACAAGCCTGCATTATGTTGACATTGACCAAATTGGATAATCAGCCTCATTAAATTCAGGCTACGTGTTAAAACGTAGCCCATAACACTTAAAGTAGGACTTACGGCTATTAAATCAGCCCTCTAACGCAGGCTGGCGACGACTTGCGGGTTAGAACGCTGCAAGGCCGAAAAATGCCTACAGGACGTTGAACTTCGCGGCTACAAATCCTTTGTTCTCTCAAGCCCGTAACCGCTACAATTCCAATCATGGTATTAAATTGCAAGTCACTTGCCAGCTATCCTGTAACATGCAAATGGAGCCCAAAGCCCAACGAGGGATCGAGAGGACTCGCAAGAGGGGTAAAGTCTAATACGTAGCACTTCAAATCCAAAAATAAAATCAATACTGCACTTTTATTAATAGGGAAAGTGATGTTAGGTCTTAGAATTAATAGCACAACATTCTCAAGCCCGCAAATCAGCCCCGAAATAATACTAATACTTTATTTAATGTTTATTGTTTGTGTTATATCGATCTCGACAATCAATGTGTTAATACATATACTGTAACTCGCATGTAATAGAATATCATATTTACGGCTTAATTAATATTGCATTATTGTGGAATGTGGGTCCGATCACAACTTGTTATTGAAGCCCGTAGGACTTTGAAATCTAACCTCCCCTTTTTCAGTGACGTAACGATAACAATCTCTTTTTCCATTGGGTTCGTCTAAACCCATGACTACGGTCTACACTAATTGATCGTCCGCAAAACCAACGATCTAGGAACGAGCTACGATTTGCGTCTCAAGCCCATAGCTCGCAGTCCATACTAATTTGATAGCGACGTAACTCGGCCAAATTTCAAGCACGCAGTCGTTATGGGCTTCACGTTGGGGTTACTGGTTTGGAATTCAATAGGGCTAAATGTCGGTAATTTCAGTGCTTCATTGTCTAATACTGACATTATCCAGAAAATCATTCTGGATAACTAACATTATCCATCTAAATTTTAAATAAGGTCAAAATTATGAAGAATTATTCTTTAATTGTGGATAATGTCAAAATTATCACATTCCTGACATTATCCATAATATATACATTGATTATTCCTTGATATTCCCAAAATCTTTAGATAAAATACACAGGAATGTTTAAAGGTATTGTTTCTTGTATGTTTATTCAGTACTGTTATCTAGTGGCTATTCATAATGGCAGTCTTTCAAAAGAACTAAACTGAAATTGTATTCAAATTCAAGTTTCCTCCCATTCCTCCTTTGCATCTAATCCTGTTAGGAACAAAAGCAATGTCTACAGCAAACTTGAATATAATATAAATTAAAGATTGAATCTTTTTATTTTAAACTTTCTACAAGCATACTATAAATGACAATTCATTGATCCTATTTATCGTCTCAAGTCTCATAATTACATAAAGCAAAATTAAAAAGTGTTATTAAGCTTCTGCTCTTGACATGGCAACACGACCAATCAATTCATCACTTATTCAGAGAATTTGTGACTGTACATCTACCTTTCATCCAGACCACCATGTGTTGCTTTCCTTTTTCTTCTTCCATCTTGTTTTATTCTGGGTTTTGACATTTTTTTTTTTTTATTGAAAGCAAACTAAGCGACAAAAATGAATCCCATAACTTTTATTGAAAGAGGATTTTACACAAATATTACATTGTGTATTGTACAATTATTTCAGAATCTGTGAAACTTTTAATTGACTTCATAAATTCACTTGTATTCTGTTGGAAGTTTTTCTGTGTTGGATCATTGTCTGTTTTCAAAAAGAAAATTAATATAAAAAATTGTATAGTAATTTGTAATGTAAATCTCACCTTAAAATAGCCAAACAGCTAAAATCCTCAATACTTGAATCTGAGTTCTAATGTAATACCAAAAAGTTTTTTTAAACAGATCATTTGTACACAAATTTAATAATGCCAATATTTTCCAATACAAAAAGAATTAGGATTCAGGTTCTATATAATAACAAATTCAGTTGTCTACATTAGTGGAATTAATAACTGTGTGGGAAGAAGCTGAATTAATAAAGTTTGGATAAATGTAGGGAAGAGGTTCAAGTTATTAAACATTTTTAGCAGACAACATTAAAAACTAATATACATGATGTCATTAATGTCGTATTCACTTAAAAGTGTTATAAACAATTGGTATAATGGGAACAGGATGTGGATGTGTAAAAAAAAATAATTGGATACATGGATCAAATTAAAAGCCGAAAGTAATTTAAAGGTAACCTGTTACCCCAATCATAACTTGTATATTTTTTTAAAGATTCTTGAGATATGCAGCATTGTCTGTGTATCTCCATATGTTAAAGGCATATTTAAGTTGCTTGGATTATGAGTGCATCTGATAGAGGAGATTCAGTAGTGTATGTGTAACAGAACCATCACTGTTTTACCCTGTGTTATGGTTATTTAATTCTTGGTTAAAATATGATCACATTGCTGTACTGTAGATATGTTGTTTTATGTTCCACAGAATATATTGGCTCAGAATATCACAGCTACTAGGCTAATAGATAATCATATTACAGAGAATCCGGTTACATATAAAGGAAGTCTATTGTATACAGTGTTTTCATTCTCAGATAAGAACAAAGAAGTGTAATTGAATCAATGTCTGATTGTATCAAAGTTGTCAGGTAGCCTCGGGGAGGTGTGACCACACCTATTGTTCTCTTTATGTGTATTGTGTGGCCAAATATGGGCATGTGTATTGCCTGTGGGAAGAGATGTGTATAAATATTTCTGCACAACAAAATAGTCAGTTCTGCTCCTGAAACTGTGTGTCGTCCAGTTATTGGGATTGCGGTTGGGATATTGCTATTATTTTACCTGTTGGAAACCTTGCCTGTGGATTTACCATTTACTTGTTCCTGAGCCTCACTGGGATTATAAGCGGAGATAACCTGTGGAATATTGCCTCTCCGCTACAGTATGCAAACATTTTTGAATGAAAAAAAAAATCAAAATACTGTATATACTCGAGTATAAGCCGACCCGAGTATAAGCCGAGGCACCCTTTTTACCACAAAATACTGGGTAAAATGAGTGACTCGAGTATAAGCCGAGGGTGGGAAATGTGCTGCCCCCTGTGTCCCTCTTGTGCACTTTATGTCCCCCTCTCTCTCCGTGTCTCTTCTCCCCTCTCCCTTCCCTTTGTCTCTTCTCCCCTCTCCCTTCCCTGTGTCTCTTCCAACCTCTCCCTTCCCTGCGTCTCTTCCCCCCTCCCTTATCACCCTCCTCAACCCCACTCCTCAACCTCCTTCCTCATCCTCAACCTCCCTCCTCATCCTCAACCTCCCTCCTCAACCTCCCTCCTCATCCTCAACCTCCCTCCTCATCCTCAACCTCCCTCCTCATCCTCAACCTCCCTCCTCATCCTCAACCCCCTCCTCAACCTCCCTCCTCATTCTCAACCCCCTCCTCAACCTCCCTCCTCATCCTCCCTCCTCAACCCCCCCATCCTCAACCTCCCTCCTCAATCTCCACATCCTCATCCTCTCTCCTCAACCCCCATCCTCAACCCCCCTCCACAACCTCAACCCCCTCCTCAACCCCTCCTCCTCATCCTCAACCTCCCTCCTCATCCTCAACCTCCCTCCTCAACCCCCCCATCCTTAACCCCTTCCTCAACCCCCATCCTCCACCCCCTCCTCAAGCCCCCCATCCTCAACCTCCCTCCTCAACCCCCCATCCTCATCCTCTCTCCTCAACCCCCCATCCTCAACCTCAACCCCCTTCCTCATCCTCAACCTCCCTCCTCAACCCCCCATCCTCAACCCCTTCCTCAACCTCCCTCCTCAACCTCCCTCCTCAACCCCCCCATCCTCAACCCCCGCCTCAACCTCAACCCTCCTCAACCTCAACCCCCCCTTAACCCCAACCCCCCCACCTCAACCCCCCTCCTCAAACCCCCCATCCTCAACCCCCCATCCTCATCCTCTCTCCTCAACCCCCATCCTCAACCCCCCTCCTCAACCCCTCCTCCTCATCCTCCCTCCTCATCCTCAACCTCCCTCCTCAACCCCCTACTCAACCCCCTACTCAACCTCCCTCCTCAACCCCCTCCTCAAGCTTCCTCCTCAACCCCCCATCCTCAAATCAACCACCCATCCTTAACCTCAATCCTCAACCTCAACCCTCCTCAACCTCAACCCCCCTCAACCCCAACCCACCTCCTTAACCTCAACCCCCCTCAACTCCCCTCCTCAACCTAAACCCCCCTCAACCCCCCTCCTCCACCTAAACCCCCCTAAATACCTCCCCCCCTCACTTACCTGCTTGTGCTCCGGTCTCCGCTCCTTGACCCGGCGCGCATGTAACGTCACATGCGCGCCGCGTCATTAGCATATACCGGGTGCCGGCACCCGGTATATGCTAATGACGTGGCGCGCATGTGACGTTACATGCGCGAGGGCGCCGGGTCAAGGAGCGGAGACCGGAGCACAAGGAGGTAAGTGAGGGGGGGGAGGTATTTAGGGGGGTTTAGGTGGAGGAGGGGGGTTGAGGGGGGTTTAGGTTGAGGAGGGGGAGGGAAAGAGACACGGGGGGTAGAGAGTCTTGAGTATATATGGTAAACAGTATTAAACTTACCATAAACTTTGATAAATCTCTTGGGTTTGCAAGCAGTTGATTTTCAGAGAAATCCCTGCTAAAATTAGATTAAATTTCATAATTTGTTTTGGCCAATCACAGGCAGCTATAATATTGTTTAAATCTGTGATGGCACTATGCAGCTAAGCATCATGGAATGTGTAGTCTTGTTTTTCCCTTGCACAAGGAAGCAAGTAGGAGCCCAGACATTGCAATGTGGGTCTCTGCATTGTGATCCTGTTGGCTTGAAGGTTAATATAGGGTTAAAATGCAGTGTTTTTATTGGCTAGTACGAGGTGCCTATGTAGGCACCTCATGGGGTTGGAAAATACATTTTATTTTTAAATAAAATAAATCTGTGTGTGTATAGAATGAATCAATGTAAGCAGTATGTGTTCGATAAGAAAAAGGTAAAAACAGGAAAACAGATATACCTTTAATTTGGTGCTCACTGGGCTTGATACCTATAGTGGAGGTGATATAACAACATGCAAACAGTAGGGTAAATTGTTTTCTCGCTACCATATATATATATATATATATATATATATATATATATATATATATACTGTTATTGACAAGTATACGCTGTGTGCAGAAATAGCTTTTATTGGTATAGCAGTAAATATCAAGGCTAAACAATTATAAGTGTTTACACTTGTAAGCTTTGATATTTAATCAGATCACAATATACAATCTATCTGATGTATATTACAATCTCTTTTGGATGATTGGATAACAATTAGTCTTAACACACTTTATATTTAGTTAGATCAATACAGAGATCAATAAGCAGTGTATACAAACTTATCAAATGTGGATTAACAATGTATTCTAATACA
The DNA here is from genome assembly GCA_027410445.1 of Discoglossus pictus. Classification (NCBI taxonomy): domain Eukaryota; kingdom Metazoa; phylum Chordata; class Amphibia; order Anura; family Alytidae; genus Discoglossus; species Discoglossus pictus. The sequence goes on along the minus strand of CM050167.1, from coordinate 83,109,492 downwards.
ATCTATATTTGGTTAGTTCAATATAGGAGTCTATAAACAGTGTAAATAATCTTATAAAGTTTGGTTAACAGTCTATCTATATTTTGTTAGTGCAATACAGAAATTATATACAGAGTATATAAACAATTAGCTGACTATTTGTTACAGTATATAAGATATTAATAATTAGCAATTTAACCTGTTACTCTATGAAAGCGGTAAAATATGGTATATCAATTTATATGGCAGTTAGAATATAGAAAATACTCTGAAGTAATCCCTTGTTGTGTTATTGGTTTGTTAGAAAGAGTTGTAGAGATAGAATAGAATTTGATATAGACAGATATAGTAATATATCTTAGGGAAGATATGAAGGGGGCATAAGTTTATGTCACAGCATGATAATCAGGTTTGTCACAGACATGAATATCTGATAAGACAGAAAATATTACAGAAGAAAAGACTCAGGAAGAGAAAAAAAACCTGGAAAAATAGCAAAAGACCCCGAATATTCTCTCTATCCTTTAGATAACTATTTCTTCCTCATCATCACAAGGTTGGTTTACACCAATCACAAATAGTTACTCCCTGTTTGCACGTATATGTATAAATTAAAATGGATTTATAAATATGTTGTGTATTTCTGTTTCTAGCCGCTTGAAAGCTCTCTGGTAATATTAATAAGTATGACTTTGATACTATATTGTGTGCCAAGTACTGGTTTGTTAGAGACTAGGCCCATTGTGCGCTAATCTTGACACCTGTTTGATAATGTTTGAAGGAGACAATGGAACATTGAAATGAAATGTGTATGTCTTAAAAGTAGCATTCTGAAGGTCTTTCTTACCCATGTGAAAATATTTAAGACTTGGGCTGGCTGGTTTTGATAAAACATATTTACCAACTTGCAGAAGTATTTCATTTTATCTCTTATATGTTAAAATAGGTATACTATAAGTATTTGTGTATGTGGTAGTAGCAAAGACCAATGGACAACCATATAATGTAAATAATAGATGAATATAACCTCTTTGTTTTACCAAACAAAAGGCACAACAGGGTGGTCTGAGCTCACAACTGAATGAGAGCACAAGGATATAGAGGGAAAGAGACTACATTTCCCCCAGGTTCTTTGCAACCCAGGAACCCCAGACTATGATACAAATCTAACAACTAACCTATTCTTTCTCCTGTTCGGCCAAAATGAATTATGAATTTTATGCTAATCTTAGCAGGGATGTTCATGGGTGTCAACCAACAAAAGCCTCAGCTTGCAAATTTAAAAAATTTAGCAAAGATCAGGGTGTTTGTAAATGTTTATATTAGTATTTTTCCATGCAAAATATATTTGCATACACTACTGATTCTCCTCTATCAGATGCATTCACAGTCCAGGAAACTTAGATATCTAAGTTATACACCCATGGCTTACTTAGCTGCTAATATTCTTATTGTGTGACATGTTTTACAAACATGTCAGATTTATTTAAATACAGTGATCCTTTCAGAATAAATCAAGACAGCTTGAATTTGGGTGTGACAAGGGCCCTTTAATAAATAAATAAATGATTGTAAAGGGTTAAACTGGCCACAGGCATTTCAGGATTGAACCTTTACAGCCCTTTTATCAGTAAAGCTCCCCTTCTGCAACGAACTGAGCTTTGCTAAAGAAAAATATTCCCACAGTGCAGCGGGAGACAGTTCATTTCAGCTAAAAATGCACAAAAGCACCACGATTTTATATTTTTTTACAGACACTGAAAGTAAGCTTTTGTCACTTGAGAGAAGAAAATGAAGGCAACTTTATTGCTCCCAGTGACTTGTGAGTTATAGAGCAGAAATCAGACAGTGCCTCTCTTACCACATCTTCAAACTGACTTTAGAAGTATTTAAAAAGACACTTTCACCCCCAAAACAAGCTTTGTTTTTAAATAGAATTAACACCTGGATATACCTTATACTAGACATTTTTTTCTAATTTTCTTTTTAGATGTCTTTTCTCAAAATGATTCTATTTGTGACAAAGCGATTTTTGTAGGTGATGGGGAAATAATTAGCATACTGTGTCATACATTGGCATTATAAGCCTTATACTAGCATATTGAGCTATAGATTACCTTATATATCACATATTAGCAAAGTGTATAACATATTAGCATAATGAGCCACATATTAGCATAGAGCTTAGATATCTCTTTTCAATAAAGAATAATTATCAAAAAAACATTTGCACAGTAATTTTAAATGTAATTGTAAGCTTCACCTTAAAAAAAAGTCAAAAAGCAAAATGGTAGAAACTCTATCTAATCCAGTAGCAAAAAGTTTATATAAAGATCATTTGCATACAAATGCAATTCTGCCAGTATTTTCCAATACAAAAAGAATTTGGTTTCACCTTTTTTAATGGAGGATACTTAGCTAAATAGGTAACATTATAAATAAAGTCCATGGAATACACAATAACTGAAGATATTAACCCCATTTATATACGTTACCGTTCAACCAGTTTTATAAATGCATTTAAGAACCATTGGAAAATTTCCATAATATAGCCAGCCTCACAATATACATTTTAATATTTGTTCCTAAGCATTGTATGTCAGTTAGGGATATCTTACATTCCCCTTACATCTTATAGGCAGTTTGTCTTTACTGCGATGATTCTAAGATGTCACCTGGGTTTGTGATCCTTTTTTAAGTTTAGTTCCTTTGTGGATCCACTTGGTCCAATTGTAAGTTGCATTCCGCTGTGGAAGCGCTTTTAAAATAACTGAATGGATATATTTTCTACATCAAAAGTCTGCTTCCAGGATACAAATCTGTTACACGGGGAAAAAGGTTGCATCCACTAATGCATAATAGCCTTTCAATAGATACACAGACCAGTCACATTATTATGATCACCAGCTAATATCCTGAATAACCGCTGTGTGCAGCACGGACAGCAGCTAGACAGCGTGGTAGTGAGTGAACAGGATGCTGGAACGTTTGGCAAGGGTACCTGGAGCCATGCAGACTGCAGTGCATCCAACTGCTGCTGAAGAGTGCGTGGTGATGGATCAATATAGCAAACATGGCGATCGAGGTGGTCCCACAACCTGTGGATCGAGGTGATCTCACAGGTTCTCAATGGTGTTCAGGAATTTAGAGGCCGGTGAAGTACTTGGAAGTCTTTGTCATGCCCCTCCAACCACTCTTGGACAATTCTGGCCATATGACATGTTGCATTGTCTCATCAGCTCCAGGGAAGACAATCAACATGTAAGGGTGTACTTCATCTGCAAGGATGGATAGATAACCCAAATCAGTCAACATGTATAGGTGCACTTGATCTGCAAGGCTGTATAGATAACCCTTCAGGAGGTGTGAGTGGACCCGGACAATGCCAAGAAAACATTCCCAAGACCATAAGTCTGCCGACCCCGGCTTGTGTCAGCATGGGTGCAGTGACCAGCCATTTGCTTCCATAGTCAACAGTGTTGGCTTAACTGTCGTTTTTGACACACTAGTAGTGGCCCCCTGGTTCGTTTAGATGGTGAGTTGCCCTCACACACCTTTGCAGCCAATATCCACCTCTGATATCAATGGCACGTGGTGATTTGCAGTTTCAACAACGTTTGTCCAGTCATGGACTACAGTCCAGTTAACCACAGCAGTTCACAATCTGCGCTGTTTCAGAAATACTGTCACCCTTGGCCAAGTGATGGTTGATATGTTTGCAGAATGCCTACATGTCAACTTATATACTCACCAAGCCAGTTCACAACACTTGCCGTATTTCATTGGCAACGCGCTGCTGACGTCAATAGTAGGCAGTGGTTATAATGATGTGACTCGACCCTTTAATATATTAAAGATTGTATTTATGTATTTATTTCTACAAAACACTTCAAATATAGGAATCCTGTGATCCTTAATAAAGGGACACTGAAGTCAACATATGTCCTCTGCATAATCAAATAGAAGATGGAAAAGAACCAGAGTGTAGGGATTAGTCAGCTGTACAAGCTGTAGAGAGAATTGCTGTATATTAAATATATAATTATTTTACCTACTGCCAAACATGCTGGGTTGTAAGTTAGCAGTAAGTGCGGCTAGTTATGAATTTAGAACCCTGAATTCAATGCCTTTCTCTGTCATGCTTTTATGTAAATAGTAATTTTTATTTACTTTTAAATTATAAATTTACATACAAGTAAGTAATGTCAAATATTTGCCACCGAACATTTTGTTTTGTCTTTGCAATGTTTTTTAAGATTACATTTATACAGCAAATGAATACATTAGCTCCTTTTAAAATAATTTTGAAGAGGCTGCAGTTGTAATTAACATAGTAAGAATGTATTTGTTTTAAATACAGTTGTGCTCAACAGTTTGAATACCCTGGCAGAAAGTGTGAAATTTTGTCTTTTATTTTGAAAATTTGACGGATCATGCATAAAAATGTATTTTACTAAAGGATAGTGATTATATTTTTAAATCATAGTGATACCAGAAATCACCCAAATGGCCCTGATCAAAAGTTTACATACCCTTGAATGTTTGGCCACAAGTTTACAGACACAGGTTAAAATGGCAATTAAAGGTTAATTTCCCACACCTGTGGCTTTTTAAATTGCAATTAGTGTCTGTGTATAAATAGTCAATGTGTTTGATAGCTCTCATGTGGATGCACTGTGCAGGCTAGATACTGAGCCAAGGGAAGCAGAAAAGAGGTGTCAAAAGACCTGCGTAACAAGATAATGGAACTTCATAAAGATGGAAAAGGATATAAAAAGATATCTAAAGCCTTGAAAATACCAGTCACTACTGTTCAATCACGTATTAAGAAGTGAAACATTCAGGGATCTATTGATACCAAGCCAATGTCAGGTAGACCTAGAAAGATTTCAGTCACAACTACCAGAAGAATTGAAAACCCACAGATAACCTCAGGAGAAATACAGCTGCTCTGGTAAAAGACAGTGTGATTGTTTCAAGGATCACAATGTGACGATACTTAAACAAAAATGACCTACATGGTTGAGTTGCTAGAAAGAAGCCTTTACTGCCCCAATGACACAAAAAAGTACAATTACAATATGCCAGACAACACCTTGGCATGCCTCACAGCTTCTGGCACAGTGTAATTTGGAGTCATGAGACCAAAATAGAGCTTTATGGTCACAACCATAAGCGCTATATTTAGAGAGGGGTCAACAAGGCCTGTAGTGAAAAGAATACCATCGACACTGTGAAGCATGGTGGTGGCTCAGTGATGTTTTTTGGTGGTGTGTGAGCTCTAAAGGCCCTAAAGAACTAAGGATATGCAAACTTTTGAACAGGGTCATCTCATTTTTTTTCTTCAATGCCATGTTTTGTTGTATGATTGGGCCATTCTGTTATAACCTTCAGTTGAATATGAATTCCGTAAGAAATAAAAGAAATGTGTTTTGCCTGCTCACTCATGTTTTCTTTAAAAATGGTACATATATTACTAATTTGCCAAGGGTATGCAAACTTTTGAGCACAACTGTAGCTGCTGGATATGTTACATAGTTACATAGTAATTAAGGTTGAAAAAAGACTCTCAGCCCATCAGGTTCAACCTTTTAAGATCTCCTCTGATCTGCAATATACGGATTAGTTATTTATTAATTAGTTGTTAATTAAATTATTAATTTATTTTCTTTATTTTTTTAATGATTAATTAATCCAGAGGAAGGTAAACAGAAAAAAAAAAACAAGTGAAATTTAGCCAATCGTCTCAAAGGGGAAAAAACATGAATTCCTTCCTGACTCCAGATACTGGCGATCGGATTTCTCCCTGGATCAATACTCTCTCTCTAATTATCCAGGAGAACCCTGAATTCCCTTTTTAATTAGAAATAAATCCAGCCCCCTTTTAAAGTTATCTATCGAATCTGCTGTCACCACCTCCTCTGGTAGAGAATTCCACAGATTAACCACCTTTACTGTGAAGAACCCTTTTCTTTCTTTAAGGTGGAATCGTTTTACTTCTAACCTCAAGGGATGTCTTCTTGTCAGTTGAATACCTCTTGGCACAAAAATCTTCCTTCACAAATCTTTATACTGACCCTGGATGTATTTATATAAGGTAATCATATCTCCTCTTATACAGCTTTTTTTCTAGAGAAAATAAGTTTAATATGGTTAGTCTTTCTTCATTACTTAGCCCCTCCATTCCCTTTATTAGTTTTGTTGCCCTCCTCTGTACCTAAAATGGCCTTTTTATGAAGTGGTGCCCACAACTGTACTCCATATTCCAAATGAGGGCATACTAGAGATTTGTATAGTGGCAGAATTATATTTGCTTTCCTTGCTTCTATACCCTTCTTAATACATGCTAATATTTTATTTGCCTTTGCAGCTGCTGCCTGGCATTGAGCACTGTTATCTAGATGGTTGTCCACAAGCACTCCCAAATCCCTTTCAATATCTGATACCCCTTGATTTGCTCCATTAGGATTATAAATTGCATGGTTATTTTTCCTTCCCAGATGCATAACTTTACATTTATTCGTATTAAATCTCATCTGCCATTTAGATGCCCATTCCTCAATTTTATGTAAATTTAATATACGTAAATAATATTTTAGGGTTAGTCTTACTCTCTTTTGCAATACATTTTTAATTTTCTATTTTAGCCAGTCTAATAGCCCGTTTGTAAGCCTTGTTGATTTGCATGTACTCCCGTAAAGCAGTCTCTGTCCCCTCTTGTTTGTATAATTTAAATGCCTGTTTTTTACTCTGTATCTTGATCTTTAAATCATTGTTAAGCCACATTGGATGCTATTTACTCCTTTTACTTTTATTTCCACATGGTATATGGTGATAAGTATGTATATCTAGTAAGGATTAAAATCATGTCCATTTATGTTCAGTGTTTTTACCTATCAGTTCTCTGTCCCAGTCTATACTTTTTATTGCTGCCCTTAGACAGTTAAAATCCGCCGTTAAAAAAATTAAGAGTTTTTGTTGGCCCCTTAAAATCTAGTTTTTTTTAATTCAATCTCAAATGAGACTGTGTTGTGATCACTGTTTCCCAACGGTTGCCCTATTCCAACATATGATACTATATCAATATTATTTGTGATTACTAAATCTAAGATAGCTTCATTTCTAGTAGGCCCTTGTATAACCTGGGCCAGATAATGATCTCTGAGTGTACTCAAGAACCTGCTCCACTTAGCTGAACTGCTGGTCTTATTTATCCAATTTATTTAATGGTAATTAAAATCTCCCATTATTAGAACTTGCCCATGCTTAGCCGCATTTCCAATCTGTAACAATAATTGTATTTCCTCACTTTCAGCTATATTTGGAGGTTTATTACATACTGCTACTAATATTCTTTAGGAATTTGCTGCTCCGCTATTTAACTCTACCCACAAACATTCAACTTTATCACTAGTTCCGCCATAAATATCTTCCCTGACTATAGGCTTAAGTTGAGGCTTAACATACAGACAAATCCCTCCTCCTCTTTTCCCATTGCCTCTATCTTTCCTAAATAGGTTATAACCATCCAGATTAACAGTCCAGTCATGAGATTTATCCCACCATGTTTCGGTAATGCCTATTAAATCCCATTTTTAATTAATTGCTAATAATTCTAACTCTCCCATTTTTCCTAGCAAGCTTCTGGCATAGCAAGCATTCACCTTATGTTATGAGTCTGTAGTTCTGATGTGCCTGCCACTGTACTTGAGTTACTTAGTACTACCTCCCTATTGACTATACTTCCCCTCACCCCATCTCCTCCCCTATGAGTTGTTAATTTATCCCTTATACTCTCTACACTTTCTATCCCATTACTTATATCTAGTCCCTACCCCCCCACCCCCACCCCCACCGACTAATTTAAAAACTCCTCCAGCCTTTCTTCCTTCCTATACCCTAGCACAAAAGCTTTCTCATCATTAAGGTGCAATCCATCCCTGCTGTAGAGATTGTACCGAAGTGAGAAGTCAGCCCAGTGCTCTAAAAACTCAAACCCCTCCTTAGTGCACCACATCTTTAGCCACACATTAACCTCGCTACGCTCCTTCTGCCTTCCTGGGCTAGCACATGGCACTGGTAGTATCTCAAAAAATACTACCTTGGAGGTCCTTGCCTTCAGCTTATTACCTAGTTCTCTAAAATTATTCTTTAGGACACTCCATCTTCTACTAACTTTGTCATTGGTACCAATATGTACCAAGACCGTCGGTTCATTTCCAGACCCTCCCAATAATTTTTCTACCCGATCCACAACAGGACGAACCCGAGCACCCGGGAGACAAGAAACTGTTCGATTGCTAGGATCTGGGTGACAAATCACCCCATCTATCTTCCAAATAATAGAGTCCCATTCCACCAAAACCTGTCTGTTGCTCTGCTTCAGTTGCATATTAGCAAAATCAGCATTAGACCCAATTGCACACTGCGTTGTATAAATGCAGTTATATCTTTTTTGCATATAAATAGTAATTAAATTTTTTTATAAAATAATACTAAAACTACATATATATATATATATATATATATATATATATACATAGTTTATGTTGTATTTTATTACAAATGTGTGGTAGGACGTAAGTGGGGGAGCAGTAATGATTATATGAACTGAGTAAAACGTGAATGAAAAATGGAAGAAAGGGCATGCAAACTCAGAATCTACAGTTCTAAAAGTACAGTTTTTTACTCATTACACCAATAATGGAAATGGTCCCAGTTACTGCAAAAATTAAAAGTGCACACATAAATAAAATAATCACCATACATGAAATTACAAATGGAGTGGTGGGATCTACTTGCATTATTTGTGTTCAAACTACATTATGTTCTAGCTCAATTACACAATATGTATTTCTGGGCGGTTTTATGTAAAAACTGGAACATTTGCCATGTCTTTTTATTTTGTACAGTAACAAAATGACAAGATAACAATAATTCAGATTGGATTGAAGATAGTCCTCAGGAATTATCAGGGTCAGATGTCTTTGGGGAAGGAAGTCGCAAAACTCCTCCATGTCTCACTGAATTGTGCTGCTCATCATAGCATTGTTGAAGTTATAGTTTTCATAACAATTATATAAAAAAAGAACCATAACAGCAGAATTTCCTGATCCTGTCTCTGATGTCACTCACTCAGTCTTCTGTGGAGGGTCACAGATTTAAGATTCCCCTTGTAGGACAGTGACATTCCAGCTACCTGAGACCATCCAGAAGAGGAAAGCTGGAAAGTTAGCAGCCCACCCCTGCAATATATTTATACGATATTGTACACACCCCATCTCTGCCAGTGTAAACAGCAGAGTTGCTCTGGTAATGACATATATACAGTACATTTGAGTATTATTTACTGTTATTGCTAACAATATGCAGCCACTACTTCTTATGTTGGTCAGTCTATTTGATAATCAGCTAATATATCACTGTAATTTAGTGTTTATGCTTCATAAAATTATATTATTCTGTCTTGTCTTATTGTATGCTCTCTCATATGCAATCCCTTTCTGTCTTCAGAATTCACTAATTTCATTAGTGATACTTAACCTTTTATCTGTCAGAAAGATATGATAAATGGTGTAGCTCTCCAGTAGCATTAATAGAGACAATAGGATATTTATTTACCATGGATAAGGCTAATTAGTTTTCTCTAGTTCATTAACTGAAGCATATTGTTCAGCAAACTGCAACATTTATATATTTGCATCAACCCATCAACTTGTTCCAAACAATTAAATATTGTACTTGCTGAATACCAATTTATTGGTGAACCTGCCAGTCTTGGATAACTTGACATTATGTATATATATATATATATATATATATATATATATATATATATATATATATATATATATATGTATATATATATATATATATATATATACAGTATATATATATATATATATATATATATATATATAGTATCTCACAAAAGTGAGTACATCCCTCACATTTTTTTAATATTTCATTATATCTTTGTATGTGACAACACTGAAGAAATGAGACTTTGCTACAATGTAAAATAGTAAGTGTACAGCCTGTATAACAGTGTAAATTTGCTGTCCCCTCAAAATAACTTAACACACAGCCATTAATGTCTAAACCATTGGCAACAAAAGTGAGTACATCCCTAAGTGGAAATGTCCAAATTGGGCCCAAAGTGTCAATATTTTGTGTGGCCACCACTATTTTCCAGCACTGCCTTAACCCTCATGGGCATAGAGTTCACCAGAGCTTCACAGGTTGCCACTGGAGTCCTCTTCCACTCCTCCAATATGACATCACAGAACTGGTGGATGTTAGAGACCTTGCACTCCCCCAACTTCCGTTTGAAGATGCCCCACAGATGCTCAATAGGGTTTAGGTCTGGAGACATGCTTGGCCAGTCTATCGCCTTTACCTTCAGCTGCTTTGGCAACATCGTGGTCGTCTTGGAGGTGTGTTTGGGGTCGTTATCATGTTGGAATACTGCCCTGCAACCCAGTCTCCAAAGCGAGGGGATCATGTTCTGCTTCAGTATGTCACAGTACATGTTGGCATTCATGGTTCCCTCAATGAACTGTAGCTCCCCAGTGTCGGCAGCACTCATGCAGGCCCAGACCATGACACTCCCACCACCAAAGTATACATCTATACTGAGGAAAGGTAGTTGAAATAATCCCTAAATGACAGATAAACGCATAAGGCACAAAGAACACAAAAACACTGATATGAGATGAAACCCTCAGTTTGAACGTAAACAGCGATGCAGAGAGAGTGGAGGCAGCATCTGACATCAGCAGGTAAATGCATATAGGGGGAATCGACACAACATACTATAAAAAAACATATATACACATATAGACATATGTGTATATATGTTTGGTCTGGGTGATTGCATTTTTTAAATACAAAAGATACTGGAATTAACATAAACAACTGGGGATTTCTATCACACTATCAAAACTTCTTGTGACCCTGCCACATTCCTTCCAATGTTATTTTGTTGTTTTTCTAATCCTCAATATGTGGGGATATTTATGACCCTAAGTTTTGTCTCTCTTGTCTCCTTATCTCAAACCTGGTCTATACTTGACCTATCAGGACATAATTTAGGATGCTGTCTGTATCCCACTCTATTCTCTGTCCAGTTACTATGTTGTGTTTTTTCATGTTTTTAATACAGTATTGCTTCCAACTTGATAAAGAGAGGTGCAACTCTCAAAAGCTCATCATTTCAATTAATATGTTTGCCCAATTAAATACATTGCAATAATCTGATTATTCATCTATATATATAAATATATAGGCAGAGGAGTCAGGAGTCAAGGGGATTATATAGATATACATGAGAATGGGAGTATATTAGGGCAAGTGTATTGTGTTTGTGTTAGTTTATGGGTACCATTCCATTGCATTGCTATGGAAATTGCTGAGACTTAGAATAAGAGTCTCCCATGGGAATACTATGGGCAAGCTGTAAGCACACATTAGAGCTAACGAGTCATGGGCAAACCCAGAGGGTACAAGTGAGTACATTTTACGAGATCGTTTTTTGCTAGAATAGATCTCTTTGTGTGCTGCTCTCAGGAAGTCTATAGAACATAGTCTTGAATTAGAATAAAGTGCCTATTTCTACATTATTATTCCCCAAACGCTGTTTCGACTTGCATTTTAAATGAGCTTCATTTGCATGTCACTACCCAGAATCCTTAGCAGCAGTGTAATCACTTTTCACTGAATAATTATGTGGCAAAACAGGCCTCCTTGGATCATATATGTGTACTTAGAATGGATTTTTGTTTTCATGCTCTATATGCTGTATTTCAATCACCTTTCTATCTACCATAACGTACTTGGGCCCTCATTCAATTGCAATTTGGCCAATTGAATAGGGCTCTAAATAAGCACATAACATATTTTTTTAAAGAAGTTTTTAGTTAGTAAACAGCTATCCAAAAGCAAGGTTTTCACTAACTAAAAACTTCTTAAAAAAATATGCTATGTGCTTATTTAGGCCCCTATTCAATTGGCAAAATCGCAACTGAATGCGGGCCTTGGTGACAGATCTGAGTACTCTCTCCAGCCTCAGGGTATAGTCATTGGATTCTATCACACACTGATCAGCCCTGTTTTAGGATGGAGCAGCTGCTCATGAGAGGGTTTCTGATACTGAACCTTAAGCCAAGACTATGCTCTGAAGACCATTAGCCTTATTAAATTGCAATTTGGCCAATTGAATAGGGCTCTATATAAGCCCACAGCATATTTTTTACAGAAGTTTTTAGTTAGCGAACTTCTATCCAAAAGCAAGGTCTTCACTAACTAAAAACTTCTGTAAAAAAACTGCTATGTGCATACACAGAGCTTTATTCAATTGGCCAAATCACAATTTAATAAGGCTGCATATGTGTAAAAGCATCAAATGTCAAGTGGGCCTGAGACACAAAAGAGATACACTCACAGACACTACCAAGTAAGATTGGAAATGTATCTAATCAGTCCTATGACTTGAAAGGCAAGGAGCACTACTTGCTCATGTTACATTAGAAAATATTGATAATATAATTTCAAAAACACAAGATAGTTTGGGAATAAACTTTTAGAGGGTTTTTAGGGTTTTAAGCAAAGGTTTTAAAAAAAATCAGTGAGCAGGGAAATATCTACAGAGGATTAAACCAACCACTATATTACACATTATTCTGAATCAATTGTTGGCAAATGAAATATCCAGACCTTGACTAGCAGCAAATGAGTTTAGGCTGCAGCAAAAGCAATAATGGAACAGTGTTCTGTAAAAAATAAAGACCTCAGCAAACCTGAAATCATATGCAAAATATGTGATTCTCTTTGGGACCAGTATGTCAATAAACCAGCTGTAGCATAAAATAATGAAAATAAATGATTTGACGAACAACTAAAGATTGCTCTGGACTTTAAAGGTGTAACTAACAGTAGGACTGTGTGGATAGATAGATAGATAGATAGATAGATAGATAGATAGATAGATAGGATTCTTGCCTTAAAAACACACATAAACATTTTCTTCATATAATTTTCTCTCATATTATCAAAATTCATCAAATGTATAAAATCTGATTTTAGCAGGTTATATATCCTGGTTGACAAAAGATTCACAGAGTGGTTCAAGAGATATGGAAGGTTTCTGGATTTAACTATGTATGTAAAATACTTATGTATTTATTTATTGTTATGCACTTTGTTTCATTATGAAGCAATTAAAAGCCCAGTTATGCTGCTTAAAATCATGCTAATAGTCTCTGCATGGGTCTGCAGACACAGTCCTGGATGTGCAGTGTACCATGTCTCATAGCACCTCTACTCTTTTTGCTACATTTTTATTATTTACTAGCTACTTGCCCGTCAAAAATGACGGGCAATAAAATTGTAAGGTGGGTAATGCTATTTGCCAGAGGCATTAATTTTTTTGGTGCTGTGAGATCCTTCGGAGCTCATTGCGAGACTCTTGGTTGTTGTATTTTGTTTTATCAGAGGCGCTTTTGCTGTCATTGTAAGGTCGGCGCTGATTTTGCGCTTATTGCAAGACTGTCTGCTGGTGTAGTTTGTGTGCTATGAGCAGCGATGGCGCTCGTTGTGAGGCGTGCAGTGAATGGCTTTTGTGTTTATTGCAATAGTGTTTTTTTTTTGTGTATACGTATTTTTGTTTGCTAATTAAATAATTAATAAATTAATATATTTTACCTATTTGTAAGTAATATATGCAGGAAGCATTGTGCTGAAGAGCTGACAATCTGTTTTGATGTTCCTGCAGCATATAATGTAGGTTTGCACTGTTGTGGAGCTGAGGTGTAAGTGTCAGCAATGTGTGCAGTGTGTAGTGTAAATAGGCTGCGTGGGCGAGGGAAAGCCGTTAGTGTAGCTGTGTACTTCCGCATTCTGTAAGTTCGTTTTGTAAAATTGTGGCTAATGTGTATGTGGTACGCGGGTTTGGATGATTTAGCCTCCTTGCTAAAAGTGTATCTTGTACCTCGTACAGGATTTTGGAAAAGTCGTATGTGCTTTGTGGTGTTTTGCGGCTTTAGGGTCGTGTAGCCTCGTTTTCGTTTTTTTCGCCGGCCGTTTTTTCTCTCGCTTAGGGGATTTTCGTGTGTCTAAACTCGGTTATTTGGACTTAAACTGAGGTGTAAGTTCACTTGCAGAGGTCCTGGGTGCCCGGGTGCTCACCCCCCCCCCCCCCCCCGCCTTGCTGTGGGTAAGCTTTTTATGTAATTTTTCTGTTTATTTATTGTTTTTTTAATGTTTTCAGCTGTGCGTGGTTTGCCCGTTAAGGCCGTATTTTTGCGAGTTCATAATGGGTTTTTCTGCGTCTCGTATTTTTTTAGTGTAAGTGCGTAATTTTTTCATTATAAGTCCTGCGGCTCGTATTTTTTGTGTAAGTCCGTATTTAGTCATTGCGTGTTTTTTTGTTTTTTTTTAAAGTCCTGCTTCTGTGGGTGTTTGTAAGCGCTTGTGAGGTGCCGTAGAGCCTCCACCTCCGCAAATGCCAACCCTCGCTTTGCGAGGGTCCGCATTTGCGGCCTGCAATGAGCCTTCAGCTCATTGCAGCCGACGTGGGAGCCTCCACCTCTGCAAATGCCAACCCTCGCTTTGCCTTCGGCTCATTGCAGCCAATGTTGGAGCCTCCACCTTCCGCAAATGCAGCCCCTCGCTTTGCGAGGGTCCGCATTTGCGGCCTGAACTGCGTCCCTCGCTTTGCGAGGGACGCAGTTCTTGCGAGCTCGCTTCGCGATCTCACAAATCATGACGACAATTTGTAGTTTGACAACTATTATATGTGATTATTATTATTATCTTTATTGGTAACGCTCCGACATATTCTGTAGCCCTATACAAGGGTTAAGTACATGGCAAAGACAAACTTAACACCTTATAAAGAATGGTGGGCTCTGTTTTTGAGATTAAAATCAAATGTACATAGTGCTTGTTTGCAATGCACCGACACAAGATTGAAAACTCGCAAACGTGCAATCTAAAGGGTTTAGGTGTGATACAAGAGGGTGACAAATGCAAAACAGCATTGTGGAAACAATGTGTTTAGTCAAGTTGAGGTGTCTCTGTGTTATACTGTGGGTGTGGGTGTTATTAAGTTGTGGAGTGTGTAATTGTGCATATTAAGGCTGAAGGTGATATGATTTTTTAAACAGGTGTGTTTTTAGTGATTTTTTAAAGGTTTTAAGGCAGGAAGATAGTCTAAGGGAACTAGGCAAGGAGTTCCAGATTGTAGGGGCAGCACGAGAAAAGCCTTGAAGGCGGGAGTGAGAGGAGGTGATAAGAGAGGAGGAAAGAAGAAAGTCGTTAGCAGAAAGAAGCGGGTGGTTGGGAGAGTATTTTGAAACAAGAGCAGAGATATAAGGGAGTGCTCTGTTGTTGAGGGCTTTATGTGTTATGGTCATGATTTTAAATTTGATTCTGTAGGCTATGGGAAGCCAGTGGAGTGATTGACAGAGAGGAGCTGAGGACACAGAGCGTTTAGTATGGAAGATGAGTCTAGCGGAGGCGTTCATTATGGATTGGAGTGGAGACAGACGAGAGATGGGGAGGCCAGCAAGGAGGGAGTTTCAGTAGTCAAGTCGAGATATGATGAGAGCGTGTATTAAAAGTTTTTTAAAATGTTAGATAGTGACGAATGTTTGGAGATGTTTTTTAGGTGAAACTAACAAAATGTTATTATTGATTGTATGTGAGGAATAAAAGAGAGGAAAGGGTCCAGTAGAACCCCAAGACAACGGGCCTGGGAGGTGGGAGTGATGATGACATGGTCAACAGTGAGAGATATTTGAGGAGTTAAAGTTGTAGTAGAGGGTGGAAAGATGTGTGAGAGCTGGGATACGTGTGGTAGAGAGGGGAGGGATTAGCTGTGATGGATTGGGATCATGTAGACAAGTTGTAAGGTGAGAGGTTGATAGTAAAGTAGATACTTCATTCTTGTTCACAAAGGAGTCCATAGTGGAGGAGGCATTGGGGAAGGGCAGTTTGTTGAGAGAATGGTGCATTAGGGCCAAGCTGGGAGGAGAGTAAATTCCGGATGGTTTCAATTTTATTTTTAAAATGGTTGACAAAGTCATCAGCTGTGAGACAGGAAGGGGCAGGAGGTGGCGGTGGGCAGAGGAGGGTGTTGAATGTTGCAAACAAACATTTGGGTTGGAGAACAGGTTTGATATTAGTGATGAGAAGTAGTGTTATTTGGCAAGATTGAGGTCAGAGAAGTAGGAGCGCAAGAAAAACTTGTAGTGGAGAAAGTCTGCGTGAGCACCTCTGTATATATTGGGTTTGTGTAGTGTGCCATGGTTGTGGGTGAGAGTTAGGGCGTTTGCTTTTGGTTATGGGGGAATAGTGTCAAGGTGGAGGTTATAGTCATGTTGGGTAGCACAACTTTAGAGGACACGTCACATGCGCTCCACCAACAGCGCGCCGACACATGCACGCATAGACAACAGCGTGCCCTTCAATAGTGCACACGACATCTGCCGGAGTTGAGGTAAGGTGGGCTTAGGGTTGTTAGGTTGCTGTTAGGCTCTCTCTCCCCCCCCTCTCTCTCTCTTCTTTCCCGCTTTCTCTCCCCCTCCCCCCCTCTCTCTCTCACTTCGCCTTTATTGGGTTAACAGAAAACGTGAAAGTGACAAATGGACTTAGACTGTTGCTGTTGTGCATTTAATATAACGGAGGCTCAGTTGTTTATCTGTCACTCGCAAAAACCTTTTACAAAAGTTTATGTGGTTTAGCCAATCAGATGCTGCAACATAAAGCTTTCTCTACAGAACAAGTGGGAGTACATTTTATATGAATATAAATTAATGAATAGGTTACGGCGGCACAGAGTGTTACAGTAAATCATGATGGAGGGCACAACTGTGTACTTTATCTGCTGCAGACTTTTTATCTCTCCATCGTCATCATGCAAAGAAAGCAAAAAAACTGTCCTAATATTTAAATAGCTACTAAAGTCCCAGTTTGTGCTCTGAATCATCACATCCTTTATAAAATTTCTGCTGAACTAGTGGCATTTTCAGTTAAGGCTGCAGAATGTTTTGATCACTTCTGTATATAACGAGTCTATACCGAGTGACTGGAACTGGCTGACTGACTGGCTATGTAGGTCCATATAGCTTTTTACACTCATATTTAGTCATGTTCCTTTAAAGCATCCTTTTGTAAATTAATAATAACACCTTGGACTTTACTGTCCGTTTAAATGAGAAGTAACATTTTTAGTATTTACTGTTTTCTTGAACTCATTTAATCAGGTTTGTGCTTTGTCACTTTGTGAGATTTTATGTGTACTTTGAGACATTGAATTCTTGCTTGCCCACAGGTGTGAGCAGCTTTTCTCCCCCTGGTGGTCTTACGTTCTCATGCTGGTTTATGGTGGGCAGATTCTGCCTGGCACCGGAGCCACATCCCTTGTACCTCCTCACCATTGTCAGTCATGCATCCAGAAGTGCCCAGCACTATGTCTGTTTGTCCATCTCTCTGAATGCTGTGGAGCGGGCTCTAATGATCTCTTCAGAGGAACAAGAATTCCAGCCTTTAGCTGAGACTATAGGAAGGGTCAGCACAGGGAGACGGGTCACTAGTATGAGAGAGGGCAGCAATTTGAAGAATGAGGTACACTTGGAAAGGGTAAAATCCTGGGAGAGAAGACATCACTGTGTAGGGGGGCTGATATTAGAGGAATAGGAAACCTTTAGAGACGGAGACAGTGCTTGGAGAGAACTAGTACTGCCAGACATGACCACCTCTGTGATATGGGGTACTGATGTGAAAAGGAGGAACACTGTGGGAGGGGGTGTGACAGGAACATGACAGAGGTAATATGGGCTTAGGGGTGTTAGATTGACAGGTTTTAGGGCTAGGGGTCTACGGGTTAGGGTTAGGCTGCGGGGTGTAAGGGTTAGGGTTAGAAGGGTTCCTGCTGTTAGGCTATAGCACTTGCACCCTTTCATCTGAGCCCAATTGTTATCCACATTACAACTGAGCGCTGTTGTCGGCGCGCATTTGGTGTGCGCGCTGAAGTTGGGGTGCCGTCATGTTTTACTGTGAAGTGGGTTAAGTGCTTGCAGGTTTCTGCGGGTTCTGGTGGTTCTTGGGGAATGAAGAAGGGTGGTGAGCAGAAGGTGAGGTTGCAGGTTAGCAGGTGGTTGTCAGATAGAGAAAGTGGGGAAATGACAAGGTTGGAGAGATTGGTAAAGATAGGGACAATGGAGTGTCCATCACGGTGAGTTGGGGAATCTGTCCATTGTGAGTGGCCAAGGGAGGAGGTAAGAAATTTTGCGGTTGTTGAGGAGGTGGGTGTGTCAGTGACTATGTTGAAGCCAAGAATGAGTGATGGTATATTGGAGGAGAGAAATTGAGGGAGCCAGACGGCAAAGTGATCCAGAAATTGAGAGGATGATCCAGGGGGGTGATAGATCACAGCTACTCTGTGGGATCTCAGAGGGATGGGAGAGAAGATGCAGATAGTGTGAGCTTCAAAAGATGAGAATTGGAGGGAGGGAACTGGGGGTATGCAGTGAAAAGCGCAGCAAGAGGATAGTAGTATGCCCACTGTCGTGGGTTTTGAGGTTAAAAAGAATACCCCATCCATCTGTTATTTACATTATATGAGTGTCCTTTGGTCTGGCTACTACCACTGTAAACACTGGCACATTTATATTATGCATTTTTAACATGTGAAGGGGTTAAATAATTTTCCTTTGTACAAATTAAATTTCTGAGTCTATTACATAAATCAAACGAATACTTTGCTAGGCCAAGTCACAAATATTTTTACATGGGTAAGAACGACTGATCAGATGAAACATTGTGAAGGTCTCGAGATAGTGTGCTAAGACATATGCATCTCATTTCTATGCTCCATTGTCTCTTTCAAACATTATGGAGCAGGTGTTAAGATAAGGCACAATGGTGTAGTCTATTGACCAAGATGTTAGCAAACATACTTAGAACCAAGGTCACACATATTAATTTTAAGCCATTGTTTTCTCAAAAGGTTTTTATTAGGAAACAGAGTAAAAGGAAATTGTCACAAAAGCCAAATGAAAGCTTTGGCACAATTGGAATATAACATCACCATACTAAAAGAAAACACAATGAGGCTAATATTATGCTATAAAATATAAGGGTCAAGTGTTACAGTCAAAATAAATGCAAGCAAAAAGGCCTATCCCTTCTAGTGGTAAGTTCTAAATGAATCTAAGTTACCTAAACATTTTACATTTTCTAGGAAAAAAGACTACCATAAATAAAACAGTTTAACAGTCTCAATGAAAAAAAAACATCAGGATCCTAAATAAAACCTATGCTGTAAGAATAAAAAATAGCTCTAAATGAGTTAAAGCATTTCAATAGAACACTGTTAAATACAAAACAACAAAATTAAATTCAAAATCAAATTTTTGTCCCAAAGGCCAAGTTCAAGTCTAGCAGGTTATCCGTTTAAATCTATTACCTGTCCTGTCCTGCGGCCTCCAGTCCCCGGCCTGCACCTCCAGTGTATAGTTAGACAAAAAAGCGTAGTCTTTAGTAAAAAGGTATCATGTTATAGAACTATAAAGGGAATTGATCCAGGGATTTCAGATCTGGAAGAATTTAGGCATAAGGTCCTCCATTAAATGGGTTAGCCTCTCATTCACAGCGATGTAATTCATTTTGCTGATAACCGATTGTAAAGTAAGAGTGGGAGATTTCCATTGTCTGGCTATGTGGCTCTTTGTAGCTAGCATTAGATACTGGAGGAGTTTATTCTGACACTATTCTGATAGTGAAGCAGCATAGTGCCCTAAAAGCCCTATGTCTGCTTTAGCCGTGATAGGCGTGTCAAATATAGCTGAGGCTAGATGGAAAACTTTGTTCCAAAGGCATTGTACATGGGGGCAAGACCACCCTGTGTGGAAAAAGATTCCAGGGACCTGGCAAGTTCTAAAGCAGTTAGGATTAGGGAAGCATTTCCATTTAAATAGTTTGTCTAGTGTGATTTAAGTCCTGTGAAGAACTTTGATGGAGGTCTCCAAAATATTACTATAGAGGGTGTGACGAAGTGCCCTTCGCCATTTTGTCTTGGAGAGGACTGTTTGCCAGCCTCCTGCCCTGCGACTATGGCCCTGGGACATATTGCCCTTTAAACACAGTATTCGGCCATACCAGAGTGTATGTCACTCATTCTGGCCCTTTACATACAGGGGGGTCATTCGGTACTTGCCCTGTGGGAGCGGTGATACCCCAGATAGCTATGCCATGGAGCCCATTCATATAAGGAAAGACTATGGGAAAGACTTTAGCTACATGGCAATTGAACTGTGTGAATAGGATCTGAGCGCTATTCGGTAGTTTTGTGCGCTCAGATCCCAGCTATCTGGGGATATGTGAAATGTGAGTAAATGTGAATTGCAGTAATGCTGATGGGCTGTCAAACTAGAGAATTGACCAACAAATACTTTTGTCCGGACATCCCCAGGCCGATCCGTTGGGATCAGACCGTGAGTGCCGGCTTATGGTCACGGGGGAGGTGTGTAACGGAACCCATCACTGTTTTACCCTGTTTTATGGTTATTATTATGGTTAAAATATGATCCTACTATTATACTGTATGTATGTTGGTTTATGCTCTGCAGAATATTAGCCCAGACTATTGCAGACCTGGGCATAAGAGATAATCCTATTACAGAGACTCCTCAAAACCAGGCTGGGTGTGCCAGCAAGAGAGTTCTACTTGACCCTTCAAAACGTAGCCTCGTCTCGTTCTTGGAGGGAATAACTATATCATACTGGGGATTGCTATGCTTTGCATACTCCCTTGAGCTTTAAACTACTGAACCCTTGTTCCTGATGTACTCTCCTTGGAGGAGAGGTCTTCCCCACACAATCCTGGATGCTGGAGATTCATACAGGGTGGAAGGAAGACGGCGCGGCTCCAGTTAAGCTACAGCGGTTGTGGAGTCTGTGGTGGTTGTGGTGTCCGGTGCGGTGCTTGTAGTCCTCGGCACAAGCTAGGACACGCCCATCAACGGAGGTACCCAGTCGGGGTGCTAGTAGATCCGTTACAGAGGGATCCTCTGGTTAGGTTTCGCAAGAGTTTTGCCAGGTCTCTGTATTCCAGCTACAATATAGATCTTCTTCCCATTGCTGAATATATTTAGGGGGAGAGGTAGTGGAAAGAGAATAAAAAGTATTGTTTAGCATACCTTTTGTAAGAGGGGCAGAGAGGCCTAACTTGGTAAACCAGTTTGATGAAGGTTTCCCTAGGGTGTGTTCTAAGGAGGAGAAGAAGTATTTAAATCTACAAAATGTATAATGTTCCTGGATGGGGATACTGAATTCTTCTTTTAATGGAGTGAATGTTAAGGTAGTGTTATCTCTATACCAGGAGTTCACTGTCAAACAGTTATGAGATTTCCACCATAGTAGAGAGGCCGCAGGAAGAGTGTCTGGAAATCTAGGGTTGGGTATTATGGGGGTAGGGGTGGGATATTTAGGAATCAAGTTAAATTTACAAACAGCCCATGACCGAATAGATAAGGATTGTTTTATATATGGGCTGCCCACTTTGCTAAAGCATGTCAGTGGGTTCGGGAACCATATGATGGAATCCCACATGTATGGGGCCATCATAAAGTTCTCGATAAATATCCAAAGGGGTTGGTGAGTAGGGTAGTGCGCGATTGGGATAAAAGACAATTGTGACGCCTTAAAATATAATTTTAGGTTGGGGCAAGAGAGGCCTCCTTTCGATTTATGATGAAACACAGTTGATTTCGAAATATGCTGTGATTTATTCTTCCATATGAATTTGAAAATTTGGCGTTGGAACCTATCTAAGTCTGTGTAATTCAGAGCAATCCATAGGGAGCAAAATAAATACATAAGGCGGGGGAGGAGGTTCATTTTAAAAGAGTGAATACGTCCTAGCCAGGAGATTTTGCCCATGACAGTAAATTTTTGGTTAGTGTTTTCTAGCGGGCCGTATAATTCGATTTATGCAGATTTGCAGTGTTGCAAGTGAAATTCACACCCAGATATTTGAGTTGGTTAGAAGGCCAATTAAAATTAAAGTGTTGTTGTAAGAAGGCTAAGTAGGAGGGGGGTAGTAGGAGGGGGGTAAGGAAATGTATAGGGCTTCTGTTTTGTCTATATTGAAATGGAGCCCAGAGAATTCGTTAAAGGATCCTAATAGGTGAAAGAGGGCAGGGACCGGGGTGCTGGGATCTGTCAAAGTGCAGAGGACATTGTCCTCAAATAAGGCACACTTGAAGTGATGGTGGCCTATATTTATGCCTTTGATGTCTACGTTTGTTCTGATGGCCTGGGCTAGAAATTCAATGGCTAGAGCACAGAGTAAAGGGGATAGAGAGCAGCCCTGTCTGCCCCCCTTTGAATAGAAAAGGAAACCCTGGTTTCACCTGGGAGTTTTAATACTGCTTGAGGGGATTTATAATAAGTATTATTAAAAGTCCTGTAAGGTCAAATTTCATCAGTACAGCCCTTAAATAGGGCCACTCTAAAGAGTCAAAGGGCTTCTCCATATCTAAGGCTAGAAGGCATAGAGGAGTACGGTGTTGATTCGCCCAGTGCATGGTATCCAGAATCCGTCTGATGTTATCCCCCACCTGTCTAAAGGGAATGAAACCCACATGGTCCTTATGGATTAGTGTGGGTAAAAAGTTAGAGTTTCTGTCAGCCATTAGTTTAGCAAGTATTTTGACATCCCCATTTAATAACGATATAGGTCTATAGTTCTTAACTTCTAGCAGATCACAGTCCTCTTTAGGGACAAAGATAATGTCTGCCTGGTTAAGTTCGGGTGGAATCTTATGGCCGTCTAAGATTCAATTAAACAAGGTCACCAAATGTGAAGTCAAAATGTCTGCATATCTCTTGCAATAAAGATTAGATTAGAAAATCCGTCCGGACCTGGGCTTTGCCTAGTTTCAGCTTTTTAATAGTCTCTAGAACCTCCCTCTGTTGTGATTGGAGAGTTCAAGCGATCTCTCTCTTGAATAGAGATATGTGGAAGATCGTAGGACTCTAGGAAGGAGGAAAGTTGACTAGCATTTGGGTTCGGTGGGGAAGAATAAAGTTTTGGTGGTGAAGTAATTTAATTTCATAAGGGCTATATGTAGTGTTCCCAAAGAAGTTTTTGATCTTAAAAAATTTAGAATGGGTAAGCTTCCTTCCCAATTTTCTAGCCAGTAGACAATCTGGCTTATTGGCCTTTATGTAAAATTTATGGCCATCTCAAAGCTTTTTCGGTTTGATCGGAAAGTATTACATCTAATTCTGCACGTTAGGTGTCTGTTTGTTTACAGAGTTGGGTCGAGAGATTAGCCCGATTAGATTTTTCTAAAACTGAAAGTGATGTTCTAGTCTCAATTTCCATTGCCTTTTGTTGTTTCTTTTGGGTAGCAGGAAGTTTAATGCAAGAGCCCCTAAGGCCTTCTGTGCTGCCCTGACCCAACCTATATCGGAGCCTGGTGTCAAATTTGTTGACAAGTATTGGTTAAGGTCTAAAGCAATCTGTTCCCTAAAGGCTTGGTTAGAGAGGAGCATGTCATTACGCTCCCATGAGTAAGAGGGTCTGAATGTAATGCCAAAATCTAGAGACATATGGACGACCGAGTGATCGGACCAGGAGCAGGGGCATATTTCGGAGGCAGTTAAGCCATCCGACAAAGCTGATTAGGAAAGTGTTGATTCTGGAGTAGGAACCATGCACTAGGGAATAAAACGTATACTCCTTTTCTCCTTGATGTTTCAGTCTACAAGCATCCAGGAGGTGGAGATCCTCAAGAGATTTATGAATTATTTTGAGTTTATTAGAAAATGTATCCCCTTGAGACTTAGAAAAATCTATCCTTACTAGGGTCTAGAGCTAGGTTACCCCCCCCCCCCTTTAATGATCTTGCCTGTGTCTAGAGATTTAAGTTGGGCGAGTAGTTTGATAAGGGTGTTATGTGGGCTGTAGTATGGGAGTATAAAGCTATGAAAGAGATCCTGGTGTTAAGAAGGGAACTGGTTAATACAATATATTTGCCCTCTGGATCAATTTTTTTGCTCTCCACAGTGATAGGGAAATCTTTATGGAGCAGTATAGCCACACCTGCCTTCTTAGTGGGACAAGTTGAGGTTATGAAATAGGTATATGATTTGTGTAAGTAGGAGGGGGTTTTAACTTTAGTGAAATGGGTTCCCTGTATAAAAATTACTGAGGGTTGGAGTCACTTATATGAGATGAAGGCCTTACGCCGTTTAAATGGGGCGTTAAACCCCTTAACATTGTGTCTGAGGAAGGTGAAGGAGGTGTTAGTCATTGTACCTGTTGGGGTAATGAATGCTCGAGGAGATGTTGGTTCTGCATTCCCAGGGCAGGGGTGCCAAGCCCAAGGCGGTCAAGGACCTTCATATCTCCCCTAAGATATATTACTACTAGCGACTTGCCCGTCAAAAATGACGGGGCAATAAAATTTGAAGCCATGGGAATGCTGTTTGAGACATAATTGAAACCGTTTTGTACTGTGAGGACCTTCTGCGTTCATTGCGAGGCTTGCGAGCCTCAGGACCTTCGGCGCTCATTGCGAGGCTTGTGCTGAGCACCTTTGGCACTCATTGCAAGTGTAATGAATGTTTGAACTGTGCATTCTAAATAGGCTGCGTGCGCTTGGTAAAGCCGTTGGTTTAATGTGTAAAGCGGCATTGTATAGTCGTAATGATATTAATGTGGTACGCGTCTCTTGAGCATTTTCCGTCTTTTGTAATAGTGTATCTTGTAGGTCGTAGTGTAATGTGTAAAGTGCTACGCGGTTTGCAGTGTTTTGCGCAGTCCGGGGTCGTGTAGCCTTGTTTTCATTTTTATCTGCGGTCATTTTTTTCCTCGCTTAGGAGATTTTCGTGTGGTGAAAATCGTCTAAGTCGAGTTATATTCGCGTTCCACCTCACTCACAGACGTCCTGGCTGTTGCCCCATGCTGTCTGTGATGTTTTGGGATTTTTTTTTTTGGGTGTATTTAGTGTGCTTTTCGGGTTTTTTGTTCGGCTGCTAGTTTTGTAAATTTTTGCGTCTCGTATCTTTTTTTTTCTAAGTCCAGCGTCTCATCTCCTAAGTCGTTCGCACCTCGCAAAGCGTGACGACGTCTCGCAGTTTGTCAACTACTATATGTGATATCTGTTTATCCAAATTCTATTCTATCTCTACAACTCTTTCTAAATAACCAATAACATAAAGAGG
Organism: Discoglossus pictus; assembly: GCA_027410445.1. Lineage (NCBI taxonomy): Eukaryota > Metazoa > Chordata > Amphibia > Anura > Alytidae > Discoglossus > Discoglossus pictus. The sequence goes on along the minus strand of CM050167.1, from coordinate 83,084,277 downwards.
GATTCCTTCATACTATATTGAGAATAGATCCTAAAATGACAGGTGTTATGCTGAAATCCTATACATGGTATGTATAAACTAGTTTTCACTTTCTTATTTGTAGTAGAGTTAAAATTAGCCCAATATACCACAATCCTTCTGTTACCCTTTTGGGAGTGGTCACAGAACCAAGACTCATTAGCACCTGCATTCCAGACTGTAGATGTTAATTAATATATTTAAATCTGTGCCCATATTCCCTAAAACAGACTGATTGTCTTTATTTAATAATGTAACTATTTAACTCTGTTGTAAAACCAATTATTAAAAACATCTATACAGCAAACCAGCAATATTTAACATATATAGTCTTGTATCACACAATCTACAAAACTGTCTTTATCATCATTATTGATTGAATTGACTGATTTGATAAATTAATTGAAATGTAATCAATTTTGATGTAAGACCATTAACCAAATAATAGCTTGCCAATACCTAAATATTATTTAGCTTGCAATCTCACATACAATATAACCAATTTTGATACATATTGCTTCAATATATATTTCTATACTCTAACTGCCATATAAATTGATAAATTGTTATACCATATTTTACTACTTTCATAGAGTAACAGGTTAAATTGCTTATTATTAATATGATACATACTGTAACACATGGTCAGCTGTATTGCACTAACCAAATATAGACAGACTGTTAACCAAACTTTATAAGATTATTTACACTGTTTATAATCTCCTATATTGAACTAATGGAATATAGATTGTATTAAAATAAATTGTTAATACACATTTGATAAGTTTGTATACACTGATGTATTGATCTAACCAAATATAAAATGTATTAAGACTAATTGTTATCCAATCATCCAAAAGAGATTGTAATAGATATCGGGTAGATTGTATATTGTGATCTAAATATCAAAGCTTACATGTGTAAACACTTATAATTGTTTATCCTTGATATTTACTGCTATACCAATAAGTAGTATTTCTGCACCCATTGTTTATTTGTTGATAAATTGATATTTGAGCTTAATTAATCTATACACTGTAATATTTTAAGAAACTATATTAATCTATACAGTGCAATATTCATGTCATATTAATTGCATGACACCACACCTCCACCTTGCTTGTTCCCGGGTCTAGTAGTGTAGCTGAAGTGAGGCCACCATATTAGAGTGCAGCATGTGAGACAGAGTCAGATGGAGTGAGCCAGGTTTCCGTGAGTTGAAAATGAAAAGATCATGAATAAAGGTAAGTTTATTGCAAACAGACCTTGCATTCCAGAGGACACAGGAGTAGGGCAAATTATGGGTGTTTTGGGTATTTGCTACCCTGGAGACTCTGCGTGGCTGCCAGTAGTCAGAAATAAGTGAGGGGCCTGGGTTAGGGGATATGTCACCACAAGCCATTAGAAGAAGGAGTCAAAGTGAAAGGAGATTAGAGTTGGATTTACAATAGCATTTCTGCTTTTGAGATTTAGGGGAGGGATGACATAGTGACTGGAGGAAGGAGAGCAGCTCATGAGAGCAGAGAAAATGAGAGGAAAGCAGGGAAGGTTAGATTATTATATTATAAGAGACATGATGTGTAGAGACAGTAGGACAGTCTGAGAGTTATAATGAAGAAGATTCTGTGATAAAACATTGCAGCACTGTGTAAACACAGTACAATAGAAAAAAAAGGAAGATATGCTTGCCTTAATTGTTCTTGTCCGAGGTGATATTAAATTTAGGTGTGTTCAATGCCTTTTCAATCCTGTATAATTCTATTATGCTACACTTCAGATATGTGAACTTTTGCAAAAGATGTTACATTTTGCAAATGCCTCCCTTTGCAAATGGGTGATAGGGGGAACCAGATGTGGACTTCTTGCTCACTGTGTCTTAGGGAGTACAGCGGCACCTCACTGACGAGGCCCACAGAGGGCGAAACGTGTCTGGGGGTTTGCTGTTTCTCCTCTTCAGGGTAGAATTGTCTGGTATTTCAGGCAAGATCACTCTTTTGAGTGAGACCAGACTGATATACTACAGGATATTTCTGTCTGTGAAAGACACACGTGAGCTAAGAGAGTCTGCTCTCTGAGCAGGTAACCAGACCTATAGAGCAAACTATTAGGTGTTGTTCATGCTCAGAAGAGCGCCTCTACTATTTTTGCTTAGTTTTTCTCATCTTAAGGAATATAGGGGGAACTAGACTTATAGAACAAACCTACTTAGGCATTGTGTGTTCTCAGATGAGTATCTATACTCTTTTTCTGTATATGCAACAGTTGGCAGAACCTTGATTTTAAGCAGCCAAAACAGAGTTTTAATTGTTTCTTAATCAAATAAAGTACATAAAGTAAATAAATACATGCATTATAAACATTAATCACAGCCCTTCACTTTATTCACTAAGCTCAGTTTTCTGGTCCATCACAGTGAAGTATTATGGGTATTGGATGGACAGATTAAGGTTATAACATTTTATTAATATGGCAGTATTCACTGTTGCTACATGTTGATCTTGATGTATGCACGACTACAACGCTTTACAGGTGCAACGTGACAAAAGTGGGTGGAGATTTAGTGTACTTCATTTGAATACATTTGTCAACAGGAATCTGATGTTATTTTAATGTATAAGCATGCCCATGAGGAGAAAAGTGGAGACGAGTGGGCTTGACCCTAAGGAGGAGTAAGGGACAATTTTTTTTATTTGATTGGTTGATGAGGGGATATACAGGCTCAGTGGATCTGGAGCAGGTCCAAGAGCATTATCCGTCCATCGATCCCTCCCTTCCTTGTTTTTAGGTTGCCTTTTTTAAGGGAGAAAACTGTTATGTTACCTCTGTCACAGCTTTGAGTGGCAGTAGTAAGGCAAGAGGAGGAGTAAACAATTTTCTGGGAGAGGCTTTAAGCCACAGGAAGACATTTTGTAGTATTGTGGATAGTATGTGCAATTATACAGGAGTCATTTTTGGACCCTATGGTTCAATAAATAATTTTGCAGCCAAAAAAATAATAATTTGCTTAATTCAATTTAAACATTGCTGTTATATATAATTTATCTTGCAAACATGTGTAATGTTTAAAATATGCTCTTTTAAATGGTAGCCCATTTGGAATTTTTGACACTGAATAAATAGAATAGAACAGAATACAACTTTCTATTTATTTATAAAGCATATTGTCACCTAAATGTCATGTTTTGAAAGTGTGCATTATAAGGAATACATATTTCAAATTGCATATAATTAAGAATATTACAAGCCACTTCATAATAGTGTGAACCTATAAAAGTATTCAGCTTTTGTACCACTATATGTTCATGAAACCCCTCGGTGATATCCCTATTATTTACACTCAGCAGTACATCATTCTCTACATATAATTGGATATAATAACATGTTGCACAGTGCAGTACTGAACTGATCCCAGCATTACAGACACTGACGGATTCTCAGCTACCGTTTGTGCTAACAGGTCAGTTTGAACATTTCACTAAAATCTCCCTGGGGTCATTCTATTACAGAGTAAATCCACAGAAGACCAGAAAAAGGCACTGACACGGAAACATTCAGTCTCATTGCACTTATGTTTTAAAAAAGATGCAAAACAAACTTACTAAGTGAATTATTCATTTTTTCCCAATGCTGGATTAAAAATAAAAAATAATGTGCTATTTTTCCTTCATATTTAGTGTATTTTTACTGCAAGGAGTGTCAGAGATACAACTGGGAATAATATATATTTAAAATAATATATATTTAAAATAACAACAAAAATAACACAACTCAACAGTGACATTTATTTTTTGTCACAATGCAAGAAAAGGAATATTATACCAAATGGACTTAAAATCAAAAATCCACTAAGATCTACACATAACTCAATATATGCTGAAAAATTATGCAAAAGCACAAGTGAAAAACTAAGAAACCACCTAATACATCAACTTTATACAAAGAAACATCATCTAAATCACCAAAGAGTAAGCCTCTTTCAACAATTAAAGGAGAGCAACATATATGAAGCTGAACATGTAGAAAAAGAAATACAACATCTTCACTAGAAACAACAACATGAATTTATAAAAAATAAAAATAAAAAACTCAGCTGCCTCTTCCAGCAAAACAACATACAACAGCGAATGGAAGAGAAAAGAAACGACCCAAATTTAGTCCTAAATTCTACTAACACCACATCTAAAAACCTACCAACTCAAACAAATAGTTTTTCTGAAAAATATACAGAACAAACAGGAATTGTAAATCTCTCAGACCATCAACTATCACAAGCAGAGACCTCTGTTCTCTCCAAAGGATTTTCTTTCTGTCCAGACATAAAACTAGATAAAATACAACTATACTCGGACATAGAAGAATTCTTCAGGAGATTAAGACTGGCAGAATTTTTTCCACAACAAGGGACATACCACAATATCATTAGACTGCAGTAACAAGAAAAAAATACATATTTCAACCCACAACCTGGTCGTAACATCAGACTGGACAGTTATATAGAAAGCTTTCGCCTGAGAACTGCATCCATTATAACAACACAATATAAAAGAGACTTGCACAATCTTACTCCATCAAAAAGAACTGCCATAAAGTTTTTAAAAAACAATCCCAACATCACCATCAAACCGGCAGACAAAGGAGGTGCAGTTGTTATCATGAATACTCAGGACTACATAAATGAAGCCAACAGACAACTGTCAGACAACACATACTACAAGAAACTGAACCAGGACCCTACAGAAATATATACTCTTCAACTTAAAAAACTCCTCAAAACATTCCTTAAAATATACATCAGGAATTAGAACAACTAATCCCTGACAATCCTACAACTGGGACTTTCTACTTACTGCCAAAAATCCATAAACCAGGCAACCCAGGGAGACCAATTATTACAGGTATGGACACACTGACTGAAAAGATATCTGGATTTGTTAAAAAAATCCTTAAACCATCAGTTAGTAACACCAGTAGCTATATACAAGACACCACTGACTTTCTCAACAAACTCAGTCAGATTAAAGACCTACCTGCTAACACACTACTTGTTACCATGGACGTAGAGTCTCTTTACAGTAATATCCCACACAAAGATGGCACTGAGGCATGCTTTAGGTTTCTTTCAACAAACAAGCAAAACAATAAATATGGCCCTGATGTTATTGTTAAACTAATAGAATATATCCTTACCCACAACTATTTTACTCTTAACCAAGATACCTACCTACAGATGATGGGGACTGCCATGGGTACCAAAATGGCTCCACAATATGCAAATCTATTTATGGCCAATCAAGAAGAAACATTCTTATCTGTATCCATTTACAAAACATACAAATACTACCGTTACATAGATGATCTGTTCATCATATGGACAGAAGGAGAAAGCAAAATCAGAGACTTTCATAATTCATTCAACGCCTTCCATTCATCTATAAAACTTTAAATGAATTTCTCCACAGAACAGGTAAACTTTCTAGACACTACTATATCCATCACCAATGGCACTCTCCACTCATCTATATATAGGACTGTATATATGTATATATATATATATATATATATATATATATATATATATATATATATAGACAATCCAGCCCTGAAACAGAAGGATATCCCCTTTTAAAACACAAAGACTATTCCTTAAAAGTCCACTTTGGCCTGAGCTGGGTCTTCTCACTGAGCTCTTGCTGATATCCATATGCACATCTAGACTATTCTATCATTTTAATGCACTGCTTGGGTTTACAGCAGTGGAACAAAAGGCATGTTTTGTAAGCTATAAACTGTGTTCCATGAAACCCTGGTGTTGCTCATATTTGTTCATGGGTGGGATTATGAAGTTGTGGTGGCTATTTTAGATTCTGCAAGTGGTTTTGAACCATTGGAAGCCATTTTGTAGTACCAATGAAAGTTTGTAGGATTCCATAAAAGCAATAGATTTCCAGGGGCTCGATCGATACCTTTTAGAGGTCTTAAAATGTCTCATGGCTTAATTAAAATGGGGAATCACTGCTGTAGACCCTATTTATTCTTGCAAAAATGTATAATGTTTAAAATAAAATACATTTTTATATCCTTACCACCAGGGTCCCTGTTAATCCCCTTGATGCTCTTCTTTACCTCCCTTGAATCCCCCGATCCTCCATACATATATTTTATATATATAATCCATACAATGACTCCTAAAAAAAGTTTGACTGACTTCTAACTAACCTGACTTAAGGTTGAAACAAAATGTGTTAGTTGCAGATTTGAAATTCTTGAAATGTACAAAAATGTTGGCTTTTTTTAGGGAATGAAACATTTTGGGTCTGTACTTTTAGACATTATATACATGAATATGATTATATTGGTGTACAGGGTTAGACTAAAATTTTTTAGGCACAGTGTGCCTAAAATGTGTTTATCAATAGAAAGGCTCCTATGTTCTAGTTATATATGTGTTTACCCAGCAATAAATGTAATATTACCCAAATGTATCATCAAAGTGCTCATGAGATTGGTTATTAGCTAAAATGTTAAATGTAATTATTGATTTAGTAAAAGTACAATATAATAAAATGAATGAATAATTGTTCATTTAATTACATTATTTTTTTTTCTTATGTTACATACAACAAACAAAAAATAAATAAATATGGCAATAGAAAGCTGATCCTCTGCTAAAAAACAATATTTCATTTTCATATGTTAATATAAATAAGCTGACAAAAGTCGTGTCTATACAGATGCATAATAAAATGTTACAAATACATTCTGCATCCTGATTAAAGATTAAGAGAGACACAGACAATTTATGACACTGAAAATATCAATCTAAAGTGAAATTAATGCAACACGGCAAAATACAACTTTCAGAAAAGTTCTTGCATGTTGTCAACCAAATAAAATATTTTTGTGAAGTGTGTTTCGTAAAGAATAAATTCTTCAAATTGTGTATAGTTAACAGTACTCTATAAGGTTATATAGAGGAACATATTTAAAATATTAGGAGGGTTCATTTATGCTAGTGATGGAGAATGCAATAAATTAATTCAATAAATTATTTTTTCAAGGCCTACCATGGTTGATGAGGTTAAGGACTGTGTGCCAAGGAAGTATTTTGTAATGTGTTTCAAGGCAAGTGAGCCTTGCACCTCTTGTGCCATGTCAGGGATGCACTTTGTTTTGACAAAAAAACTCCTGTTTGTGAAGAGGATCATGGAGGGTATCCAGGACTGTCACCTCTTTTGGTGGTGGCAAAAATGTCCCCACCTGCCTTCCATTGCACGTGACTCATAACCCTTCCCCTGATCATGGAGCAGGAGGTAAGAGACCGGGGAGAGGGATGGGGAGAGAGAAGGAGACATGGGGGAAGAGGGGGAGACATGGGGGGAGAGGGAAGCATGGGGGGATAGAAGGAGACATGGAGGGAGGGAGAGGCATGGGGAAGAACTAGGGACAGCTGTCAGGACTGGATCACTATCTAGTAAGTACAGGGCGATACATAGCTAGGGACAGAGGTCAGGACCGGATCACTATCTAGTAAGTACAGGGAGATACGTAGCTAGGGACAGCGGGCAGGACCGGATCACTATTAGTAAGTACAGGGAGATACATAGCTAGGGACAGCAGTCAGGACTGGATCACTATCTAGTAAGTACAGGGCGATACATAGCTAGGGACAGAGGTCAGGACCAGATCACTATCTAGTAAGTACAGGGAGATACGTAGCTAGGGACAGCGGTCAGGACCGGATCACTATCTAGTAAGTACAGGGAGATACGTAGCTAGGGACAGCAGTCAGGACCGGATCACTATCTAGTAAGTACAGGGAGATACATTGCTAGGGACAGCAGTCAGGACCAGATCATTATCTAGTAAGTACAGGGAAATACATAGCTAGAGACAGCAGTCAGGACAGGATCACTTTCTAGTAAGTACAGGGAGATACATAGCTAGAGACAGCAGCCAGAACAGGATCATTATCTAGTAAGTACAGGGAGATACATAGCTAGGGACAGCAGTCAGGACAGGATCACTATCTAGTAAGTACAGGGAGATACATAGCGAGGGACAGCAGTCAGGACCGGATCATTATCTAGTAAGTACAGGGAGATACATAGCTAGGGACAGCAGTCAGGACAGGATCACTATCTAGTAAGTACAGGGAGATACATAGCTAGGGACAGCTGTCAGGACTGAATCACTATCTAGTATGTACAGGGAGATACATAGCTAGGGACAGCGGTCAGGACCGGATCACTATCTAGTAAGTACAGGGAGATACATAGCGAGGGACAGCAGTCAGGACCGGATCATTATCTAGTAAGTACAGGGAGATACATAGCTAGGGACAGCAGTCAGGACCGGATCACTATCTAGTAAGTACAGGGAGATACATAGCTAGGGACAGCAGTCAGGACCAGATCACTATCTAGTAAGTACAGGGAGATACGTAGCTAGGGACAGCGGTCAGGACCGGATCACTATCTAGTAAGTACAGGGAGATACGTAGCTAGGGACAGCAGTCAGGACCGGATCACTATCTAGTAAGTACAGGGAGATACATTGCTAGGGACAGCAGTCAGGACCAGATCATTATCTAGTAAGTACAGGGAAATACATAGCTAGAGACAGCAGTCAGGACAGGATCACTTTCTAGTAAGTACAGGGAGATACATAGCTAGAGACAGCAGTCAGGACAGGATCACTTTCTAGTAAGTACAGGGAGATACATAGCTAGAGACAGCAGTCAGGACAGGATCACTTTCTAGTAAGTACAGGGAGATACATAGCTAGAGACAGCAGCCAGAACAGGATCACTATCTAGTAAGTACAGGGAGATACATAGCTAGGGACAGCAGTCAGGACCGGATCATTATCTAGTAAGTACAGGGAGATACATAGCTAGGGACAGCAGTCAGGACAGGATCACTATCTAGTAAGTACAGGGAGATACATAGCTAGGGACAGCAGTCAGGACCGGATCACTATCTAGTAAGTACAGGGAGATACATAGCGAGGGACAGCAGTCAGGACCGGATCATTATCTAGTAAGTACAGGGAGATACATAGCTAGGGACAGCAGTCAGGACAGGATCACTATCTAGTATGTACAGGGAGATACATAGCTAGGGACAGCGGTCAGGACCGGATCACTATCTAGTAAGTACAGGGAGATACATAGCGAGGGACAGCAGTCAGGACCGGATCATTATCTAGTAAGTACAGGGAGATACATAGCTAGGGACAGCAGTCAGGACAGGATCACTATCTAGTAAGTACAGGGAGATACATAGCTAGGGACAGCAGTCAGGACCGGATCATTATCTAGTAAGTACAGGGAGATACATAGCTAGGGACAGAGGTCAGGACCGGATCACTATCTACTAAGTACAAAGTGATACATAGCTAGGGACAGCAGTCAGGACGGGATCATTATCTAGTAAGTTCAGGGCGATACGTAGCTAGGGACAGCGGCCAGGACTGGATCACTATCTAGTAAGTACAGGGAGATACATAGCTAGGGACAGCGGTCAGGACCGGATCATTATCTAGTAAGTACAGGGAGATACATAGCTAGAGACAGCAGTCAGGACAGGATCACTTTCTAGTAAGTACAGGGAGATACATAGCTAGGGACAGCGATCAGGATGGGATCACTATCTAGTAAGTACAGGGGGATACACAGCTAGAGACAGCAGTCAGGACAGGATCACTTTCTAGTAAGTACAGCGAGATACATAGCTAGGGACAGCGGTAAGGACCGGATCACTATCTAGTAAGTACAGGGAGATACATAGCTAGGGACAGCGGTCAGGACCGGATCATTATTTAGTAAGTACAGGGAGATACATAGCTAGAGACAGCAGTCAGGACAGGATCACTTTCTAGTAAGTACAGCGAGATACATAGCTAGGGACAGAGGTCAGGACCGGATCACTATCTAGTAATTTAGTAAGTACAGGGAGATACATAGCTAGGACAGCAGTCAGGACCGGATCACTATCTAGTAAGTACAGGGAGATACATAGCTAGGGACAGCAGTCAGGACAGGATCGCTATCTAGTAAGTACAGGGTGATACATAGCTAGGGACAGCAGTCAGGACCGGATCACTATCTTTATGTACAGGGCGATACATAGCTAGGGACATCAGCCAGGACCGATATCACTGTCTAGCAAGTACAGGTAGATACATAGCTAGGGACAGCGGTCAGGACCGGATCACTATCTTTATGTACAGGGCGATACATAGCTAGGGACAGCAGTCAGGACGGATCACTATCTAGTAAGTACAGGGCGATACATAGCTAGGGACCGCAGTCAGGACCGGATCACTATCTTTATGTACAGGGCGATACATAGCTAGGGACATCAGCCAGGACCGGATCACTGTCTAGCAAGTACAGGTAGATACATAGCTAAAGACAGCGGTCAGGACCGGATCACTATCTTTATGTACAGGGCGATACATAGCTAGGGACAGCAGTCAGGACCGGATCACTATCTAGTAAGTACAGGTAGATACATAGCTAGGGACAGCGGTCAGGACCGGATCACTATCTAGTATGTACAGGAAGATACATAGCTAGGGACAGCAGTCAGGACAGGATCACTATCTAGTAAGTACAGGGCGATACATAGCTAGGGACAGCAGTCAGGACGGATCACTATCTAGTAAGTACAGGGCGATACATAGCTAGGGACAGCAGTCAGGACCGGATCACTATCTTTATGTACAGGGCGATACATAGCTAGGGACATCAGCCAGGACCAGATCAATGTCTAGCAAGTACAGGTAGATACATAGCTAGGGACAGCGGTCAGGACCGGATCACTATCTTTATGTACAGGGCGATACATAGCTAGGGACAGCAGTCAGGACCGGATCACTATCTAGTAAGTACAGGTAGATACATAGCTAGGGACAGCGGTCAGGACCAGATCACTATCTAGTATGTACAGGAAGATACATAGCTAGGGACAGCAGTCAGGACAGGATCACTATCTAGTAAGTACAGGGCGATACAGAGCTAGGGACAGCAGTCAGGGTCGGATCACTATCTAGTAAGTACAGGTAGATACATAGCTAGGGACAGCGGTCAGGACCGGATCACTATCTAGTATGTACAGGAAGATACATAGCTAGGGACAGCAGTCAGGACAGGATCACTATCTAGTAAGTACAGGGCGATACAGAGCTAGGGACAGCAGTCAGGGTCGGATCACTATCTAGTAAGTACAGGTAGATACATAGCTAGGGACAGCAGTCAGGACAGGATCACTATCTAGTATGTACAGGGCGATACATAGCTAGGGACAGCAGTCAGGACTGGATCACTATCTAGTAAGTACAGGAGATACATAGCTAGAGACAACAGTCAGGACAGGATCACTATCTAGTAAGTACAGGGGGATACATAGCTAGGGACAGCAGTCAGGAACGGATCACTATCTAGTAAGTACAGGAGATACATAGCTAGAGACAACAGTCAGGACAGGATCACTATCTAGTAAGTACAGGGAGATACATAGCTAGGGTCATATGATTTATGTAACCAGAAATGAGAGAGGGTAAATTGAGTTACTGCGGCACTGGTGGGCAGTACGAAAATAAACCATTAAAACTGGGCGCTGAGTATTAAAAGGTTGACGATCCCTGCTCTAAACAATCAGAGATCTAGAGCCCTATCTACCTGAAATAACTCTTGGCTCCCTACACTCCTACCTGTACTCTATGACCAGAAAATGCATCACAATTAAAGGACCACTGTATATCTAGCAAAAAGGCACGTAATTGTCCATTTTTTACCAAAATATAATATTAACTGACATTTAAGCCATGGACATAAAAATATTTGTTAGGTGAAAATCTGAATATTTATGTTTATGAGTAGAAAAATCCAGTTTGTGTTCGTTAGATAACTTTCTGAAAGCAGTATGATAAGAGTGTGTGTTTTGTCTCACATAATTGGAGAAGACTGGGACTGACACGTCCCTGGCCCAGAAGCAGGAAGTTTGTATTAATAGATACAACCAGAGCTCTCCCGAAATCTAAGCACCCATCTCACATACACAACTTACACCTATGTATCATGGATTTATCCAGAGTCCAGTAGAGGCATCAACCTTTATTTTTTTCTAACTAAAAACTAACTTTACAACTTTTTGTTCCTGTTTTTATTTCTTTCTTTTTCTTTTACAGTGGCCCTTTAAAGTGTTTAAAAAATGTGCTTGGTATCATTTGGTGCTAGAGCTTTTAGTCATGCAGCTCCAGTTCTGTGGACCTTACCTGACTACCCAAGACTTTGGGTAACACAATATCGGGGAAAGAATTGTAAAGCACTTTGAGTCCACTAGGAAAAAAAACAATATACACCTTATTGTTATTATTATCTTCACTGGTGGTGCAGAAGGTCTTCTATCAATAACACGCTTGCCTGAACTCACAGCTTACTGAGTATACCCAGTGATAACCAATGTGTTTAATCTAAACCTCTCCTTTTTTGAAGATTCTGTGCCGTTTTGTTCACATCCTGTCCCTTACCTTAAAAAAAAATCTTGCTTGGCTACCCATTTTAGGCTAATATTGTGATTTTGCTTTCTTATTATATTCCTCTTTTTGTCTGTACCTTTTGCTAATATGGCAGTCTAGATCTTCAATCTTAAGTGTTTGCTGCCTCGTCACCCTAGGCTTAGCTCTTATGGCAAACCTTGCGTATAGTACTTCTGGTTCTTCACTGTATTTTTTTATTGCATATGTAGGTTATAATAACAAGGACAGGTCTATATTTCAAACTAAAAAAATAGAAGTTAAAATAGATAAGATCCTAAAGGCATATTTAGTGTGTCAAATTAGTAAATAAATGAATTACTTATAATTAACAAGGAAAATAAAATCAATGTGTTAAGTACATAATTTCACAGTAGCTTTCAAGTCTTACATTTGAACCCTAGTGTTTCATACTTCAGCAGATATACTTCTCTCCACACCCTAATAGATGATCAAGAAGTGGTAGATAATATGCCAAGGATTCTTTATCAGCCTCCAAGACTATGGCATCTGCTGCCACCCCCTGGACAACTATGGTAACACAAAACTTCAAATATGTGAGCACTAAAGTGTTCCTCTAATAAATACAGTATTTACAGAAAAGCTAAAATCGACACAACTGCATGAAAAAACATCAAGTTATAAATAGTATATTTGTAAGGTCTTTGAAGGTTTTATCTGATTACGGGCACTTTGCTGCACAGAGTATTTAGGACATCTTGGTCCTGCTGTGTATTGTTAAACAATGACATTATTGAAGCAGAGAGTCTCCAGTGAAAAGACTTCGGAGTTCGGGCTTTTGTAGTCTGAGCGAAATACTAAAAGCTTCCTCATTCCCATTTCTAGCAGACGGAAGTTTCTAATATCGGTGGCTCTAGAAAGCCATTACATTCAATAACTACAGCCTTAAAAGCCGCAGCTGAAATTATTTCAGCAATGGCAACAATTACGTCTTTCTTGTCCAAATGGCTTTTCTTTGAGTTGGCTTATCGTGCACTAAAGCATTTTGCAGGATCCACTAGTGTATAATTACAGGCTTTCTGATGCACCTCACCTCCCTCACACTGCATCACTCGGATTATAACATTTTGAGCTACATTTCACAATATACAAATATTCCATTTACAAATAACCTTTTGAGCGACATTTCACAATACACATCTTTCCATATACAAAATATAAAATTTTCAGAATGTACAAATATTATGTATGTATTTATTTATCTTCCTATGTGTTTTTTTAATGTTTATATATGTATATACAGTATGTTATTCTAAATATTATCATTAATATTTATTCTTTATTTATAAAGTGTATTTTCTGTAGTGCTATTTACAAAGGTATAATAAAATAAGGTACAATATGCAAATTACAAAAGTAAAACCAATTATATATGGTATGTTGAAATACAACAAAATAAAGCAACAGATAATTTGAGGTCTTTACTTCAAAGACAACAAACAACAAGAAAACCAAATATAATAATATAAACGTTTTTGTGCAATTCCAGAACAAAGATAACATATTACTTACATATATACATAGAACATAAATTTCATATCTATCACATACATTATATATATAAATATACTAGTAAATTACCCATCAAAAATGACGGGAGGAAAATTGTATGCCTGGCAATTCTCTTTGCCACACAATGCGGAGCTATGGGCCCTGTGAGCACTGTTTACCTCCTTCGGGCTAGTTTTACGTCCTTCAGCCTGGTTCTACGTCCTTCTGCCTTGTTTTTGTCGTTTTGCATTTTTTTGGCAGCTATTTTTTTTTTGTCGCTTGTTTTTTTCAGGTATTTTCAGTTCGGTGGTTTGGGCGTCAAAGTCGTTTTTTTGCGAGGCGCAGATTTTTTTAAAAAAAATGTTTTATTTGAATTTATACAAATTACAGATACAACAAAAAAACAACAACAAAAAATGTATAATACACAAATATACATATACCAAGTCTAATACATTCATACAAAAATTGAATACGATTATGTCTATAGGGTTAGCTGGTGGAAGTATTTATCCAACTATTAATCCTAGATAAAACAATACCTCTACCATGTATGTTTCTTTCTAATTCTCTATTTTTTTTTAAGGATTGTTATTACTTTATTCAATGATGGAATAAGTTCTGATTTCCAACTTTTGGCAATGAGCCATTTAACTACTGTAACTACCTGTATAATCAGAGCCTGTTCTTCTATTTTAAGCCTTTTATCCATAATATGGAGAATGGCCATTTCACATGAAGGCTTAATAGTTTTACCACAAATTTTAGAGATATAATCAAAAATCAAAGTTTCTTGATGGGATCATAGTCCCACCAAATGTGTTTGTGTGACCCTTGCTGGCTACACAGCCTCAACAAAGCCCCAGATTTGGGTTATTATTAATTACTGCTATTTTTACTGGGACGTAGTACCACCTCTGCACCACTTTAAAATTGACTTCTCTATACGCTTGATATTTGATGGTTTTCTGTGAAAGCGTAAATGCTCTAGACCAGTTTTCCAAGTCAATAAAATTATTACATTATTTCTCCCAATTAAGCATACCTGGGGATTTCTCAATCGTAGTCTGTTTTCTTAAAATATCATAACATTTGTAAATTATATGTTTGCCGTCGTTAGAAAGTGCAAATTTTTCCAAATTGGTGATATCTCTGTTTGAAGTAATTAAATATTTCGATTTTGTAATAGAGATATTAACTCTTTCATATTCCAACCGTTTAGATGATGGAAAAGTAAATTCAGCACATAGTTTAGAAAAATACTTAAATTTACCATTATCAAACAAATCTCCCAAGGTCTGTATATTCCAGTTACTCCAGTTTCTGAGGCAAGGTAAATTGAGAATATTACTTAGGCCTAGCAATGACATTCCCGAAAACGTGATTGTCGAAAGGTTTAATTTTTTCTTCCATTTAAACCAAAATTCAAAACTATATCAAGACATATTTTTATTAACATTATAAGGGAATTTATCATACCAAAGCGAATCCCGCAATGATAAATTACTAGCCAAATAATGTTCTATTGTCGACCAGCTATTTTGTTTTGTTTTTGCCGACCATAATATAAAATGAGATAAAATTACAGCTATATAATATTCTTCAATAAAAGCAATACCTCCTTTTATAAAACTCTTCCTAACAATCCCTGCTTTGATTCTGGATTTTTTCCCATTATATATAAATAAATTCTCCAGAGTATATGTGTATTCTAAATTCTCTAGAATGACTATATACATTAAAGGGAGTTAATATACACTTACTTTCCCTTTTAAATATACCATTCTTATTAATATATGCCACTCTATTACATTTTCCTTTTTTATTGTCCCACCATTGACCTGTACAATATATGCCTGTCTTTTAAATATCAATTATTTTTAAACCTTTATGAATCAGATTTTACTTATTTTACCATGACAACTGCCTTGCTATAAGAGAGCCCCTCGAGGGGCAGGCGGTAACCCCTGATGAAAACCAGGAAATGTGCGTCGGGTTGACGCTACGCTGCCCACGCTCCCTTAGTTGCTGGCCAATTACGTCATTACAGAGCGTCTAGGCAGCACATGGGGAAGCCAAGTTCCATTAGGATAGCTTTATTGTTATTATCTGCATCCAACTTTGCTAATACCTATCTATGAAATACTTATTAGAGAGGGATAGATTCATGGAACAGCAGACTTTATATTAGCATTAGTACTATCCTTGTGACTCCCTCAATTGTTGGCTTTTTATATAAACAACAATCATGTGTATGGACCTTAATTTCATATAAATCATCAATAGTGCAATATCAAGCACTTTTAGCACCTTGTCATTGTGGGAAAATGCCCAAGCAACGCATATTAAGCACTTTTAGCACCTTATCATTGTTGGAAAATACCCAAGTAACACTTGATCAGATTACACTGATCAATTCACAGTTTATTTGTATAATAGGACTCTTTTGGGTCCTAATTCACTTAAGTATTAGTTCTGGCACTTAGCACTTTTTGCCTTTTTTCTCTTCATTAATGTATCAAATCATCTGGTTGTTGTTATGATTAATGCAGTTTAGCCAGTAGAGGTATTAATATATTTATTATTTGGCAGCTGTAGCGTCGTGTGTTTAGTTTTTTATTACTTTCATTGGTTTTATAATAATTATCAAAAGCTACAGTATATACTTGAGTATAAGCCGACCCGAATATAAGCCGAGGCACCTATTTTACACAAAATACTGGGTAAAATGAGTGACTCGAGTATAAGCCGAGGGAGGGAAATGTGCTGCCCCCTGTGTCCCTTTTGTGCCTTGTGTCCCCCTCTCTCTTCCTTGTCTCTTCTCCCCTCTCCCTTCTCTGTGTCTCTTGCCCCCCTCTCCCTTCCCTGTGTCTCTTCCCCCCTCCTCGTTCTCAACCTCCCTCCTCAACCCCACTCCTCATCCTCAACCTCCCTCCTCATCATCCCTCCTCAACCCCCATCCTCGACCTCAACCCCCCATCTTCAATCCCCTCCTCAACCTCAACCCCCCCATCCTCAACCCCCCTCCTCATCCTCCCTCCTCATCCTCAACCCCCCTCCTCATCCTCAACCCACCTCCTCAACCCCCCTCCTCATCCTCAGGCCCCCTCCTCATCCTCAACCCCGTCCTCAACCTCCCTCCTTAACCTCAACCCCCCCATCCTCAACCTCCTTCTCAACCTCCCTCCTCAACCTCAACCCCCCATCCTCAAACCCCTCCTCAACCTCAAACCCCCCATCCTCAACCCCCTCCTAAACCTCCCTCCTCATCCTCAAACCATGCGCGCCACACCAATACCCAGAAGGAGCGGAGGCCGGAGCAGGTAAGTGAGGGGAGAGGAGGTATTTAGAGGGGTAGTATGGGGGGGGTAGAATGAGGGGGGGTGAGGATGAGGAGGGGGAGGGAAAGAGACACGGGGGGTTAGAGAGACCTGAGGGGGTAGAGAGACACAAAGGGGGGTTAGAGAGACACGGGGGGGTAGAGAGACACAAGGGGGGAGTTAGAGAGACACAAGTGGCGGTTAGAGACATACGGGGGGAGAGTGACTTGAGTATAAGCCGAGGGGGCCCATTTTAGCCATAAAAAAAGGGCTGAAAAACTTGGCTTATACTCGAGTATATACGGTAAGTTTTATTGGCTACTATTGATTATAGTAGGTTCCTAGGAGTGCACCACTACAAATGGATTTTCTTTCCTTTTCTTTACCATTATGCATTACATTATGGATCCCTGGTAGCACCCTATCATATTAAAAGTTCCTGGGCTCAATGCTTAGAGCCACCTTACTTGTCCTTTTTTTATGTTATATAATTTAGTCAAATTAATTTTAATTATTTCTTCAATTTTCGGAGAAAATTCTGTTACCGGGTAATTAATTTTGTTTAACTCCCAGTCAATTTCCCATATATTTTTCAGGGAGACTATTTCATCTTTATCTATATTTATAGGTAATACCTCAGTTTTTGACCAATTTATTTTGTAGTAGGAAATAAATCCAAACTTATTTATTAATTCCTGAATCTGCATTAGGGATTCTCTAGGTTCGGCTATGGTTAGTATCCGTGAATTCCGTGAATTTTATTATTTACTCTAATGGCTTCTGCCGAAGGTTCCATCATCAAAACAAAGATCAAAGGAGACAATGGACACCCCTGACAGGTCCCATTGGCAATAGAAAAAGAGTTTGTTTTTAGACCAATTCCAGCTATAAGGGCAGTAGGGTGTGAGTACAGAGCCCCAATTGATTTCACTCCAAAATCTTCAAAGCCAAATTTTAATAATACTTGTTTAATAAAATCCCAGTTTAACCTATTAAAGGCTTTTTCAGCATCTAATGTAGTAACTATACAAGGCTTATGATAATCTTTAGAAAAAGCTATTACATCTATTAATCTCCTTGCATTATCAGCTCCCTGGCGATCTTGTAAAAAAACAGATTGGTCCATATTTATTAATTTACTGAGGCAGTTATTTAATCTCATAGTAAGAATTTTAGCATATCATTTTATGTCCGTATTCATTAAAGATATCGGTCTATAGTTCTTACAGTACCTAGTATCTTTGTTTTGTTTTGGAATATTAATTATGACTGCCTCTAACATTTCTTTTGGCGCACTGCCCTTTATCTTAATTTCATTAAACGCTTTGATTATTTGTTTCACAAGTAACAACTTAAAAGTTTTAAAATAGTAATTCACAAACCCTTCTGGACCAGGGGCTATATTTAGCTTTAATTGTCAATTGCATCTTCTATTTCTGATGTTTTTATTTTGCCGTTAAGGTATTCTAAATCATCCTTGCTAATTTTAGGAAGCGATAATCTATCCAAAAATGCTATAATTTCATCTGTTTTAGGTTTTATAACTTCTTCATTGCTTCTAAATTATATAGATTTTCATAAAAACTGAAAAAAGCCTTTTCAATGTCGCTAGGGTTTGTTAGTATAGTTAAATCTTTCTTTTTATTTTCAATTACTGTATATACTCGAGTATAAGCCAACCCGAGTATAAGCTGAGGCACCTATTTTACCACAAAATACTGGGAAAAATGAGTGACTCGAGTATAAGCCGAGGGTGGGAAATGTGCTGCCCCCTGTGTCCCTCTTGTGCCCTCTGTGTCCCCCACTTGTGTCCGTTTCTTGTGTCCCCCTTCTCTCTCCCCTGTGCCTCTTCTCGCCTCTCCCTCCCCTGTGTCTCTTCACCCCTCTCCCTTCCCTGTGTCTCTTCCCCCTCTCCCTTCCCTGTGTCTCTCCCCCCCTCCCTTATCACCCTCCTCAACCCCCCTCCTCATTCTCAACCTCCCTCCTCAACCCCCCTCCTCATCCTCAACCTCCCTCCTCATCCTCCCTCCTCATCCTCAACCTCCCTCCTCATCCTCAACCTCCCTCCTCAACCCCCCTCCTCATCCTCAACCCCCTCCTCATCCTGAACCCCTTCTTAACCTCCCTCCTCAACCTCCCTCCTCAATCTCAACCCCCCTCCTCATCCTCAACCTCTCTCCTCATCCTCAACCCCCCTCCCCATCCTCAACCCCCCCATCCTCAACCCCCTCCTCAACCTCCCTCCTCAACCTCAACCCCCCATACTCATCCTTAACACCCCCATCCTCAGCCCCCTCCTCAACCTCCCTCCTCAACCTCAACATCCTCATCCTCAACCCCCTCATCTTCAACCGCCTCGTCAACCTCCCTCCTCAACCTTAACCCCCCATCCTCATCCTCAACTC
Organism: Discoglossus pictus; assembly: GCA_027410445.1. NCBI lineage: Eukaryota > Metazoa > Chordata > Amphibia > Anura > Alytidae > Discoglossus > Discoglossus pictus. Next base: position 83,064,482 of record CM050167.1, on the reverse strand, counting down.
CCCCATCCTCAACCTCCCTCCTCATCCCCAACCCCCCGATCCTCATCCTCAACCCCCACATCCTCAACCCCCTCCTCATCCTCAATCCCCTCCTCAACCTCCCTCATCATCCTCAACCTCCCTCCTCCACCCCCTCCTCATCCTCAACCCCCCCTCCTCATTCTAAACCCTTCTCCTCACTTTACCCCTCTAAATACCTCCCCCTCTCCCTTTCTCCTCACTTACCTCCATCTGGAGCTTCTGCTCCGGCCTCCGCTCCTTCCGGCGTCTTGACCCGACCAATGCTAATGACGTGGCGCGCATGTGAAGTCACGTCATTAGCATATACCGGGTGCCGACGCAGGAAGGAGTGGAGTCCGGAGCAGAAGCTGCAGATGGAGGTAAGTGAGGGAAAAGGGAGAGGGGGAGGTATTTAGAGGGGTAAAGTGAGGAGGGGGGTTTAGAATGAGGAGGGGGGTTGAGGATGTGGAGGGGGGAGGGAAAGAGACACGGAGGGTTAAGAGAGACACAGGGGGGTAGAGAGACTCGGGGGGGGGGGGGTTAGAGAGACACCGGGGGGGGTTAGAGAGACACGGGGGGGTTAGAGAGACACGGGGGGTTAGAGAGACACAGGGGGGAGAGTGTCTCGAGTATAAGCCGAGGAGGCCCTTTTTAGCCTTAAAAAAAGGGCTGAAAAACTCGGCTTATACGAGTATTTACGGTATTAATTCTTCAATTCTGTTAATTGATTTACTATTTTTTTATTTCCGAGCTAAAAATTTACCTGCTTTATTATTCAGAAAATATTTTCTCTGTTGAAGTTTCGATAAACAGTTATCGATATTCTTTTGAATAATTTTATTTGTTTCATTTTTTACTTTTCTTATCTCCTTGATTTTGTCAGGTGATGGAAATAATTTGTTTTGTCTTTAAAAATTTGCCAATTGTGTGTGTAAGTCATGAAGTGGGAGACCACTTTGTTTCCTGCTATGTGCACCCCAAGAGAGTAACACTCCTCTTATGTATGCTTTATGGGAATTCAAAATCGTTGAGGGCTCAGTAACTGAATTCTGGAAGAATTTTTCGATTTCCTCCTGTAATAATATTTGTTTGTCTGATTTATTGAATAATGATATATCCATTCAAATTATCAATAATCTGAAGTTCTATCATGGCATGATCAGACCATTTAATTATATTAATCTTGGTAGAATCTACAGCTGCCAGTGTCTCATGATCAACAAAAAATTGTCTATTCTAGAATAAGACCCATGGCGAAGAGAGTAAAACATATAATCTCTTGAATTGCCATGTCTTCAATTCAAATCTCAGAAGGGAGTCATAGGAAAGTTTAGCTTTCCTTATTGTATGCCCTTGTAAAAATTTCTGATTAGAACTTTTCCTGTCTAGAGATACATTCAGTACCATATTAAAATCACCGCAAATAATTAATTTGCCCAATTTAATATTTTTAACCCGCTTAAGTAATTTATTAAAAAAACTATTTTGTCTCTCAGTGGGTGCATATATGTTTACTATGGTGTAATTTAATTGATTAATTTTTACCAGCCCATATGACAAATCTCCCTTCCAAATCTACTTCTCTATATTGCTCACTAATGTTAATATTTTTACTAAACAGTATTGATACTCCACCCAACTTCTTTTTATAAATTGAATCAACCTTAGTAGTATAAAACTTATCGTTCCAAAAGGGGACTTTATCCATCTGCCAATGTGTTTCCTGTACACATGCAACATCAGCTTGTGTTTTTTGGAATTGGTCAATTATAACTCGTCTTTTTAACACTGAATTCCAACCTTGAACATTCTGTGACACTATCATTATTCCCATCAAAGAAACCAATGGGACCCATCAGGGTACCATTTTTGCTCAAGAGAAACCCTTCCAAGGCCACCAATAATCCAACATAACCCCAACATTATATACTTGTACATTGAAACGTTTAAAAAAAATCTTTAAATTAACATACACAAATTCATACATAATCCAGTCATACTATACCCTTCCAGTAGACAGATGTATATAAGTCTATTGGTTAATTTTAGCTAGACCAATCTACGTCTAGCAGCCCCACCATAGAGACCCGCACAAAAACTCTACCCTCTAAGGAGAGTAGCGGAGAGAGAGAAGAAAAAGGAGGAGAGAGAGAGAAAGAAAGAAAAAAAAAAACACAAGTATACGTTCAGTACTTCCCCTTTTCTCTCATCTACTTCGACCTTCCAATTTCCCCTTCCCTTTTTATCCCACCCCCTTCTTTTCTTCCCTACTTTTAATACAACTATTATTATTTTAAATAGTCTATCTATATTAATAACCATTACAGGTCTATTGTCAAAAGTCTCAACTAACTACACTTTTTTTTTTATTTCCTTCTTTTCTTTTTCTTTTCTTTCTTTTTCCTCCTTTCTCTACTTCCTAATTATCTAATTTTTCGTCCAAATCTTTCCAATTGTAAATAAACTCAAAAAGTGTTTAAATGTACTTGTATAAATCTTTATTTACTTCGTGATTATACATTATTATTTATAATAGAAATGTAGGAATTACTTTGCTAAAAGTGTCTAATTCTCTTCTTTTTGTTACTCTTCCTTCTATCCCTATTCTCTTTTCTTTTTTTTTTCCTTTTTATCACATTCCTTCTTTTATCTCTTTTGAATTAAATAGTCTTTTAACCTATTCTAGTAACTAATTATAGGTATATATGAAGTGCTTTTTTAAATGTGATTCTTCAGTTCTTCAATAGCGACAAACATATAAGCTAGTGGGGAGAAAGGGAGAAGAAAAAAAAACAACAAAAAAAACAAATAAATAGATATAACTTTTACCTAAACTTTATTTCTTTCAATCTCTCTCCTACCAGTAAAAATACACCATGTCTCTTTCTTTCTTACCCATCCTCCCGTCCCTCTATCCCTCTCTCAGCTACTTTATACTCATCAACCCGTACCTACGTCTTTTTCCACTCCATAAGATGACGTTTTTGTAAGTTACAATTCCACAAATGGTACATTCCAATCCCTCAACATAATTTCCCCCTCTGCCGCTGAACTAGCAATTTTCTTCTGATTATCTTTAAAAATAATGAGTTTAGTGAGAAAAGCCCACTTATATGATATATTTTCCTTTCTTATAGCTTTGGTAATTTCTTGAAACTTTCTACGTTTTGTAAATTTCTCTCCAGAAAGGTCTGTGTAAATAATCAGATTGTCAAACGGTGGATCAAATTTTGATTTCTGCCATGATGCTTTTAAAACTGCTTCTTTATATAAAAAATGTTTTTATTTGACTATGACATGTCTATTATTAACACCTTTAAGATCTTTAGGTAAAGGGATCCAATGGATCCGATCAAGCATATTGATCCAGAGTTTGCTAGGCATTACCAAATGTGAAAAAAATGAAGTTACAAAAGCTTTAAGTTCATCAAAGTTCAAGATCCCTCTTAGTCTCAAATTCTTACATCTGGAAAAGTCCTCCCGTTGTATTGATTTAACTTCCATACATTCCAGTTTACATTCCAATCTACTGAATAATTAACTACTTTTTGTAATTCTTTAATTAAGATTTCATGATTTTTTTCTAATTCCTGCGCTCTGTCCATTCAGCTATTAATAGCTGATTTATTTAGTTGGATTTCCTGTGAAAGGTCTGCTCTTAAAGTGGTTTGGAATTTATTAAGTATTTTTTTCATAATAGAAGTAGTTAAAACTTCATCTACCGGTGTATCGACTGATTCCACTGATTCATCGTTTGTAGAAAGTTTTGTTTGCTCGAATCCAGGGGATGAGTGAGTATGCATAGGGGATTCTCATTGAGAGGAACTCATAGCTCCTAAATTACCTTTTGGGGAGAAAAAAGATACCGGAGCTGATTTTTGAACACTCACGGAATGTTTCCTAGTTTTAGATTTGGTTTTAGTGGCATTGGATTCTTTATCCCTCATAATGAATTTACTTTTAAAGTTTGGTAAGAAACACTGAGGGAGTAAGGTTTATAAAATGGTACTTATATGGGCTAGAAAAGACACCCCCAGTTGTAATATTTTGAATTCCTTGTGTACAAAATACAATCAGCTCAGAAACTCTCTCAGAAGGATCTTTACAGGAGGTTATACAAAATATCATAAAGTCTGTCCCAGCGACCAAGTTCAAGGAGTTGCAAAGTACAGACAGAAGGAAGAGGCCTATATTCGAATCTAAAGCCTTTCTGTCCCAACCTTCTAGCAGGACGCCAAAAAATTCTGCCTCAAGCCCACTTTCTTATATTTCTATGAACAGTTGGGGCTAAGTGTAGCTATGCACTCTTTTAGATTATTTTGATTACATTTGCTCTTATAGAGCTAAAGTCCCATGGTGGGGGGACAGTAAGGAAGAATAAAACAGGATAAATCTGTTTATCTTATCCCCTCAGAAAAGCTTCAGTTCAGCAGTATAAATTACTTAATTATCCTTAAACTTCTTATTGAGGACGTTTTAGGGATAAGACAGAAAAGTATAAAACTGAATATATCCCTCACCTCCAAGTCATCCAATCGGGGAATGTTACTTATCTGACAGTCATTATGTGTTGTACATCTGTCCAGCCGTCTCCTTCAAGACTATATATTACTCACGACTCAAGCACCCACAGTCTCCCCTGATTAGTATTTTGGTTCCAGGGACAGCTCACATCTCTCCGGCCTCTCCAATCAGGCCCCGCAACAGGGGCACTCGCAGCCACCTTGTTTAATAGGCCCCCTCCAACTCCGCCATCCACCGCAGTCTGCCAAGGGCCGGCCGGTCTAATGTCACTCCGTGGGCTGTGTCTAACACCACCGGACTGCTCCCCGTCATCAGCTCCGTGCATCAGACATCAGCTTGTCTGCCCATATCCAATCCAGCAAGCCACACTGGGTACAGAGCTCTCCTCACTAGATCCCCAACAGGTGCTGATCCGAGAACACACAGCATTCACATCGGGAAGACTGCCCTGTCTAGCACATTGTGTTGTGCTTCCTGGGCAGGGACTCAACCCAAGGCGCAAAGTTCATGTACGGGTTTGGGTCAAAGTCGTACAGGTGGTAAGTCCCGCGTGGCTCAACTGCTCACCTCGCTTCGCGAGGCTTGCAGTTGCGAGCCTCGCAATGAGTGCCTGCGGCTTTCATCGCAAGCCCTGCAATAAGCGCCTTCGGGGCTTATTGCAGCCTAAGTCCTGCGCCGTTGCCTGCGGCCCATAACGGCTCACCTCGTTTTGCGAGGTTTGCGGTCAACAGCTTGCCTCACTACGCGGGCCGCAACAGCGTGACCAACATTGTAACGGACACACAGTGACAACTATTATAATGATATATAAATGCGTTTGGGTCGAGGGGTAGCTGAAATGTGGCCGGGTGCTACCGGACATCTAGCCTGCTCAGAGGGCTGGATGGTTCTTGGGCATAGTAAGGAGTCTGAGTGGAGCCGAAATCAGCAATGAGGTACTTAGCGAAACCTGAAAGCGATACCTTGAAATTTAGGCAATGACTTGGTTTAGTAGATATGGGACGACTCAATGACGAGGGATTGTTGAAAGTAACATGACAAGGAAGGAGGTGTGTTCTTGAGCGTATGTATGGATACTGATGAGGCCAATAAATGACTGAGGTAATGTCTAGTGAGGGCTGATTTATCACTGAATGTTTGAAGCAAAGTGATGATGAAGGCCAAAATCTGTTGTGTTTGCTGAAAGCTGACAACCTTACTTTGCTTAGTGAAATATGGGCCAAAACCTACAAGTGAAAGCCAAGTGATGGTGAAAACGGCATGGCGGACTGTGAAAAGGGGGTGTCATTGGGCATGGGCAAGGACAAAAAACATTGTTAGATATTGCCTACTGAAGACCAATATAGGACTGCTACTTAGTAGATTTGGGCAAAAATCCACCATGTGGGCTTGCAAAAGCCAAAAAGCAGGTAGGGGCACTACTTCGTAGATTTGGGCGAAAATCATGGACATGGACAAGGCTGCTGCACAGTGGATAAGGGGTGAAAACTGTGATGAGGGTTTGCTAAAGTGAAAACCTTACCTTGCTTAGGAACCATTGCTCTCCAGCGATGTAAATGTCCTCACGGACATAGAAGCAAAGGGGCAAGAGCAATAAGCACCAGGCACAGACTCAGAAATGGACTGAAGTGTGCAAGACAGAGGATGACAGGAAGTGCTTAAGAAGGCTGGTTATATAATACTCTGAGTTGCTATACCAAGGCGGGTCTACTGGACATAAAGGAGCTTTTGAATTCTAGACAGTGACCTTCCTGTCTTCTGGATAAATAGGACAGTGATGGTGTATGGGATCCTGAGAAGTGGCATGCTGATGCAGAAGGACGCAGTGCAAAGATGGCTGATGTGAGCAAAGGTCAAAGAATTAAGGGCAATGTATTATTATTCACTGGGTGCAAAACCAGCCTCATTATGTAGGATGTTGATCAAGACACCGGGGAAGATTTGAACCCAAACCGGGAAAGGAACCTTATGGATAAAAGCAATGAAGAGGCTTCCATGATAAACCTGGACAGACCCAGCCACCAGTCTATGGAGCAGGTCTTTAGGGATAATAAGGCAGCTTACATAAAGAAGACACAGATAGCAATTCTGGAGCAGAGGGAGAGTTTTCCCATTTAGAGCAAATTGTGCAGAAGCTGCAGCACAATGGCCAATAGGAGGATTGAGATCTTCTTACTGATCGCTGGTCTCAGAGATAAGCAGAGATTACTATTCCCTTATCCCTTATGCAAGTGGCTTGGGTGTATGAAGCAGCTGTGAATGTGAGATTTATTGGCCAGCCTTTTGGGGCAACTGGAACAGAAAGAGCCAAATCATCTGTACCAGCAAACCATGGGTTCAGTACTGCTTGCTGGACTATGAGTAGACAAATAAAGAATAATAGACAATGATAATGATGAGGTGGTGGAGAGATGGCATAAAGTGTCTGAGAAATTGCATAACAGTTGCTCCCAGCAGGCATGAAGTCAGAAAAAGGATCAGTCTGGATCAGTTGGGCCTGGGGGAGGTGGAAAACCGTCAAAATGAACTGAGGAAGGGAGCCCGACAAGCTGAAACTGTCACAGGGCTTGACCAAGAGTTACAAAGATTGGCAGATGCTGTCTGAGCCACAGACCAACCCACATCTGGTTTTGTTGAATGAGCAACTGACTGCTGTCAAAGTGTTGGCGACGGAGGGAGAAGCCGAATTTCATAGGATGGAGGTGGTACTCAGCAGTGTGAGACAGGAGCTGGCAGAGCTGAAAGTAGAGAGGCAGAGCAGAGATTAAAAAGGAAATGTGCAGAAGCTTCACAGCACCTTAGTGAATCAAGAAGTTACAAACCCTCTACACTGAATGCTCTAGCACAAAGCTTCACAGAGAGTCTCACAGAGATTTGTGCATATTCAAAGGGATTTTACCACTTACTCTGCTTCCAGTGAATACCAGAGAACTTCCAGGGTTAGTGAGATTGACTTGGGACAGCCTAAGCTGGAGAGACCAAAGGTCTTGTGGTACATGGAGCAGCAGAAGGTTAATTCCTCAAGTGAAAATGGATATTCAACAAAGTTACAGAACTAGTTTCAGATGGTCCCTGAGGAAAGGTGTAAGATTATGGCTCTGTCTGAGCACACTGCTGACAACAAGACCTCTTGCCAAGATTATCAGTAGCTGGACATCTGGCAGAAGCTGAGTGTACAATATGCCATACAGTCACTGTGGAATGCCTCAATGCAGGTGCCATAGAGGAAGAAGAAGGATGTGCATGATAATGGAGAGGACTGGAGGTGTGAGCTGTTTCAGAGTGTGCTGAGGTTACTGGAAAGTAAACAACAGAATCTACCCCTGAAACCACAGTCACATCTCCGCCACCATGGCTTTGGAGACCTAAGCATCCCCCTGAAACAAATGGAGATGGTAGAAAAAGAGCGGGAAGAGCAGAAGCTTCAGCAGCTACAAGAAATTCTCTCCAGAGTAGCGGAGAAAGGAAGCATCCACAGAGATGTCATAATGTGGTTATGTTATCCCGCAAACACTGCATCACTGAGTTGATCGCTCAACCCCAAAGTGTCAAGCTGAGAAGGAGGATGTGCGACAAAGTGGTACAAGGAGTTTTTATGAGCCACAGACTTTGCAAAGCTTTCTTTCCCCATGAAGTCTGAAGCAATTAATATTCCTATTGAATAGCTAAACCTGAGTAGAGCTGATTGAAGATTGAAGCTGGAGTTTCAGTGGTGCTGCAAATTAGCTGTGTGCATAGTTTGCCTGAATCTGAAGAAAGGTGCACACACAGAACTTTGTTTAGCTGGTCTGAGTTGGGAAAAGAGACACACAGAGAGAAGTGTGTAGTTTGTCTGAAGCTTGAAAAGGTCACAAACAGAGAAAGACAGCAGCTTGGAGTTGATGATTATTCTACAACAACTGGAGACCTGGAGTTCTGAAGAGTATAGGCCAGTGATTTTTAACAAACTATTGGACTGTTTGTTTTCTTTTTGCTCCACTGTCTATCAGTAAAAGTAGTACTTAAATTTAAGCTAGGCCTGTTATTCTCTTTGATTTGTTTTGATTTTGTTCATTATCGTTGGCTAAAGTTTTAGTAAAACTTGGGAAATAGTTAAAACAATATTACAAGTACTAAAAGGATCACACAGTTCCTTCAATGTACAGCTATCAAACATGAGTTTATTCACAATTTTGAATTTTTATCTGAATTAGTTTTTTATTGTATCATTGTAAGATGCAACATAATTAAGGTCCACCTTTATTATTACTGGCTGATGATTTTAAACTTCCTTATTCATACATTTTTTAAGATTCTTAAAATAGCATTTCTGAGCACAGTAAAAAAAAAAATCACACAAGAAGTAATATAGCACTGCCAGTTTATTACAGGGCAAGCTATAATTAAACTCAAGTATTGTGTATGTTAAAGAGCAATATTTAAAAAAAATTAATTAGCCATGAAAAATTATGAAAATTGCCTAGTCTGCAAGTTGCACCTTCATGTTTGTGGAGAATAGATGCCCCACCGACCTTTAAAATGCAGAGTTTGTTGTGTCAACAGTTTACAACCAACTCAAGAGACAATCAACCTACAGCTGCAGATCTGAAATTTGACAATTATATTCATGTCTGTATCCTTAAGCAGCTCCTAAAACTTTTAAACATATGTAGACGGGTCCCTCTCCTGCAGCAAAAGGTGGCTGATATGCAGCTGTAGCCCCCAAATTCTTAGCCTGCTTAGAGAACCAGATTGTAATGTAAAATGAGTGCCAAGAGGGTATATGAACGAAATGATGCATGGGAGCGGACTGGTTTTTGAATGAATGACATGGCATGATTATAAGGGTTACTTTGGATGTGGGGATAGACACTGCTTAGTAGATTTGGGCCAAAATCCTCTATGGAGGGTTTAAGGAAAGTCGAGAAGCTTAATAGATCTGGGCTGAAATCTGCAAAGGAGGGCTTAAGGAAAGCCAGAAAGACTGAGATATACCATACAGGTACAAACTCAAAAATGAACTGTGGTGTGCAAAGGAGAGGCGGGCTGGAGGTGCTTATGAAGGCTGAGAGAGGCTATGTTTGTATCTATCTATCTATCTATCAATCTATCTATCGTTGTGGGGGAAATTGTTACATATTAGCATGGATCTGGGTTTTTGAATTAGTCAGAGTAGGCATCTGCCTAGGGGCATCATTCATTAGGAGAACTGCTTTTGTGCATATACAGTGTGACATCAATATAAATGTTATTCCTCGTGGCAAGGAAGAAGTTGTGTTTCCTTCTTATTTGGGTGGGTCAGTGGCAGTACATTGACATGCCTCCAATTCCTTCTTATGTATCAAAATCCAAGCCAATAGTAGTTTTCTATTTGAATAAAGAAGAAGAGTTTTAACTATGGGAACAACTCCTGGACCTGTCCAAATATTTTCTCATTATTATTTGAAAGCGTCATGCAATTTTCAACCATGAAGATAACATTTCTATAAAACTAAATTCAGTTCAGTTTGGGTTATCTCTTCTCCAAGTCTGGGATTGTAGTTCTGTAAGATAAAAACAATGGAATTTTGTAAAATAATATTGAACATATTTTTATGTTGAGGTTGTTTTGGAATTTATATTTTTAAAATAGTATAATGTCATTTTCACTGTAATGCCTAGATTTTTTTAAAGAGCAGTAAAAACTAGCTATACATGTTTTCATTCAAAATAGATATATGCATTATTTTCTTCCAATCTAAATAACAGAAACTCACACCATTTTTGCTGAGCAGTTACACAGTGTGCTAATTATGGTTATGCAGTAGCCATAAAGTTAATTATTTTTTATCATTCAGTCCGTGTCCCAAAACTTTCTCTTTTTTAATAATAATATCATTAAAACAATACAATCAGATAAATAAGCATACTAAAACAAAAACTCATCTAATATACACCAATCTAAGACACGTCCCTGTACAGCTTTACTTTTGCACCCCCCACGTTACTTTCACCACTACATCTAATTGTCTCTTAACCACAGTAACCATTGGTGCTTACTAAATAGGCTCTGTCACCCCAACATCAAGCTGTTTTCTTAAGTTATTCTTAAAGAGCTTGAACAACTCCAGGAGGAGTCCAGACTATTATTTTATTAACCTTTTATTCCCTAAAGTGAACATATCTTGAGATATCCAGCACTGTTTGTGCTTTACTATAAAACAAATGTGCAGCTGCCACATACTAATAAATGCATTTATTAGTGTCACTGTGGAGGCCAAAACAATATCCTCATTGTTTTCATGCAGTAAACTCTACTCCTACACCATTATTATGCAATATGGGATGTTGAAGCACGCTGGACCTACAGTCTTATTAAATTGTGATTTGGCCAATTGAATAGGGCTCTATATAAGCTCTATACAAAAAGGTGGGATAAATATAAACAAAAGTAATTTTATTGAGTAAATGACAGCGGCGTTTGTTTAAAAACAGGGAATGTTAAAACACTAATAGGGGGAATAAAAAGAGGGCAGATGTAAGGGATAGTAAGTGACCCTGAAGCACTAGTATTGTGCAATGTATAACTCTAAAGTGAGTTGGTATTACTATTCACACCTAGCGGGCGAGCCAAAATATAGTGGCATACTATATCTGCAAGCACCTGAGATTACCTATTGTAATCCTTACAGTTGGGGAACAGCCTTTACCTTATATACCTTATATACACAGCTTCTGCTATAAACAATATAGATGTGGATTCACTTCAAAAGGAAGCCGATGAGAGCTTTGGCTCCAGGGCCCAGTCCATCACAGCTAATGAGAGGAACATTAAAGATCAATTTGGTGAACTGTTAAAAACTGCTAAAAAACAGCTAAGATCTATATGGGAAATCAGTAGCCTGCAAAACTACCTAAAAAATCAAATTGTCCCTAGAGGACTTAGAATAAATATAAGTCCAGCAAGTAACCTGTCGAATGAAACATTCACAAAGAAGTGGCAAGAAATATTGTTGAAATGCTCATTTGAACTTATGTCCCTTATAATTGAGACCGAACAGCAGAACTTAGAGATCATCAAACCAAAATTGGCACTATACCAACAAGATTTTGGTAAATTCAGTGAAGTATCTGAGTATAATGTGTTCTGCACAAGGTTGAATGATAATATTGACAGGTTTAAGAAAGAGATTAAAGAACGCAAACAAAAGAAATTTTGGAGGGATCAGACTGATTTTAAAACTGGCAGGATATTTAGAAGATTCCCAAAACTTAATGCCAACCAAAGAAGTTCTGACATTAGCTCCTCAGAATTTGAGAACTCTGATAACGATGACTTTCATCCTTATAACACCAGGACCAGACGAGGAAATTATCCTCAGAGAAGAGAGAACTACGAACTAAGAGCAAACCTTCAGACCAGAGAGAACCCTAGATTTAATGAACAACAATCTTTTTTAGAGAGAGGCAGGATCCCTGTGAAGGGGCCAGAGAGGACACTCAGATCCAAGGGAAACAGGAATACTTGACTCCCAATCCCTCTAACCCCCCAGCTATGAATCCACAGGTAGTCAATTTGTCCAATTTTCCCCTCAATATACATCATACCTCAGTCTTACAGAAAGGTTTGACATTTGTCCCAACATCCAGATCAGATACATTCACGCATATAAAAGATTTAAACCTCTTCGCCCGCAAGTTAGCACTGCACAAATTCTATAAACTAAAGGAGGAGAGAGAATGTATGAATCTGGGTGTGGGAAAGGAAGACATAGAAACTTTACAATCTCTGTTGTCTTTGTTAAAAGAGAACGAACCGGTTGATCCTATGAGTAAAGTCAAATCTAAAACCTGGAAAAATAAAAGTACTTTTACACCAGGAATGAAAGACTATGCTAATATCTGGGTCTTTCTTCAGCAGACCACCTTAGAGATTGAGAACATAGAATATTACAAACTGAAAAAGGTATTCAATTTGACTAATAAGGAATTCTTAGCATTAAAAGAATTGGAGAAGTGCAAGGAGATACAAATTAAGCCTGCCGATAAGGGTGGTAATATTGTCATCATGAATAACGAGGAATATAGAGATATGTGTAACAGAATTTTAGGTGATAATAGCACATATAAGGTGATTCAAAAAAATCCAACCAACGAATATAAGACACTCTTGAAAACTATTCTGGATAATGCAATGATGAGCAAACCTATAGATTCTTATACCCCAAGTTTCCTACTATCTCGATTTTCTACTCCCTCCCCAAAATTCATAAAAAGAAATCACCTATCCCTGGTAGGCCTATTGTATCCGGCACTGATAACCTGTCCCACAATGCCAGCATATTTATTGACCACTATCTGAGAGAATTGGTAGAGAGTCTACCCTCTTATGTCAAAGACACCAATGACATTTTAAAGCAGTTGGATGACCTCCATATACCCAACTCAGCATGGCTAGCCTCTATTGATGTAGAGGCCTTGTACAGCAGTATACCGCATGAATGCGGTATAGAGGCCCTTGGTCACTTTTTCAGTATGAAAGGTGTCATTCACACGAAATTTAATGGACTTCTCTTGGAACTGTTGGAGTTTGTGTTGAAGCACAACTATTTTACGCACAACAACAAATGGTACTACCAGCAAAAAGGGACAGCCATGGGTACACCATGTGCTCCTAGTTATGCTAATCTGTTCCTGGGTTGGTGGGAGGAGAAATTTGTTTTCCATGAGTCTGGATCCTCACTCTCTGATCACGCATTAATATGGCGGCGCTATATTGATGATGTGTTAGTGGTTTGGACAGGCACTAAGTCTGAATTTGAACAATTCATGTCTGACCTCAACACCAATGATTTGGGCCTTAAATTCACCTATGAGTAAAACCTATCCTCCATTACATTCTTAGATCTGTTAATAACAAAAGATGAGGAAGGTAAGATATCAACCACTACTTATAGGAAGGATACTGCCACAAACTCTCTGTTGACTTGGGATAGCCAGCATTTTGAACCCCTTAAAAGGGGGATACCAAGAGGCCAATACCTTCGAATAAGGAGGAACTGCAGTTCTGATGCAGAGTTCAAATTAGAGGCAGATAAATTAAGAACTAGATTTAGAGACAGAGGTTACTCAAATAAATGTCTCAAATCTGCTTTTAACCATGCATCTAACTGCAAGAGATCTGAACTTTTTAATGGCATTAACAGCAATACAGATAAGGAAAGTAAATTATCTCGCTGTATTATGACTTTTGGCTATGACTCTGAGGTTGTCAGAGACATTCTATCCAGACATTGGCACCTTCTGAGGAGTGACGAAGATCTTAAAGATGTTCTGACGCCTAAGGCCTCCATCACATACCGTAGGGGCAAAAACCTGAAAGATAGATTGGTCCATAGTTCTTTTAAAGAACAGAAACCAGGGACCTGGTTAAAACCCCTAACAGGATGTTTCAAATGCAGCAAATGTAAATTTTGCAGGTATGTTACACCTTTAAAAATATATGAGCATCCTAGTACTGGGGAAAAATTTAAAATAAAAGAATTCATGAACTGTTGTTCTACGGCGGTTATCTATGTGGCCACCTGTATTTGCAGGAAGATCTATGTAGGAAAAACGAGGCGCCAGTTGCGCCGCAGGATTGGCGAGCATATTTACAGTATCAAGAATGCATTGGATACACCAATTGCCCGCCATGTCAAATATTGTCACAACAATAGAAGTGAAGTTTTATCTTTTTGTGCAATAGACCAGGTCCATATAGGCCCAAGACAGGGAGACCTGGAGAGAAAATTATTACAATGTGAGGCACGCTGGATATACCAATTGAAGGCCCAAGTACCCTATGGACTTAATGAGGGGTTCACTTTCACACCCTTCATCTAGTACCTGGTTCTCTTCTCTTTTTATGACATTTGTTATTTTGTCCATCTATGCTAGGCCTTTTACTGCCATGTAGACACACTGCACACTTTAGCCCCCAATAAGTCTAGTCTCTTTCACATTTATGCATATTCACCCCAGTGAGTATTTTTGTTTCTTTTCTTGTTCCTCGCTTTCTTGTTCATCCCATTTGGATGGACCCTTAGTGCATCAGCACCCACCACTCTGATTATTTGATACACGAGTAACCTGTCACAGGCGCTTGTCATATTAGCTAGCACGTATTTTAGAGTCCATGTTTTCTCCTTTATTACTAGTTTTCTAGCTCTGTTTTCACATCCCTCAACATTTAACACTTTTTGACCACCTGTCGCCTCATACAGACTTTGTTTCCTGGTCTCCTACCTTTATAGTTATATAAAGGAGCTAATTTCTCATTTATATAATGGTCCTATACACATGGAAGTTACACATGGAAGTTTTTTGCTCACTTTTTTTTTTTTTTAAACCTGCCTTCTTTGGCAGTCTTTCACCCTATAGATGTAGTAGCTATCATACTGCACATCTGTATCTCTCCCCTGTAGCTTATTATAAGCTTTTTCAGTTCATCTATATGACATATATTGATATTAATAATAAGTGCATTAGTGCACACATCATTTCTGTTCTTATGCCTTTGTATATATATCTCAGCAGCCTCTTGTATATATTATATGGACTATCTAGACTATCTCCATTACTCTTTTGGCCCGTTATGGGCATTATATTCACTATTTTCAGGTTGCCTAGGCGACAGCTCCCTATATAAAGCTCTTGGAGACAGCGTTATACAACTTTCCTTTGACAAAGACGTGGTACGTCGAAACGCGTCAGGCTCCTAGCAACGACGCTGCGCACGTCATCACGTTAGACGTGCGCATGCGCGTTGCATACCTGGCGGTCGAGCTTTCTAGGAAGCGCGAATCTGCTACAATTACGGCCTAGCTTAAAGCCCCTTATATCCCACTAGTGGCATACTATATCTGCAAGCACCTGAGATTACCTATTGTAATCCTTACAGTTGGGGAACAGCCTTTACCTTATATACACAGCTTCAGGCACTTTTTATGCCATACCGCAGTTAGATACCAATAAGTGTATACAGACACAGCTTGGATTCTATGCTGTGTAACATATAGCTGTTGTGACAACTTTGTCTGTACTCCAGGTTGAGCTCCCCTTTAAGTTTGACTCATATAAGTACAACCTTAGTACCTTTATTTAAGTGCAATAGGTTTGTCAGTAAGACATCAAGTGACCTATACCTCATGTTCATGCAAAAATATTGCTTTGCTTAATGTACCCTCTAGATACTTGGAGGACATTTATTTAGACATAAGGGTGCTTTATATATATACCATTTATTAATCCATAGGGCTTTTATGCCCTGGTATTTCTTTGCAATTATTTTGGCTCGCCCGCTAGGTGTGAATAGTAATACCCACTCACTTTAGAGTTATACATTGCACAATACTAGTGCTTCAGGGTCACTTACTATCCCTTACATCTGCCCTCTTTTTATTCCCCCTATTAGTGTTTTAACATTCCCTGTTTTTAAACAAACGCCGCTGTCATTTACTCAATAAAATTACTTTTGTTTATATTTATCCCACCTTTTTGTATATTGTATATTGGGGTGGAAAACACCCAGGGAAATCCTAATCCTCACTTTTCTGTATTTGGTACTCTATATAAGCTCATAGCATATTTTTCTACAGAAGTTTTTAGTTAGTGAAGACCTTGCTTTTGGATAGAAGTTCATTAACTAAAATCTTCTGTAAAAAAAAAAATATGCTATGTGCTTATATAGAGCCCTTTTCAATTGGCCAAATCGCAATTTAATAAGGCTGCCAGCCTCTAAGCAGTTAGGAAACGCAGCATTGCCGTAGGCTGTAAGCAGTTTAGGTACGCGGGACTTAGAAAAAAAATGTAAGCACGCAGGACTTAGCCTCCAAGTAGTTAGGAAACGCGGCATTGCCTTAGGCTGCAAGCATTTGAAGAACGCAGGACTTCTAAATTGGCGCTTTACCCGCCTATACAAACGTTTGCACACTGCACACATGGCACATTGCTGACACTTTCTCCTCAGCTGATCAACAGTCCAACTGGACATTTTCACATGCAGGAAAATCCAAAGAGATCGTTAGCTCTTCAGGATATTGATTGCTATGTATTAAATATAAATAGGTATTAATTACCTATTAGGTAATAGGTATTAATTTATTATTAATTTATTAATTCACTGTACTAAATTATTTTAAAATTTTACACTGTACTTATATATGTCTTCACA
Source organism: Discoglossus pictus (assembly GCA_027410445.1). Lineage (NCBI taxonomy): Eukaryota > Metazoa > Chordata > Amphibia > Anura > Alytidae > Discoglossus > Discoglossus pictus. Next base: position 83,047,786 of record CM050167.1, on the reverse strand, counting down.
ATAAGCTCCGAAGGTGATCGTTGCAAAGCAGGAAACTTGAAGTACATGAGGCGAGAGGCTCGCAATGAGCGCCCAAGGTCCTCTGAGGAGCAAAAGCCTTACATTGTGTGGCAAACAGCATTGCCATAGCTTCTAATTTTATTGCCCTCATTTTTGATGGGCAAGTCGCTAGTTGTCATATAAAATTCCTCCTGACCTTTAGTCCCCAATAACTATTTTGGCTCTTATAACTAAGTTGAAGATGAGGGTGAATAAGCTATATGATGTATAAAGGATTTGAGAGTCTGTTTAAGGACAAATTGAGTTTATGAAGGTGTCATTTTTGACAACCAGTAAAACTATTTTTTTTACCATTCTGTGCCACTATTGTCTTATAAATTATTATATAGTCTAGAAAGAATAGCGCAATTACTATGTACACTCAGATTTTAATTTAAAGCTAACATAAGACCTTATATATTACATTTGTACTTTATTGTACCTCGCTGGCTGCAACTTGGAAAATATGTGCGTTCTCTCTTTTAATTGCTATAATGACTTTCAGCCAATGAAACTATTGAACTATATCATATGGAGCCAAATGGGTTCGGGGTTTAAAGAGGTAAAGGATGGCTAGTTGAGCTTGTGGCCTCAGAAAATATATTGGTTGCTCTTTCTCTTGTCCATTCCATGTGTGTGTCTCTCTCTCTATTCCTCTTCCCATTACTGTGCCCCACCCCTTGTTTCTTTCCCCACACTAATGGCCGCCCTCTCCTTTTCCTTGCTGGCCTTGATCCACCTCCCTATAGCTGTTTTCTCCCAGCTGTTTCTCACACTCACACATCTGTGTCTTCCTGTCATAGTAATGGGCAGAAAGTGTGACTATTTCATCATAAATCAGAATGAAATGCAGAGAAGTGTAAACAGCTTTTGTGTAATAGTTTTTCATTCAAAAACAAAGGTTGTAATGTTTAAAATAGTTGTTTTCCTTATCTATCTCACATAATTTAACTTTATTTCTCTGGAAGCCATTGAAACATCTGGCAGCTGTTTAATTATTCAGTACTTGTGACTTATCTCCCCCATGTGCATGTGTGACCATGCCCCCACCTGATGTCATTGTTGTTTTTGTTTAGTCATTCAGTTGTGTCTGACTCTCTGTGACCCTATGGATTGCAGCATGCCAGGCACACCCCTGCCGCTCTGAGCTCCATCAAGCTCATATTCATTGCTTCAATTACCTCATCTATCCATCTCCACCTCTGTCGTCCCTTTCTTTGTGTACTTTCAATCTTTCCCAGGATCAGAGTCTTCTCTAAGTAATCCTTTGTTCTTAGGATATGGTCAACATATTTGAGGTTTAGCCTCATGATCAAACCTTCCAGTGAACAGTTTGTCTTGATTTCCTGAAGAACTGATTTATTGCATCTTCTTGCAGTCCAAGGGGCTCTAAACAGTTTTCTCCAATACCACAATTCAAAGGCATCAATAGTCGAGCTCTCACATCCGTATGCTACTACTGGGAATACCATAGTTCTAACTATGCAGAAATGTGTTGATAGTGTACTATCTTTACTTTTTACTAGCTTGTCCAAGCTTGCCATAGCATTTTTTTTGTTGCCTGATTATCAAGACAATGGCTAATTTAGAGTCCTATCAGACTAAAAGGACACGTTGAGCCCGATTCAATTGAGCAATCATAAGTTACTGGAGCCCGTAAGTGAGGCTGCAAGTTAAGTTGCTATTCAATTGGTGTCTTTTTGGGGACTCCAAACGGTTTACGGGTTATTGGCTTAAAAACGTTGCGGTTGTTAAACCCGGAACTTACAGCCTCCAAAGCCTTTGATCTTTCCCGTCCGCAAGCGGTATGATCGCTAAAATCGCAAATCACTATTCAATTGATACAATTCCCCAAGTCCGCAAATGTTTTCACACCTGTAAACGGCAAATGTAGGAGAAAATTCTACGAGTGCTAGAGAGGACCTGCAAGGGGGTTAAATTCCTTTCCGTAGCACTGTAAATGCAAATAAAAAATCAATACTGCACTGTAAATGGCGGGGAAAGCGATGAAATACATTCAAATTAATTGCACAACAGTGCCAAGCTCACAAATCGGCAATAACATTTTTTTTTTATTATGTGTAATTTCGGGGTTATATGTCGGGAATCAATGAGTTAATTAATACATATCAGGCCACCCACATGGACTAGAACAGTATTGGCATTCACTTTTATTATTTTGTATTTTGCGGTTTTGTGAGTCCAATCCCATATCGGACCCCTAAACGCTAATTGGTTGACACCTTTAGATTGTAAGTGGCGAGCGTCTAATCTTGTGGGGTGCTTTGGGATAAAGCACTTTTTATACAAGACTTGGAGCTCAAAACAGGGTCCTCCATATTCTGCAGTTGTCAATATTGTATATTGTATATTTCCTTGTTCTTCTCCCCTGTACAGCGCAACGGAACATGTTGGCGAGATACAAATAAAAAATAATAATAATAATAATGTAACCTCCACATTTTATTGACATCATGATGATGGTCTCATTTTCTATTGGCTGTTTCGAAATGGGTGGTTACAGTCTTGCTTAATTGATCATATTCCCGCCCTGAACTGTTACGGACAAGTGCGTGGTTTACGTTTTTGGCTTTCAGCCCATAACCTGCATCCTGGAAGTTGTGTGTGAGAGTGGCATTTACATTTCTGGAGACATATGGTTGCATTTTCTGAATCAAAGTATCTGCTTCTGAGCCAGTGAAGGGAAGGAGCTTGGTGTCCATTTTAACCTTATCCAAATATCTTATTAAAGGTTCTCTGTTTCCCTCTTCTGCATCTCTACCTCCAAGGATCGCTAAACACACACGGTCCTGATTGTGGAAGTGACGTAAAGTGATGTAAAATAAACAGAGTCTTTAAAAATGTAGATGCTTTATACCCATGGCTTACACAGTTGCTAATATTGTTAGATTGGGAAAATTTACTTTTTTCTTGAACTGCAGTGGTCCTTTAAGTCAGAATGCATAAGCAATTAAACGGCTACCAGATAACTTAATTGGCTTCTATAGAAACAATCTAATTAATGTGACAGGAGAGAGGTGAAGACAGACATAACAGTTTAAACAGGTTAACATGAATTTTTAAACCACTGTATTTACCGATAATTTTAGTGTTGAATTTATAAATACACAAATAGTGGGACTAATGAATGTTAAATCAGTTTAAATAGTAAATGTATTATATGACAGCGGTGATTAAAAAGGAATTTAAAATATGACACAAGGAGATTCAAAATGGGGCAAATGTGGGGAGTAGAGCAATCCCATTAACACTTAAATTGTGCAATATATAACTAACTCTTAATGAGTGGGTATTCTTATTCCAACCTTCAGTCAAGCCATAGGTTATGATAAATCTTTTAAATTGAATAAATATTCTTCATACATTTATATAACACCCTCATGCATTTATATAGCACCCACAGAATGTGTAGAGGGTAATGCTTATTTTAATATAGTAGCACACTGTGCTTAAAGCTTTTTGCCCATAGTTTAAGAAAGACTTTTAGTATGATACAAGTTTTTCATGTATTAATGTAGAAAAAAAACTCCTTGAACACTTTTAGGCCACAGTCCCAGCTAGTGATTTATAATATAGGAGGCAAGCTGTATTACTTATAACTTTCATTTATAGAGGTAAACATCCCATCAAATCAAGAGGCCTATGTGTAACACATCAATATCTGTGTCCAAAGGCTGTATATGGGTTCGAATCACTGATTACGAGCAGGGGCTGATTCAAGTATAATAAGTCATATAGGCATAATGGTACTAAGGCAGGGGTGCATGGGAATCAAGCTAGGCTGTATCGGTATTGAATTTGAGGGCTCAGTATGGCTCGACCTCCGGATTTGCAACACGCATGCGCACGCCTTGTGTGATGACGTACGCAACGTCGTTGCTAGGAGCCTGACGCCTTTCGACGTATGATGTCTTTATCAAAGGGAAGTTGCATAACGCTGTCTCAGAGGGCTACTTATAGGGAACTGTTGCTATGACTACATGCAACAAGTAACACGGATAGGGAATCCATAAGTCTCTACACTCGCAGCAAATGAATGAGTCCACCAACAACTGGGGACATAAAATATTACAAGAAAAAGTCTCTTAGAGGAGCAAAAGACCAGACATATAAGTTTAGTAATCCCTATGTAGATATAGATGTACAGTATATATAAAGTATACAGAGACAAAACATAGATCAACACTACCTATGTCCTGTAGTGTGCAAATGGAATAATTAGAAGGGCATAATAGGATATAAATATATATATATATATATATATATATATATATATATATAAACAATGATATATACATAAAAGAGGTATATGTGTGAGACTACATAAATAGGTCCCCAGGGACTAGATAAGTAAAAAGGTGCAGTGGAGATACAGTCAAGTGACCATCAATTCCTAAAATGTGACATCTATATGTAATAGATATATTTGAAGAACAGAGCCCTATTACCCAATAGGAAAACTTTAAATATGTGGTTAATGTAAAATACATTAAGAAAATCATTCCTCTTAGAGGCATTATGCACTAGGTATAATGGTGTAATAACATGAATTACTAATCAGTATTCAGTGAATGTTAATATTTATCATAAAGATAAAATAATATTATAGTGAATAAAGGATAAAGTGATGTGAAATAGAGGGCCTCAAATGGGCCTACCTAACTTACAATTGTGTAGACCAGCCTGTTAGTGTATGTGATTGACATCATCGTATCAAAGGATATGCCAGAAAATGTGTAAAAGAAAATAATAATATATATATATCGAGAGAAGTTGAATCTAGATGAAGGGGGTAAAGGTAAATCCCTCATTTAAGCCATTGGGCACTTGGGCCTTCAATGTATAGATCCAACGTGCCTCACATTGTAATAATTTATTTTCAAGGACTTGGTCAATTGCACAAAAAGATAGGACTTCACTTTTATTATTGTGGCAGTAATTTACATGGCGGGCAATAGGTGTATCCAATGTAAACTTGATACTATATATATGTTCACCAACCCTACGGCGTAGCTGGCGCCTCGTTTTGCCTACATAAATCTTCCTGCAAACACAGGTGGCCACATAAATCACTGCTGTAGAGCAACAATTCAAAAAGTCCTTAATTTAACATTTTTCCACAGTAATAGGGTGTTCATATACTTTTGTGGGTGTGATATATCTGCAGAACTTGCATTTACTGCGTTTGAAGCATCCTGCTAGAGGTTTTAACCAAGTTCTGCGTTTTTGTTCTTTAAATGAGCTATGAACCAATCTGTCTCTCAGATTTTTGCCTCTACGGTATGTAATAGAGGACTTGGGTGTTAAAACATCTTTCAAATCCTCATCACTCCTTAGGAGGTGTCAATGCTTTGATAGAATGTCCCTGATTATATCAGAGTCATAGCCAAAGGTCATTATATAACGTGATAGTCTACTCTCCTCTTATGTAGTTTGGTGACGTTTGTTCAAGCCATTCAGTAGTTCTGATCTATTGCAGTTTGATGCATATTTAAAGGCAGATTTGAGGCATTTGTTTTAATAGCCTCTATCCCGAAATCTAGTTCTCAATTTATCTGCTTCTCTAGTTTAAACTCAGCATCAGAACTGCAATTTCTTCTTATACAGTCTCCCTTTTTTCAGGGGATCGAAGTGCTGGCTATCCCAAGTCAATATGGAATTGGTAGCCGTATCTTTCCGATAGGTAGTAGTTGAAAGCTTGCCCTCTTTATCCTTTGTTATCAACAGATCTAGAAATGTGATAGAGGATAGGCTTAGCTCATAGGTACATTTCAGGCCTAAACTGTTGGTATTTAGATCAAGCATAAATCTGTCAAACTCTAGTTTGGTGCCTGTCCAGACTACCAATACGTCATCTATGAAGCGCCGCCATATTATTGCATGTTCAGAGAGAGAGGGTCCAGACTCCTGAAAGACAAATTTCTCCTCCCACCAGCCTAAAGACAAATTGGCATATCCTGGGGCACATGGTGCGCCCATGGCTGTTCCCTTTTGTTGATAAGACCATTTGTTATTGTACGTAAAATAATTGTGTTTTAACACATATTCTAATAGTTCTAATAGGAGGTTATTACATTTTGTATGGGTAGTACCCTTCATACTTAGAAAATAACTCAGTGCCTCTATCCCATATTCATGGGGTATGCTGCTGTATAAAGCCTCTACATCATTGGAAGCTAGCCAAGATGTATTTGGTATATAGAGATCCTCCAACTGTTTCAGGATATCATTAGTGTCTTTCACATAAGATGGTAGACTTTCTACCAACTCAATCAGGTGATAGTCAATAAATACACTGACATTGTGGGATAGGTTGTTGGTGCCAGACACAATAGGCCTACCTGGAATAGGTGATTTATTTTTATGTATTTTTGGGAGGGAGTAGAAGATAGAGATAGTAGGAAACCTGTAGGTTTGTTCATCAATGAGATCCTCTTATTTTGCATTATCCAAGGTGGCTTTTCAAGAGTATTCTATACTCATTAGATGGATTTTTTTTGGATAACTTTATATGTACTGGTATCCCCTAGAATTTTATTACACATATCTCTATATTCATTATTATTCATTATAACAATGTTACATCCTTTGTCGGCAGGTTTAATTTGTATCTCCTTACATTGTTCAAACTCATTTAATGCTGTAAATTCATTTTTAGTCAGCTTAAATTCCCTTTTTAGTTTTTGATAATCCAAATTCTCAATCTTCATAGTAGTTTGTTGCAAAAAAAAAAACAGATATTTGCATAGGGCCTCATTCTATTACCTGCCGTAAATCGGCCGTAAGGCTGCGATTCCTTGCGGGGGTTCTGTTAACTCGCGATTCTATTATACGGCCCCGCAAGGATCTCCTCTTACGGCCAGCAGCATATCTTGGAACCGGCCGTAATCTCAGAAATCTAAAAACGCAAAAATAAATTCAAGCCTGCACTGTACAGCTCTGTAAATGCCAGGGATCATATTGGGGGACACGAGGATTAAAAGAAACCCACTCTCAAGCTTGCACATCAGCCCAAACCCGAGTTCAAATTAACTCTTTATTTTCCGGCTGCGGCGTGGGCGGGTCTGAAGTGCTCCAAGCACTCTGGACTTTTTACATGGATATTTTACGGATATTAAAAATAAAATATTTTACGGATTTGAGTATAGGATAATTATGTGCTATTTTTTTCTAACACCTAAAATCCCTTTAGAGTCTTCTCAAAGTGCAGGATGGCTTTATTTGAGCTATTTTATGTGCTTAATTGGTGCTAGCGGGACCTCTTTCCTGCAAGTAAGCAGCGGCTCGTTTTTAGCCTTGCAGAGAGGTTTCCCGGAGCAATTGAATTGCAAATCTCTTGCGGCCGTTTTAGATCAAAGGCTTTCCTCTGGCGCGAGCGGCCGCAAGAGATAGCAAGGCACCGGCCGCAAGACTGCCGGAGCCTCCGGCCGTAAGGGAATAGAATAGCCGAATAGCTTGTGGCCGGTCCTTGCGGCCCCACAACAGCTGCGGCCGCTAATAGAATGAGGCCCATAGTCTTTAAGTCCTGGCTTAAATGTGCTTTTATTTTTCCAGGTTTTAGATTTGACTATATTTATTGGTTCAACTGGATAATTCTCTTGTAACAGAGACAAAATAAATTGTAATGTCTCAATGTCTTCCTTTCCCACACCCAGATTCATATATTCCCTCTCCTCCTTAAGTTTATAAAATTTATGTAACGCTAGTTTGCGAGCAAAGAGGTTCAAATCTTTTATATGGGTGAAGGTATCTGATCTGGATGTTGGGACAAAGGTTAGACCTTTTTGCAATACTGAGATATGGTGTATATTCAAGGGAAAATTGGACAAATTGACTATCTGTGAATTTATGTCCTGAGGGTTCCTGAAATTAGCTGTTAGGGATTCCTGTTTCCTTTGGACCTGAGAGTCCTCTCTGATCCTTTCAATGGAATCCTGTCTCTCTCTAAAAAATGTTGTTCATTGGGCATATGAGTCTCTCTAGTCTGCAGATTTAATCTCTGTTCATAATTGTCTCTACTTTGAGGATAATTTGTTCGTCTAGTCCTTGTATTATATGTATGGAAATCATCATTATCAGAACTTTCAAACTCTGAAGAACTGATATCAGAGTTTCTTTGTTTATCATTCATTCTTGGGAACTTTCTGAAAATCCTGACAGTTTTGAAATCAGTTTGATCCCTCCAAAATTTCTTTTGTTTACGATCTTTGATCTCTTTCTTAAATCTGTCTATATTCTCATTTAGCCTTGTACAAAAAGTATTATATTCAGATGTTTCACTGAATTTACCAAATTCTTGTTGGTATAACGCCAACTTTGGTTTGATAATTTGCAAATTCTGCAAATTCTGCTAATTCAATTATAAGCGACATAAGCTCAAAAGAGCATTTTAGCAGTATTTCTTGCCATTTTTTGTAAATATTTCATTAGATAGATTGTTTGCTGGACTTATATTTATCCTCTAGGGACAATCTGTTTTTTTAGATAGTTTTGTAGGCTACTAATTTTCCATATTGATCTCGGTTGTTTCTTGGCAGTTTTCAATAGTTCTCCAAATTGATCTTTAATATTTTTATCTTCAACTATGGTAGCATGGGCCTTAGAGCCAAAGCTCTCATCAGCTTCTTTTTGAAGTGAGTCAACATCAATGTTATTAATGGTGTGATTTGCCATATTGAGATAGACTCCACACTATCCACTCTTTCCCTAAAGTAATTTATGGAACCAAGTAAAAAAAAATACTTTAAATCAGAATTACAGGACTGGAATATTATAATTGAGGACTTCCTCTTTGTGGATTAAAACACTGATCAATATACATTTGAAGAAATGAGGAATTTTAAGTTTCCCTGGGTGTTTTCCACCCTAATAGTCAATACACAAATAGTGGGACCAATGAATGTTAAATCAGTGTAAATAGTAAATTTATTATATGACAGCGGCGATTAAAAAGGAATTTAAAATATGACACAAGGAGATTAAAAAAGGGGCAAATGTGGGGAATAGAAGAACAATCCCCTTAACACTTAAATTGTGCAATATATAATAAAACTCTTAATGAGTGGGTATTCTTATTCCAACCTTCAGTCGAGCCATAGGTTAGGATAAATCTTTTAAATTGAATAAATATTCTTCATACATTTATATAACACCCTCATGCATTTATAAATTAATTTATAAATACATATTTCTTGAACTCACAAGTGGCATACTAGATACTGCCCTTTACCTATAATTAACACTGGCCCTTTAAAGTAGTAACTGATAAGAGTATAGAGGAATGTGCAAAAGTTGAAGGGGTAGCTCATAATAGTATGTGTGAATTTATATACATGTGGGTATTTTTATATATATATATATATATATATATATATATATATATATATATATGTGTGTGTATATAGGTATATGTATTGGTATATATATATATATATATATATATATATATATATATATATATATAGTCAGGTCCCTTTCTTACGAAGAGAGGAGACTGAATGTGGCCAGTGCGGCAACGACATGTAGCAGAAGTGTGGCCAGATGCTACCGTATATGTGCGTGTATGTGTTAGTTCACATGAATATGTTAAAATACTAATATATATCGATGTAATTATGATGGGGATAATTTTATTTTCCATTGATCCCATTCTCCCCTCATACTCTACAGACACTCATGAATGGAGCTTTTATTATTTAACACCTCCTCCCACACATACTCTGAAGTAGGCGGCTTACAAGGATAACTCACAAAGAAATATAAACATCTGTATCCCTTCTAGACAGTCTTCACCAAAGTATCATGGATGCCTCCAGAGACCAGAAGAGGCAACATTTTTTTTTCTAATCAATAGCTAGCTGTACAACATTTTTTCCTAATTATGAATTTTAGTCAGTCTCAAAAATTTAAAAGATATATTTTGCCATCACACAGTGGCCCTTTATCTCATGTTTTGTTTTGCTCAATCTACGGTAAGTATCTCAGTCTCAGTCTAAGCTTTGTGTGTTCCTTTAAAAACATCTAGGCAGCTACTAGCCATCTCTCAAAGCATATGGTGAAACTCTTCAGTGCAGCTGGCGTGCTGTGATGATGAGAGATGCCGTGTCTCAAAACACTGTATATCTTAGAGAAGCATTTGATAGCTGTCTCCTGTGTTCAGCAAGCCTAGTTTTTTATTTTTCCTGTGGGTCCTACAAAATACTGTATTCAGCAAGGACATAGATGACTAAACATTAATAACAAGTAATGGACAGCCTCACCGTGAACATTGCTGATGTTCTTTCCTTTACTAAATGTAACATTAAAGTACTATTGATGTTCTCTATTTACAGTCTGCTCATGTGAAGAACCAAACTAGATAATAATCAATATGTTATTAAAGCAATACAGGGATGGTGTCTTTCTTTACAGTCATCTAAAGATAATATTTAAATAAATGCTTAAGCCAGGAATGTAGGAGCCAAAATAATTCTGGGGGATACAGCTCATTGTATATACAGACCATAAAATAGCTTATATATACATACATACAAACATAGAAATATCCAGTTCCTACGCCCAGGGCTTTACCCTTGCCTTACATTGTTTCATGGTTCCCCTGCTTTCTCCACCCCTGGTGGCCGTGCTCTAAATCCATAATCAGTGACTTCATGGGGGAAAAAAACTCCCAGGATGTTTCTTTCTGATTCTCTTGATTTGCTAATTAGAAGAACAAGAGCCCCATTCAATCAAGGTTTCGGGCGATCCGGTAGCCGGAAGTGAGGTCGCAAGTTAATTTGCTATTCAATGGTGTCTTTTTGTGGGCTTCAAACAGGTTTGGACTTGAAAATATTGCGATGGTTAAATCCAGCTCAGAATACCGAGAAAAACTGTTATTACACTGCATTCTGGGAAGCTGAGCTGGGACATGCAAAGGGCTTCTATCGCTCTTTTGCCCACCATATTATAAATGATTGTTGTGGTGAACTACCTACTCATAAGATCCACAACACAAGCTGAGGTCCCGCTCCATGCTGATGATAGCCAGTAAGCTTGAAACAGCTGTACATGGATAGGATTCTCAGCTTGTGTAAAACCCTGCCTTGGCTTTGCATTAAAGCTGTGTAATACAGCAGGCATAAGCTCAAAGGAAGCCATGTGTGCTAATGGTTATGGATTGAAGAGCAAGGCATTTGTGGGCACATTTGCATGTCCCAGCTCAGCTTCCCAGAATGCAGTGTAATAACAGTTTTTCTCGGAATTCTGAGCTAGAAGCAGGTTTTTTAACTTGTTTTAGACATTCAGATGTGAACACAGATGTACTATTTATTTACTATATATATATATATATATATATATATATATATATATATATATATATATATATATATATATATATATCCACTGGTCCCTTAGTACTTGTTTACCTTAAAACTCATCAAATTCAGTATTTGATGCATCTTGATGAGCAAAACATCCTTTGGCACTCAATGCTTCCTTGGTACTCATCACCTTTGCTAAAATAAATTTACTCTTTGTAAGTTTGGTACTCGTCGTTTTTGCCACTCATCGTGCCTTCTGGAACCAATTAATGACAGACAAAGGGTCCACTGTATATATATATGTACAGATGAATGATCATAGAATTGCCGTATATAGTGATACCTTTTTTATTGGACAAACATATTCTTTCAAGTCAGAAGCAATACAGAATAAATGTAAAAGCAGATATTCCAAGTGACAGACATCATGAATAATGTTCTGTTAAAAAAGTGTCTGCACAAGCTTTTAGATAAGAGAAAACTAGAGTGATATGGGGTATGGCAGTAAATATCCCCACATAATAATGATAATTTGATAAAAAATCACAAGTCCATATTAAGTCCTGTATCTTTAGTACTGAATAATGTGATCATCTCCATTTTAAAAACATTTCTTTCCTGCATGGTTTTGATTTTTAGGTTTTGGATGGAGTGATTATTCTGGTAAAAATGGTGTCCAACTGGGCTACAATATTTTTCATTGTGCTTTTTGATGAAAAGTCTGTAAAGATGAATTCTTAGACGTAATTATTGGTTGGTTTCCCCAATGTAACAGTCCATTTCACATACAGTCCATTGGAGGATGTGCATGAATATGACCCTCTGATGTTATCAGTCTTGTTGTTATGCATGGCTATTTCCTCTTTACAGATGTGCTGACATAGTTTACAGTGAATTTTATTGCAAGGTTTGGTAGCATTTTCTCTTTTGGGTTGTTCATTGGTCAATCTTCTGCTGACTAATGTTTGTTTTAGATTTGGTGGCTGTCTAAATGCAAGAGTGAGAGGCTTGGCAAATATATTATTATTATTATTTCCTTTATTTGTAATGCACCAACATATTACACAGCACTATACAGAGGTTAAGTACAAGGCAAAAACAGCATTAACATATTGCAGATATGTGGAGGGCGCTTTCTTTGAGCTTAAAATCTAGCGTGTGTAGTGCTTTCCCTAAAGCACCAAGCAAGATTAAAGGTATATGTAAGTTTCCTGGGTTTCAAATGTTTCCTAATAAACAGCTACTGATTAGTAGAAAATATGTATTATATTGAAAAGTTGAATGTACTTACATATATATATGCTAGATACTGATATCTGTATGTGCACACCCCTAGGAAGCTTACATAAAGTGTACCCTGCAGGGTAGAGTGTGTGACCTCTAAAGTAAATTATGGTTTGTGGGGTCACAGCTGAAATTGCCAAAGGAGTCAGGCAGAGAGAGAAAAAAAAAGCAGACAGTAACTGCCAGATTGTGATACAAATGTTTCAGTCATTACTTCCTCCTCATTGGCCAAAACACATTTTCAAATTGTATACCAGTTTAGCCTGAGTTTGAGGGTGTTTACACTAAGTTTCAACGGACAGATATTAAAATATATTTTTCTAACTTCAAGGTGTTTAAATGCTTATTTTTATACACTACTAATTCTCCTCTATCATATGCACTCATAATCCAACTCACTTACCTATCCCTTTAAGCTCGCAATCCTAGAATCTAAAGGATATATATTTAAATTATGTGTCCTCTGTTAGCAGTGGCTGTAAATTCTTAAGTATTTTGTTTATTTCTTCTAAAGCCGGCCCGTATGCAGTCACCAGATGTCTAATTGATTCTTTAGTATATATATATATATATATATATATATATATTCAGTGGTACCTCGTGTTGTGATACCCTCGGGATGCATAGCTATTGGGTTACGTCGCGTCTCCAATGTAAATTTCTGCCTCGAGTTACGCCGTTGCCTCGGGTTACGTTGCAACCCCGGAAGTTGAGGAATGAGCAGACGCAACGCAACTCTGCAGTGTTCCTGTGTAGGTAAGAGTCCAGCCTGTCCCTGTAAGTGCCAATGTACTCATCCGGTCAGTGTGCCTGTAACAGCCTATGTGCCCAGCCTGTAACAGAATATGTGCCCAGCCTATGTGCCCAGCCTGTAACAGTCTATGTACCCAGCTTGTAGCAGAATATGTGCCTAGCCTGTAACACCGATGTGCCCAGCCTTTGTGCTCAGCCTTTAACATCCATGTGCCAATGTGCCCAGCCTGTTGCTTATAATAATAATTATTATTATTATTATCTTTATTTATATCGCGCCAACATATTCCGTAGCGCTGTACAGGGGTTGAGTACATAGCAGAAAACAAATTAAACACCTAGTAAAGAATGGAGGGCCCTGTTTTTGAGCATAAAATCAAATGTACATAGAGCTTGTTTCCAAGGCCTGACACAAGATTGAAAACTCGCAAACTTACAATCTAAGGGTTTAGGTGTGATACAAGAGGGTGACAAATACAATTGAAAGCAATTGGTTCAGTAAAGTGGAGGGGTCTGTGTGTTGTACTGTAGATTGTGGGTGTGAGTGTTATTAAGCTGTGGAGTGTTCAGTTGTACATGTTAAGGCTGAAGGTGATAAGATTTTTTAAACAGGTGTGTTTTTAATAATTTCTTAAAGGTTTTGAGGTAGGAAGATAATCTAATGGTGCGGGGCAAGGAGTTCCAAATGGATGGGGAAGCACGAGAAAAGTCTTGAAGACGGGAGTGAGAGGAGGTGATGAGAGAGGAGGAAAGAAGAAGGTCGTTAGCAGAACGAAGGGGCCGGTTGGGAGAGTATTTTGAAACAAGAGCAGAGATATAAGGGGGTGCACTATTGTTGAGGGCTTTATATGTTAGGGTCATGATTTTAAATTTGATTCGGGAAGCTATGGGAAGCCAGTGGAGTGATTGACAGAGAGGGGCTGCAGACACTGATCGTTTGGTATTGAAGATGAGTCTAGCAGAGGCGTTCATTATGGATTGGAGGGGAGACAGACGAGAGATGGGGAGGCCAGCAAGGAGGAAATTGCAGTAGTCGAGTCGAGAGATGATGAGAGAGTGAATTAGAATTTTAGCTGTGTCTTCTGTAAGATAATGACGAATTTTGGAGATGTTTTTTAGGTGAAACTGACATGATTTTGTTATTGCTTGGATGTGAGGAATAAAAGAGAGGGCGGGATCCACTAGAACCTCAAGACAACGGGCCTGGGAGGTAGGGGCGATGATGGTGTTGTCAACAGTGAGAGATATTTGAGGTGTGGAAGCTGTAGTAGAGGGTGGAAAGATTAGAAGTTCAGTTTTAGACATGTTGAGTTTGAGTTGACGGGTGGACATCCAGGAGGATATGCTAGAGAGGCAGTTGGAAACTTGAGCTAAAAGAGAGGGGGATAGATCAGGTGCAGAGAGGTAGATTTGAGTATCATCTGCATAGAGATGATACTGAAATCCAAAGGATTTTATAAGGGTGCCAAGGGAGGAGGTGTAGATGGAGAAGAGGAGGGGGCCTAGGACAGAACCTTGGGGAACGCCAACAGACAGAGGGAGAGGTGAAGAAGAGGTGCCAGAGAAGGAGACACTAAATGTACGATCTTTAAGATAGGATGTGAACCATGAAAGAGCTGTGTCCTGGATGCCAAAAGAGCGGAGAGTTTGGATTAGAAGAGGGTGGTCAACTGTATCGAAGATTAGTGACTTTTGTAAGGGCTGTTTCTGTAGAGTGTTGGGACCGGAAGCCAGATTGGAAGGGGTCAAGTAGGGAGTTGGAGGAAATAAATTGAGTAAGGCGATTGTAAACAAGCCGCTCAAGGAGTTTAGACGCAAGGGGAAGTAGTAAGATAGGGCGATAGTTGGAGGCAGAAGCTGGGTCAGAAGAGGGCTTCTTGAGAATGGGTGTAACTGTGGCATGTTTTAAGGAGGATGGAAACTTGCCAGTGTTTAGGGAGAGGTTGAATAGATGTGTGAGAGCTGGGATAAGTGTGGTGGATAGGGGAGGGATTAGCTGTGATGGAATAGGATCATGAGGACATGTGGTAAGGTGAGAGGTTGATAGTAAAGTAGATACTTCATCCTCGGTTACAGGGTCAAAGGAGTCCATAGTGGATGTGGGATTGGGGAAGGGTAAGGGCTGGGTGTTGTCGGTTTGGGGAGAGGGTGGTGGGGTAGGGCCAAGCTGGGAGGAGAGCTCATTTCGGATGGTATCGATTTTATTTTTAAAATGGCTGGCAAAGTCATCAGCAGTGAGAGAGGAAGGGGCAGGACGTGGGGGTGGGCGGAGGAGGGTGTTGAATGTAGCAAATAAACGTTTAGGGTTGGAGGACAGGTTTGATATTAGTGATGAGAAGTAGTGTTGTTTGGCAAGATTGAGGGCAGAGAAAGTTCCAAGCAATAACCTCTCTCATTCTCTATATTCCAACCATCCCATTGGGCCCTCAAGTCCTCTCAGTACAGTTAAGGTTAAGTTAAATTCTCTCTTATTTGATGTAATTATTGTTGTTTAGTAATGCCTGTTTAGTGAGAGAGAGAGATGCAGATCTATACACATATATATTCGCACACACATAATTTCTTTTCAGAATTACTCTGTTGTGGAGGCAGGTACCTTCTCCCTGTTGTCTAGTTACAATGTGCATCAGCTTCCTGCAATATTTTCCTCTCCTTCCTCTTAACTTCCCCCTTACCTCCACTCCCTTTGGCTGTCCTGATTACTCTGATAGCCGGGTCTATGAAATCACTTGAGATGGCAGCCAAAGGTAGAGAATGCAAGAGGAGGTTTTGGGAAGTGTAGGGGAGGGAGAGGAAAATATTGCAGCACGCTGATGCACGTTGTAGTCTCCTTTCTCCTACTAGATAACAGCGATAAGGTACCTAGCTCCCTTACAAAGTATGGGAGGTAGATGCATTGTAAATATATATATATATATATGTATATATATATATATGTATATTTAGGAATGGGTTAAGAAAATTCTGACATACAGGTTAAAATGGCAATTAAATGTTAATTTCCCACACCTGTGGCTTTTTAAATTGCAATTAGTGTCTGTGTATAAATAGTCAATGAGTTTGTTATCTCTCCCTGGATGCACTGCACAGACTAGATACTGAGCCACAGGGAGCAGAACAGAACTGTCAAAAGATGTGCGTAACAAGGTAATGGAACTTCATAAAGATAGAAAAGGATATAAAAAGATATCCAAAGCCTTGAACATGCCAGTCAGTACTGTTCAATCACTTATTAAGAAGTAGAAAATTCGGGGATCTCTTGATACCAAGCTAAGGTCAGGTAGACCAAGAAAGATTTCAGCCACAACTGCCAGAAGAATTGTTCGGAATACAAAGAAAAACACACAGGTAACCTCAGGAGAAATACAGGCTGCTCTAGAAAAAGATGGTTGTTTAAAGGAATACAATACGACGATACTTGAACAAAAATGAGCTGCATGGTCGAGTTGCTAGAAAGAAGCCTTTACTGCGCCAATGTCACAAAAGCTTGGTTACAATATGCCTGACAACACCTTGACATGCTTCACAGCTTCTGGCACACTGTAATTTGGAGTGACAAGACCAAAATAGAGCTTTATGGTCACAACCATAAGCGCTCTGTTCTGAGAGGGGTCAACAAGGCCTATAGTGAAAAGAATGCCATCCCCACTGTGAAGCATGGTGGTGGCTCACTGATGTTTTGGGGGGGGGGGGGGTGAGTTCTAAATGCACAGGAAATCTTATGAATATTGATGGCAAGATGAATGAAGCATTACATCAGAAAATACTGGCAGACAATTTGCATTCTTCTGCATGAAGGCTGCACCTGGTACGCTCCTGGACTTTCCAGCATGACAATGACCGTAAGCACAAGGCTAAGTGGACCCTCCAGTGATTAAATCAGAAAAAGGGGAAGGTTCTGGAGTGGCCATCACAGTCTCCTGAACTTAATATCATCGAGCCACTCTGGGGAGATCTCAAACGTGTGATTTATGTAAGACAACCAAATACTTTGCATGACCTGGAGGTATTTTGCCAAGACTAATGGGCAGCTATACCACCTGAAAGAATTAGGGGCCTCTTAGACAAATATTACAAAAGACTGCACGCTGTCATTGATGCTAAAGGGGGCAATACAAAGTATAAAAAACTAAGGGTATGTAACATTTTGATCAGGGCCATTTGGGTGATTTCTGTTATCATTATGATTTAAAAAGGAGCCAAACAACTATATGATAATAAATGGCTTCATATGGTCACTATCCTTCAATAAAATAATTTTTTTGCATAATCAGTCATATTTTCAAAATAAATGCCAAAATGTCACAATTTCTGTCAGGGTATGCAAACTTTTGAGCACAACTGTATGCATGAAGGATATTAACTGCACTGATATCTACAATATTTTCTCCAATGAGCTGGAGTCTAACAGCAGGAGTGTATGTAATCCTAGCTGAATCTTTCAAAATCCTACAAGGTAATACCGTCAAATTGTTATTTGCATGATGTCAACACATTTGAAAACTCAACTGTGGTCAGTGGACTGGAAAAGGTCAGTCTACATTCCAACCCAAGAAAATAGGCAGTGCCAAAGTGTGCTCCAATTTTCAAGCAATTGCACTAATTTCACATGCCAGCAAGGTGATGCTTAAGATGCTGCAAGTTCAGCTCCAACAATATATGGACCAAAACCTACCAAATGTGCAAGCTGGGATTCGCAGAGACAGAGGTACAAGAGTTTAAATTGCCAATGTCTGCTTGATAGTAGAGAGCAACAGAATTCCAGAAAAAATAATTTACCTCTGCTTCATAGACTAGAGCCTTGAGCCTGTGTGGATCACAACAAAATGTGACAATTTCTTAAAGAGATGTGCTTACCAGACCAACTCATCCTCCTCCTGGGGATTCTGTATGTGTACCAAGAATCCACTGTCAGAACTAAACATGGAAAAACAAATGGTTCAAGATCGGGAAAGGAGTGAGACAAGGTTGTGTATTGTCACCTTATGTATTCAATTTATACACAGAATACATCATGCAAAGGCAGAAATTGATGAATCCAAAGCCGGAAATTAATATTGCTTGGGGAAATGTTAACAACCTTATATACGCATATGATATTAGTCTCATACCTGAAAGTGAGAAGGAACTAAAGGGTTTTATTGATGAGGGTGAAACAAGAGACTGCAAAAGCTGGCCTGCTGCTCAATGTTACAAAGACGAAGATACTGGCAAACAACAGTTTTAGTTTCTGGTAAATAGATGGGGAAGAAGTGGAGGCAGTGACAGATTTTATTTTCCTGGGCTCCAAGATCTCTGCAAATAGTAACTGCAGCCACAAAATTAAAAGATGTTTGCTTCTGCAGAGAAAAGCCATGGCAAGTCTGTACATGAGATTAAAAAGTAAATATATTACACTGTTAATAAAGGTCTGCATAGTTAGAATTACAGTATTCCCAGTAGTAACATTCAGATGCAAGGCTGGACTATAAAGAAGGGTGAGCGCCATAGATAGGAGGCCTTTGAATTGTTATGCTGGAGAAAACTGCAGTCCTCGGGCTGCAGGAACATCCAAACAATCAATACTACACAAAATCAAGTTAAACTGGACTTGGATTTTTTATCACATTATCATTATTATGTGGGGATATTTACTGCTGTAATACCACTCTAGTTTACTCTTATCTAAAAGCTTGTGCAGACACTGGAAGGTTTAATCATGAGGCTAAGGCTTAAATATTTTGGACATGTCATGAAAAGATGTTGGAATGCTGGGAAAGTCTAAAGACACAGGAAGTATGGTAGGGCAGAGGAGGAAATGGAAATATGAGGTAATTGAAGCAATGGACATGAGATTGAGGGATCTCAGAGTGGGATTGGCTGACAGATGTGCTTGGCATGCTGCTGTTCATAGGGGCACTTAGAGACAGACATGACTGAACCACAATATATATATACTAGCGACTTGCCCGTCAAAAATGACAGGGCAATAACATTTGAAGCCATGGGAATGCTATTTGGGCCATAATTGAAACCGTTTTGTACTGTGAGGACCTTCAGCACTCATTGCGAGCCTCAGTACCTTTGGCACTCATTGCGAGCCTCTCCTGTACTTTTGGTCCTACGCAAGAGAGATATATTTCTATGTATATGTAGTTAATGAATAATTAATGATTTATGAAATTAATTAAGTAAGAATTAATTATGCAATAAATTTATATAGTTTAATTAGTTGTAATTGATATATGCAGCGAGCAATAGGCAGATGAGCTAACCATTTGTTTCTATTTAGCGTCTGCATAGAATATACATTGTGAGTGTTAGTGCGCTGCTTATAAAGTGTAATGAATGTTTGAAGTGTGCATTCTAAATAGGCTGCGTGCGCAAGGTAAACCGTTGGTTTATTGTGTAAAGCTGCATTGTATAGTCGTAATGTTACTAATGTGGTACGCGTCTCGTGAGCATTTTCCGTTTTTTTAAATAGAGTATTTTGAAGGTCGTAGTTTGATGTGTAAAGTGCTACGCGGTTTGCAGTGTTTTTCGCGTTCCGGACCATGTAGCCTCGTTTTTATTTTTTTCGGCGCCCATTTTTTTCCTCGCTTAGGCGATTTTCGTGTGGCTAAAATCGTCTAAATCAAGTGAAATTCACGTTCCACCTCATTTACATACGTCCTGGCTGTTGCCCAATGCTGTCTGTGATGTTTGTGTAATAATTTTTTGTGTATTTAGTGTGTTTTTCTGTTTTTTGGTTCGGGCGCTAATTTCGTAATTTTTTGCGTCTTGTAATTTTTGTGAGTCCTGCATCTCGTATTTTAACGGCTTGCCTCGCTGTGCGAGGCTCGCAGCGGCTAAGTGCTACGGTTTAAAGGCTTGCCTCGCTTCGCGTGGCTTGCAGCGATGAGCGCCTTTGGCTAAGTCCTACGACCACGCAAAGTGTGTCGACGTCTCGCAGTTTGACAACTATTATATGTGATATATATATATATATATATATCACATATATAGTTGTGAGCATACGAGTCGTTGCTCACACTTGCGGGCTCGCAAAGCGAGGGGCAGCATTTGCGGAAGGTGGATGCTCCAACGTCGGCTGTGTTTGTCCGCAAATGCGGACCCTCGCTTTTGCGGAGGTGGAGGCTCAAAGGCGCCTTACACGCGGTTAAAAACACACACACACGCATGACTTAGAAAAATAAACGACCTCGAAACCAACCTTAACGGAAAAAACTCTTACACGCACGAAAAATACAACCATAACAGCCGAATCGCGCGCACCTAAAAACAGTCAAAACACACCAAATACTCACAAAAAATACATAAAAAGCATACCCATAGCAAGGGGGGGCATCAAGGACCTCTGAAAGTGAAGTTACACCTCCATTTAAGTCCAAAATCCCGAGTTCAGACACACGAAAATCCCCTAAGCGAGAGAAAAAATGGCCGCCGAAAAAACAAAAACGAGACTCAAAGCCCAGCCACGTACAACTTACCCAAGAAGGGATCCGAGATAAGCTCGGAAACCTGCATTAACCCCACGGGATCCGAGATAAGCTCGGAGACCTGCATTAACCCCACATTAACCATCGCAGTGGGGGGCCCGATCGCACGCGATCGGGGACCCCCGCTGCAATGAAAATTCTAAATTCCCGCGTTACGGGTCCTTAAAGGACCGTAAAGGTCCTTAAAGGACCCGTTCTAAAAGAAAACAAATATACATTATCACCCTGTCACTCATGGGGGTCAGTATAGACCCCCATAAGCCCTTCATTAACTCTGTCACTCATGGGTCAATACAGACCCCCATAAGCACTTAATTAACCGCCTCACTCATGGGGGTCAATACAGACCCCCATAAAACCTTAATTAATCCTGTCACACAGGAGGGTCAATACAGCCCCCCATAAGCTCTTAATTAACCCCCTCACTCATGGGGGTCAATACAGACCCCCATAAATCGCTAATTAACCCGGTCACTCATGGGAGTCCATACAGACCCTCATAAGCCTCTATTTAACCCCCTCAGTCCCATAAGGGTATATTAAGACCATTATGGGCCTGTTACAACCCAATATTAACCACATAAGTGCCATGACGGTCCTCAAGGACCATCATGACACTAAGTATAAACACTACACTGCACCATACCACCACAATAAAACATTAAATATCAACTAAACAGCCTCTACACTAACCTAATAACACCTACACTACCTACCTACCCCCTAAAAAACCCCACCACTCTAATTACAGAAAATAAAAAAGCCTAAAGTCACAAAAAATACAAAATCTACATTACAGAAAATAAAAAAAACCTAAGTCACAAGAAATAAAAAAAAGGAACATTACAGAAAATAAAAAAATACATTACACCCCCCCCCCCACTACAGAAAAAAAAAATACACACCTGAAAAGGAAATACATACATATAATACATACAATACAATACATACAATATAATACAATACAATATAAATACATACAATACAATACAATGCAATTAAATACAATACAATACACCCCTATCTAATATACAATACATCCTATCTATCTAATATACATCCCCCAATCTATCTAAATAAATACCATAATCTAATATACATCCTATCTATATAATATACATCACACAATCTATCTAAATAAATAACACAATCTAATATACAATACATGCTATGCTATCTATATAAAACACATACCCCTAGCTAACATACAATAAATGCTATCTATATATAAAATAATCTAATTCTAAAATAAAATAAAATAATTAAGACCACTTATCTTTGCAGATGTCCATT
Organism: Discoglossus pictus; assembly: GCA_027410445.1. Taxonomy (NCBI): domain Eukaryota; kingdom Metazoa; phylum Chordata; class Amphibia; order Anura; family Alytidae; genus Discoglossus; species Discoglossus pictus. The sequence goes on along the minus strand of CM050167.1, from coordinate 83,025,618 downwards.
CAGATCAGCCACCTAGGGGAAAAAAATAAAAAAATGAGTGCAACACATTTATAGTAAATAAATAAACATTCTAAATATTCTAAACATTCTAAATATTCTACTCACCTTTCCGGCATGTCCCGTCCTTATTCTTTTCTTCTCCGGCACGGCACCTGTTAAAAAAAACATAACATTAATACACATACATAAACATAAAAACAAAATAAAATAAACATAATCTACATTGTACTTACCTCCCCGCGATGTATCCGGCCTCCTCCTCCTCTTCTGCCCCGCCCTGTAAAAAAAAAAAAAAAAGTACTCACATCCGCACTCACAGACATCCCCGACGCTAATGAGGCTCCCGGAGACTTTTCCGGAAGAAAATAGGCAATGGCGCCTTCTAAATTGGTTGAAAACGCTGTCTATCAAATTTACCCAATCAGGAGGCGCCAATGTGTGAGCCTATCAGAAAGGGATACACCCTAAAATCCCACTCTGATTGGATAATGCACCTGACAATCTTTATTTAAACCAATCACAAGGTGCAGATGCCTTCAGCCAATAACAATGAAATACACCCCAACAGGGTGATTGGCTGGAGGCATCTGTGCATTCTGATTGGTTGCACTGACACTAGCCAATCACAATGGAATACACCCCCACGTACTGATTGGTGAAGGCATTTGCCCCTTCTCATTGGCTATTGTCAATGTCAATCAGTATTACAGCCAATGGGAAGGCGCAGATGTCTTCACCAATTAGTACGTGGGGGTGTATCTCACTGTGATTCGCTGATGGCAATAAAGCCTTCGGATTGGTTCAAATAAAGATTGACAGGTGCGTTATACAATCAGCGTGGGATTTTGGGGTGTATTCCTTTCTCATTGGTTCACAATTGGCGTCTTCTCATTGGCTGAAAACGCTGTCTATCAAATTCAGCCAATCAGAAGCCACCATTGCCAATTTTATTCTGGAACACTCCGTAGGAAGCTCACTAGCGTCGAGGACATCCGCCTGGGTGGATGTGTGTTTTTTTTTTTTTTTTAAAGAGCTCGGTGCTTCCAGCGCCCATCCAGGGCAGAACACAAGGAGGCAGGAGACATTGCGGGGAGGTAAGTACAATGTAGATTGTGTTTATTTTACTTGGTTGTATGTTCTGTATGTGAACTAATGTAATGTTTTTTTTTAACAGGGGCCGCGCCGAAGAAGCAAAGATGGTGGACGTGACATGCTGGAAAGGTGAGTAGAATATTTAGAATGTTTAGAATGTTTATTTATTTTATGTAAACGTGTTGTATTAATTTTTTTAATCTTTTTTTACTCTAGGTTGGTGATCTGAAGAAACATCACGTGGTGTTCATTATTTTATTGTAGTTTAGAATTTGGGTTGCTTTATAGAGATCGCATGTACTGTATATTAGATAGATTGGGCGATGTATAGTACATAGATAGTATTTATTGTATATTAGATAGATGGGGGATGTATATTAGATACATAGTATTGTATATTAGATAGGGGGATGTATATTTGATAGGGGGATGTATATTAGATAGGGGTATATATATTAGATAGGGGTGTATTGTATTGTATTTAATTGTATTGTATTGTATTTAATTGTATTGTATTGTATGTATTATATGTATTTCCTTTTCAGGAGTGTAATTTTTTTTTTCTGTAGTGGGGGAGGGGTTGTAATGTATTTTTTTTATTTTCTGTAATGTTTCTTTTTTTTCTTTTTTGTGACTTAAGTTTTTCTGTAATGTACATTTTTTATTTTTGGTGATTTTAGTTTTTTTTATTTTATGTAATGTAGATTTTTGATGACTTTAGTTTTTTGGATTTCTGTAATTACAGTGGTGGGGAGGGGGTTATTAGGGGGTAGGTAGGTAGGTAGTGTAGGTGTTAATAGGTTAGTGTAGAGGGTGTTTAGTTGATATTTAATGTTTTATTGGGGGGGTATAGTGCAGTGTAGTGTTTATACTTAGTGTCATGATGGTCCTTGAGGACCATCATGGCACTTATGTGGTTAATGTTGGGTTGTAACAGGCCCATAATGGTCATAATATAACCTTATGGGACTGATGGGGTTAAATAGAGGCTTTTGAGGGTCTGGATAGACCCCCATAAGTGACCGGGTTAAAATGGGTTAGTGCTTACACTTTGGGTCATGAGCGTCCTGGATGAACCTTATAGTGTTATTACATGCGTTCATTAGTGTGTTAGAGGGGTCTTTATAGTTGAGGCACACAGTACACTCACATTGTGTGGCAAACAGCATTTCAACACTTTCTTTTATTGACTGTCATTTTTTGACGGGCAAGTCGCTAGTATATATATACACACACACATCCATACAAGATTGTGAGGTTAACAAACATTTTTATATACTCAGGGGGGATGCTCAGACTAATTTCCACCATAAATTATGTGTCCTGATGATGTCACGTCTCTTATTTTAAAATAGCAAACAAACCAGGCAGGATGAGATGAGGAGAGCAGTGGTGGGAGAGGAAGGGATATGCTTCTCCTCACTAGATACCAGGGTCAATGCATTCTAAATCACACAATTAATCTGATCATCCGCTGAGAGATAAGTGTATATATAAAAAAATATTTGGGGAGTGCAAATATTTTTTTATTATTGATAATAAATGAATACCATAGCATCCACTATCAAACTATTAAATCAGCAGATTATACGGACCCCCATCTATAAAGATTCTGCCTCGGGCATCCATACTAAAAATTACTCACTAATGCAATATTTTAGTTCTTAAACACACATTCCATATTGGCATTAATCGCATTCAAGTAACACCCAGCTTGCTCCTTATTTTCTGCATGCGCTTTGGAGATGTTATTCCAATAAGTGACTTTATTCAGCATTGATAAGTGTGATTGACCTATTTCTGTGCTTCTTTATCTGGTAATTGGCTTGTAGCAGTATTGCCTTTGTCTGTGAATGTACAGCAAATAGTGCTGCTCAATTATCCAGTTTGGATACATCATTATAGTGAACATTCTCCTTCAGATACAGATGGTCATAGCTCTGTATTGAGAATATTAATGAATTAGAAACAATACATACGAGGGAGGCTAAAAAGGTCAGAGAAAACAATTTTATAACCATAATAGATATAAATTAGAGAAACGAAGAGAGAATTATATGATATAAACCTCCAAATATATCATAAGAGTTAATAAAATTCAAAAGGTAAGCACATTTCGGAAAAAGAGGTCATGATTTGGAAGTACTACTTTACAGAAAGGGTAGTGAATAAGTAACGGAAAGGACCACTGCAGTTAAATAGAGACACTTGTTTGTCAAATATATACCAAACTAACAACATTAGCAGATGAGTAAGCCGTGGACATAAAATATTATTTTGGAAAAATCTGAATTTTTGACAACTCTGTTCATGAGTAGAGGAATCCATTTTGAGTTTGTTACATCACATCCTGGGAGCTGGATTATGATCATGTGTTTGTAGTTATCAGTGCAGGGAGGAAGGAACATGCAGACGTACAAAACCTTTGTTTGATAATCTATGTACCACAGATCTCTCCATGGTCCTGCAGAGACATCAAAATGAATGTTTTGTACTAAAAACTAGCTGTATAATTTTCCTCCTGCTTATTTATGCTCTTAGTCTGACTCAATGTTTTCAGCAATATTTTGTTTTTCATTGTGCTGTGGTCCTTTAGAGTGTAATGTAAAAAATAGTACATATTTAAGCATGTTTGGATCAGTGGCAGAACTAGCAAATTTGGGCCCCCCATTAATGTAAGGCTTGTTAAATGATATTTTGCTTTGGACAAAGCTGCTGTTATGTAGCGAAAAGGCCATAAAACTTAAATAATGTGGGATGTTGATTATTATAGCAGTTAATTTGTAACGATTTTGCTTTATTGATGACTGACTTTTTGTATTTGTTCTTAAAAAATATTGAAAACCCGGGAAGAAGATCTCTATTCAGTTCTGTTCTGAAAAAGGCCCCATAGGATAACCCCCCCTTTAAACTACAAACAGACTAGCAATCTAAGATGGAACACCCATGAGACACTATATCTAAACATGAGTTTTTCTAAAAATACTTTTATCATCTGTCTTGTACCTGTTAATGTTTTTATTTTGTTACATACTTCAAATGTATATAAAGATTTTACCAAACTACAGTGGTCCTTTGACACCCATAACACTCCTGATTGCGAACATTAAATGGCCACTGCAAAATGGACAAAAAAATTTAGTTTTAAAACTTTGTGTCTAAATAAGAGCATAATTAATAAGAAAAAGTCATACAGCTAGTTTGAGAGGGCGAGAATGTGTTTACAAGTATGAAGACATATGGCTGCATTTTCTGAAGCAAGGCCAGAGAGGGGCAAGGCATGTGTTGTGAATGTACATTTAATCCAATTATCTTTACAATGACTCCCTGTTCCCTCATTCCCCATCCTCACTTTACTGCCAAAACACACACCCTCATGACTAATCTCTACGGAAGTTAAAAAAATTTAAGACTTTTCCAAAAAGTGCTTTATACCCATGGCTTTCATATCTGTTAATATTGTTAGTTTGGTATATACTTTACAAACAAGTATATTTTTCCTTGAACTGCGGTGGTCCTTTAACAGGACTTAGTAAATCAAAACATGGGCTGTAATTCAGGATCTATATGCATTGCCGTCCCTGGCAATATATCACAGGGGTTGTCACGTGTTAGTACATTCCCCCCTCTTCTCTCTCCCTATGTCTGCTCTCTTTACCTATTCTCTCTTCTCCTTTACTCTTTATGTCGATCTCTATCTATTTTGCCTGCTTCTCTCTATATAATGCAGTTTTCCCTTGGTCAATAACAATTAAGTGTGCACAATGACAAGGCAGTGTTTGTAATTATGCATGGATAATTACGATCCATCGGGGGTGTCTCCCAGCACTTGTTACATGCTCAGATGTTAGTGTGCCTCCGACTGCCTCAACATCGAGCTCGATTGTAAAGATTGCAGCTATTGTTATGAATTTAATTGTTGTATGTAGAGTAAACCATAATTCACAGCGTGAAAATGAAACTAATGCGGCCTCTATAGATTCCTGTCGCAGACAACTGGCAGCCGCCGCCGCTCACATCTGCGCATTGATTTTAATCACGTACAGAATGTTTTTATAATCTCACAACAAAATACAAGATAATTATAAAACGAAATACAAAATGCCACTCTCCCAGCAGCACTCCTAGATAATTTAGCTAGAAATTCATATACTCCACTAAAAAACTCAATCAAAAATTAGCAAAGTTGTACGAGAGACATTATACAACAAAAAGTACTTTATGAATGGAATGTTATTTAAAATGTAAAATCTTTCTGATTCACCCACAAACAGAAATTCATATCCTTTGTCATTGGCTTTAGTTACTGATTAGCAGTCATTGCGTGTGGTCCTCTCAACTTGAGCATGCCTAGTCTTTTTGTGAAGGTTACTGAGCTTAAGACAATGGAACCAATTCATTAGGGCAGGGGTAGGCAAGTTTGGTCCTGGAGAGCCAAGCACAGGCCTGGATCTCCTTGAGTCAATCAGGATGACTGAAGAAGCGATAGTCTCGCCTGTATGCAGAAGAGATATTCTCAAATCCTAGCCTGTGTGTGGCTCTACGGGCCAGTACTTGTCCACCACTGCCTTAGGGGCAATTGAGAAACGAATGGCAGTGATCTCTCATTAACAAAATATATGAATCTCTGTTTGCGGGTGGATCAGAAAATGCCTAAGACAGCTCAAAATAGCAAATTTCCATGATAGTTTACTGTAGAAAAATGCATTTTTTAATTACATTGAATTGATAAAATACTTTTTATTGCCTATAGTTTTAACGTATACCATATTTTGAACCTCCTCTGTGTCACTTTACTAAGACATGAGCATAAAGCATTTATAGAGAAAATGTAAAATGTTGCCTTGGTCACAACTTTTGTATATCGCTACGGAATATGTTGATGCGTTACAAATAAACAATAATAATAATACGGAAGAAGGAGAAGGGGAGAGCGAGGGAAGGGAGAGAGAGAAGGGAGAGGGGAGAGAAGAAAGAGGTAGAGAAAGAGAAGTGAGAAAGAGAGAGGCAGAAGGGAGAGAGAGAGAGAAGGGAGAGGGAGAGAAGGGAGAGAAGAGAGAAAGGGAGTTGGGGATTGGGGAGAGGGAGATGGGAGAGATAAAAGGGAGAGGGAGACGATGGAGAGAGAAGAGAGAGAAAGTAGAGAGAGAAGGGAGAGGAGGAAGAGGAGAGAAGAGAGAGGAGGGAAAGGCATGAGGGAGAGAAAGATGAGAGAAAGAAGGGATAGAGGCAGAAGGAAGAGGGGGAGAAGGGAAAGAAAGTAGAGAGAGAGGATGAAAAGAGAAAGATGAGGAAGGGAGAGAAGTAGAAGGGACAGAAGGGAGAGAGAATGGAGAGAGGGAGAGAAAGGAGAGAGGGAGAAGGCGTAGAGGAAGACGGGCGAGGGAGAGAAGGAGTAGGGAGGGGAAGAAGGAAGAGGAAGAAATAACGGAGAGAGAGAAATGAGATATAGAGAAGGGAGAGAGATGGAGAAGGAAGAGGGAGGGAGAGAGAGAGAGAATTGCAAGGGAGAATGGAGAGAGAGAGAAAGGTGAGAGAAGAGTGATAAAATAGAGTGACAAGGGAGAGAGAGAAGGGAGAGAAAGGAGAGAGATGGAGAAGGGAGAGAGAAGGGAGAGAGAAGTGGGAGTGAAAGAAGGCGATAGAGGCAGAAGGGAGAGGAAGAGAAGGGGAGGGAGAGAAGAGATAAGGAATAGATGCAGAAGGGAGAGGGAGAGAAAGGAGAGAGAGAATGGAGACAGAGAGAGATTGAGTAGGAAGAGGGAGGAAGAGAAGGGAGAGAGAGGGATAAGGAATAGAGGCAGAAGAGAGAGGGATAGAAGGGGGAGAAAGATAATAGAGAAGAGAGAGAATGGAGAGGGAGAATGGAGAAAGGGAGAAAAAGAAAGGAGAGAGAGAGAGAAAGAAAAAAAAGAAAGAAAAGGGTTCTTCACCATAATGTCAGTCAGATTGTGAAACTCTATACTAAATGAAATTGTGACAGCAGATTCTATAGATAACGTTTAAAAGGAGATGGCTATATTTATGAATAAATATGACATACAGAGTTATGTAGGAGAACCAGAGAAGGAGGAGTACTGATCCAGGAAGTAATTTGATTGCCAGAGGGGGCCAGGAAGTTTTTTTTTTCTTTATGAGAGAAAATTGGCAATGTATTAAGAAAGCTTTTATTTGCCTTCCTCTAAATAAATTAACAATTCAATATTTAAAAGGATCAGGAGATCTAAAAAACCTCAGTTACTATGTTACCATATATACGGAGAGGTGTTTCTCATTAATGCAAATACTCTGACCCATTAATGAAACTTTAATCATTTTATAAACTGATTACAGTGTTTAATAGTAATCACAAATCTGAGCATGGGATGTTTAAAAAGTTTTTGGATCATTTGTGTAGCTTATCCCAAACTTCCCATACACACAGCTTGGGCAAAATGTGACTGCCCCCCATGTATGTACATGGATGGTAGTTGAAGGTGTATAGTTTCTAGCTGTTAATTCCTTATTAGACTCTGGTGTCTTCCTGGTTCTGCGTGACGTATCTATTTAGGTATCTCCGTTCCATATCTACATAGAAAAGCATTGTGGGTAATAAGCATCCTTGGATGTGCTTCTAATTGGCGCAGTTATTGATGGCAGTTTTAAAATGAACAGCCACTCAGGAAAGTTAGTAGCTAAGGAGAGGAGTGCATTATTGGCCATGCTTCCTATATGGACAGTTTAACATAAGATACACAAATTTGTACTTGATTTGTGGTTATTGCTGTATAGTATGATAGGCAAAAATAATTGCAAAAAATAATTATAGATTAATTTAACTAAAATACTTTAACATTCTGCAGGGTTTAAATGATTGATGTACCCCAATATTAAAAACATATGTTTAAAAAAAAAACTACACTTGAAAATATAAATATTTTTTAAAAAGTAAAAAAATATTACAGCTTCTGATAAATTACTTTTTAGAATTGTAGAATCTACTATTTTGGTTGCTGCCTATCAACTTCCTTACGTAGTGGAGACTTTGAAAGGAGATAAAGCTTCTATCTGCAAAATTGGAACGTGGAAGCTAAAACTGCCAGTATTTTCAAAAGGGCTATTTGAAATATCATTACTTTAAAAGAACACACCCTCCTGAGAAAGTAGTAGACATAGTGAAGTGAGAAAAGACAATGGAATCCAACCGTAAATAATAACTGCGTATAATGTATAAGAATATAAAGGATGTATGTATTCCTGTTACTTTCTAAACACATTTTGCATGCTATAATTGACCACAGTGGTCCTTGAAGTGTAGAATTGTTATATTGTTGCTGCTTTAAGTGCACAAATACAACACTATTCATACACTGCATATGTATAATTTCCATATATTTCCAGGTCTGGGCTGCAAATCATCCATGTAATGCACTATTGCTTTAAATAAAGTGCATTGTGGCGTACTTACTCTCATAATTCTCTAGTCCATTTAATAGACAAGTCCTTGTGGACATGAATTTAAATGCTTTGATTTGCAAAATAAAATGTAGGTTGCAATTGTGTTGCTGATGATTATAATTCAGGAAATGAGTGTTTAGAAGGTTTTGCGCTGGTAATTACAGCTTTCCAGTGATGAAGAGGATTCAGATGCATGAATCATGCCATGAATGTCCCTTCACATTACACAATAATGAATGGGGAAATTGACTGTGATTAGATTGTGGCAGAATGTGAATTAAAGGTTTATTAATATGGAGAAGTGTAGAGCCAGCACAGGCTTATTCTGAAAGGAAACAATTGATGACTCTTAGCTTTCCTGCAAACATTATATGCGAGTTTGCTACAGAATCTGAATAATGAGTAATATATTCTGTTGCTGTGCTGTTTAAAATGACTTGTCATAAAGGACACTAACTACCTTTGCCTTCTGTAACAGAAAAGGGTCAGATGGACCAGAGTTAGGTGCTATTGGTTTGACCCTGTGACCTATCACCAGGATTCCCTCATTCACAAGTCAACTGAAGCTGCCAGCAAACCCAACGTCCTCAGGTTTTAGGAGAATAAAAGTCCTAGAGATCAAAGATTACAGTCCGAAACATGTATCTATAACAAGTCTTTTTTATTAGATAACACACAATAAAACATTCTCATAATCCTCAGACAACACAAACCAATCAGGAGGCATTCAGGTACCTCCATTTGGTGGAACTGGTGGAACCTCACTGCAGCTCCTAGGAAGCTAGACTGAAACCTACAAGTCAAAGTACATAGGCATGTGGGTATTTGCTCCTCCAACAGACCCACAGAGCATGCATAAAGCAATAGCCTCTTCTAGTATCATATTTTCTATTAGATATAATACTACATAATATACTGTATTCACCTCATATTGAAAACAAGCACAGCGAAACCTATAATTAACTGCGACTAACTGACAACTGGGGGAGGAGGATTTGATGTTTGTCTTCTTTAAAGGTATTCTTTAGAACTCTATTAAAGGAGCTCTGGACTGTAGAGCAGTAAAAATGAAGATCAAACAGAAAAGTTATAAACACGTTTTTCGTTTAAATCTCTTTCCCCTTTTTTTTTGTTTTTTTTTAAATGCTGCAGAGCGCTTTTACAGCATTCAAACTGGTTATTTACTTTAAGTCATCAAAAATCAAGCTCCACCAAATATTGAGTAATAAGGACAAGGTTTCAGGTTCTGATGAGACAATACATTGCATGTCCCCCTAAACGCTTATATGTTGTTGTTTAGTTGTTCGGTTGTTTCTGACTCTCTATGACCCTATGGACACAGCATTTCAGGCAAATCTTGTGTCTGGTTGTGCCTATCCATCAGGTTTTCTTCACAAAGATAGTGGAGTGGGTTGCCAATTCCTTCTCCAGTTTGCCCATCTTAAGTCACCCTACATGGTATAGCTCACAGCTTCATTGAGGTACACAAGCCCCTTCACCATGACAAGGTAGTGATCCAGAAGGCAAAATGCCTTATATAGAGCGATAATATATTTAATTTTTCTCATTTGGGAAAAAAAACAAGGAATAAAATGACATTTTTGGTTGCAGTAAACATAGTATATTGCCTTTTAAGTGAGCTAATGTTTGTTGTTTTCTCTAAGAACCTGTGAGTCTAGGAAGCTGCACACAGCTGTTAGGAGGAGTGTTTTAGGATTAACTGGTTTATATAAAAGCTCTTATATAACAATGAAATATGCATCAATTTATAAATTCAAAAAGTTTTTTTCACTTGTTCTTCAGTACTCTGTGTGATGATGCAGAGCAGAGCAAAATGCCTATACAAAATGATGCATCCTGGCTGTTTATTGCGCATACTTATGTGCAAATACCCGCTGCCGATGTTTGTATGCTCATTTGTTATCTGTTGCAGTGGAGAAATAAAAGGATGGGCCTCATTATATATAACACTGTTTTAGTGACCGTGGTAAAGACTGATGCAGCTGTGTTAATGAATATTAGTGAATCTAGACAAAAATGCATTTGTATTCACTAATATAGTTTGAAAAGTGTGTGTAACTCTCCAGGGGGGTGCATACACACTTTACAAATATTTGTACGAAATTCCGTACATCCCTCAGTGCGCATGCGCAGCGCCAATGGACAGAGAGGGGGAAGGGGGGGAAGAGACAGAGGGGGAAAGGGGGAAAAGACACAGGGAAGGGAGAGGGGGAAGAGACACAGGAGACGGAGAGGGGGAAAGAGACACAGGGAAGGGAGAGGGGGAAGAGACACAGGAGAGGGAGATGGGGAAGAGACACAGGAGAGGGAGATGGGGGAAGGGACACAGAAGAGGGAGATGGTGGAAGAGACAAAGAGGAGGGAGAAGGGGGAAGAGCCACAGGGGAGGGAGAGGGGGAAGAGACAAAGGGGGAAAGAGACACAGTGGAGGGAGGAGGGGGAATGAGACAGAGGGGAAAGGGGTAAAGAGACAGAGGAGGAAAGGGACACAGAGGAGGGAGCAGGGAAGAAGGGACACGGGGGAAAGGGGGAAAGAGGCAAAAGGGGAAAAGAGAAACAGGGGAGAGGGAGGGGGGAAAGAGACACAGGGGAGGTAGGGGGAAGAGACACAGGAAAGGGAGAGGGGGAAGAGACACATGAGAGGGAGATGGGAAAAATGAGACACAGGAGAGGGAGGTGGTGGAAGAGACAAAAAGGAGGGACAGGGGGAAGAGACACAGGGGGGGCAGAGGGGGAAGAGACACAGGGGAGGGAGAGGGGAGAAAGAGGCAAAGGGGGAAAGAGACACAGAGGAGGGAGGAGGGGTGAAAGAGACAGAGGGGAAAGGGTTAAAGCGACAGAAGGGGAAAGGGACACAGGGGATGGAGGAGGGGGGAATGGATACAGGGGAAAGAGACACAAGGGGAAAGGGGGAAAGAGACACAGGGGAGGGAGAGGGAGGAAAGAGACACAGGAGAGGGAGATGGGTGAAGAGACAAAGAGGAGGGAGAGACACAAGGAAGGGAGAGGGGGGGAGAGACACAGGGGAGTGAGAGGGGAAGCGACAGAGGGGAAAGGGGCAAAGAGACAGAGGGGGAAAGGGTCACAAGGGAGGGAGGAGAGGGGAAAGGGACACAGGGGAAAGGGGGAAAGAAACAGAAGGGGAAAGGGGGAAAGAGACACAGGGGAGGGAGGATGGGGACAGAGATACAGGGGAGGGAAAGAGACAAAGGGGAGGGAGAAAGGGGAAAGAGACACGGGGAAGGGAGAGGGGGAAGAGACACAGGGGAGGGAGAGGGGGGAAAGAGTCACAGGGGATGGAGAGGGGTGAAAGAGTCACAGGGGAGAGAGAGGGGGAAAGAGACACAGGGGAAGGAGAGGGGGGGAAAGAGACACAGGGGAGGGAGAGGGGATTAAAGAGACAGAGGGGGAAAGGGGGAGGAAAGAGACAGGGGGAAGAGAGAGGGAGGTAAGAGATACAGGGGAAGAGGTGGGAAAAAATATATATTACCTCTTTATTTTTTGACAGACAGTGTCATGAATCAGCCAGTGGTCATATTGTGTTTGGACAAAGTTCATGGCTCATGCTGTGGAAGAAAAGGTTTGGGGCCCACTTGTTATGGATATATTGTTATGTTGTGATCTAGGGGATAAAGTATTATAAGTTTACCCCTTAGCATATTCCCATACCTCCCATGTTTAGGCTCATTGTAGTGAGTATCCTGTGAGGGATCTAATGGGATATATTGGTTGTATGTGGGTGAAACATTGGGTGTTATATTTGTAAATATGAATGTATGTTATTATATTAGTATGTTATTATATTGTAGAGGGGAAGCCCGTTGAATACAGACAAACCTCCTTTGTTCCCAAAGGCCTGTTAATCCCATTAGCTAAGTGTCCAGCAGAGTACTAACAATGGGGAACTCACAGCTGGAGAGCAGACAGGCAGGCACCCAGAAACAATGGGATGGCCTGAGGCTTCTCAGCCTTAATAGCATGGGCACAGGAGAGCCAAGGCATGCTTTGCCCTGGAGATTCAGAGCCCAAATGAATTAGTTGGCCTCGCCTAGTGGGCGGACCTGGGAGGGGACTATTGGTTCACACACAGTTCCCCTTCATGATTGGCCAGAGGTCATTTGGGGCTGGCTAACGGTAGCCACTTCCCCCATTCTTGTGTGATGTGGTTAAATATGCTGTTCTAAAATAAAACATGGTTCATAATTTTCATCAAGACTTTGTGTGCAGGTGTATTATTGACCCAGGGGCATATGCTGGTAGAGGAGATCGTTTCTGACTCCCTTCCAGGTTTCCCAGGCACACTACCAAAAGCTGGGACTTATGCTCTTGCATCTACAAAGACTGTCCATTGGTCTGGAGCCACCCAAATCTTAGGACTAAAACCTACAGGAGATAAGAGGACTAGGATTCTCTATACTCCATCATCATTGTAGGTTGTGACAATTGGCTGGCAGAGGTGGGATGCTCGGAGAAATGGAACAGCAATATGAGGAAGATATTACCAAAGAAGCAAAAAGACGGTTTAAAGAAGCAAGACACTTTTTTCCAGAAAAGTTAACAGCACAAGATGTGGGCTGCGTGATTGACCAGATGTTCCAGAGAATATGGAAAGAGCGCATGTGGGTAAGCAAAATGGAGGCTACCACATATACAAGGCCGTGCCCTAGGCTGTCTGAGGCCCAGAAAGCAGAACTAGCTCAGAGTTGCCTAGAGGAGCTCTCTCGGTGGGATGTGTCAGAGAATCAGGGGGAAGGGGTAAACCCTGCCCCTGTACCACCTCCTGGGAATGGAGACTGTTTTCCCATAAAAAATGCAGAGACTGTGTCAGAGCCTAGAAGGGATGGTAAAGTCAGCTTGGGACCAAATCACCAGCTCCAAGAGCCAGAGACCCAGGGTAATGTTCCCTGGGTGGGGTCAGATAACCCATGTTTGTCCCCTGATACCCCAAGAGACTTAATCCCAGAAGATTAAATGCTAGCCGAGCAGTTTCTCCAAACGGGTCACGCCTGAGGTACCGGATGTGGAAAAGGTCTCACCTGAGGACTACCTTCCAGCACAAATCCTGTCAGAAACCCCAGTAACTGTTCAACAGGTAGGGCCAGATGAACTAAGTCTGCCCTCAGAAGTTCTAGGCAATGTGTATGGGCCAGAACTGCTCATGGAGGCAGGGGCTCAGGATTGCTATTTAAGAGACTGTGGGGAGGGAAAGGAACTGGTTCCTAGCTACAGGGAACCGGACCTCACACAGGAGGAGGCAGTGGCACCAGGGCTAGGGATAGCCGTGCCTGCCTGGGAGAAAGAGCCATGGGAGCATTGCAGCACCCCAAAGGATTGTGGATGTAGTGAGGACTTGCCTGAGATGACTAGTGTCCAGGAGTCCAATACAAACTCTGGAGCAGACAAAGCTCAGAGGGCCCAGGAATCCACAAAGGATGAGGCCCAAGTTGCCAAGCAAAAGATAACAGAAGAAGAGGGTCAGCTGAGGGCCCCAAAGCACAGCCTGGGTGGGAACAGCGTAGGTCTCCAGGCTGCAACACAGACAGACCCACGGGAAGAAAACCAGGAGGGTCTGTCCAAAGATACAGATTTCCAGGAGCCAGAGCAAACGGAGCATCCAAGTCCGGACTCCATCAGGGACGCTGGAGTCAAGCGCAGACCGGTATGTACTTAACTGCAGTTATTGTGTTATTGGGCTCCCAACAATAATGATTTTGCTGAGAGAGGTACTGGACTGCCCCCTTGCAATCCCATAGGCCCAGAGACTGTTTTAGAGACCCCAGCCCAGCTGTGGGAAATGGCTGGAGGGAAAGGGGTTGCTATGGGACAGGGGTTGTTTTATGGGGCTCCCAAAAATACTGTTTTGCCTCAGAAGAGTGTATGGGTGCAACCCTCTGTGTCCCCAGTGACTTCCATGCTGCTGCCCAAGAAGAGAGAGGTGGGATCCTGGACTACTTGGGTGGGGGTGCAGGGCAAGAGCAATTTGCTCTATACAGTGAGAGCAAGGTCAAGGGCTGGGGGAGGTCTTTACTCTGCACCTTGGGACTGTGTGCGCACCGACATGAACTTGCCTAGCATGCAGCAAGCCTGGCCAAACCAGCAGATTCATGACTATCAGCGTAGCTGGGAAAATCTTGGATGTTCCCTGCCACGCTTGGGGAAGGTTTGTCATGTATCAGCCAGTGGCCATATTGTGTTTGGACAAAGTTCATGGCTCATGCTGTGGAAGAAAAGGTTTGGGGCCCACTTGTTATGGATATATTGTTATGTTGTGGTCTAGGGGATAAAGTATTATAAGTTTACCCCTTAGCATATTCCCATACCTCCCATGTTTAGGCTCATTGTAATGAGTATCCTGTGAGGGATCTAATGGGATATATTGGTTGTATGTGGGTGAAACATTGGGTGTTATATTTGTAAATATCAATGTATGTTATTATATTAGTATGTTATTATATTGTAGAGGGGAAGCCTGTTGAATACAGCCAAACCTCCTTTGTTCCCAAAGGCCTGTTAATCCCATTAGCTAAGTGTCCAGCAGAGTACTAACAATGGGGAACTCACAGCTGGAGAGCAGACAGGCAGGCACCCAGAAACAATGGGATGGCCTGAGGCTTCTCAGCCTTCATAGCATGGGCACAGGAGAGCCAAGGCATGCTTTGCTCTGGAGATTCAGAGCCCAAATGAATTAGTTGGCCTCGCCTAGTGGGCGGACCTGGGAGGGGACTATTGGTTCACACACAGTTCCCCTTCATAATTGGCCAGAGGTCATTTGGGGCTGGCTAACGGTAGCCACTTCCCCCATTCTTGTGTGATGTGGTTAAATATGCTGTTCTAAAATAAACATGGTTCATAATTTTCATCAAGACTTTGTGTGCAGGTGTATTATTGACCCAGGGGCATATGCTGGTAGAGGAGATTGTTTCTGACTCCCTTCCAGGTTTCCCAGGCACACTACCAAAAGCTGGGACTTATGCTCTTGCATCTACAAAGACTGTCCATTGGTCTGGAGCCACCCAAACTTAGGTCTAAAACCTACAGGAGATAAGAGGACTAGGATTCTCTATACTCCATCATCATTGTAGGTTGTGACAGTCAGTAATTGCTAATGTTAACAAAATGGAGGAGTACTGGGTCCTGTCCTGTTACGGCCCTTCAGTTGTGTCTGACTCTCGATGACTATATGGACCACAGCACCCAGGCACATGTGTCTGTATTTCTGGTTGTGCTTATCCATATGGTTTGCTTGGCAAAGATACTGGAGTTGTTTGCCAGTTCCTTCTCCAGTTAACCGTGATTTGTCTGACCTCTCTGCTATGACCTGCCAATCCTAGGTGACTCTACATGATATAGCTTGAGGTACACAAGTCTTTTCACCACTACAAAGTATTGATCCAGAAGGGACTTGTTAATGTAGGTTATAATAATAATAATTAATGCTGCTTTATTAAAGGGGTATAAACAATATTGAAATATGTGGGTTGGTTAATTTTATATATGTGACACACTGAGTTTTCAAACTATTCTCCAAATAGCCCTAGTGAGAATTAGGCCAACTGAAGACAAAGACACATATTTGTACTTGCAACCATTTATATTATATGTAAACCATAACCTTTATTAAAGTTTTAAAAAATATTTCCAAAATTAAAATACGTTCATTAAAACATTTTTTTTTTTTATCTTTCCTTATGACATCTTATGAGGGCTCCAAATAGCTTGTCTTTAAAGATATTTATATATCACTGTTGTGGGCCACCAATTTCTACCCCTTATTTTGTTCAAATAAACAGGGTAAGCATTATCCTTTAAAGCCTTATACTTCCATGTTATGAAATGATCAAGGGTATTGAATCTCTGAGTCTCTCTTTTATTTCTTTAAATGTATTTACACTCTGAATACCACAATAATGTATACCTAACAATTTACTGTGTAACTGCCATTTTTATAATAAGATATTGCTGATAAGCTTTATTTATTTATAAATACCACACTGCATTGAATGGTTAGTTCTTATTTTTATTTAAATTTGTGGAAATACTGCTTTGGCATTTACCCAGGTATCTATTTTATCTCCCTAGTCCTGCGCCCATTATAATATAAAATGATCCCCACAAAACTGTGACTTTATTGCTGCGAGTGCAAAGCTCCTATAATTCTGTAATAGTATTCCTATATTTGTCTGAGTTTTCTCACTGTCTTTACTTACTGAATACTTGTTACAACATGCTACACCACATGTGAAGTCAGGATATTTCTGCCACTGTTTATAACTGCTATGTTAGCTGTTTATCATTTACTTGCAATCTTTTTATATATTACTGCACTAGTAACTTGCTGTCATATGTTATATTCAATTGTCTGTCCTGTCTCTCTCTGTGCTGTCTCTCTGTGTGTGCCCTCACTCTGTGCACCCTCTCTCTCTGCGCCTTCTCCCTCTCTTTGCGCGCTCTCTCTCTCTCTCTGTGCACTTTCTCTTTATGTGTGCGCTCTCTCTCTGTCCTCTCTCTGCTCCTTTTGCTCTCTGTCTCCCTCCCTCTCTCTCCCCTTTCCTCATTCTATCCCCTCTCTCTCTCCTCCTCCCTTTCTATCCCTCCCTCTCTCTCTGTGCTTTCTCTTTATGTGTGCGCTCTCTCTCTCTCTCTGTTTCTTTGGCTCTCTGTCTCCCTCCCTCTGACTCCCTTCCTCTCTCTTCGCCCCCTTCCTCTTTCTATCCCCTCTCTCTCTCCCCCTCCCTTTCTATCCCTCTCTCTCTCCTATTAGCAGGCGCAGCGCATTCGCAGTTGCCAGATTATCCAACGTTTACCAGTAGTCAGCATGTGAGTAGCATCTGCGCAGAACACATCTCGCAGGCGTTAAGCACATGCTGCCTACTATTATAGTTTGCATAAAGTCTGCTATATTAGCTACTTCACATTTGCTTGACATCTTTTTATGTATTGCTGAATTTCTATTTCTCTGTTATTTGCATGAAGTCTGCATTAAGCTATTCAGCATTGTACTATGTTTGGTGGGAGCAGGTGACTAGGACGCCCTCTGATGACATCATCTAAACCAGACAAGTGTTTCATCACAGCACAATGTCTGTGACTAGCCAGGGGTATTCCATGTAAAGGATCAAAGCCCTATCCTAATATGTAGTCCATGAGAAAAATTCTTTTAGCAGAACATTATGTTTCCTGAGGGAATCCATGTTTGCGTCCTCCATGCCTCCTGATTGCTTTGTAGCCTGTGATCCTTTTTTAAAGTTTATTCATGAGTGGGGGCGTTACTCATTGGTTGATTCAATACATTTTTGGCATATCCCCTGCACATGCTCAGTATAATTGCAAGCCCTACTCTGTACCCTTTATACCTTGAAAATAAGGTACTACTATGATAGCAACTTCCATGAACTAACGGACCCGGTTTAAATGATTGTTCTTAGTAAATGCTTTTATGCTCCTGGCTTACCAGCTGCTAATGCTATTAACTGATCTCATACTTCACAAATGTGTAAAGTTTTTCCTAACACAGTGGTACTTTAGGGGTCATGAAAAAAAAAACATACAGTGCAAAGGCAGAGAACTCCTCCTTGCTCATCTATTCATGTAACATACTGTATTAGGTTTCACTATGTTACTAAATGGCTATTCTATAATCAACACCAATAATTTAATTTTTCTCTGATTCTGTCATTTTCCAAAACAAGCTTTTATGTTTTCCCGGAAAATTGGTGCCCCCATGAACTGTTGATGCAATTAATGCATTTAAAAGTTCCTTTAATATATAATGTTACAATAGAGAGACACCCTCGGTGCAGACACATAGCACCCCGGCATTGAACATGCTGCAATATATTCCACACACGTCACAAATATATAAATCTTGTTTTACGGTGTTGCTGTAAATCTCTCCGGCATAAAGATTAAAACAACCTGTAATCTGACAGATTTATTAGACAAAATGACCTTGATGCGTCAATATTTCTCCTAGACACCTCATTCAATAATAATCCCATCACGCCATAATATACTGTGTATGTACTTCCTATCTCTAGTCAAGTCACTCAGCACAATGTCTTGTAACATTGATCTATGGATCTATTGAACCAGCCTCTGTATAACATACTTTAAATCCAACCATATTGAACCTACTTTACTGCTCTACATCAAACAGAGCCAAAACCAATATCTGATACGTTTATTTAAATACATTTTGATGTATATTTAACTATTCCATGTTCTATAGTTTTTATACAACCTAGTTATTTCTTAAACAGTTCTAGTTCCCCCTAACAGCTTCCTAGAAAGGACCAAAGAGCACTTTCAAAATTAAATATGCTCTATTTCTCTATTTGTTGCAAAGAAACAAACATCCAACTTATTCCTCTGGATTTTAGACATGGGTGTATTTAGGTTTTATGCTGCCCTATGCTATTCAGAGGTGTCATCCCCCCACTTTCCATATATCAAATCATTAGTTTATGTGTGTGTGTATATATATATTTATTTATATATATATATATATATATATATATATATATATATATATATAGTAGAATCCCGGTTATCCGGCATCCAACTAACTGTGACTCTAAAGCAACCGGCACCAGCATCAATTCCCTATTTTCAAATAACTCCTGCTAAACCGGCACTATCCGGAGTTGGAGACTGCAAAAAAATGCTAACTTTTTTTCTAATTATTTTTTTAGGGCCTAAATGGCCCAGTTTAGGTGCTAATGCATTTTTAAAGGCATTTTGAGTTTTTTTGGCTGTTTATAGGTCGTTTAGACCCTTAAATTTGGGGAATCTTGATTAACCAGCAACTACACTTATCTGGCAATAGGGAGTCCTCGTGGGTGCAGTATAACGGGGGTTTTACTGTATATATATATATTTAGTATGTCAGAAAATGTCAAGTACATGTACAGGCAGGTATATCCCTGCATCTTCAGACAAACTGCTACCCCCTAAAAATGTGCTTCCCCAGGCCTTTGCCTTATGGGCCTAGACAAGAACACAACCCTGCCCAAAAGGGAAGAATGTGACATTTTTAAATGTATTATTCCAATGAAGAGAGTATATAAGCATTTAGAGAGATTATAATTTTTGATCCCTTTAAGACTTGAGAGCTTGTCCCTGAAAGATCAATAAAAACCTGCAGTGCAGCTTGACACAAATTAAATAAGCATTTTGAGTGCCGTAAAAGCAACGGTGCAGCATTTAAAGGACCATTATAGACAAAGTTTTGTTTATGGTATTTCAAATAATTAATCTTGACAACATGCAAAACGCTTTTAGAAAAGATCAAATAAACTCAGCCTTTGAATCTAGTAAATAAAACCATTGTGGTTCTTATGGACACCCATGATAATCTAAAGTATAACCATGGTGATTCATAACATTAGGGGGTACCTAATATTAATCCCTGTATCATGAGGATCCCGAACAGACCCCATAGTATACTAGACTCCTTTGAGGAGGCACTCTTTTAGATAAAATTGTTCAGTGGCAGAGGCCAATTTCTATGGGATGAAGATGAGAACCGAGGACTTCAATCAGCATGGAAGTTCCCCCTCATCCCCCTAAACCTGCATATGCACCAGATGCAATGCACCAGGGTATACTACAGAACCAACATAAGCACTGGGCAAAAGTGGCCTCTTAAATTAGTATGGGAGAGATGAAGGGTGGAATATAAGATTAATTTTTTTATTGACTCCCATGAATCTACAATTCACTAGCACTACTACTATCCTAACTCTTGTAGCTGAGATCCTAGAATTAGCCCGTAAAATAATTTGCTATTTAATTGGCGTCTTTTAGCTACCCGCAATCGGTTTGCGGGTTAGAAGCTCAAATTCCCTGCGGTTGTCAAAGTCGTAACCCTGACCCATCTAAGCCTTTGATCGTTCAAGCCCGTAAGTGTTACAATCGCAAATAGCTACAATTCCTCAAGCCCTCAATTGCTTTCAAACCCGTATATGGCAAATGTAGAAGAAAATCCTACTGGTATCAGATAGGACTTGCAAGGGGGTTAAACACCTGATCGTAGCACTGTAAATGCAAATAAAAAATCAATACTGCACTTTAAAAGACGGGGAAAGAGATGAAAGACATTAGAATTCATTGCAACAGTCTCAAGCTCGCAAATCTGCAACAAAAAATAATTTTATATATGTTTTATTTTTGTGCTATATCAATCTCGGGAATCAAGGAGTTAATACATATCAGGCCACCCACATGGCCTAGAACACAATCGTCATTCATTTTTATTATTTTGTACATTGCCGGATTGCGAGTCCGATCGCATATTGGACTTCTAAATGCTACTTGATTGACGTTTAACCTCCATGTTTTACTGACAACATGATGACGGTCTCATTTACTATTGGATGTTTCTAAATCGGTAGTTACAGCCTTGCTTAATTGATCATGATCACGCTCTGAAATGCTTCTTACGAGTGCAGGGTTTACGGTTTAGGCTTTCGGCCAGGTAGCTACGGGCTTGTTCAAATGAATCGATCTCTAACTGTAGCAATTGAATAGAGGGCCCAGAAAATTCCTGAAGGTTTAAATAAAAAACAACAATATTATCTACATGTCAAAAAATCTTATTGGAAAAAGTTTTCCAAGCTTACATACTACAAGCAACACCACAAATAAGTTTTCAGGTTTCTAAATACAGAGACTTGAGACCACTTAGTTGGTAATCACTCGCATTTTTCTATCACCAACCCGTCATCTACTTACCACACTCTCTTTCATATCATCCCCAGCATCCTTAAACCTTCAACCCAAACCACTCTCTCAATAATCACATAACCTTGTTTACTTGCACCGGCCAATTCCACCTGGAAAATATAGCCATCTACTTCCATCTCCACAACAAAGCTGCTGAGTCACTCTTATCTTCACTTGTCTAGACTACTTCAACTAATTCCTCATTAGTCTCCCAGTCCATGCAGTCACCATACTCCAACAAAAATGCCTCTGCACCTAATATTTAGTCTCAGCTGTACAGACCAAACAGTTGCCCTCCTATTGTCTATTACCATTGTTTTTTCAGTTTCCAAACCCTTGTCTACAAACCCCTAGCATGGTTTTGCCCCTCCATATCTTGCATCACTAATGTCACTGCAATAATATCACTATGTTCCTCTACGCTCTATACTACAATCCCTCTCAACACTTACAGTCCCAATCCCATCACTGGAATATACTCCTGGTTCATATCAGACAGCGTTCAAACCTGCACACATTCTCTCTCTTTCTAAACCTGGTACAGCTTAAACCATTTCACCCTACTTCCCATTATCTTTTTGTTCGACCCATTTGGTTTATTGCACCATATCACATATATAGTTGTGAGCGTACGAGTCGTTGCTCACGCTTGCGGGCTCGCGTAGCGAGCCGCGGCCCTCGCGTAGCGAGGTCACTGGGCAAGGGCCTCAGTTGCTGGCATGGAGCGCCAAAGGCGCTCCATGCCAGCAACTGAGGCCCCTCGCGAAGCGAGGGCCTCAGTTGCTGGCGAGGTCACTGGGCACGGGTCTCAGTTGCTGGCATGGAGCGCCGAAGGCGCTCCATGTCAGCAACTGAGGCCCCTCGCGAAGCGAGGGCCTCAGTTGCTGGCGAGGTCACTGGGCAAGGGCCTCAGTTGCTGGCATGGAGCGCCGAAGGCGCTCCATGCCAGCAACTGAGGCCCCTCGCGAAGCGAGGGACTCAGTTGCTGGCGAGGTCACTGGGCAAGGGCCTCAAACCCTCGCAAAATTCACGTCGCTACTCAAAAAACACGACACACAAATTACGACACTCGCTAAACTTTACGAGGCACGCAAACAACGTACGAAACACGTTACCACACATTACGACCTCGCAAACATCGGACGCAACACGCCGACATACAAACATTTAAAACACAATACATACACACAGCACATACATAAAAAACTTACCTACACCAAGAGGGAGCACCCAGGACCTCAAAAATGCAACTTACACCTCGATTTTACTCGAAATAAAACAGTTTAGAGACTAAAAAAAAATCTAAGCGACAGAAAAAATGGCCGCCGAACAAAACGAAAACGAGGCTACAGCACTCTAAACTCGCAAAACACCACAAAACACCTACGGATATTCCGATACAGACCTATACCACACATTACTCGCCATTTTACACCAATGCGGAAGTACACGACTACGCTAACGGTTTGGTCTCGCGCACGCACAGTGTTACACTGCACACATTCAGCATGCTTATACAGCAGCTCCACACCACTAATGCTGCAGCAACATCAACACAGATTGCCAGCTCTTCATCACAATGCTTCAAAATAGGTACACTATATTCATTTACTAATTTAGCTACCTTACAATTTCATTGCCGTCATTTTTTGACGGGCAATTCGCTAGTTAACAATAAAGGACATTTCATTTATGCTCTGTCTATTGCTTGTTCTGTAAATGTCCTTCTCTAAAAAAAACTGTGTTGTTCAGTTGTTTTTGATTCTCTGTGACCTCATGGACCAAACACACCAGGCACATCTTTATGCTGATCCACTTGGATTCATGGCAGAGATACTAGAGCGTGTTGCCAGTTCTTCTCCAGTGAGCCACAGCATATAGTTCCTGGTATTCCTAGGTGGTCTCTGATCGAAGTACTGACCGGGCCCAACCCTGCTCAGCTTCAGGGTGGTGTGACCTCTTGGTTCCCTGACTGGAATCAAACCCAGGTCGCAGCAGTGAAAGTACTAAATCCTAACCACTGAACCTGTCCATCTCTATACTGCAAAAAAAAAAAAACCTATATAAAGTGCCTTAATTAAAGGTATTAATGTAGTGTCAACAAATAAATATATCTGTCAACACACATGATCTGTGATTTACTTATTTCATCTTTATCCAATCTCTGGACATTGCAATCCTCAGTACAGTCATTACTCCCTTACCTGTGTATCAGGACCCCCACAACAGTCTCCTGGGGGTGCCCCTGTAACATATTGCAGCAGCATTCTGCAAATAAAAACCATGTTCCCCTCTTTGTTAAATTTCCTCTGCAAATAAGAAGGAAGTTTTCATTTGCTTTTCCGCTGAGGCGACCAGTAAATACATTTTTTCAGAGGGTCCCCTGGGCACACAAGGGGTTAATGGAATTGCAAGTGATCTGGTGCCTTGTTTTCTCAGAATTCATTTACTCTGTGTAGTATTAAAGGCCTGAGAGGTTTGAAATTAATAGCCCTATTATAGCTTGTTCATGGTGCCGGTCCTAACGCATGGAAGTTCATAGCAGGCGATGATATGCCAGAGCAAATAGAAATTCATCATGATCTGCTCCCTGTTCCAACTGTAGTTCTGCAAATCTAACAAGTTAATCAGAATTCATGTATTAAAGGGCAATGTACTAAGGCTATACCATGCTAGGATTATTTATATTCTTGGACTTTTTTCAGCTCCCAGTTGTGTATATGGTGCAATGTAAACAGGTTTATATACACTTTCTACAATAGGGTTTTAAAGAATGTTGCTTCTACTCCTTGTGCTATAATAAACCAAACTCAATACCAGGAGCCAAACACAACCAGGTAGTGCTAATCGTGAATGGCCAATCTTTAGTTCAAGAGTATGGCCTTAAGTAAGTCCAGTCAAGATGCAGTGAAGAAGAAGGGAGGGAAACTCTGATGCCCTCAACTCCTGTTACCGTTATAAGCAACCAGGGAGATAGATCCTGTTGTTTCAAATGAAGGAAACTGCTGCTGAGGAGAACGGGCTGTGGCTGCACCCATTTGTGGGAAACATGACTGCCACTGGAGATACTAGACGCTTTAGATATTACGCGTCTTAAAGGGTCACTTAATTCAGCTCAATTTGGACCACATCACAATAAAAATCTCCTAAAAGCATGTTGAAATACTTTTTGAAATGTTCATTTTTCAATGAGAAATCACACCAAATAAAATCTGTGTTTACATGTATAACAGGTTGCTCACTTGGATTTGCATTACCACAGAGAATCAGGTTGTAGGGGTGTCCCCCTTTCTCAGTTCAATGGCAAGACTGCTTATATTTCCAGGATGAAGGGAACAGACCTTGTAATGGGTTACATATTTTACTTACCGTAGAAAAATCAAGTTTCTGCTATCCTGCCTTTCTGGAATTTGAGTAATGTAGACCAGTTATGGGGGATTGTTGCTTCTCTCCAATCAGCTCCATGAAGTGAGCAAAAAAAAAAACATTAACAAATCTATCTGTGCAGGCTTGCAATCCTGGAATCACCCAAACAGGTCAGTTATGGGTTAATTGGTCAGTGCAGTCCTGAATCCAGGGAAATCAATGACTGTCTACCCTATAGAGAATCACCATCACCATGCGCTCCTCTGCTATCTGTTGTTGTTTTTAGCTCTTTTTAGCGTAAACAAAAAATAGTAAACGTCAATACTGTAAAGTGAGTATCCTAAATAGTCAACTTTATTAGATCAATAAACACTGTTTATAAAAAGTGAGTTCACATCATCCAATTCACACCATTATAAAATGGTACAAACTAATATACAGGGATAGCATGAAAGGTTAGGTCCATGGCCTCGGTGCGTCCTCCTTCCTGGAAAGCTCTCTATGAGATTCCCCAAATCTGGCTAAAAGTCCTGCAACAGATAGTAATTTTCCAAAATGATATAGCAGAATTACATCTCCATACCCCAGTAATGAATGTAAATGATGAGACCACTGTGTAATAAAATCAAAAACAAAAATGGACGCTATTTTACATTTCCAGTAGATCAATTTATGGGCTTTAACATACAGAGACAATTCCCAAATTATCTATTTGGGAGCCTCACAAGTTCTCTAGTATAATATGCCAAAAAGGGGGTTCTACATGTTGAGCCAGCCTCATGTCCGTTTCACCATATATATGGCTTCCTCAGAGGTCTTACCTTCTATTGCTATCCCTGTATATTAGTTTGTAAAATGTTGTAATGGTGTGAATTGGATGATGTGAACTCACTTTTTATGCTGATCTACTAAAGTTGACTATTTTAGGTACTCTCTTTACTAAATTGAAGTTCAATATTCATGATTAGGTGTTAAGCACCTTAGGGTTAGTTTCTAACTAACAGATAAATCAAAAATTGATCATTTTAACATACAATATTGTCCTCTTTGAAACCATGAAGATCACATACTGTGAGGTAAATAGCCCTTTAATAGTTACTAGTACAAGAAAATGGTACTTTGCTACTATATACATCAGTAACAGAAAAATGAATAAAAACAACTTACTAGCCAATAGCTGGACAAAAAATGAAAAAACAATCTTGTTCTGACACATGCATTGTTGCTGCAGTTTTGACCTGAGGTGCAACTTGTGTGCAGAATCTTATACCCATGATGGTGACCCTCACAATTTAAACCCCTGGGCAGCCACCCACTTTTCCAATTGGGTAAAGCTGGGGCAATGGATATCACGTGGCTCTTTGAATTTAAGAAAGCAGAAAACGGAAATCTTGCCCATGTGTATGGCTCATTACTGGGTAGAGCCCAGTCTTACCATGAGAAAATTCCAATTACAGAACGGGTACAAGATGGCTTCTGACATGAACATATTACAATCTATATCTATAAGAGGAAACCAGTAATCACATTTTTTCACCTTTTTCATTAACTTATTAGAGATCATAACATATATATATATATATATATATATATATATCACATATATAGTTGTGAGCGTACGAGTTGTTGCTCACGCTTGCGGGCTCGCGCAGCGAGCCGCGGCCCTCGCGTAGCGAGGTCACTGGGCAAGGGCCTCAGTTGCTGGCATGGAGCGCCGAAGGCGCTCCATGCCAGCAACTGAGGCCCCTCGCGAAGCGAGGGCCTCAGTTGCTGGCGAGGTCACTGGGCACGGGTCTCAGTTGCTGGCATGGAGCGCCGAAGGCGCTCCATGCCAGCAACTTAGGCCCCTCGCGAAGCGAGGGCCTCAGTTGCTGGCGAGGTCACTGGGCACGGGTCTCAGTTGCTGGCATGGAGCGCCGAAGGCGCTCCATGTCAGCAACTGAGGCCCCTCGCGAAGCGAGGGACTCAGTTGCTGGCGAGGTCACTGGGCAAGGGCCTCAAACCCTCGCAAAATTCACGTCGCTACTCAAAAAACACGACACACAAATTACGACAGTCGCTAAATTTTACGAGGCACGCAAACAACGTACGAAACACGTTACCACACATTACGACCTCGCAAACATCGGACGCAACACGCCGACATACAAACATTTAAAACACAATACATACACACAGCACATACATAAAAAACTTACCTACACCAAGAGGGAGCACCCAGGACCTCAAAAATGCAACTTACACCTCGATTTTACTCGAAATAAAACACTTTAGAGACTAAAAAAAAAACGAAGCGAGAGAAAAAATGGCCGCCGAACAAAACGAAAACGAGGCTACAGCACTCTAAACTCGCAAAACACCACAAGAAACTCGCAAAACACCACAAAACACCTACGGATATTCCGATACAGACCTATACCACACATTACTCGCCATTTTACACCAATGCGGAAGTACACGACTACGCTAACGGTTTGGTCTCGCGCACGCACAGTGTTACACTGCACACATTCAGCATGCTTATACAGCAGCTCCACACCACTAATGCTGCAGCAACATCAACACAGATTGCCAGCTCTTCATCACAATGCTTCAAAATAGGTACACTATATTCATTTACTAATTTACCTACCTTACAATTTCATTGCCGTCATTTTTTGACGGGCAATTCGCTAGTATATATATATACATCTGTATCTCTGTATGAGACAACCAGTAATCTTATGTGTTCTTTTCTCAGGAGTTGCTTTCTGTGTTTTTTTGCTGACTCAATCACCTAAATAGTAGAAGGCGGGCGAGACGAGCTGCATGGCTGGATGTGAGTGTACAGTCTGACAGTTGACGTATCTTATATCAGTTATAATGCACAAGGGGAAACCACCCAGAAAAACTCATTCTTCCTGCAATAAAATGTCTGAAAGCAATAATGTTGTATGTGTCAGTTTAATGATCATTGTACGCAAGCGGTTTGAGGTACAATCTTCTCTATACTTTTTTAACTGCTTCATATTCTTTAGTTGTTGAAAGGACACTAAACTCACAAACTTTATATGATATATTGTAAAAAGAGCAGGCATTAAAATGTTTATAACACTGCACTGCTAATCACTTTGCAAACAGTTTTTGCAACAATTTTAAAGCTTCCTATCTTTAATTATTGAACCACCACAGTGCTCATACAGTAGAATGTAATTACCGTATTTAATTTAACTAATAAGCAAAACAATCAGTATTTAAAAAAACAACAACAATGCAGCTTTTAGAACTTACATGTGATTTTTGTTTACATTTTGGCAGATATGCTTCTCTTCTTCCAGTATCAGATGATAAGGGGTGATCTGCACAGGAGTCTGTTATGATAGGAGTCTTTGGGCCTCATTCAAATGCGATTTGGCAAATTGAATAGGGCTCTATATAAGCACAGAGCATATTTTTTTACAGAAGTTTTTAGTTAGTGAACGTCTATCCAAAATCAAGGTCTTCACTAACTAAAAACTTCTCTAAAAAAAATATGCTCTGTGCTTATACAGAGCCCTATTCAATTGGCCAAATCGCATTTGAATGTGGCCCTTTATCTGCTTCCTTCCATAAAGTGGACACTACAGACAAACCTAGACCAGTCAAGAAAGTAAAACACACTCTCGGCGATATCTTATCCGATTTATTTAACTTCTTCAAGTACTGCTCCAAATTGCTCTATAACTCATCCCCAATTATTGCTAATAACT
This sequence comes from Discoglossus pictus, assembly GCA_027410445.1. Taxonomy (NCBI): domain Eukaryota; kingdom Metazoa; phylum Chordata; class Amphibia; order Anura; family Alytidae; genus Discoglossus; species Discoglossus pictus. Next base: position 82,997,251 of record CM050167.1, on the reverse strand, counting down.
CAACCATAATATAGTCAAAAGGAAATGCTGACTTTGGGCCTCATTCAATTGTGATTTGGCCAACTGAAAAGGGCTCTATATAAGCACACAGCATATTTTTTTACAGTTTTAGTTAGTGAAGACCTTGCTTTTGGGTACAAGTTCACTAACTAAAAACTGTAAAAAATATGCTCTGTGCTTATATAGAGCCCTATTCAATTGGCCAAATCGCAATTGAATGAGGACCTTTGTTATTAAGCTGCATTTCAGGAATTGTAAAATTATGTTTTTTAACAGATAGAGCTTGTGTACTCTTCTCCTAAAAGGGCTATTGAAGGCATTATTTTCTTTGTTGCATTTGAAAGAGGAAATTTGATAAGGTTGAACAGTTTTTTTTTTCTTTTTTGAAACTGAAGCTCCTGCTGCAGAATAAACTGCTTTGAATGTATAACTTTATCTGAGCAGTTGTCCCTGTCAGCCAATGTGCAGCAATATAGATACCTTTGGAAGAGATTTCGAGGGAAGGGGGCATGAACGTGGCTGGGGAGGGAGCTAGGAAGAGGAAAGTAGGGAGGAGCTGGAAGAGATATATGAGGACCATAGTCTCCCCCTCACTTCCTTCTAGTGGCTACTCCATTTCAGTAAATATCTGAAACAATTAAAGCCCACCAACCCTTTTTGTTTTTCTATCAATGATGTTCATCTAAGCAATTGCTAGTCACACCTTGTGGTGAGAGTTTTGCTGCCAGGCGCTTAGTTAGGGAGGACGACTGGGGGGGCCTAGGTGTGCCTATGACTTAAGTGCCGCCCCATGGTTAGTAGGTAAAGTGGGGGCATCGGGGCAGCAAAGGTGCTAGGGCCTGAACCCTGTAAGTTGATCATGTGACTTATGGTTGGTTTGTTATGTTGACAAAAGTTGATAAAGTAGCTGTGGCCTAATTTCTCCAAGTAATGTTTCATGGCCATTTAGTGGTGGGAGAGGTGGTGATAAATTGAGCAGTATTTAGTGATGGAGTCAGTGACCTTACGACAATGCCAGGTCAAGCTTTATGCCAATGAGATGTAGAGTCTTGCATACTCTTTGCCCTCACAGAGCTTTCTGTGTTATTTCCTGTTAGCTTCCAATAAGTTTAAACAAGTTTTACTAAATATTAGATTTCATGTTTAAACATGCACTTTTAAATACATGAAACAAATGCATTCCATGTTCCCATAAAGAGCCAATGTGGTGTTATATTTAAAATAAACTATTTTAAAGAATTTTACTTGACAATATGCAAAATGCATTTCAAATGGAAAATAAAAAATATACAGCCTCTAATTAATTAGGTCCTCATTCAATTGCAATTTTGCCAATTGAATAGGGCTCTATATAAGCACATAACATATTTTTTGACGGAAGTTTTTAGTTATTGAAGACCTTGATTGTGGATAGAAGTTCAGTAACTAAAAAGTTCTGTATAAAAAATATGTTATGTGCTTATATAGAGCCCTATTCAATTGGCCAAATCGCAATTGAATGAGACTCTAAGTAATTATGCTGCCATGGAACCTACCAGTTTGGTTTCTGGTGAGCAGACCTGATTGCATCGGAAGTTTGTATCAGCACAATGGGAATGTGCCATCTAGAGTTACCTAAGCTGTCAGTAGTGTAATGGACAGCATATTAGTTTACAAGCTGAAAAAGTAACAGACAGGATCAGCTGATAAAAGAAAATCGATGCCTGCAGTAAATAATAATTTGGTATTGAATGAAAAAACGTTTGTGCCTTTTTTTTTTTTACTTTCTAAACACATTACTATAATAGTTGTCAGTGTTGGGGACATTGGCAATGTCACGCACCTGCAGCCTTCACGAAGTGAGGTGAGCAGTTGACTACAAAGCGAGGCGAGCAGTTGAGGCACGTGGGACTTAAGCTACAATGAGCTCCAGGACTTTAAAACACCATAGACACGAGCACAGAAGGTGCTCATGTCGATGGATGCAATAGATGGTGAAAAACGTAGCACTTTGCCGATGATCGTGAGGAACACAGTTTGCTAATTTAAAGGGCAAAATAGTTTCAAAGAAGTAACTCTAAAAACCCGAAAAAACAGCAAAATAATAAAAAAAATAATAACACACTCACACACAACACATGGGGAAAGCCAGGAAGTCTGGGAGTGAGGTTGCCAGTGAATTTGAGCCATATTTGTTGTTTTTCGTCAATCGAAAAACGTCTAAGAGAGGAAAAAAATTATGGCCAAAAAAACGTAGAAAATCTGAACCAGGATGAAAATTAGGCTGAGCAATGCCAGGCACGCAGGACATAGAAAATACACAACAGCGAAGACAGTAACACACATGAACAGCGCCAGGCACGCAGGACTTTGAAAATAAAACCAACGACAGTCAGCACGCGCAGCGCAAACATTCTGCAGACACACAGAGGAGAAAGACACTGGGAAGGGACAGGGGCGATGGTGGAAAGAGACACATGGCATTCCCAAGCACAAAATTTGCAGGTTAACGAACCCTGCAATGAGCGGCCCGTACAGTAGGTGGCACTCATAGCGGGGCTTGCGAGAAGCACCGCGAGCGGGAGAGGCTTGCAATGAGCTCCTTCGGCGCTCATTTCAAGCCACGCGATGAGCGCCAAAGGTGCTCAACGTGGGGCTCGCGATGCTCTACGAAGGTGATCGTTGCAAAGCAGGAAAGTTGAAGTACACGGGGGGAGAGGCTCACGATGAACGCCGAAGTGGCTCAAAGGAGCAAAAGCCTTACATTGTGTGGCAAACAGCATTGCAAGCCTTACTATTTTATTCCCGTCATTTTTGACGGGCAATTTCCTAGTTTTATATATTATCAAGTTTAGTTATTCAAAAGACTATATATATATATATATATATATATATATATATATATATATATATATATATATATATATAAAAACTACTGCAGTCCTTTACAGTTTGCTATTTTGATAAACTTTACTTCATATTGTGCAAAAAATGTTTATACACTGAAAAATTAAAGGCTGAAAATATTAATTTTAAAATATTGCATTGATTTTTCTTTAATGGGAACAGACATTTTGTCTTTGTAAAATTATTGGAAATCAGGGAGGATTGTGAGGGACAGTGGGTGCAGGTAAGATCTCTCTTCACTTCTGTTTAAAACATAATCTTTAAATAGCCCCTTGACAAGAAAAGAAAAGATAAAAATAATAATTAAAGGGTCACTAAAATACCATATTCCAACTGCTCTGTTTTGATGCACTATAATTTGTAATGGGAGCACTTTTTTTTTAAAGAGTTAAAAAAACAGAGAAAGTTTAATTTTTAAAGAAAATATACAATTTGAACCCTGGCAATGCTGTTTGCCACACAATGCGAGGCTCTCACCCCTCTAACTTGCATGGCTCTCCCACACCTCGCAATGAGCACCTTCGGCGCCACTCCCCGCTCTACTTTACGATCCTCGCTATGAGCGCCTTTGGCACTCATCGCAAACCCTGCAATGAGCGGCGTTGCTGCTCATTGCAGGCGTCATCCAACCAGGAACTTCCTAGCCTTCGGCGCTCAATGCAAGTCTTTCCCCACTCTCTAACCCCTGTGTCTGTCAATTTTCCCCCTCTCCCTGCCCTTTGGTTTTTATCCCCTTATTTCCCTCCCCTGTGTTTCCCCCCCCCCCCACCCCCCCATCACCCCTGTGTCTCTTTCCACCCTCTCCCTCCCCTGTGTCTTTCTCCTCCCTCTCCCTCCTCTGTTCTCTGAAACTATTTTCGGGCTTGGGAAATAGATCAATTTCAAACTCTTGCAGGCTTCGGTGCTCATTGCAGCCCCCGTCATTTCAAAATCTTGTGAGCCTCGCAATGAGCACCTTTGTGGGCCTGGCAATGAGCTCCAATCGGCACTCATTGCCAGCTTTTTTCAAAGTCATGCGGGCCTTGTGATGAGCAGCTTTGGCGCTCATCATTGGCCTGGCAATGAGCGCCTTCGTCGCTCATTAACAGCCTTTTTCAAAGTCTTGCGGGCCTCGCGATGATCGCCTTTGGCGCTTATCTTAGGCCTAGCAATGAGTGCCTTTGGCACTCATTTCCAGCCTTTTTCAATGAGCGCCTTTGTCAAAGTCTTGCGGGCCTTGCGATGTGCCAGCAATAAGTGCCTTTGGTGCTTATTGTGCATATACAAGACTGTAATTTTTAACATAGCGTGACCGACAAATCGTAACTGACTTCCACAACCATATCTATAAACAGCCTATACTTTCATTTTCATGCATAAAACATGTACAGTAGACTCTCAGTTAACCAGAACTCAAGCAACCAGAACTCTCAAGCAACCAGGAAAAAAATGAATAAAAATTTAGTTTTACAGGGCTCAACAAATGCCAGGAGCCAGGTTGTCATGTCACAAAATGCTTATATGCACCTAGATTGCATCCACTGTACGTCTCTGTAATTAAATGTTACCTGGAAGCAGAAAGCCATGAGGGACTGAACCAGTCCAGTGTTGGCGTTACATTCCTCAGGGTCAGCACACCTGTGTGTAAGTGAGGAGTGAAAGCTGCTTCTGCTATAACAGCCCTCATTGACAAATATACTTAGCAGAGCATCATATGGGCAGCTAATTTAGGCCTCCTTTAATAGTAACTCTCAAGCAACCAGAAACTAAGTTTATCCGATATCTATCAATCCACGTCTACTTTACATTTGAATGTCTATAAATAGGTTAAAAACGTATTTCCTGCTCAGATTTCCCAGAAATACAGTTATTTTACTGCACTCTGGTAAACTCGGAAATGACATGCTTCCAAAATGCATTTTCACCCATTAATCCAAAACCCCTTTATACATGGCTCCTTTTTAGGAATATGCCTGCTCTATTACACAGCTTTGCAGCATAGAAAAGGATGGATTATGCATAAGCTAGGAGACCTACCCACAGATAGTACTGTTTAAATCTTACACCAGATCTAGTCATTGTCGGGCTGGTTCTGAGTTCATGCTTTAGATTTATTATTTATATTATTGCTGAACCTGACTGTAACTATACCCTTACCATTGGGGTCACTATTGCTAAGCCTGCTTCCTGATATTCCCTGGGTACTTTTGGTGGTCCTATGCTGTGCTGGGTTCATTCCTGTTAACAGGGATAAATAAAGAACCCCGTGACCTGCTGGATAGGTTGTAAATTGTTTCTTATCAAGCTCATTGAAGCAGTAGGATGTGACAGATAGCCATAAGTGTCCAGTGATCTAGGTGAGTTTCAGAGTATTTCAGTATATAGTGATACCTTTTTTATTAGACAAATATTTTAGGTATGGTGACACGCTGTTCTTGATTATTTGTGATTATATTGTTAATCTATGTAACCCTCTATATTGACAGTGTGCTTTTCCTTGAATTCTTTAACCTGTGATGTTTCATCACATTGGGCCTAATAAGGTGTCCATAATATGCATGTTAAGTGTGTTAATGATAAGCTTCATTAAAAAGATGTATGTTTCTTTTGGAAACAAGGCCGACAGAGTGAGGCCGGAGATCCACAAAGTAGGTGCGATTTGAGGAAAGTTCTTTCTACAAGATTGAAAGGGCGTAACAGGAGTGGAGGAAAGACATAAGTCATGAGCAGAATGAATGAGGCCCTTAGGAAGGTATTTGGAGATTACAGTAAATGTATAATGAGGATGCACTGTTATTAATAGTTTATATGTTAAAGACTTTAAACTTTCATTTTGGAGGCCATGAGAAGCGAATGGAGTGGAGTAATGAATGCTGTGGATTATTCTGGCAGAGGCAGTAATTATAGATTGGGGTAGACAGATTATGGGAAGGCCATCGAGCAGTGAATTGCAGCAGATAACACCTGATACAATGATATAGTAGTTTCACACTTTTGCTGTGTCTTTCACAATGGTGTGTCTCTGCCTAGGCCAAGGCCTAAGGCAGCACATTTTAGGGATATACCAGTGCCATGGAATAGTGTGTGTTATGAAATATTTTAAACAAACAATAATATAAATATAATGAGGGATATAGACCACATAAAAGAAAAGTAGTAATTGGGGCATAACTCAGAATTAACCTAGGACAGAATTAAACTTAAATACATCTCGGGTCTTGCATGTATAAAAATATAATTTACTTTCTTTATGATTCCCATTGTGTACTCATCCGTTTCTCTGCATGGGATCTGGCATACTTAATATGTTATACTAGCGACTTGACCGTCAAAAAACGACGGCAATAAAATTTGAAGCCTAGCAATTCTGTTTGCCACACAATGCAAGGCTCTCCCCCCTCTAACTTGTGGGACTCGTGATGAGCGCCTTTGAATTAATTGGCGTCTTTTGGTGGTCTTCCGACGGCTTCCGAGTCTTCGGCCTTCGTCGCCATTGGCAGCTTTTTTTAAAGTCTTGCAGGCCTTGCACTGAGTGCCAAAAGCCTACGGCCTTTGGCGCTTATCATGGGCCTGGCAATGAGCGCCTTTGGCGCTCTTTGCCAGTCTTTCTCAAAGTCTTCGGCACTCATTGCTAGCCTTTTTCAAAGTCTTGCGGGACTTACGATGAGCGGCTTCGGTGCTCATCGTGGGTCTGGAAATGAGCGCCTTTGGCACTCATTGCCAGCCTTTTTCAAAGTCTTGCGGGCCTCGCGATGACAGCCTTTAGCGCTCATCGCAAGGCCTGCAATGAGCACCTTGAGCGGTCACTGCGCATGTGCAAGCCCGTAAATTTTAACATAGCATGATCGATAAATTGTAACTACCACAACTATATATATGATTTAGTATACTTAACATGGCTCGATTGTCTTAGCTATATTGATAATGGTTAGTTTTTCAATTACCATTCTACCCACAATAACATGTAGCAAGTGAACTGAATCCATAACTACCAGAAACCAATCTCAATTTGATGAGTTCCATTAAAGGATGAAATAGGCTATTTGTAGGTGGTCACCTAGCATTGTGCTTATTGTTTAGGATATATTTAAAAATATGTGCCAAGGAATACATGAGCAAACTTGATGGAACTGAAATGGTGACACATTGAAGTCTCATTTATATGTTACTAGCCAGAATCATTAGCTGAAGTAGAAGTACTGATGAATAGTTAAGGGGGCAAAATTAATTTCTGACCTTTTTTTGCAATGTGGTGTACTTAAAATTCATATTATGCCTTCTAAAACATATTTATGTAAGATTTGGGTAGACTCATGACTACCCAATAGACAAAACCCTATAAAATTATTCCTATTTTTATCTTGAGTATTTTAATGATGGAAAATGTAATGTAAATGCTTCCTCCACCTCATAATAATTCTGCTTTACTAGCCACTTGCCCATCAAAAATGACGGCAACATTTTTTTAAGCCTCACAATACCATTGTTTGCCACACAATGCGAGCTCCCCCCTCCCCTACTTTACGGGCCTCGCAATGAATGCCTTCGGCGATCATCGCGAACCTCTCCCCCCCCCCCCCTACTTTATGAACCTTGTGATGAGTGCCTTGCGTTGAGCGCCTTCGACACTCATTGCGAGCCTCTCTTCCCCTCTACTTTACGGGCCTGGCATTGAGAGCCTTTGGCCTTCATCACAGGCCTAGCAATGAGCGCCTTTGGCACTCATAGCGAGTTTCTCCCCCCTTCTACTTTACGTGCCTCGCAATGAGCCCGTTTGGTGACAATTGCAGGCTGCGGCATGCAAGCCTGTAACTTTGCTCTTCCTCCCCTGTGTCTCTTTAGCCCCACTCTCACCCTTGTCTCTCCCCGCCACTCCCTCCCTTGTGTCTCTTTCCCCCCCACTCCCTCCCCTTTGTATCTTTCTCTCCACTCCCTCCCCAGTGCCTCTTTCCCCCTCTTCCTCCCCTGTCTCTTTGGCCCTCCTCTTCATTTGCGGTCTTGGCGGCGCTTAAACCCATATTTTTTTCAAGCCTGCAAGGCTTGAATCTTATATTGCTATTGCTCAAAGCCTTGTTGGTGTAAAACAAGTTATGGGTTTAACCGCCACCATTTTTTTTCAAGCTCGAAGCTCCGAAGGCATTGGGAGTCCGTCAATTGATTAGCAAATACGCTTTTAACCTCACTTACAGACTCCCTGCCTCGGGAGGAGGCAGTAAGCCTGTAAGTGATGTTGGTAGCTAAATTTCTCTTCAATTGGCGCCTTTTGGCATTCAATTGGCCTTTTGAAAAAAAATTGTGGCGTTTTTTTTTTAAAGCCTGTAACTCCCCCGTCTACCATGCGACCCTCACGATAAGCGCCTTCAGTGCTCATAGCAAGCCTCTCCCCCCCTCTAAGTTGTGGGTCTTGCAATGAGTGCCTTCAACACCCATTGCGTGCCTCTTCCCCCCTCTACTTTACAAGCCTTGCGATGAGCACCTTTGCGCTCATCACAAGCCCCGCAAAGAGGGCTTTCTTCACTCATTGCGCATGCGCAACCCGTTACTTTTAACATAGAGTTACCAACAAACTCGCAATTACGACAACTATATATGTGATAGTAAAAATCTCATATTACCAGTTTTCTGCCAATTGCAGGGGTTAGTTGAGAAGTGGTGAATTACTTTTCAAAATGTTGCTTGGCGGTGGTAAATTGAATTTCAACAGTTTTTAATTTGCTAAAAGAGTTTAACTGGGCATTAACGCTAAGAGGGTTAAACAAATCTGACATACTGTTAAATAAAACTCACCAAATGTAACCCTGTACTGTAACTACTGCCCATATCACTAAGAAACTAAACCAAAAATATTACTATAGGCACCTAAAAGGTTTTCAAAGTTTATATTCAGATCAGAATATATATATGAAATAATGTGGCTAGTCTCAAAACCACCACAGAAAACACTACAGGAATTCCTCTATCTAACCACATTTCAGGAACTCAACACTAAATTAAAAGATCTACTTCCTCAAACATATTTCTTAACTATATTCATTGTATACAAATGGTATTAAAAAAGTTATCTTCCAAAACCGTAGATAAGTACCGATATCTCAAGGCAATATTAATTCGAATTTTAGTATGAACTAAACAGAACCTATCTCCTATACATTTTTTATATAACATTGACCTCAAGAGTCGTGAAACACATAAGGGGCATAAATCTCAAAATTCCCAAGAGGTCAAATGAAAAAAATGGATGAGGCTCCTGCATTCTCAAATTCTAAGGGATGAAGCGAGAATGGATCTTCAAATTATTTACCATCATTATTTCAACTTCCTACTGTAAAATATGGCTTCTAGAGAGGCAAGTTTAAATATTATGTCCTTAATACGTGTACTTTATAAAGATAAATTATATTATATAAATCTCTAATCTTAGAAATGGGTTACTGCAACGGTGTAACAGGAGTTGGTTGGTCAAAAAGAGATAATAGAAATTAAAATGTCTTTGTTTTAGAAGGGTAGTCATGGACGACCTAGGGAAGTTAGAATCAAATGATCACGCAATATTTATTGATTAGGTTTTAGAAGGAAGGACGGGAGCTAGTAACAGCTGATCAAGCAAGATGTCTCAATTAGTTTGCAAGATAGTCAGCCAAATGGCCAAGTTATCACCAAAGGAAGATGTCCACACAGCAGTGTGAGAAAGATGTGAAGGAGTCCAGTCTTGACCAGTGACCTGCTTGAGAATAAACTTGAAGGAAACTATGACTATAGGGGTAGTGTAACACAATTTAGTATTATATTTTGTATAACATAATGTAGAATTAATTTACATTTTCTCCATCAATATTGTTTTTATACTTATTGTCCATTATGTGTTCATTTTAAACCCATCTTGTAACAGTTTTTTTGATTTATGTACAAAAAAATCTTTAAAATTATACCTTATTTGTCTGTTTGATTATCCGCCTGTCCAAAAGAGTATATCATTTGATAATATACTCACCTGAAAACAACAAAAAATTATTGCCTAATAAGTAATAAACGAGAGGCTGCATATTATTTGTCTACAATCTAAAAACATTCTGCCTACTTTCAAGTGAAGTTCTTCAACTAAGATTTTTTTTAAATTTATGAACACATTGGCCCTTTAAAAATCAATATATGGATTTGTACCATAAGTACTTGATAAGTACTGGAGATGGGAGTAAATGCATGATAACATTGAGACACATTGTTTGACACCATAGAAACAAACACGCAAACAGTGATACTAATTAGCAAATCAAAGCAGCTATTTAATATTTAGTTGCTACTAAGTTGAATAATAACACAAACGTCAGATCATGTATAGTTAGTTTACCATACTCTTTAGGAATAGCTTAAAAAGAAACAACTTAAGGTTAGATATACATGTTTAGGTTTAGCAGATATACATGTGTTAGCAGATATAGGTGTTATTTATTATTACATCTCTGTCTGTTTCTACATCTGATTCTACCTGTCACTCTGCAATGTGTGTCTCAAATTGCTTAAAGGAACATGGAAAGATTTTATTGATCTTTCCTGTTTTGCCCTGACCAGCAGTGTTATTCAGCGGCCTCTAAGTGGCACAGCGCCAATACTTTGTATTGCTGTTAAAGTGAGGGCCAGACTTAGGGGTTTGGGTTATGGCAGATTATATAGTAAAATAGTGGCGCACACAGAGTGATATGTAAAGCGTATCGTTTGTCACTACCCTAACCCTAGAAAATAGAACAAAGTCTCTGCGTGGCACCGTTGTGCCTAGTGGCTGCTGCACGCCATTGCTGGCTGGGACAAAACAGGAAAGGATCGATTTATCAAGATGTCTCTCTTTGTGTCTGCCTCTTTCTCTCTCTCTAAATTACTGTTTTTCCGTTCCTGAGTCTGCCACTTCCTGATTCTAGCATGTTCTGTATGTCATTCAGTCTGTATGTCTCTCCCTCTGCCTGATTATCTCTCCCTGTTTTTACCTCTATTTTTGACCCCTCTCACTCTGTCATTAAGTTTCTGTCTGACTCTCTTCTTTCTGTCTACCTCTCTCTCAGCTTTATATGCGTATTTAGGCCTATGCCTATGAGGGAAGTGAGAAAGGCAAATGAGGGTGGGAAAAGATATAGGGAGAAGAGAGAAGGATGTAAAGAGAGACATGGAGGAAGGAGAGAGAAAAGGGTAAAGAAAGGGAGGGAGAAGAGAAACAGTGAAGCAAAAGAGAGACAAATTAAGGAGAAGAGAGAGGAAGGGAGCATAGAGACAGCAATGGAGAAGAGAGAGAAAAGAGACAAAAGGATAGAAATAGGGACATGTTACAGGTTGGCTTTCTTTTTTTTTTCTTTTTTATTACAGTTTACAAACATTAAAATCCAAATATCAAAACATCCATATTTATACACAATCAAACAAACAGGAAAAAAAAAAGAATAAAAAAGAATATGGAACCGTAACCAAATTTAAACATTTCAGGATATGTCATAAGGAAAGGAGTTATTTTTCAGAATATCAGTGCATATTGAAATTCAATTCTAGGGAGGAGAGGAGCAAAAGGTTTTCCTTTTCTCATAAATGGCTCACTATGTCTTCCAAAGAGACCATTTTAAGCTATTTTTTTTCGACGGAGAATGTGAGTGTATTGAGTACTCCAATTCTATTTGTTTATTTCTCTCTACAATGGTCACAAGTTCTGTCCATGTCGGTAAGGATTGTTTTTTCCATCCTCTGGCTATAAGCCACTTAGCTGCCATTAAAGTATTTATAATCACATTACTTTGTGTGTAATTAATTTTACTTGGAAAAATATGGAATAATACGATCCCAGGCGTTGTTTCTAGTTGAAAATTGATTATTTTTTATATATGCCCTAGACATAATGTCCAAAATTCTTTATTATTAGAGCAATTCCACCAGATGTGTTCATAGGTTCCTATTTGGTTTTTACATCTCCAACAATACCCTTGATTTTTTTGTGGGGCAATCTTTTTTAATTTAATTGGGGTTATATACCATCTCTGCACTAATTTAAAGTATGTTTCTCTTAAGGAAACATTTGTTATACTTTTCTCCGTTTAAAAAAATGCTTTATACCACTGGGTTGTGGACCAAGTTATCCCTAAATTTTCTTCCCATTTTTGCATCCTTTCTGTTTTTTCTATTTCTAGTTGAGATTTTATTATTTTATGATATCTTGATATTGTACTTTTCTTATCAATTTCATTTAGAGATTTTTCAAATTGAGTCAATTCTCTATTAGGTAATTTTCCATACTCTGTATTTATTATTGACATATATAAAATATCATAAAGCAACCATTTTGTAGATGGTATTTGATATTCAGCAGATATTACTTTAAATGTTTTCAGTTGTTGTCCCTGAAATAAGTCCTTGAGAGTTTTTATACCCCATGATATATTTAAAAAGGGAGTTAGTTCTAATGACAATTTATATATTGGGATATTTGGAGCTGGAAATTTTACTAATTTATTTTTTTTATTATAATTAAACCACCATTTTATTAAGGTTTTTGGAATAAGTGGTAATTTATTAAGAATCTTATTATCTATCTTCTTATCCCAAAATATATGATGTAGATTAATATTTTTAACTAATTCATTCTCTATAAGTAAATATTTAGGTTTATTTTCTTTTAAGGTGTATTTTGATAAGTGTACCAGATTAATAGAATTTGAGTATTGGATAATGTTTGGTGCTGCCAGGCCTCCTCTAGAGAAAGTTCTCGAGATAATTTCTTGTTTAATTCGTGATTTTTTTATTTCTGTATATAAATTTATCCATTATTTTCTGAAATAGTTTTACATTTTTAATTGAACTCTTTAGAGGAAGACTTCTTAAAATATATGTTATCTTAGGAAGTATATTCATTTTAATTAGTGATATTCTACCCAAACAAGTTAAATTCAAATCTCGACAACTTGCTAATGTAGAAGAGACCTGAAAGAATAACTTATCCATATTATTATGAACCGTGGTAGTTATGTTTTGATTGAATATTATACCTGAATGTGTTATGTGATTTTTTCTCCAATTATACAGGAATCTGTCTTTTAATTCAACTTTGTCTTTGTCAGGTATATTAGAGTATAAAACTTCAGTTTTCGTAGTATTTACTTTATAATGGGATAAGTCACCGTACTCTTCAATAATTTGGAAATCATTTCGGTATTGACTTCATTGGATTTGTAACTGTAACCAATAAATCATCAGCAAATATGATAACTTTATTTACAATAGAGCCAGTAACTTTACCTTTTATTTGTTTACAACTTCTAATCATCTCAAGTAGTGGTTCTATGATTAAGGCAAATATAAGTGGTGACATAGGGCAACCCTGTCTTGTGCCATTTCCTAGTTTAAATGAATGAGTCTTAAAGTCAGTTCCTGTTATATATGCATTAGCTTCTGTATAAAGTGCTTTTATCGCATATGATCCAAACCGTCCAAAACCATATTTATCTAAAACTGAATGTATGAGATCCCAATTCACTCTATCAAATGCTTTTTCAGCATCAAAAGATAGAGCTATTAATTGAATTTTCTTTTTATTGGTGAAGTCTATTATATTAAAACATTTTTGGGTATTATCAGTTGATTGTCTAGATTTAATAAAACCTGTTTGATCTTTATTAATTAACTCATACCTAGGCTTTCTTTTTGAGGCCTATTTACTGCACAGCTTTAATGGCAACATCTGAGCACTTCCTGCCACTAGAGTTCCAGTCAAAAGATGGCTCCAGAGCCTTGCTCACACGTAGCTAAAAGTGTTAGACCTCCCTGATCTCCAGAAGTATTTTTCACTAAATCATTGTTGAATTTGCTTATGCTACCACTAGGCACGGCAAGAGGAAGAGGAAGAAATCATACCCCAAAAAATTAAAAATGTAATAGCAATTAAAAATGTTAATTTATCACAAAATATATATTTTTATTAATTTAATGATTAACCCGGCCTTATGTATACGTGGACATAACACGGCATATACACATTTCTGTTAATGTGTACTTGTTTGAGGTACTACACATGCATCTTGTGCCTTAAAATATGCTGCCCCGGACCTGGCCCTTGTTATCTTAAGAAGAAACACACATGTAATGGTACCGCACTGGATATTTTCTAAACTTACCTATTTTAGGGAAATAAAACATTTGTCCCTCATTGGCCTCCAAATGTCTCTTCTGTACAGCATGTATATTTCTAAAACACAGATACTTTGTGCAAGCTCTTCCATTTGTAGAAGTTAGTAGTGTGTCTGTATACAAAAATGTGTTGTTTTTTTTTGTCAGCTGAAATGTTGGTAAAGGTATTGGCATTTCTGGAAAGATTATACACAGAGCACCAAGACTGTACATCATACCATCAGGAATCTAACAGCTGCCATTAGACCACAAGCAAATGTGTGGGATGATCTTCAAGAATCCCAAGCTATGCCAGGCACTAGTCTGGTGATCACCCAATTGGTAAGATCAGCCATACTGCCTTTAGCAACCAAAATAAGGAAATCACCTCACTTCAAAATAATCTATGGCAGCTCCTATGAAAATCTAGACCAATGGTTTAAAGGCACCTGAAGTCAAATATTGTTTTGAAAAACTGTACTTGATAATAAAACAAGAACACTGGGACAAAAAAAGCTTTACAGCCTTTCAGTACCTTCTATATAAACGTTTAATGCAGCAGAATCTACCATTTTGGTTTTGAAAGATTAACTTTCTAACGAGGGAGGTGACTTTGCATGTAGAGGACGTTTCTGTATGCATGGTAGAAAAGTGGCTGCTACAACTGCAAGTGTTTCAGTCTAATTGAAAGCTTACAGAAAGGATACACCTTCCTGAGATAGCAGCAGATAAAATAAGGTGCACATAAAAGTGAAATAATAATGGTCTTGAGACTCCCGTAAGGCTGCTCCACCCCTACAAGAGTTATTACAAGCAAGTCTGCAGACGTCTTACAAGGCTCCCAAAAAAACTTCCATGAAAGGTCACAGACTTGCCCCCTGGGGCTTTTGCCCCTTGAATTGTTGTTTTAAAGTGTGCTTGTAACCTGCCTCGTATATAACAGTAGATGACTTAGTTTGAAACTCAGTAGTTTCCCTCATCAGCCACCTTACCTACAAACACTAAATAAGTGCCTCATGGGGTTCCAAAGGACCCCCATAATCTCTGCCTCCTATGGGGGATCTTACGGTCCACCAAGAGCCCTATAGTTGTCCCCAATTCCCCTATAAATAATCTACCCCATGGTACTTAAAACGAACCCCTCACCATGAGGATCTCTATGGACCCCCATGGTATACCTAAGGTAATCTAACCACATACCATAGGAGTCCATATGGACCTCCATGGACCCCATCCGTTCCAAGGGAGTCCATAAGGACTTGCATAGTCTCTGACATTAACTACCTACCTTAAACTAAGTATAAAAGTACAATACAGAAAATAATAAATTACACAGAAAATAATAAAAAAGTAAATAATAAATATAATTAAAAAATATTAATCTGTTAGGACAAATATTTTAAATATGACTCTCCTGATCTTCTGGCCCTCCTGGAAATTGGCCTTTTCTGCCCTGTTTGAAGACCATGCCTTTTCCCCCCATGTCAATGGACATCCTAAAAAAAATTACACATTGCTATAAGAGAAAAAAGTACTTAGAAAACAAAACTCCTCCTCCACAGTGGTCCCATGCCGAATAACTGCCTTTGGCCTCTCCCTCGGTGTTATATATGATCTTTCTAGGCTTCTGTTTGGCCGAAATATGTGCCAATCATATTTCAGCCAATGAGATTTGCATATTTGAATTGTCTAACTCTGATTGGTTACTAAGCAACCAATAAAAAGAAGGCTAAAGTCCAATTTCCGGATGGTTAAAAGTTTAATCAACTGAATGCAGGGATTGAAATCCATGCATTATGATTGGTTATATTTTGAACCAATCAGAGCTCTCTGTTTTCCTCTATTTTAGTTCATATAGGAAACAATCAGGCTAATGGATTATAGAGCAGCCCTAATCTGATTGGTTGTTGAAAGAGACAACCAGGGGAGGGAAAATAAGCTTTGCTGATCGTCACTGGATATCTCTGGATGTGTTAACCAAGCAGGGTAATCAATTATTTAAATCCCATTTTCCCCCCTAAAGGTTAAGAATTTGTAATTATTTTCAGTAATTCCATTTTTTATTTTCTCTGCAAGTTTTTTACAATATCATTTAAAAAATTACTTTTATTTCTGTAATTCTTTTTTATTTTCTGTAAAGTTTTTATTTTATATTGCGCTGAAATTTTATTTTTGTACTTAGTTTAGGGTAGTTTGGGGGTTTAATGTTCTGGACCTCAAGGGGATGATAGGGTCTATGGGGGTTCATAGGGAACTCTATTATGGGGGTTGAATGCCATGGTGGTCCACAGGGACCCCCCTGTCGATAGTGGCCCCATGTATTATATGAGGGCTGGGCATTTATTTAGTTTAAATAGGGTAATTTTACCAAACCATTGCACAAGGGGCTGGGGGTTGCACCCCGTCCTTCTACAATCTTGAGGGGATCCTGAAGATACCCAAGCTCATTTATTATATGAGGAAGTAGGAGGCATAAGCCAATGGCATTGATTTTTATTAATATGTAACCCCTTACCTGTTACTTGTCACATAACAGCTCTCACCAGGAGATCAAGTTTACATGAAAGCGTCTGTTACAACAGCAAGGAATGGGTTTTATGTGGGATTTTTACTCCTATGATTTCCTACAGAAGCCAACTACAAATTGTATTTTTATATTTGAATTGTTAGGCTCCTTCCTGTTAAAAACAGAGAACTCATTTCATCAGGACGCCCGAGGCTATTCAGTAAAGTAAAGTAAACATGTCATGTTGGACTAAGATGTTAGCACTTGTTAAGTGGTAATTATACATACTTATGTACTTTTTTATTTGGCGCATGGTATCATGGTTAAGCAATTTTAAAAGTAAGACTAATCATGCAGAGTCTTGATTATTTAAAAAAATATATTAATTTGTGTTTCTCAGTATATCCATTAGTGAGCAAAAGGTTTTGTTTTACTTCCACTAATTATACTTATTTCTTTACAATTGTCTGAATAGGGAAGTAATGACAAAAATAACTAAGGGTTACTGGCAATTGAATAATGCTTTATTAGTATAATGGTAAAATTATATTCAAGGTAAATGTAAGTTTCCCTGTGTTTCCCTTTTTCTAATCTAACACATGCTGCTTATATCAGACACACACATTACATGGAGTCATTCTATACACATTTTTATTTAAAAATAAAACTTGTTTTCCACCCCCCAGAGCTACGTACATAGGCACCTGTTACCTACCAATAGAAGCTGCATTCAAATATGGATTTTAACCATTAACTAACCTTCAAGCAAGCAGCAGCTCAATGGAGAGATCTACAGATCAGTGTCTGACTCCTCCTACTTCCTTCTACGGGGGACTACACATCCCATGATTCGATTCCTTCCTGCGCAAACTGCCATCATTGATTGTTACCCTGTAAATAAAATGTATAGCTTCCTGTGATTGGCCAAAACAAATTATGAATGTTATGCTAATTTTTAACAGGAATTTTCAGGGGTGTCAACTCACAAAAACTTGTGAATGTTTATTTTGGTATTTTTTCGTGCAAAAAATGTTTTCATACACTACTGATTCTCCTCTATCACATGCATTGATAATCCAGAAAAAAAAGGTAGATCTGCAGTTGCTACTCCATATCTTTCTTTAACAGTGGCAAGACCCAACAAATAGAACCAATCCTAGCATAGTGTAATATGGTTTAATTTATGCAGACTAGCTTTACATCTTACAATCTTTTGTATTTCTTGCTTTATGTTAAAATATGTTAATCTTTTATTGTTATTAATTTCTATATGAGGGAAATTCAAGAAACAATTGCAATGGCATCCATCACACACATGCATCATAACCATTCAAAGTATTCACACAGTTCTGTCTCCTATTAAAATGCATCTCATTGCAAGCTGTAGCAACAACCTTTGGGAGGTGTATGGGAGTATTAGAAGAAAAAGTACTGAGTGAATAAGATGATGGTTATCAAGGCAAATATTTTGCAGATAATAAACCTCTCTCACAGTAGTTGCCCAACATGGCAATCTGAATGTTTGCAAAGTGCTTATTCTTATAAATATAAGTAAGGCTGTTAGTGAGAGAAATGAAATAAAACATCTAAGTATAATTATGAATCACAGTATATATATATATATATATATATATATATATACTTCTATCACCAAGGGCTGTCCCTGAGTTTGCCCCTCCCCCCACGCAAACATATATATATAGGCTTCTCTCACTCACACTCCTCCATCCCTCTTCCTCCCCCCTCTCTTTCTCTCCATGTCTCTCACCGTATTCCCCTCCCTTCTCTCTATCTCCCCCTCACTTTCTCTCCCACTCCCCCTGTGTCTCTCTCCCTCCCCCTTTCTGCTTTCTCTCCCTACCCCCCACTCTCTCCTCTGCCCATCTTATCCATCTCATTCTATCCCTCTATCTTTCTCACTCCCTCTTTCTCTGCCTCTCTATTCATCTCGCTATCCCACCTTGCCCCTCCCTCCTGCATGTGTCTCCCTCTTTTCCCTTGCCTCTCTAACCCATTCCTCTCCCTCTCTCCCCATGCATCCCTCTCCTCCATGTCTCCCCTTGCCTCTCGCTCCCTCCATGTGTCTCCCTCTTATCCCTTGCCTCTCTCCCCCATGCCTCCCTCTTTCCCCTTGCCTCGCTCCCTCTCCCCATGTTTCTCCCTCCCCTCCATGTCTACCCTTACTTCTATCTCCCTTTCCCATTGCCTCTCTCCCCCATGCCTCCCTCTCCCTCCATGTCTCCCCCTTCCCTTTCTCTCCCTCCCTCCCTCCATGTCTCCCCCATGCCTCTCTTTCCCTCCCTGTCTCCTCTCCCCCATGCCTCCCTCTCCCTCCATGTCTCCCTCTCCCTTCATGCCTAACTCTCCCTCCATGTCTCCCCCTCTCCCTCCATGCCTCTTAACTCTTGCTCCGTGCTGCCGGTCTGTTGGCTCCTCCCCCTGCCAGCAGACACAAGCAGAGAACAGGAGCATGGGACCAGGGGAAGGGTTATGAGAGCAATGGGAAGGCAGATGGGAGCATTTTTGCCTATAACAATGACTTTGGTAAAAAGTAACCATATCTTCTGTGAAAATTAAAAATTAAATCAATTCACGGCTCTTTCCCTCTTCACAATCGCAAAAACTGACAGCTGCAGTTCAGCCGACGGCCGACAGATGGCGGTGCCGATTTTCGGATACTGCTGAAAATAGCTTATTAGGCACGCCAACAGAAGCGGCCTTGAGCTATGAGAGGTACGCCCGAGGCTCTGGAGGGGGGCGGGGTGAGTGTCCACGCCGAACATAGCGATAGCCTCGCTGTCGACTCAGCGCTGTTCGAGTTGCGCCACGTCGGAGGGGAGAATAGTTTTTTGCCTTCCCTGGAACTTGACGGCGCCCAAAAACTGACAGCGCCGCCTGACGGATGGCACCTGTAACTGCACTTGTCAGTGCTGCAGAAGAAATGCGCAGACAAAGAGGGATGGATCCCAAATCACTTTTTCTAAAACATACATTTCCTGGCTCCTATTTTTCCACATTATAATTGATCTCTCCTAGAAAACAGCCTTCTGAATTTTGGAATTTATAGATATAACTAGCGAATTGCCCGTCAAAAAATGACGGCAATGAAATTGTAAGGTAGCTAATGCTGTTTGGTGTATAATAATGAAATATGTAATACATTACTAAATGAATATACTTTACCTATTTTGAAGCATTGTGATGAAGAGCTGGCAATCTGTGTTGATGTTGCTGCAGCATTAGTGGTGTGGAGCTGCTGTGTAAGCATGCTGAATGTGTGCACTGTGTGGTATGAATCCGTAGGTCGTTTGTGGCGTTTTGCGAGTTTCTTGTGGTGTTTTGCGAGTTTAGAGTGCTGTAGCCTCGTTTTCGTTTTGTTCGGCGGCCATTTTTTCTCTTGCTTACAGTTTTTTTTAGTCTCTAAACTCTTTTATTTCGAGTAAAATGAAGGTCTAAGTTGCATTTTTGAGGTCCTGGGTGCTCCCTCTTGGTGTAGGTAAGGTTTTTATGTATGTGCTGTGTGTATGTATTGTGTTTTACATTTTGTTATGTTCGCGAGTTGCGTCCGAGTGTTGCGAGGCCGTAATGTGTGTGAACGTGTGTCGTATGTTGTTTGCAAGTGTCGTAATGTGTGTGTCGTGCTCTTTGGGTTGCGACGTGAAGTTTGCGAGGGTCGCAGTTGCTGGCATGGAGCGCCTTCGGCGCTCCATGCCAGCAACTGCGGCCCTTGCTTTGCGAGGTCTTCAGGTGCTGGCATGGTGCGCCTACGGCGCTCCATGCCAGCAACTGAGACCCTCGCCCAGTGCTACGCGAGCCCGCAGCGTTAGCAACAACTCGTACACTCACAACTATATATGTGATATATATATATATATATATATATATATATTATTTAGAATTTGAGGAGCCACTGAACTCTTGAACTATATATGGCCAGAGATAGAGATAAATAGACAGACATAGATAGATGAATAGACAGCTAAATAGATAGACAGAGATATACATACATAGACAGATAAATAGACAGACAGAGATATACATAAATTCATTGACAGGTAAATAGTCAGAGATATAGATAAATAGACAGAGATATACATACATAGATAGACAGAGATATAAATAAATAAATAAATAGATAATTGTAAAATATTTTGGTGTGGTGATGAACTGATTCTTTTTTATATTTAATTAGAGAGGTCCCAGTTGTCCCGTGTACTGTCTCTCCATGTCAGGACATGTTTGAGTCCCCTGTGAGGGCTCAGTGGGACAATATGAGTCCCACTCTTGTTAGTAAATAGAACAAGGAGTCAGCTCAGGCTTCAGGGACAGTGAGGAGATTGGTGGCCGCCATTGGCAGCGTTCCCAGCCGTGTCCCCTCCCTGCTCGGTGCTTTCTCCATGCGGAAGTAGTAGTGCTGCTCTCACACAATGACTGTGTAACCTGTGTGTGGCTGCAGACATGTCTGGAGACCCGAGCTGGAGGCGCTCCCTGGGAGCCTACTACTACATCAAGTTCTCACTGTCCTTCTATTCCACCCTGTTCTCGGTAGGTGAGCGCCTTATATACCGGATGTGTGTGTGTAATACTGTAATGCTGTAATGCTGGAAGGGACACCCACCCGCCTACACTGGCACCATACCCACCTCCCACCCTGGCACATCTCTATTGTCTGTGGCTGAGCCCAGTGATGGAGGCGCCTCTAACAACCTGCAGCACATATAGGATACATTTATTTATATAACTCGCAGGGCACACAAACGTATATTAATGCAAGACCAGAAATATTGTGTATATATATATATATATATATATATATATATATATATGTATATATATATATATATATATATATATATATAAAAGAATGGCACTCATGACATGAAAATGTTTAGGCGTCAGAAATAAAATGTCTAGGATATATGTATATATATATCTATCTATGAATCAATCAATCTATGAATCTGTCTGTCTATGAATCTATCTGTCTGTCTATTTATTTATTTATCTATCTATGAATCTATCTCTATGTCTGTCTGTCTATCTATATGTCTGTCTGTCTATCTATATGTCTGTCTGTCTATCTATCTTTATGAATCAGAAAGGCTGTTTCCTATGAGTATGGAAGGAATCTATTTATAGAGATACATCATACAGTAGAAAATATTTAGGAGCCAAGAGTACAACAATGTCGGCGGCCCTGCCTCCAGGAAAGGTTATGTATAGTGATATAGAGTAGTATTGGCGTGTTTAGTTTTTTGTCACTTTGCTCTCTGCCTGCAGATGTTTGAGACTTGTAGTAAATACGTTAGATTGCAAGCTCTACAGCACAGAGAGGGATATGCAGAACTATGACATAGAGGTATCTGCAGACATATATTCACCCAATGTAATATTTAGTGACTTTGAGATAACTACTGCCTTATGCTATAGTATTGTATAGATCTCATTCATGAGTCAGTGATTATGTTATCATGGCTTGGTGAATCAGTCACATATAGTTATATAGCATGAAGTGACATCTGTTTCATACAATAAATGTCAGGCGTTGTTGTATACCTTGTGACATTGCCTGGCAAATAGGGCCCTGCATTTAATTACATAGGCCCTCATTCAATTGCAATTTGGCCAATTGAATAAGGCTCTAAATAAGCACATAACATATTTTTTTTTAAAGAAGTTTTTAGTTAGTAAGCATCTATCCAAAAGCAAGGTTTTCACTAACTAAAAAATATGCTATGTGCTTATTAAGAGCCCTATTCAATTGGCCAAATCGCAATTGAATGAGGCCCATAGTATTGAGCCCCTCGCCAAATCAGGGGGTCAGCAAAAAATCAATACGATCTTGCCTTATTCACTCCCAATTATTACTTACTAGTACTTGTGCATTTACAGTAAGTGATCAGCTGACACACTTTCTACCTGTGACAATAACATCACTACTTCCTTGACCTTTGTCACTATGTGATAAACCCCAGTGTATGGGCATGTTTCGCCCGTTAACAACTTTACTGTCCTGCCTACAGTGTAATTTAGTAATACTCAAATGGCTAGTGACAGTGCTACTACGTTTTGCACGTGTATTTATTTTTATTTTTAATAAAGGCCTCTTTTACTTTTAATGTACAGTTATGCATTTGCTTTATAATATAAGGACAACTCTGACTAGGTTATTGTAGCATGTATATGTTTCTGTGAAAAATCTATTTTTTTAACTAGTAATTTAATATTTACTTTTTCAGTCAATCAAATAATAATTATTATCAATATTACTCTGATTGATAAAAAGCCCACATTGCATGCTATATAGAAGGGGAAAATAGAGTATGTGACACATAATAGTACAATAACACATCGATAAAAGGAGTAGAGGTCACTGCCCTGAGTGCTTATATACTAGTAAAACTATATAGAATCGAAATGGCTTATTGATAAATAGAAAGTCAGTCATGTTATATACAACTGTAAAAATGGTATCTGCAGAATATACAGGGGAAATTAACAATATACTAGCATCCTCGCTGCACAGAGATGGTAATTTGCATCAACCCTGGAATCACTATGTATACCCAAAATTTGCATAATGATAGATACAAGCAAAACCTCTCAGAGATTTAAATATTCAGTAGTCCTCAGTGCCCATGATCATAATATAACATATATTATAGATAAGAGTTGCTTGGGCCACAATTTTGCCATCCAGTAATTATTATATGACAGCCACTAATTATTGTACAGTTTTTCAACACTTCAACCAGAGTAAAAACTAACGTTACAAACTTTCTCTCTGTTACCACTCTTCTCTCTCTCTCTCTCTCTCTCCCTCTTCTCTCTCCCTCTTCTCGCTCTCCCTCCCTCTCTGCCTCTCTGTCTCTCTCCCTCCTCCTCTTCTCACCCTTTTCTCTCTCCTCCCTCTCTCCCTCCCTCCCTCTCTCTCTCTCTCCCTCCCTCTTCTCTCTCTCTCTCTCTCCCTCCCTCTTCTCTCTCTCTCGCTCTCCCTCCCTCTCTGTCTCTCTCTCTCCCTCCTCCTCTTCTCACCCTTTTCTCTCTCCTCCCTCTCTCCCTCCCTCCCTCCTCCCTCTCTCTCTCCCTCCCTCTTCTCTCTCTCGCTCTCTCCCTCCCTCTCTGCCTCTCTATCCCTCTCTCTCTCTCCCCCTCTATCTCTCCCTCCCTCTTCTCTCCCTCCATCTCTCCATCTTACCTTAACCCAATGTTCTATTCCTCGTTAATTGTATTAATACATGCCAAATGCTTGTAAATGTTATACAATGAAACACAAACTAAAATATAGCAAACCTGCTACTCCAGGTTGCAGAACACATTATTTGTATAAGCAAAAACAAACAAAAAAACAATGACAAATATCTGAATATCATAACATTTTATAAATAATGAGTAATAATAAATACTTTTCCTTCTCCATTTAAAGATTGTTTTATGTACATATAAGGGAAGTCGATTTTCTAGGAGCCAGACAGGTTGTTATTAGGAGCCTGGAAAGGGGTCCATTCACAGGGACCATTATATTTCTCAAAATGTATTAGGAGCCAGACTTAATTTTTATGAGATCCCACAATTCAGAAATCATCAGATATCAAGTTGAATGGACTTGTGCACATCTGTACTTACTTAGGAAATATCCAAGGACAGGTGCAATGGTACCCTGACATGCGTTTTAAAAGTTTTTATTATGCTTACCAGACTGTAGTTTGTTGTACCCATACACAGTGTGTTTAAACCCTCAGTCCAGATAGTTCAGGCAATTCCAAGGGCTGGAATACTTTAATTAAGGGTTCTCCTGAAAATGTCAAAGGAGCAGAAGGCCTTCCTCTTTCTCATGCCAATTAATGTAATTCCCACAACCCAGTGACCTACATCACAAGAGCTTTCCTTAAGACCACATGGTTTAGTGGGCTAAAGCTAGACTTGGTGAGTAGAAGGGGGACTGTGGGAGAGGAAATGGGGTATAGGCCTAATAAAGACCATGGACACCTAACCATGGTGCCAATGACCAGGCTGATTAATAAGACAAAGAGAAAAATCAAACAGTTGTGATGTTATGTGTGTGTGTGTGTTAAAAATGACTTAGGGGGTCTAGTGTATGCGAGTGTGAACATTTTACAACTGTGCCCATCCAGCCAAGCTGGGGTTGTACCATTTTCCATGTGAAATGCCTTAGAAAGAAGGCACTTTGGAGACTGGTCTGCTGTCACAAGTAGGCTGGGTGGTAACTGGAGAAGGGTATGTGTTTTATTCCTGCACCCCTAGGGCTAACAAATCAGGGAATATGCAGCATCAAACCAGCTGGGACGTTTCCTGTTGGGTGGCCGCTAGCAGTGGTGGCAGCAGTGGTGATGAGCGGCTGCTAGATTCTGCTGCCAAGGTTCTCTTGCCGATTTTACTGAATTTCATCTGCAATTTAACTCAATTTCATAGGGTTAGAGTAACAGTTTAAGGTAAGAAATGTTGTAAAATGTCGACAGCTCCATCTAGAGGTCCCTTGCCCCACTGCTACTAACACTGCTGCCGGCCACCCAAAAGGAAAGATCCCATAGCTGTTACGTTCCCACCTAATATTGTATCTGAGTATTGCTTTACACTCCAGTTTGGCGATGTTGAATAACAATGGGTTTAACCATTGGGACTTGTCCAGCTGACCCTGTACCACCACAGAAAGTAATGTGGGATTTGTAGTATGATAAAGAACATGCTTAGAATAATAGATTTGTATCACTAGCTCCTTCTTGACAATCCCTAAGCACACTATTTAGTTACACCATTTGGAAACAGGAAAATAATATTATAGATAGCCAGTTATTAATGTTCCTAAAAACAGAAGTTGCCAGCCGACATTGAAGGTAAGGGGACAGTAGTGTCTTTTGAAGTGTTAGACCGAGCAATGAGTAAAATATTTTTAGCAAGTTGAACAAAAATAAAACTACTTATTGCAGGGGTGTGAGCAATCTATGACTTTAAATAATTGTTAAATTCCTTTTTTCATCCGAGATGGGGGATAGCCAGAATGCCGCAGGACACATATATCCAGAACAATGAAAACATTTTCTGTAGCTAGACAGCTGTAAGCTACTTAGAATACAACTGTGAATTCAAATCAGTGTCAAGATGCTTTATTTTTCATAGTCCTCTACAAAATGTGTCCTCCCTGCCTTCATATTTTACAATAAAAAAGTCCAAATGAAATACATTAAAGGACCACAAATAGCATTTTCCTGCTTTGTTGCATTTGAAAGCTGGGATCTATCCTGTTATATGTACGCACGCATTTGTGGAAGTGCGCTTGCATCCCGCGTCCTGATCTAGATGTCCAAAGTAGGTAGTACACCTTAACCCTCTAACCCTAACCGTCTAAACCTCAATTCCTAACCCTAAGCCCCTAACCCTCTTACCCAAAACCTAATTTCCTAACCTTAACCACTTACCCTAACCACTTACCGGGCGTAACCCTAACCCAAAAACCCCTAACCACTTACCGGGTGTAGAGACACAGCTACATGGGGACGTCAGCGGCGTGCTTCCCAGCGTACCTTCCACAAATGCGTGCGTACATATAACAGGGTAGGTTCGAAAGCTGGTATGATAACTGTAAACCATGTGTTTAGTTTTTGAATATGATCATCCTAAAGCAGAATAAATATGTACCCATTTCCCCTGCTGCAATATAGCTGTATAATTTTCCCCTTACTGCCATTGACTCTTACTGACATATCTACTGTATGTTCTGTGAACAGAGAAGCATTTCCTGTCTCAAAGTTTAAAAAGCTATAAATATGATTACATGTTAAAAACATCTGTTCAAACATTCTCTTTTAAAAAATACTGCATTGTTTGACTTTTTATTTTCTGTAATTTACATGCATTCTGCACATCTGTGTGCTCTATTAGGTAAGATCAGCATCTGCTCAAACATTGCTACCTCTGTAAGAATAGAGTAGCAAGTATATATATTGCTGCTATCAAACAGTATGTTAGTTGCCTAAAATATATTACATTTTCATTTATGTAAACTGGTTTCCAGTATGGTGCAGCTCCATTGCTGGCTATAATTCAGTTTGTTTGTCTTTCTTGTAAATCATTTAATTTATGGTGGGCAAAAGAGCAATAGAAGCCCTCCACCGTACGGTAGTACACAAAATAAATAGTACATTTGTGTTCACATTGGAACGTCTAAAAAACTTATTTCCTGGTCAGATTTCCCAAAAATACAGATATTGTACTGCACCCTAAGCGTGAAGATGCAAATGAGCATTTTCACTCTTGAATCCAAAAATCACATTATACATGGCTCCTTTAAGAGATATGCTCGCTGTATTATACAGGTTTAAGCATAGCATAGGATGGATTATATTTATGTCTGAGTGAAAAAAACTTGAAAAAATGTCTTTGAGCTAAATTTACAGGTCCTTGACCTTGAACGTCCAGACAAACAGAAGCGCGAATGCATAATGCCAGCAAAGCCATGTGAACACTGTAAACTGTATAAAGACAACCCTACCAGACAGCTTCCAATATAATGTAATTGCTGGTTCATTGCACGTCACATTCTCATTTGTGTTTATTTACCTACACTATGCAAATCTGAGGGAGGAAAAAATTAACTGGCAGCAGGATTCAGGAAATGTGTGTGAGGAAAAATAGTTGAAAAGATATTTTCAACTATTTCTAGTCTTTTCCAGTCACCCTGTACATATCCAAGTGTCCATTTTCTGTATGGTGATTTACTTGGTTAAATAAATGAGACAAAAGATGCATTTTATGTGTTAAATCAGTGACGAGATTCCATAATGATATTTTATGCGTTAAATCAGTTATCAAATGTTGGTCTAAACCAATTAGCTAATTGCTGTGTGGTTAAAACAATTATCAAGTGGAAGTGTGGGGATTTATTGGTGAAATCAAATATTTAGTTGCACTGTTTTGGTTTGGTTAAATCAGTTATCCAGTGATATTGTGGATGTATTGGTTACATCACGTGTCCAATGGCAGTGTAGTGTCTTATTAATTCCATCTTTTAATCACTAGCAGTGTAGTGTTTTATGCTTCATTCCATCTTGGAAACAACCAGCTACCCCTGGTCTATGGGATAAAGTTAATTGAGAACAGTGTTATTTTGGCAGCACTATAGTGCTAGGATCCATCCTGTTATGTTGTCGGGACAGGTCCACCGCTGCAGTGCGGCCTCCAACCGCTAGATGGCACTGCCGATATGCAAGATAAGTTCTAAACTAATAATGTAAGCCTAACCCTTGAACTAACCCTAACCCTCATCTTAACCCTAACAGTTTACCTAAGCCTTGACTGTATGATATGGCACCGGAATGTCAGCAGCGCCATCTAAAGGATGCTCACCGCCACTGCTGCCGCCTTGTGCTGCGCTAGCATAACAGGATAGGACCTAGTGCTATATTTAATACATGCTTTGAAGAACTGCAGTTGTGGCATCTAAATTCACTAGTGCTTCCAGGATCACAAATGGAATGCTAATTAGTTTACAATGACATACCTTTCTGGGAAAGTAGCAGACTGTATATAAAAGTAAAAAAAGTTGTTTATTGTTTTGCTTTTTAAAAACAATTTGCTCATTATCAATTATTCAAAATACAGTCTACAAAATATTTCACCACAGAGGTCTGAGCTTATTTAAAGTAACAGTAAAAGCATTTCCTATTTAATTAATGTTTCTCATATATTTATTTTAAATATTTATGGTTTTCCTTTCTGTACATGTATTAATACATGGGTTTAACAAGAATATAACTTATCTTAGCCCTGAACAAGGCAGTGCTGTGTGATTAGTTATTGCTCTCTTTGAAGCAGTCAGATCCTACTTTACTGTTTCTATGGAGTAGGGTTGAGACAGCCATATTTGTGTTTGGAGAGTGGGTGTGGTGGCCATATTTGTTACTGGCACAGTGATTCTTACATGTATGTCTAAGCTCAAAAACAAGGTCCTCCATTTTTTTGCAATGTGTCAGTATTGTTTTGCTTTGAACACAATCCATGTATAGTGCTACGGAATATATTGGCGCATTACAAATAAAGGTTAATAATAAAAATATGTGTGGTCAAGTTTTAATTACATAGCTGTGCCAACATAGTGCCTGCAAGTACCCCTGCACTGCAGCACTTAAATAGGAATGTGCTGCTGGAAGCCAGGGTCAGCCATTCTAATATGACTTGATAAGGTGATTAATTAAAGAAATGTATGCAGTATCCATAATGTGTATTAACATTTTATACTATTAAAGGGCCACTTAATTCAGCACAATTTGGACCACATCACAGTAAAGATCTCGTAAAAGCATTTTGAAATATGTTTTGAATTTTTTAAACACATACAATTTTCACTGTGAAATCAGATGGAATGTAATCTGTGTTTACATGAGTTACTGACTGCCCCCAACCAGACCCACAGCTACAGCTCCGTGTAGTGAACAAAAGACAAAAACGAATGAACCCTTACCAAATCCATCTGTGCAGAGCATGTTATGCTGGAATCACCTAAACAGCTCAGTTATGAGTTAACTGGTCAGAGCATTCCTGAGTCCAGGGAAAACTGCTATCTATCACTGTCTACACCGCTCGGCTGGTATTACTCATGCAACAGCCAGTAGGTAGGAAGAACTTTATATGTAAACAGACTTAAAACTTGAGATTTTTTTTAGCTGTTATTAGTCTAATTAAAAAAATAGATAATTTTAACATACAATCTTGTGCTCTTTCATACAATGAAGTGAGTCAACTGGCTCTTTAATGAATTTTGAAGCCTGCTCATCTTTTATTATTTTTCTGCGTTCCTTAATTTCTTATAGATACCTCTAACTGGCCCTTCCTTTAGTTCTGTTATCATCTGCCTTCGTGCTTGGTTGCTCCATATTAAATGTTCTGCGCTCCCCCCTTGTCTAGCTTACCCTGCAGGTCTATAAATCCCCCATAACTCTATCAGTATGTTCCAGGAGTTTCTGCGTTAGTCACCAAGTCACTCTTATGATTAAGCAGCCTTGGTGTGGATGTAAAGCTAATGCACGCTACATGTAAGAGCCCTTATGTTTGTTCTCGTCTTACAAGTTGCTGCAGGCACCACAGTGATGGGTGTTGCAAGGAAAACAAATAGTGCATGTTTTAATAAATATGTTTTCAGATGCAGTGAGCTGAGACTGTTTTGGGATTAATCTTGAAATGCTTACAATCTATTACCTGGGTATTTATAGGGTCTTAAGTAGCCACTGTTATGGTTCAGCTTTCAAAAATGTTAAAGATTTGAGAAAAACATCACGTTTGTGCAGTATGTATCAAGATTAGCAGACATGGTTGTAAAAGCATTTCAAGATATCTTCATTTTAGAAGTTTCTTCTGTTACATGGTAGCTGCCATGACAGTCACTATGTGGGTACACAGAAGGGCAAGCAAGGATTGCAAGTTTACTTGTGACCATCTTCCACTGAGCATATGTAGGGGAGGTGAGAGATGGTAAAAACTTGTGTGAATCAACCAGTGAAAAATCTAATTACCCTACAGCCTCTTTCCACACCTTAATAAACAACATTTAGGAGAACGTACCCTGTCAGGCTGTAGGGCAAGAGGAAATATGGAAGACACAATTATGGATAACCTCAGGAAAAAAGCAAAGGGCCATATTCAATTTGAAGCACGCAACTCGATCGCAGACAGCCGAATGTCTGCGAGTAAGTTGCGGGCTCCCCTTCTTCTCCGATTGCGATGCTATTCAATTGCTCAAGGCCGCGAGTTACGGGCCCCAAGCCAAAACCGTAAATCATACAGTTCAGGGCAGGAAAAAGATCAATCAAGCAAGCCCGTAACCTCCCATTTCGAATCAACCAATAGAAAATGAGATTGTCATTATTATGGCAATAAAACATGGAGGTTACATGTCAATCAATTAAGTTCGGGGTCCGATATGCGATCAGACTCGCAAAACCTTCAAAATATAAAATTATGAAAATTATTCCAATATTGTTCTAGTCCATGTGGGTGGCCTGATATGTATTAGCTCATTGATACACAAGATCAATTTAACCCCCAAAATATTTTTTTCTGCCGATTTGTGAATGTAAGACTGTTGTGCAATCACATATATAGTTGTCAGCAGTGCGGGTTGTTAAAAGTTGTTGCTAACGATGCGGCCCCGCATAGCGAGCCCGCAGCAACTGCGGCCCTCGCAAAGCGAGGGCCCGCATTTGCGGAGGTGGAGGCTCCCTCCGCGACCGCAAAATTTACGGACTTAGCATCCACAAACACGAGCTGCTGGACTTAGAAAAAAAAACATTACAACCTCGCAAAAATACGACCTTAGCACTCGAAACCCGCACACATGAAAACATTAAAAACACAATAAATACACACAACAAACACTTAAAAAGAATACCCACAGCAAGGGGGGGTACCCAGTACCTCTAAAAGTGAAGTTACACCTCAATTTAAGTAGAAATTCAAGAGTTTAGACACACAAAAATCCCCTAAGCGAGAGAAAAATTGGCCGTGTAAAAAAACGAAAACGAGGCTACAGGACTCTAAACACCACAAAACACATACAGATTTTTCGAAAAAAGCCGTACAAGGTCCAAGAACAAGGACGCAAAATCATCCACAGCCGCGTACCACACACATTAGGCGCCATTTTACAACACTAACTTACACAATGCGGAAGTACACAGCTACCCTAACGGATTTTCCTTGCGCACGCAGCCTATTTACACTACACACTGCACACATTGCTGACAAACAGCAGCTCCACAACACTGAAAACACACATTATATGCTGCAGCAACATCAAAACAGATTGTCAGCTCTTCAACACAATGCTTCCTGCATATATTACTTCAAAATAGGTAAAGTATATTCATTTATTCATTTCTTAAACAAACAACAGACTCGCAATGCGCGCCGAAGGCGCTCAGCGCGAGGCTCGCAATGAACCCCGAAGGATCTCGGAACACCTACAAAATTGATTTTGCAACCAAACACCATTACCTGCCTTACAATCTTATTGCCGTAATTTTTTGACGGGCAAGTCGCTAGTTAATTCTAATGTCTATCATCGCTTTTTCCTTTGTTGTTGTACAGTGCAGTATTGATTTTTTATTTGCATTTACAGTGCTACGAACAGGTTTTTAACCCCCTTGCGGGTCCTCTCTAGCACTCGTTGGATTTTCTCCTTCATTTTCCATTTACGGGTGTGAAAACATTTGCGGGCTTGGGGAAATTGAGCAATTGAATATTGATTTGTGATTTTAGCCGTGCCAAAGTGAAAAATCAAAGGCTTCTGGAGTCTGTAAGTTACGAGTCTACCCATTGCCATTTTTACAAACCTGTAACTCGGAAGCTGTTCGGAGCCTGCAAAAAGACGCCAATTGAATAGCAAATTAGCTTGCGACCTCACAGACGGGCTCCCGGATCTCCCGAAAGCTCAACTGAATGGGGCTTAAAGTCTGCTGAAATAACAAAATGCTTTTATGTTCATGGCTTGCATAGCTGCTAATAATATTAGCTTGTTACATATTTCACAAACATATGAATTTCTCCTCAAACTGTAGTGGTTATTTAGTTAGAAATGACCAGTGTAAAGAATTTCCAAATTATTATGACGTAAACATGTTTTTTAATAACATTACATTAATTTGCTTGTTGTTACATATCCCTTTAAATGAAACCGTATTTGAAAATCCACTTTGTCCATCTAAGGTGACCATCCCTACGGTCATCTGTTGTGTTCATTTTTGCCTGTTTGAAAGACATATGATCTTTAACCTTCTTTAATATTAAATATAGCCCTGTCTCTATTGCACACCTGCTCCAGCAGCCTTTATTTCAGTCTTTCTACTTTTATCTGAATGTTTATTCCTGAATCTGTTACTGCAAACATGCTAATTTCTGATATGGTCTCAGAAGCCATTTAGTTGCCATTTCCCAGAACCTTCTGAATACGTGAATTCTGCATGCAGTACACGTTTTTTATGAACAAGAAAAACAACCGCAGAGAAATATAGCGAATTTAGCCGAATGTCTTTACAACTGTCTCTAATGGAAATAATACCTGATAGAGGTAACATTGTCCTAATTAAAACAATAAAAACTGACCTATAATCAAGGAACACGTTGATGAAGAAAGTGAAAAAGGTTCTCAGTGTGATCAATATGTCCTGAGAACTTAACATTGCTTAAGAATTAGCCCAAGTGTGTGTTTGCGAGCTTCAGGCTGATGCTTTACAATAATTGAGAGCGGCACTGTGGGTTTGGAAGAAGAGATAGAAGCCGCTCAAGAGATAGAAGTCTAGTGCTTAATCTATCAGCCAAGTTCTGCCCATCCGTATACCACCAGTAAAACAGAGTACAGTGGGTACAATTAGCAAATTAGAAAGGCATAAATACATTTTAAGGTAAATATAAATACAGATACAGTGCCATACAAATATGAAACAAATGGATCCACAGACAGCTTGGTGCAATAGAAGAGAGGTCCATACTTTGAAAAGGTTACAGTCTAGAAGTTATGGTTGTAGTGTGATACAGAGGGTTATAGATGCAAGATGGCTGTGAGTAAATGGAGGTGTCTGTGTGTTACACTGTATATTGAGTGTATGGGCAATGTTATGCTGTACAGTATGCAGTTGTGCATATTAAGGCTGAAGTTAGGAGCTCAGTCTTTGACATGTTGAGATTTAGTTGACGGTGGGCATCAGGATGATATGCTTGAGAGGCAGTTGACAAAATGTGCTAGAAGAAAGGGGGATACACCCGGTGCTGAAAGGTAGATTTGTGTATCATCTGCATATAGATGATACTGAAATCCAAACTATTTTATTAGGGTACCAAGGGAGGATGCATAGATGAAGAAGAGGAGTGGGCATAGGAATGAACCTTGGGGTACGCCAACAGTCAGAGGAAGGTACCAGAAAAGAAGGCACTGAGTGTTTGATTCTCTAGATATGATGTGAACCATGAGAGAGCTGTGTCCTGGATGTCTGGAGAGTGGAGAATTTGGATAAGAACAGGGTGGTCAAATGCAGCAGAGAGACTCAGGAGGATTAGAATAGAGAAATTACCCTTTGACTCGGCGATGAGCAAGTCATTAGTGACTTTTGTGATAGCTACAGTGGATATAAAAAGTCTACACACCCCTGTGAAAATGTCAGGTTTCTGTGCTGTAAAAAATGAGACAAAGATAAATCACTTCAGAACTTTTTACACCTTTAATGTGACCTATAAACTGTACAACTCAATTGAAAAACAAATTGATATCTTCTAGGTAGAGGGAAGAAAAAATATAAAAATAAAAAAATAATATGGTTGCATAAGTATGCACCCCCTAAACTAATACTTTGTTGAAGCACCTTTTGATTTTATTACAGCACTCAGTCTTTTTGGGTATGAGTCTATCAGCATTGCACATTTTGACTTGGCAAGATTTGCCCACTCTTCTTTGCAAAAACACTCCAAATCTGTCAGATTGCGAGGGCATCTCCTGTGCACAGCCCTCTTCAGATCACCCCACAGTTGTTTAATCGGATTCAGGTCTGGGCTCTGGCTGGGCCATTCCAAAAATGTAATCTTCTTCTGGTGAAGCCATCCCTTTCTTGATTTGGATGTATGCTTTGGGTCGTTGTCATGCTGAAAGATGAAGTTCCTCTTCATGTTCAGCTTTCTAGCAGAAGCCTGAAGGTTTTGTGCCAATATTGACTGGTATTTGAAACTGTTCATAATTCCCTCTATCTTAACTAAGGCCCCAGTTCCAGCTGAAGAAAAACTGCCCAAAGCATGATGCTGCCACCACCATGCTTCACTGTGGGTATGGTGTTCTTTTGGTGATGTGCAGTGTTGTTTTTGCGCCAAACATATCTTTTGGAATTATGGCCAAAAAGTTCAACCTTGATTTCATCAGACCATAACACATTTTCCCATATGCTTTTGGGAGACTTCAGATGTGTTTTTGCAAAATGTAGCCTGGCTTGGATGTTTTTCTTCGTAAGAAAAGGCTTTCGTCTTACCACTCTACCCCATAGCCCAGACATATGAAGAATACAGGAGATTGTTGTCACATGTAGCACACAGCCAGTACTTGCCAGATATTCCTGCAGCTCCATTAATGTTGCTGTAGGCCTCTTGGTAGCCTCCCAGACCAGTTTACTTCTCGTCTTTTCATCAATTTTGGAGGGAGCTCCATTTTCTGGTAATGTCACTGTTGTGCCAAATTTTCTCCCCTTGATGATGACTGTCTTCACTGTGTTCCATGGTATATCTAATGCCTTGGAAATTATTTTATACCCTTCTCCTGACTGATACCTTTTAACAATGAGATCCCTCTGATGCTTTGGAAGCTCTCTGTGGACCATGGCTTTTGCTGTGGGATGCGACTAAGAAAATTTCAGGAAAGACCAACTAGAGCAGGTGAACTTTATTTGGGGTTAATCAGAGGCACTTTAAATGATGGCAGGTGTATGCTGACTCCTATTTAACATGATTTGGAATGTGATTGCTTAATTCTGAACACAGCTACATCCCCAGTTATGAGGGTGTGCAGACTTATGCAACCACATTATTTTTCCCTCTACCTAAAAGATTTCAGTTTGTTTTTCAATTGAGTTGTACAGTTTATAGGTCACATTAAAGGTGGAAAAAGTTCTGAAATGATTTATCTTTGTCTCATTTTTTTAAAGGCACAGAAACCTGACATTTTAACAGGGTGTGTAGACTTTTTATATCCACTGTATATCAGTGGAGTGTTGGGGCCGGAATCCAGATTGGAACGGGTCAAGGAATTCGGTTACGTATGCAGCATAATTTCCTAACTTATGTAAAAAGAAAGCCTGTTTTTTTTATACTTTTAATTGTGGTTCTTCAAAAAAGTATATTTTAAATATTTTGCTACAGTGCGCACCAACACCAGCGCCGCGCCTGTACAATGCTGCACTCAACCACTCACTGCAGGACCCCCCAGTCCAGACTCTCCCTCTCTGTAGCCCCCCCAGAACTCCCCACCACACTCACCCACCTAGTCCTTGCCCTGCTTTGAGTCTATATGTTGAGGAAGGCCGAGGAGGTGGGGTACATCCACAGGAGCAGGACACTAGAGGAGAGGGTGTGTGCAGCACTGTACTGGCACACTGGTGTGGGTGCGCGCTTTGTTCATGCATTTTGTGCGCGCACATGACAGCGCGCACGTCTTCCCTCGATCTAAAGTCGAGCCACCCTTGTAAGGTGCTTTGGTAAAATGTACTTTTTTGTAAGATTTTAAACTCAAAGACAGGGCCCTCCACTCTTGCCATTTGTGTAATATTGTACTTTGCTATGCACATAACCCATGGAATATGTTGGTGCGTTACAAATAAAGGATAATAATAATTATGCAGAGAAATATTATTTCATGTGTAATCTAAGTACATAAGTGGCACAGGAACTCCCACATATGTGGGTGCTACATTGTCATTTTACAGTATCTGTGCTTATCAGGTGGAGAAAACCACAGAACATAATGCAGCAGATTTAGTTAGAAAGCCGGGGATGAAATAGATTTACACTGTCTATAAAAGTCATCATTTCCTATGTTGCTAGTTTAAACCATTTGATAGAATAAAAAAGTTACTGCTTATTTCAGTACATTTTAAAACTGTGCTTCTCCATATTGTGGATGTTGGGTCAGATGTAAAGAGTGGAGTCACCATTCCTATATTACTTTATATGGCATATGCACCAACATTTGTCATCTCTTAGAGGTCTCCAACACATCATCTTTTAGCACTTTGCTGTATATAAATGTTTTATGTATGTTAAGTAATCAATTCATAGATTATATCCTCTTCAGTGAATTGTGATATACAATTTACACTTCACTTACTTCTAAGAAGGCCAGAGAATAACAGGTTCTCAGCTTCTGGAACTGCCCTTTTTCTTCCTGCTCTCTCAATGCAGGCTGCCATTTTAAAAAGCTGTGACCTAAGGCTACAACCACAGAGGAATGACTTCATACTACCAGTGTTATGTTGCTGCAAGTAGACCCATAACGTGACGCTGTCTGTTTGCCAACAGCATTACACTAGTAGAAGGTGAGAATCTGTTGCTCTGAAGTTTACATTTTATATCAGAATTACATTAAAGAGCCATTTACCTCACTGTAAGTGCTCTTCATCGTGTGAAAGAGCACAACATTGTTAAAATCTAAAGTTTTAAGTCTGTTTACATAACAAAGTTTATTCTACATGCTATGTGTTGCATGTGTAAAACAGACAGCCAAGCCGCACAGTGAAGACAATGATTGATAGTAGTTTTCCCCTGCACTCAGGACTGCACTGAAAAGTTAACCCATAACTGACCTGTTTAGGTGATTCCAGCATGCCATGCTCTGCACAGATGGATTGGTTAATGGTTAACCTGTAGCTTTCTTTTGCTCACTACACGTAGCTTTATTTGCTGATCTGGCAGAGGATAGTCAGTCACACATGTAAACACAGATTTTATTTATTTAATTTTTTCAGTGAAAGATGCATGTATTTTATTTAAATTCAAAAACTTTTTCAACATGCTTTTAGGAGATCTTTACTGTGATGTGGTCAAATTGTGCTGAATTAAGTGGCCCTTTGAGGAGGATACAATTAATGTATTAAACAATCTAGTTAAAACCTACATATATATGTACTGTATATATATATAAATAGTATATAAATATATATAAATAGTGCATTTGTGTTCACATTTGCATGTCTAAAACAAGTTAAAAAATGTGTTTCCTGTTCAGAATTCTGAGAAATACAGTTATCACACTGCACTCTGGGAAGCTGAGCAGGGACATGCAAATGTGCCCACAAATGCTTTGTTCTTCTATCCATAACCATTTTAAACATGGCTTACTTTTCGCTTATGCCCGCTGCATTACACAGCTTTTGTGCAAAGCCAAGGTTGGATTATACACAAGCTGGGAATCCTACCCATGGACCGTTTCAAGGTTACTGCCTATCATCAGCGTGGGGCGGGATCTCAGCTTGTGTAGTGGATATTTTGAGTAGATAATTCACCACAAAAATAATTTAATATGTGGTGGGCAAAAGAGCGATAGAAGCCCTCCACCTTACAGTAGTATAGTATATAAATAGTACATTTGTATTCACATTTGAATGTCTAAAACAAGTTAAAAAAAACTTGTTTCATGCCCAGAATTCCGAGAAATACAGTTATTACACTGCACTCTGGGATGCTGAGCTGGCACATGCAAATGTGCCCACAAATGCTTTGTTCTTCTATCCATAACCATTTTAAACATATATATAAGCAGCTATACAACCATTACTATATATATACTAGCAACTTTTAAGGCTGGGAATGCTGTACCTTCTGCGCTCCTCGCAAGCCCGTGCTGAGCACCTTTGGCGCTCATCACGTGGCACACAATGAGCGCCTTTGGCGCTCATTGCGAGCCTCTCACTTTGTCTACTGTATGGGCCTCGCTTTGCCGCTCATTGCAGGCCTAGGCAACCCACGACTTTCGCGGTTCTCAGTGTTCACCTTCACTTATTGCGAGCCCTGCGATGAGCGCGGTCACAACCTACAATGATGATGGAGTATAGAGGATCCTAGTCCTCTTATCTCCTGTAGGTTTTAGACCTAAGATTTGGGTGACTCAGACCAATGGACCTTCCTTGCGGATGCAAGAGCATAAGTCCCAGCTTTTGGTAGTGTGCCTGGGAAAACCTGGAAGGGAGTCAGAAACGATCTCCTCTGCCAGCATATGCCCCTGGGTCAATAATACACCTGCACACAAAGTCTTGATGAAAATTATGAACAACTTCTTTATTTTTACACAAGTATTTAAACAACTCCCAAAAACAGTACAGGGAGTGGCTACCCCTTTGTCCAACCCTTATCTTCCTCTTGGCCAATGGGGTAATCTCCAGAGTAACTTGATTACCTCTCGCCAATGGACTAGAGGTAAGCACTGGGAACTTCCAGACCCCACCCCTGGGCCGCCCACTAGGTGTGGCTAACAGAGTCATTTGGGCGCTGGCAGTCAAGAGAGACACATCTCTTTGCTATGGCCCAGGCCCCTGGATCTGGGCTAGGGAGACCCCAGAGGCCCCCTGGAGGGATGGTGCCCCTGTGTCTGTTGGGACCCTATTGTTCCTAACTTAAGTATGTGTACTTAAAGGATTAACCTTGGTGGCCAGCTGGGGTCCTTCTCCTGTTGCAAGATGTATGTGGCAATGTATCCAGCATGACTACCCCATACTATCATATACATATGTGTACATATTCCACACACTGTCAGTCTATTTAAGTACAAGCGTAAAAGCGCACCCTACATAAAACCACCTAATGTCCTCATAGTATATGGGATTGGGGCAGGGTTTCCACATCAATCCATCTCATGCATTATGATGACTTTTATTGATGGTGATGGGAACCCTGCTCATTTCCTTAGACAATAATCATAATAATATAACAGTATAACCGTATAACAGTATAACAGGGTGTCTGGGAGCCCCAAACCTTTTGTTCCTCCCCATGGCAACAGCATGTGGAAGACCACCCAGCCCAAAATGGCCACCGCTGCCAGTCACAAAATGGCCCCAGCATAGTTCACACCCAAATCCAATATGGCCACTGGCTGATTCATGACAATCCTTCCCCAAGCGGGCAGGGAACATCAAAGATTTTCCCAGCTACGCTGATAGTCATGAATCTGCTGGTTTGGCCCGGCCCGCTGCATGCTAGGCAAGTTCATGTCGGTGCGCACACAGTCCCAAGGTGCAGAGTAAAGACCTCCCCCAGCCTTGGCCTTGCTCCCACTGTATAGAACAAATTGCTCTTCCCATGTAACCCCCACCCAAAACAGTCCAGGATCCCATCTCTCTGTTTTTGGCAGCAGCATGGAAGTCTCTGGGGACACAGTGGGTTGCACCCATACATTCTTCTGAGGCAAAACCGTATTTTTGGGAGCCCCATAAAACAACCCCTGTCCCATAGCAACCCCTTTCCCTCCAGCCAGTCCCCACAGCTGGGCTGGGGTCTCTAAAACAGTCTCTGGGCCTATGGGATTGCAAGGGGGCAGTCCAGTACTTCCCTCAGCAAAATCATTATTGTTGGGATCCCAATAACACAATAACTGCAGTAAAGTACATACCGGTCTGCGCTTGACTCCAGCGTCCCTGATGGAGTCCGGACTTGGATGCTCTGTTTGCTCTGGCTCCTGGAGATCTGTATCTTTGGACAGACCCTCCTGGTTTTCTTCCCCTGGGTCTGTCTGTGTTGCAGCCTGGAGAACTACGCTGTTCCCACCCAGGCTGTGCTTACACTCATCCTTTACCTCCTCTATTGCATTTGGTTGAATGACTGTGCTTTGTCTCTCTGATGTAGGCTGGGGAGTCTCGCAATTCCCACCCAGGCTGTGCTTTGGGGCCCTCAGCTGACCCTCTTCTTCTATGGCCTTTTGCTTGGTACCCTTGTCCCAGTCCTCCAGGTTTAACTGGGCCTTTGGAGCGGTGTCTGTTCCAGTGGGCCTCTGGACATTGGTTATCCAGGGTATCTCCCCACTTGGTTCACCCTCTACTATGGTGCCACACTGCACCCACGGCTCCTTTGCCAAGGCTGGCAAGCTTGCTGCCCCTGTCGGGCTCTTGGTGCCCCTGGCACTCTCTTGGTGCCCCTGGCACTCTTGCTGTGGCAGGCCTGGTTCCCTGTAGCTAAGAACCAGTTCCTTTCCCTCCCCACAGTCCATTACATAGCCCACCTGGGCTCTGTGCTTCCCTAGCACCTTTTGTAGCAACTCTCCTGGGGTGTCAGAGTACAGATTTTGGTTATCTGTTGTAGGCTGGGGAATCTTATCCTTCCCACCCAACCTGACCTCTACGGCCTTTTCCCCAGAGTGCATTACATAGCCCTCCCCACAGTCTCTTGGGTGGCTATCCTGAGCCCCTGGCTCCATTAGCAGTTCTGGCCTATACACATTACCTAGAACTTCTGAGGGCAGACTTAGTTCATCTGGCCCTACCTGTTGAGCAGTTACTGGGGTTTCTGCCAGGATTTGTGCTGGAAGGTAGTCCTCAGGTGAGACCTGTTTGGAGAAACTGTGCTCTGCTAGCATTTCCTCTGGGATTAAGTCTCTTGGGGTATCAGGGGACAAACATGGGTTATCTGACCCCACCCAGGGAACATTCCCCTGGGTCTCTGGCTCTTGGAGCTGGTGATTTGGTCCCAAGCTGACTTTACCATCCCTTCTAGGCTCTGACACAGTCTCTATATTTTTTAAAGTAACGCATTCTCCATCACTATGTTCTCCCCAGACCCCTTGCACACAATCACTTCGATACATACCATCTGTGTTGTAACGATCTGGCGACCAGTCCTCTTGACTGGGTTGTTCCCCTCTTGATGGGCAAAATGTCTCCCCATAGATCTCGTCCCACAACTCAAAATACTCCTCCTCCAGCTGCAGTTCCTGCTCAATCAGGTGTACCATTAAATTAGCCTCCATGGACCACGGTTCCAGTCCCAGACCACGACAGCGTTCCACAAACAAGTTGTTGTGCCTTTTAAAGGTTCCTATGCCCCCTTCAGGATCACCATACACAATGTCTTGGAGACCAGAATCTATCTCCAAGCGGAAATCAAACTCCTCTCCAAGGCCACCAACTATTCTGGCGTGAAAAACGTGATATTGGTTCTCCAAGGCAACCTCTTTTCTTACTAGTACTTCCAGCCAGCCCATTAGCTCATCGTCCTGCCACAGATTCAGAATCGCCATCCATTTCTCTAGACGCAATGTCTCTCTGTAGCCAAGTCTTTGCTGAGCTGGAGTTCTCGCTCCATTGCGCTCCTGCCAGATCCTCTGGCAATGCTGGTCTAGTGAGTTGGACACCTCTTGTGCGGTCATCTTACTGGGGTATAAGTGCCTGGCTGCTTTAAACCATCTTGTTGCTTCTTTGGTGATATCCGTCTGTTCCATTGCTGGTCTTTCTGTGGAGTCTCTCACCAATGCCACCAATTGTCACAACCTACAATGATGATGGAGTATAGAGGATCCTAGTCCTCTTATCTCCTGTAGGTTTTAGACCTAAGATTTGGGTGACTCAGACCAATGGACCTTCCTTGCGGATGCAAGAGCATAAGTCCCAGCTTTTGGTAGTGTGCCTGGGAAAACCTGGAAGGGAGTCAGAAACGATCTCCTCTGCCAGCATATGCCCCTGGGTCAATAATACACCTGCACACAAAGTCTTGATGAAAATTATGAACAACTTCTTTATTTTTACACAAGTATTTAAACAACTCCCAAAAACAGTACAGGGAGTGGCTACCCCTTTGTCCAACCCTTATCTTCCTCTTGGCCAATGGGGTAATCTCCAGAGTAACTTGATTACCTCTAGCCAATGGACTAGAGGTAAGCTCTGGGAACTTCCAGACCCCTCCCCTGGGCCTCCCACTAGGTGTGGCTAACAGAGTCATTTGGGCGCTGGCAGTCAAGAGAGACACATCTCTTTGATATGGCCCAGGCCCCTGGATCTGGGCTAGGGAGACCCCAGAGGCCCCCTGGAGGGATGGTGCCCCTGTGTCTGTTTGGACCCTATTGTTCCTGACTTAAGTATGTGTACTTAAAGGATTAACCTTGGTGGCCAGCTGGGGTCCTTCTCCTGTTGCAAGATGTATGTGGCAATGTATCCAGCATGACTACCCCATACTATCATATACATATGTGTACATATTCCACACACTATCAGTCTATTTAAGTACAAGCGTAAAAGCGCACCCCACATAAAACCACCTAATGTCCTCATAGTATATGGGATTGGGGCAGGGTTTCCACATCAATCCATCTCTTGCATTATGATGACTTTTATTGATGGTGATGGGAACCCTGCTCATTGCCTTAGACAATAATCATAATAATATAACAGTATAACAGTATAACAGGGTGTCTGGGAGCCCCAAACCTTTTGTTCCTCCCCATGGCAACAGCATGTGGAAGACCACCCAGCCCAAAATGGCCACCGCTGCCAGTCACAAAATGGCCCCAGCATAGTTCACACCCAAATCCAATATGGCCACTGGCTGATTCATGACAAGCGCCTTTGGCGCTTATTGCGTGGCTCGCAATGAGCACCTTTGCGCTCATTGCGAACCTCTCCCCAGTCTCTGACCCCTGTGTCTGTTTCCCCCTCTCTCCATGCTTTGTGTCTTTTGTCTTATTCCCCCCCCCGTGTCTCTTTTCATCCATCTTTCATCCCTGTGTCTCTTTCCACCCTCTTCCCCTCTCTCCCTCCCCTGTGTCTTTCTCCTCTGTGTCTGTGCTGCAGTTTTGTGTGGCTCGCGATGAGTGCCGTTGCTTGCGTTGTTTGGCTAAGTGTTACTGGATTCATGATCGTGTTTACTGTCTTGCGCTAAGTGTTACTGCCTTCGGCCTCGTTTTCATCCTTTTACATTTTTTCGTCCGCCATCTTTTTTCTTTCTTAGCCGATTTTTGTTCAGCGACAAATGGAAAATATGGGTAAAATTAACTTGCAACCTCACTCACAGGCTCCCTGGCTCTCCCCCTGTGCTGCGGCGCTCATCTCCACCCCGCTTCACAAGGGCCACAAAGTGTGACGACAACTCGCAGTACAACATATATGATATGTGTGTGTGTATGTATGAATAATCCCAGATTTCAAGATCTTCAGATCAGTTTTCATGATACAAGATCTTGAAAACTTGGATTATTCATACATACTCACATATATAGTGAAGTTGGATATGGTCACTCTATATTGGTTCAAGTCAACCAGCTCACTTTTTTTGCAATTGTATTTTTGTTTAATGGGACATGGAAGATTTTTGGATTTAAATAGGAATATTATATATATATATATATATATATATATATATATATATATACAGTTGTGCTCAAAAGTTTGCATACCCTAAAGAAATTGTGACATTTTGGTATTTATTTTGAAAATATGACTGATCGTGCAAAAAAGAAAAGTATTGTATTGAAGGTTACTAATTATATGAAGCCATTTATTATCACAATTGTTTTGCTCCTTTTTAAATCATAGTGATAACAGAAATCACCCAAATTACCCTGATCAA
Source organism: Discoglossus pictus (assembly GCA_027410445.1). Classification (NCBI taxonomy): domain Eukaryota; kingdom Metazoa; phylum Chordata; class Amphibia; order Anura; family Alytidae; genus Discoglossus; species Discoglossus pictus. Next base: position 82,953,663 of record CM050167.1, on the reverse strand, counting down.
AAGTTTGTGTACCCTTAGTTCTTAATACTTTGTATTGCCCCCTTTAGCATCAATGACAGTGTGCAGTCTTTTGTAATAGTTGTCTATGAGGCCCCTAATTTTTGCAGGTGGTATAGCTGCCCATTCGTCTTGGCAAAATGCCTCCAGGTCATGCAAAGTATTTGGTCGGCTTGCATGAATAGCACGTTTGAGATCTCCCCAGAGTGGCTCAATGATATTAAGGTCAGGACACTGTGATGGCCACTCCACAACCTTCACTTTTTTATGCTGTAACCACTGGAGGGTCAACTTGGCCTTGTGCTTAGGGTCATTGCCATGCTGGAAAGTCAAGGAGCGTCCCAGGCGCAGCCTTCGTGCAGAAGAATGCAAATTGTCTGACAGTATTTTCTGATAACATGCTGCATTCAGGTGCATGTTCGGCAAATCTGCGCATGTGCAGTTGCACTGTTTGTGCGCAGGCACAATGGCATGACGGGAGAACAGAGGGGGAGAGAGCCAGAGGGTGGGAGGCGGACAGAAAGAGGGGGAGGGAGAGAGAAAGGGAGAGGGAGGCAGATGAAGAAAGTGGGAGGGAGGTAGAGAGGAGGGAGGGAGAGAGCACACAGAGAGAGACAAAGGGTTCAGAGAGAGATAGAGAGTGCACACACACATTCAGAGGGTGCACAGGGACAGAGGGCTCACAGAAAGAGAGGGCTCACAGAAAGAGAGAGGGTGCACAGAAAGTGTGAAAGGACACACAGAGAGACAGAGAGCACACAGAGAAAGACAGAGGGCGCACAAAGACAGACAAGGCGCAGAGAGAGAGAGGGCGCACAGAGAGACAGAGGGCACATAGAGACAGCACAGAGAGAGACAGCACAGACAGTTGGACATAACATATGAAACCGTCATTTATGACGGGCAAGTTACTAGTATTATATATATATTTTAGACATATATAGATTTTTGACCTTTAAACAGCTTTCCTGTCTGATTTTCAAGCCTCTACCTGATGGAGCAGTTTTGGTCACTTCCATTTCAATTATAAATACGTACACAATGTTTGCGTATTATGGTTTAAGTTGCTAAGTCACAAGAGATTAAGTAATTATCACCAGGGTTTTAATTGGCCTCATCTTTTTCAAAGGCAGAAGTGCTTCTATTATCCAGTCTTGGGTTACTAATCTCTTAAAATAAGTATCTTATGAATAGTTTATGGTGCCAAATCAGTACACTGGGACCAAATAATAATGGGTTAAAGGGCCACAGTAGTCCTAAACATTTGTCTTGCATTTAAAAGATGATATTTTAAACACTGCAAAAACATGGTCTATATTGTAGATACATTACACAGTGTGAATATTAGGACTGCAACACATTGTGTCTGTCTTACCAGTCAAATGAATGTGATCTGATAAGAAAACACAATTACCGTATATACTCGAGTATAAGCCGAGTTTTCCAGCCCTTTTTTTAAGGCTGAAAAGGGCCCCCTCGGTTTATACTCGAGTCACCACCCCTGTGTGTCCCCCCCCCCCCCACCCCATGGCTCTGTTTCCTCCCTGTGGCTCTGTTTCCCCCCTGTGGCTCTGTTTCCCCCCTGTGGCTCTGTTTCCCCCCCGTGGCTCTTTGCTTCCCCCTCCCTTATCATCCTCAACCCCCCATCCTCATCCTCAACCCCCATCCTCATCCTCAAACCCCCCCATCCTCATCCTCAACCCCCATCCTCACCCTAATCCCCCCTCCTCATCCTAAACCCCCTTCCTCACTTTACCCCTCTAATTACCTCCCCCTCTCCCTTTCCCCTCACTTACCTTCTATCTGCAGCTGCTCCTCTGCAGCATTTAAAAATGGGGTAAGATGTGAATGTTTGCCGGTCTTATGGCATATCGGAGCCCGAATAGATCACGGGCTCCATTTCTATTGACTGTTTCTGACTGGGGAGTTACGGGCTTGCTTAATTGATTATGTTCAGGCCCGGAAATGCTTCCTAGGGTGGCCTGGTTTCCGATTTCCGCTATGGGCCTCTAACTTGCATCCTTGCCTAATTGAATAGCATCGCAAAAGTAGAGCAACAGGAGCATGCAACTCAATCGCAGGCATATAGTTGTGCCCATAGCTGCTTGTGAGCTCACTCACAGAGCCCTAAGGAACAGGCTGCACAAATATGTACATATCCCCATAATTTACATAGAATCCTCCTAGAGTGACTCTGCAGCAAAGGAGGACTTGCAGTGCTTGATCAGTGCTACAGAAAAATATCCGATCACAGTGCTCCTTAAAGCATGTCTGCAACACGCATAAGATCTATAGAAAAAATGTTTTGAATCAAAATTAATCAATTTCTATACTGTTTATAAATATTTTGATGAAATATGTGAAATATTTTGGGCTTACTTGCTTTATTGTGCCACACATATTGCTAGGTACAGAAGCAGCCTTTTTGTCTTGTGCATTGTCCCTCACTGATATCATCCTCCAACTTGTTTTCCTGGTACTTGTATCAGGATATGCAAAGGTTATGCCACTGTTTAGACTATATATATTAAGCAGGCTCCACTTACATTGTGACAAGGAGAGCCTTTCTACAGCTGTTTATTCACCCCTTAAACAAATAATGTGTAAAACATATTATTGTATAGCACACAAAACTCTGTCATTAATAAAAACTATTTCTACTTACATAATTCAAATATAGATGACTGGGTTAAAAACTGTCTATAATATATCAGTTTTTTATATATTTATATATACAGTATATAAATGTACAGTAGACTCTCAGTTAATCAGAACTCAACCAACCAGAAAAAAATTGAATACTGTATTTTAAATAAAAATGTAATTTTACAGGGCTCAACAAATGCCAGGAGCCAGGTTGTCATGTCACAAAATGCTTCCAGGCACCTAGATTTCATCCACTACGTCTCTTCAGTTTTACCTGGAAGCGGACAGGCATGAGAGACTGAGCAAGTGCAGTATTGGCGTCACATTTCCCGGGTTCAGTACTGCACCCTCCAGCCGAACATACCTGTGTGTAAATGAGGAGTGAAAGCTGCTGCTGCTAGAAAACCCTCACTGACAAATATACTCAGCAGAGCATCCTATGGGCAGCTAATATAGGCCTCTTTTAATAGTAACTCTCAAGCAGCCAGTGACTACATTTATCCGGGATCTATAAATCCCAGTGGGTGCCGGATAACTTAGAGTCTACTGTCATTTGTTTTTATTAATGGAAAGTTTTTGTGTGCTCTTCACATTATTTGTTCAAATACACAGGTGCTTCTTTCCTGCTAGAGTGATGATGAATCACACAAACAGCTGAATGTGGAGAGGCTCCTCTTGTCATGTTGTAAGTGGAGCCTGCCCAGCTGTGTGGATAGCTCCACCCCCAACAGTGACATTATCTTTGTAGCTAAAAAAGATACATGAAGAGTAAGGTAGAATATGAGTAGCAAAATATCTTAGACTGAGCAATATGAGTGGAAACACAAATGCACGTAAGCCTAAAATATCTCATATGTTTCACTAAAATGTTTATTAAAAGTATAGAACAATAAGAGTAAAAAACAGTGGCCATTTAACCAAACTATTAGATAGATACAATGTGCAGACAAGATGGTCTTTTTTGGTTCTTATCTGCAAATCAAGTCATTAAGTCTTCCCTATGTATTATAATATTGTTGGAAAATAATATTTATCTTTTCTGACAAATGTAGCTTCTATTTGTATTGGTTTTTTTTAACTGTTCAGTTGCTCATATTATACCTTATATAGACGAAATTACAAATATTCATTCATACATACTTAACAAAATCTTGAAGTATGAAAAATAGTAGGCTCTGTTACTAATTTTATGAAGCCTTTTTCAAGGAGCATTTGACTTACTTGATTAAAAAGCACAGGATGTTTAATTAATGGATCCAATTCAATTCAGCCTAAATGCCACTTCACAGTTCCCCACTGAGAACATTTAAGTGAGTAGCATTTAAATTGTATTCTCCACTTCTGAAGATTGGTGTGGTAAGTGTACTTACTCTTGTTACTTGTAAGCTGGAATATTGTAGGTAAAACCAATTAAAAAATGCTAATGACTCTGGAGATTCTAATAACGATGGAGAATATGATCCAGAGACTTGAAGTGGCCTTTATGTCAAAGTAATTGATGTGCTAAAGAGGAAATTGTACACATTAAAAGGGACACATATATGGTAGAGATTAAATTTGTATTTAACAAGCACATAAAAAAAAAAATCTATGTTGCTAACATTTGTATTTTTTTACAGTAAACTTACATTGATGTGTGCAATTTTTCTTGTCAAACTTCCTTTCTGATCAACCTCAACAATTAGCCTAACCTTCCTAGTTACTCCTTTCAGACAATATATTCCCTTTGAAGTTATGACAAGGCAGATTCATGAAATTATTCTAAACTAGCTACTTGCCCGTCTTGCCTGTCAAAAATGATGGGAATACGTTTTCCCCACCTCTTCCTCCCCTGTGTTTCCCTTCCCCCTTCCCTGTGTCTTCTCCCTACCATGTGTCTCCTCCACCCCCTCTCTCCCCTCCCCTGTGTCTCCTTTTCCCCTCTCCCTCACCTGTGCCTCTTTTCGCCTCTCCCTTTCCCCCTCTCCCTCCCCTGTGTCTCCTTTCCCCCCTTTCCCTCCCCTATGTTTCCTTCCCTCCTCCCTCTCCTGTACCTCATTGCCCCTCTCCCTTTCCCTCTCCCCCTCCCATGTGTCTCCTTTCCCCCCATCTCCCTTCCTTTCCACCCTCTCTCCCTCTCCTATTTCTCCTTCCCCCCCTGTGTCTCCTTTCCCCCTCTCCCTTCCCTGTATCTCATCTCCCCCCAGCTCCCTCCCCTGTGTCTCCTTTCCCCCCTCCCTCTCCTGTTCCTCCTTTTACCCCTGTCCCTTTCCTGTGTCTCCTTTACCACTCTCACTTTCCCCCCTCGTGTCTCCTTCTCCCCCTGCCCCTGCCTGGTGTCTCCTTTTTATCTCCTCTCCCTCTCTTTTGTCTCCTTTACCCCCTCCTCTCCCTCCCTTGCCTCCTTTACCTCACCATGTCTCATTACCCCCCCCCCCCTCCCATGTTTGGTACCTGGATGGAATCCTTCCAGTAGCGCCGCACACACCCCCCTCTGCTGTTCCCGTCATCCGGCATTGCGCGGCTTGATCTAGGAAAGTGGTTCCAAACAGAAGACGGAGTGCGGCGCTGCTGTCAGGGTCACATCCAGGTACGTTGTTGGGATAGGGTGTTGTGCTCATAGCGAGCCCTCCCCTTACAGGAACCAGGTACTGAGGACTGATGCGAGGCCGGGGGGACTCAAGTTAGCGCCTCTGGCGCTCATCGCGAGTCCTGCACTGGTAGGAACCAGGTACTAAGTCCCGCAGCCCTCATGATTACGGGCCGCAACGGCTCGCCTCGCTTCACGATGCTCGCAGTTGCGGCAAAAAGTGTGACCAACATCGTAAGCGTTTCCCACACTGACAACTATTATAGTGATTCAAATAATGTAGTTTTTTTATCTTTATAAAATTAATATCAGATATTGGGCCAAAAAAAAAAACATTTCTAATATATAAATGTCTATAATTTGACCTTTTCTCAATATCCAAGGTCCGAAGTATGTCATACTTTCCAAATATACATTTATTTCTTTGTTTAGGTAATTATTTTTATATATTAATATATGACCTGAAGATTCATAATTTGTCCAAGAACAATAACTTTATAGAGTTTAGGTTGGATATCTATGAAGTAATCCTCTACTGCTCCTCAAGATGCTTCCTGAAATTGAGAATTTCCAAAAGTCCATATATCATGTATTTTAGAGCATGTTTTAAACATTGCAAAATTTTGTAGGAAAAAAGGAGATGTCTGTAGTAAAGTTACATTAAAGTAAAGACGGGTCGGGATTGTCGCCGTAACATTTTACAGGATACAGAGTGAAAGGGAGCCTTGTGAATCTGCACAGAAATAACCTATTTGCTTTTTTCCTACGATCTATCTAAACAGTGTGTGCGATGCAGCACATTACTGCATGTCCCTTTAAGGGAGATCAAACACACTTTCTTAAATGTATTTATGATTTAAATTAATTTAAACAAATATAATGTATTGTCTTTGCCAATTTTTTTTTTATATAAATGCTATTTCTTTTAGTCTTTGACTACATTAGCCTGTTAATACTCAAGTACTCTCTGAGGTATTAATTATGCTCACAATCTAAGTAATAGGGATTTGTTTTTGCTTGCAGTATTTGCACCAGTAGTGGCTCTATGTGAAGTACTTGTGTCCTTCTCCACTTGCTTTATAATGGGGAAAACATAGTGAGATGTTGAAGTAGTAATGATGTGCCTATGAAAACTTTGAGACTAAGAGCACAATTAATCATAAAAAGTCATACATATATTTTTTAGTTAGAAAAAAAAAATGAACCTCTGCTGGGCCCTGGGGGAATCCATGAAACATAGAGGGAAGTTGTGTTGCATTTCCTCAAGCAAGAAGTCAGCTTTTGGGTCAATGAGAGAGAAGGGGGTGTGTTGTCATTTTCAATCTTATCCAATTATCTTAACAAAGACCCTTTGTTTCCTCTTTTTTTTTTTTTAACTGCAGTCTTTTAAAGGAAAACAAGTTACTGTATGTTTCTTGGATGACTTGATAATGTGCAACATTTTTTCATTTAAGATAAATAAATACAACCTTTACTTTATAACTGTTGTATTTATGTTTATTTTAGTGGTGTGAATTAATTTGCCTTTATTCTTAAAAAATAGAAACCTGAGAGATGTGGAAGGACCTGTTAATTGAGATAATATCTCTATTCAGTTCTGTTGAAAACTGACACTCTAAATAGCAAACTTAACAGCAGAAGTAAATTGAAGAGCAATTCCCAGTAGGGTAACCCTCGAATACTAGATATGGGAAGAATAACAATCTAAGATGGAAGCACCCATGACACAAGCAGAGTTACCTAATATAAGATTTTCTCCAAACGACTTTTATGCTCCTGATTTAAATATCTGATAATGTTGTTAAATGTGACATTTCCCCCAACTACATTGGTATTTTAATAGGGATAACTAATAGAAATGAGGAATTGTTTTGGATGTACAAACGAGGCATAAACCTTTGATCCTGCGGAGCATGGAAATGTTCCTATAAAATGCAAGTGAAAAAATATCAGAAAACATTTTTTTTATATAAATAGTTTAACTACTTTAACTAATGTAATACTCCTCAATATAATTGTTGTATAAAATGTATACTTCACAAAAGCCCCCAGAGTGACAGATTATCAGTTTCTGACTCATCCCCTTTTCTTCCTGTTCACTCTAATATATGCTGCCATTTTCACATCTGTGGCATCAGCTAATTGTTGCTAGTTATTTTTCAATATTATAATAGCTATTAAAGGGACATGGAAGGTTTCTGGTCTTCATTATGAATATAATATACCTGTGTATCTATTTACATTTATGTACTTTATTTTATTAAAGAATCCTTAAAAGCCCTGTTTTGTCTGAATAGATAAGTCCTGCGCCGTCCATGGCTCGCTTCGCAGAAGAGCGCCTTCGGCATTTATCCTGCCTGAGGCCTCGCAGATGAGCGCCTTTGGCGCTCATCCAGCCTAAGTCTTGCGGCATACACGGCTCGCCAGGCTTCGCACGCTCATCTAGCCTAATTCCTGCGGTGCTCGCGTATGCAACCTCGCTTTGCGAGTTTGCAACTGCGTGACCAACATCGAAAACGTTAAACACAGCGTTCTTGGTCCACAACTATTACAGTGATGCATCTAAGCATTTTAGAGGGGAAAAAACGGTGGTGTTAACATTAAATGCAGTAAATAAAAAAAGTTGATGAGAAGTGGCAAGGATAAGTGTTAAATCCCCATTTATGAATTCCTAGCTATGAAAAAAACATTAAAAGTATGTGACAGGTTATTGGCGTGTTTAAAATGCATAATCATTTTGCTGTAATTATGCAACATGATTTTTAGTGCGTGCAGAAATTGTACCCCCAGGGACCCAGTCAGTGTATGAAGAATGATGTGTGGGGTCAGCCCAAATGAATAAAAGATTACTGAGCTGTTAAACTCCTGTAATGATTTAATGATTGATATTCAGCAGCATTGATTGCGAGCAGCTTCTCACTACTCTGTAAAAGTAATTCTGACGCGGCAGGTACTTTATCGTTGATATGGCTTAGGAATACATTGATGAACTGTCTTATAAATAATATCCCATCATGTAATTAGTAATGTAACCTTTATTGATGAGTTCCTGTGACCTGTGATTGTTTTATCCCAGTCCCATTAATACTGATCCCAACCTGCTTTTATTAAGGTGTAAATCACTCCTATGGTGTAAAAGAACTAATAGTAGTGGTAAAATGAGTTTATTGTTGTTTTTCTCAACACTGTAATAAACAAAATGTACCAGTTTGAAAAATGCCCCCAATAGCAGATTGCTAAAAAAAAAACACTTATAGGGCCATTTACTTCACTATGACTGCTCTTCATGGTGTGACGGAGCACAATATGTTATGTAAAAAAGATCATTTTTTAATCACACTAATAACAGCTAAAAAAAAATCTACTGTTTTAAGTCTGTTTACATACAAAATGTAGCCCTCCTACTGGCTGTTGCATGATTAATAACATATCCGAGCATGTGATGAAGACAGTAACTGATAGCAGTTTCCCCTGAACTTAGGAATGCACTGGCCAGTTATCCTATAACTGACCTGTTTAGGAGATTCCAGCATGCCATGCTCTGTCCAGATTGATTTAAGGGTCAACTTTTTTTTTGCTCACTACACAGAGCTCTAGCTGCAGGTCTGGCAATGGGCAGTCAGTGACACATGTAAACACAGATTTTCTTTATTAAATTCTCAGGAAAAAAGTTCAGGTATTTCAAAAATGCTAAAAGTATTTCAACATGCTTTTAGGAGATCTTCACTCTGATGTGGTCCAAATTGTGCTGAATTTAGTGACCCTTTAAGCAACCACTGTACTTCAAGAAAATAGTTTGTAGTTTGTGAAGCTTGAACAAACTAACAGCATTATACCTGTACAAGTAATGAACATGTATGACATCTTTAGTGAATTTTGATGACTCTTTTTATAGTATGTATAGAATAATCCATATTCTTTTTGTTTCCTCACTTCCTATTAGCTGGAACATGAGGGGTGTGTTTTTATAGGGAATGGTGAGAAGAATGTGTTAGTTAATTGGATCTTAGTTAATTTGACATTATTTCCTTCCCTCTTACAGGCCCAGAAGCAGACAGCTTGCATCAGCAGATGCAAGCACTGCTCTCCAGAAATGTATACACCCCTCTCAAACATGCAAACTTCAGTAAAATATTTTTGTTTGCTAATTAAATTAAACTAGCTAAATGAGTTTCCCCTGCTTAATCATGCTTTTAATCAGAGCCTTGTACACTGGTTCTTTAAATTAATATGTAACTGTTGTCATTAAGACATTTGGCCAGATTCACTAAGAGCCTATAAATAATTAGCAGTAACCTTCATATATTCAATAAACTTATTTTAGTCTAATGAGGTTTGGTTAACTAGGCTGATTAAGCTAATTATACTTTGCTGGCTGCATGCGCTCAGTCACTGTCAGTTAATATGACTTAAGACTGAAAACGATACAGCCAGACCCCAGGGGCTAATTAGCTTTTGTTGGTAATGTTATTCAAAAAAGAATCCAGCTAAGTATGAATGGTGATTAGATCAGAAAAGCGGATTTACAGGTACAAATTGCCAATTTCAATAAAATATTTGAATAACATTAAAGGTATTACCTACATTTCATAATTATACAATATTTAGAAAATGATTAAGCCAATTACTAAATCAGGTCTGCTCAGGTTCAGTGTTGGTGTTATAAGGTAAATATGGCTTTAGATTAAAAATAATGTAGCCAGATCCCCACTGGGTAATTAGCAATTACTGCAATAATCACCAAGATAAATTGAGATAACAGACTATGCTTGGTCAGTGGATTAGAAAGGATAATGTACTGGTAAAGATTGCGAATTTCAATGTACGAAAATGCTATCCACATAGTTGTCAGCTTGTAACGCCTGAGAGATGCGTTCTGTGCAGGCGTTACTCGGAAGCCACTAACACTTAATCATGGGAAATCACAAAAACGCTGCGTCGTATTTGGACATAGCAGGGGGGGGGGGGCGCAAGAGAGAGTCACATGAGGGAGAGGATAGGGAGGAGTGAGGGAAGTAAGAGAGAGGGAAAGGATGGGAAGGAAGGGAGAGGGTGGGAAGAAGTGAGGTTAGGGAGAGTATGTGGAGGAGCGAGGGAAGGGAGAGGGTGGAAAGGAGTAAAAGGAGGGAGAGAGTGGGAAGAAGTGAGAGAAGGGACAGAGGGTGGGAAGGTGTCAGAGAGAGGGAAAGGGTGGGAAGGAGTCAGGGAAGGGAGAGGATGTGAGGGAAGGGAGCGGGCGGAAAGGAGTAAGAGAAGTGGGAGAGAGAGAAGGTGGGAAGGAGTAGGAGAAGGCAGAGAGGGAGAGAATGGCAAAGGAGAGAGAGAAGTAGATGGCGGGAAGGAGTGGGAGAGAGCATGAAGGTGTGAGAGACGGGAGAGAGGGTGGGAAGGAGTAAGAGAAGTCGGAGAGAGAGGAGGTGGGAAGGAGTAGGAGAAGGCAGAGAGGGAGAGAATGGGAAAGGAGAGAGAAGTAGAAGATGGGAAGGAGTGGGAGAGAGCATGAAAGTGTGAGAGAAGGGAGAGAGGGTGGGAAGGAGCTAGGGAAGGTAGAGGGTGGGAAGGAGTAGGAGTAGACAGAGTGGGAGAGTCTGGGAAGGGAGAGAGTGGGTAGGAGTGATAGAAGGGGGAGGGTGGGAAGGTGTGAGAGAAGGGAGAGAAGAGAGAGACAGTAGATATAGGGAGAGATAGGTAGGAGAGAGAGAGGCAGGACATAGGGAGACACACAGAAGAGACAGAGACAGACACAGGAGAGAGGGAAACATACAATTATATGATACCGTCATTTAGGACAGTCAAGTTACTAGTTTTTAATAATGCTAGTAACCACTAACACTTCTCTAAACACCCCATGGTGATGGCCTGACAATATGGCGAGGAGGTACTAGAAATAATAGCTTAATAAATGCCTTGAAATCCACAAAGTTATTTTTGCCTATTTTGCCAAATGGTGACCCCAGCAGTTCTGGTGGGAAGAATGGTTTATGAGATGGTTGGGGTTCCTACAAATCTTACACCGTATTATAGAAATCCATTGTCTAAAAAAACATTAAAACCTCTCACTTAATCGACTACACAAGTTATTTGGCGTTTTTGGCATTAATTATCTGTATATTTGAGTTCTTGTGCTATATTTATTAAAATAGCCTAATGATATATGAGTCATCCCCTTGCATTAATGTGTTTTAGTCCTCAAAACTTGTTATTTTAAACTTAGATAAGCTTCATAGAACCACATAATGAGTTGTGTAAAAATTGTATAAAACCAGCAATTAAGAGTTTTCAATATAGAATATTTTAGAGACTTGAGAGGAAGTTTATGTGTATGGCAACTGTCTGAGAAGTTGTCGCAGGAAGATGACATCATCAACACGTTATTCAAAAAATGTCTATGTGTACTCCATTATTGGGGTAGAAATAGGAGCCAATTATGCTAACATTTGCTACTGGCTTCTAAGCATTTTTCTAAAATATTTCTCTATGAAAGGCTCCTAGAAAACAGCCTGTATGGCTCCTATAAAATCTTCCTGGCTCCAAAGTTTTAAATATTATTGTCCATCCCGCTCCATTACATAATTAAAATTATTATTAGTATGTCTGAGGAATTCAGTCAATACATCTGAAGTGCTTGTTGAAGCCAATACTGTGTGTCATAAAAATGTTTAGCACATAAGGATTTTAATTGTGTAATTAGTTTCTTTTAAATATTACATGATAATTTAAAGGATCAGACAAAATTGGATTATAAATAGAAATAACATGTAAAAGAAAAAGCTCTGAAAATGGCTAGTTGATGGGGAGAAAGAGAAAAAACATGAAAGAGTTGAAATTTGGTAAAGGTCAAATTAAAATAAGAAAAGACTGAAGAGAAACTAGATTATGATAATGAGAAAAGCTGAAAATTAGAACAAAAGAAATGCAATAGGCTGAGTGCAAAATTAACCCTTAGTATGCAATGGTGGAGGTGGGGATAGTGCATAGGAATGTAAATGTAGATTTGATAGCAGATTAGAGCCAACAGGCCCATCTAGTCTATCCATAGTATTTACCTAAAAGACTTGGGTCAATTAATCCTCAATATAGCCCTCTGCTTATCCTTGTGCTTGAGCTACAACTGTTCCACTTACATACATAAGAACTAAAACTTCTGTAAAGATCATTTTTAATTTCCTTGAGGCATTTACATTTCTGCCAGTGTGGATCTTGCAGTTATATTTGCAAGCCTCCTACTTCTAAGTATATACAGGGGAAGGGAGTTGATGTCAAGTATCAGTGCTATTCTATTCCAGGGGTGGGCAAGTTCGGTTCTAGAGAGGCCCACACAAGCCAGGTTTTGAGGATATCCCTGCTGCGTACAGGCAAGTTAATTGCTTCTTCAGTCATCCTGATTAATTCACTTGTGCACAGAAAGGATAGCCTCAAATCCTGGATTGTGTGGGGCTCTCCAAGGACTGAACTTGCCCACCCCTGTTCTATTTAATAGGTAAGAATGTGTCCTCAGACTCCAAGCTATCAGGAAGTGATCAAGTCAGACAAGATGGAAACTAGACACAAAAATACATTTTTCTCTAAAACAGTTGTATGGTCATAGTTTACACATCTGATAATATTGTTAGCTTGTTAAATACTTAAAAAATATGTGAGTTTTTTTCCTGAAAAAAGTAACTCCAAGTTCACCCAAAAAATATACACTTTTCACTGTTCAGCATCATGTTCACCTCCAGGAGATTTCAGTTTTTTAATAAAATATGTAAAAAAGAGAAATAAGGAGGTAGGTTTGGTGCTTGAAGCAATGTGGAAATCTAACCTATTTTTTAGAACTATTTTGGAAGGCAAAGAAAATGCCGATTGGATTCAGACGTAGGAGAATGGAGGACGCTTTGATCTGTAAGACAGGGTAATTTGACGGATGGCTGGTCTCTTTGATTCTCCATGCATTAAAGGATAAATCTCCAACCTCGGTGGTGACAAGAAGCAGCTAATTTCTGCTGAAATCAGGACTGATGCACTAGTTTGTAGCTGTGTTAGTATTATAGCAAATTTGCTTAGAAAAGCAGTAATGGAGAGGGCTTGGCTGAGGTCAGGAGTAATCTTGTTAAACGTAGCCTTGCAGTGCTGTCTGTCACTGATCCACGTTAGATATGCTCAAATGCACTCATTATATATAGAAATATGTACACACACACATATATATATATATATATATATATATATATATATATATATATATATATATATATATATATATATATATATATACACACATATATATGTGTGTGTTATTTACTAGAATAATTAGACAGTGCTGCTAGTAGATACATGTATTATGCAATAAACATACATTGTTTAAATACAAAATAGTACAGAAGTAAATATATCTGCGTGTTTGCATTTTGTATTTGCATGAAAATGGGTAAAAAAACAAACAAAAAAACAGTCCCCGATTCCTCCTAAAATACAACAGATGGGTCAAACCAACTCAAAGCTTGGATCTATCCTGTTATGGTGTCGGGACAGGTCCGCCGCTGCAGTGCGGTCTCCAACTGATAGATATTTTGCAGCGCTGCCGATATGTGAGAGAAGTTCTAAGCTTATAATGTTAGCCTAACCCTCACCTCTACCCTCACCCTAACAGTTTACCTAAGCCTTGACTCTATGATATGGCACCAGAATATCGGCAGCGCCATCTAGCGGATGCGCACCGCCACTGCTGCTGCCTTCTGCTGCGCTGCCATAACAGGAAAGGGATCTATCCCTCTTTGCCTTCGCATTTCTTTGGCAGCACTGATAGCTGCAGTTACAGGAGCCATCCGGCAGAGGGAGCTGTACATTTTTGGCCTCCTTCATGTTTAATGTAAGGCAAAGAACTATTACCCCCTTCGACGTGGCGCAACTCGACGGCGCAGAGTCAACAGTGTGGCCATTACTAGGTTCGGCGCAGGCACTCGCCGCCCCCCCAGGGCCTTGGGCACGCCTCTCATAGCTCAAGCCCTCTTTTGTTGGCGCATCTTATATGCTATGTGTAGATTTTGCAAAGGTGAAGAGGGAAAGGACCCAGGATAGGACCCAAAGCTCATTAAAAGTTAATAATGGAACATTCAAAATAACCTGAAATATTAGAGCACAACTATTCTCTAATTATATAAACTTAGATGTTGGGAAGATTTTCTAGGAGCCAGTCAGGATGTTATCTAGGAGCATGGAGCATAGAGATGCTTATTCTTTGGACCGGAGGATAAACGTCAAGGATCCATACCAGTCCTAGCACTGGCTGTTTAGAAACACTGGTCTATACCGAGTCTGTGCTCTCTGATAAACTAGATAAAGAGATACAGTGGATCCTCGGTACTCGACTACCTCCAAACTTGTCTATTTTGGTTTTAAATGCATCTGGATGAGCACTTGTCACGCTTGATAAAATCAATTTATAATTACTCCTTATGGGAGTTTAGTTTTTGATGTTTTCTTCACTTGTCGTGCCTTCTGGAACCAATTAATGACGACTACCAAGGGCCCACTGTATATTGAAGCCAAGACAACCATAGAAGGTGCAGCTAGAAAGATAACTATTGGGAGGAATGAAAGAGAAATACATATATTGTGAGGGGAGAGAGACAAGAGGACATTGTTATGAGGTGGTTGGAGGGAGACACTTGGAAACAAGGGTTTAAGACGATGCAGTAAATAAGTAGTAAAGCTGCTTGTAAAGCTTAACTTGATGGAGTTGTTAAGATGTCTGCCACACCCAGGAACTGTAAGCAAAGCATCAACAGCCCCAGACAACACTGGGGAATGTCTCAATTAGGTTTTATAGACAATTAGCCAGTGAGATCTAATGGGAAACAGCTTTTATTACTCATAATATAGCATCAAAAGGTGCAAATAAGTAGAGCCCACATTCAACAGCAAAACTAATTTTAAAGTATTACAAAAAATAAAACAACCTTTAATTTACCAGCCATTAAATGCATGGTTGTCTTAGAAATGCCTCCTTACTTCTCATGTCTCAACTTCCAAGGCTTCATCCCACTTGAAAGGCCCATAAGTAAAGCCATTCCTCTGTGGTATAAATGTGCAAATAGCAGTTCACTAATCTTGACCTGCAAGGTCCCACCTTCTTCACAAGAAGTATATATTCACAGATACGGTAAGGTATATATATATAAGAAAATGGTGTAGGTGACCAGGACTGCATCCAAGTTGAATAAATCTATAATGATTTTTAAGACTTTTTTTACCTCACTGAAAATATTATCATTACTAGTTCTTAAAATAGCATAATTAAAATATAAGACTACAATGTCCCTTTAATCAGAGGTAACCATGGGAAGGAGAAGAGATAGCTGAGAATGGCAGAGAATCGATCATCCTCACACACGTTCCCCATAGTCCCATAATCACATCTTCCCATATATCTCTGTTAGACATAGCGTATTTTAGCAGAGTATGACCTAGATTGGCCCTTTTAAAGGACAATCTGGAGTGGATCACATTCCCACCTGATGGTGGGGAGGAAAAATGGTCAAATAAACGAAATCAGATAAGGAGGGTAAGCTGAAATGAAACCGGATGGGGGCCTATTGAGCAGAGTACACCATCCACAGCCCACTGGGAGATACTCTTCCATCCTCCCAGTGGACAAAGCCAGGTGATACCCTGCCCGAATACGGAATGGCGCTCCAGTGCCCGGAACATGGCCTCAGGTGACAATGGAACCCCCTCTGTGAAACACTGCTTCCTGGACTTCTATATAGTCAGTCTGTCAGACATAGCATCAGAGCTTGCCTTTTCTTAGACCCTCTTGTGTGTTTGCGCTTACAGTCATGTCCGATTCTCTGTGACCTTGTGGATCATTGCAAACCATGCTGATCCACTTGGCATTCATGGCAGAGATACTGGAGTGGGTTGCCAGTTCCTTCTCTAGTTGGCCACTTCATACAGCTCCTGGTATTCCTAGGTGATCTCCCATCAAAGTACTGACCAGGCCCAACCCTGCATGCCTTCCGGGTGGTGTGACCTCTTGGTTCCCCGACTGGAATCAAACCCAGGTTGCAGTGGTGAAAGCACCAAATCCTAACCACACATTTACATTGTCACTCAACCCACACGTTGAACCTGGACCCCACTCATTTTGTGCTCCTGCACCCCTTGATTTTATTACCAACCTCTCCCACACAATACCATCAACTGCTGACCCTACAAACTTAATTTACCATCTCAAAGAACACAAAGCCCAATAATCACTCCTGTCACCACTGAACCTCGGTACTAAACCACTGGATTCAGTCTCACCTATACATACACCCAGTATTTTGACCCACCAGAAATAATTTGGATCTTTCCTGTTATCTGCCTGCGACTGGCGTGCCACCTGCTGGCTGCTGAGCGCACCACTATTTTACTATGTGTTATCTGCCACTTTGTTTATTGTTTGCGTCGTTTTCCACTCTCCGTGACCTTATGGACACATAATTCTGATCCACTTGGTTTTCATGGCAGATATACTGGAGTGGGTTGCCGCAGTGAAAGCTCCAAAATGCTAAAGACTAGTCCACCAGGGAACCCTCGTACTCTAACCCTAATCCTAAACCCTAACTCTAAAACACCCTAAAAATAAAGTAACCAACTTGTGTGCTGATTGGGGATCTTTCCCTTTTTGAGCAAGGAGCTGCTAGATGGCCCTGCCGATATTTTGCAGCTATAGAAGGTTACCCTAACCTTTAAACTATCCCTAATGCTATGATATTGGCACTGATAATATCCCCAGACCCAGATTGGCGCAGGTGCACAAGCAGCATTGTGGCGGGCATATAATAGGAAATTCATACGCTGCATTACTTACAGAGATATTAATTATCTCCCCACACATGCCATCCTGACAAATCATCTTTTCCTATCACACCATGAACCTTGACCTTCAAAGCATTGACTAACCCCTCCCCTGATGCAGACACCCAAAAAGCAGATTAACCCCTGCCCTGATGCAGACACCTGCAGAGCGCTGGCTTCCCCTCCATGCAGTGCAGTGATTAATCTCTTTCCTGACATATAGAGTGCCCACAGAGCTGTGATTAGCCCCATCCCTGATGGAAGGACATTGTGATCAGTGATTAACCTCTTCCCTGTTTGACACAAGTCTAAACAGCTGTGATGAATCATTTCAATGATACAGCCACCCACAGAGCAGTGATTGACTCCACTGATACAGACCAATCATGATCCCCTGTCCTGTCACATAAACACAGCTTCTGTATCCGGGGATTCACCTTCCATGCTGTGTCTTAAAGGGACGTTGGCCTGTACCATCATGTAGAGCAGACAACACCCAAGTGGAGAAGTTGTAAAAACATTTGATGTGTTATGCTATTGTATAATTGTTTAGTTTTACATGCCACAGTGTTGGCTTTTAAAGTACTCAAAGTATTTACTTAAAGAGAAAGGGAATTTAAAAGAACACATTTAAAATATTGAAAAAGCTGTTTTCAATGAAGAAATATTAAGTAAAACTTATATAAACTTCATTGAATAGGAATATCCGAATAGGAAATAGAGAGGATACATTAATCTGTAGATATGATTGGCTGGCAGAGGGCAAGCCTCCAAAAGCAGTTACACTTCTGGGATCTATCCTGTTATGGTGTCGGGACAGGTCCGCCGCTGCAGTGCGACCTCCAACCGCTAGGTGGCGCTGCTGATATTTTGCAGCACTGCCGATATGTGAGAGAAGTTGTTCTAAGCTTATAGTGTTAGCCTAACCCTAGAACTAAACCTCACCCTAACCTCAACCCTAACAGTTTACCTATACCTTGACTCTGTGATACGGCACCAGAATATCAGCAGCACCACCACTGCTGCTGCCTTTTGCTGCGCTACCATAAGAGGATAGGTCCCACTTCTGATTAGTCTTTGTGTGACACATAATCAAATGCCTCCTTTCTGATGCAACAAACAAAATACGTATTTCCATGTATGTTTAAACTGAATGTTTTCTCTAGATAAGCTGCACCAGGCAATATATTAACCTCATTGGGAGAAAAAGTTACAAGCTCTTGGGTGATGAAGGGAACCATACATTACAAACTTATATACTCTGTTCACTGCAATAAAACATGTTTTCCCTTTGGGTTTATTAAAGACATATTTAGGTTTCATGGTTTATGAATGCATCTGATAGAGTAGAATCAGTAGTGCATGAAAAAATCCCCAAATTAACAATATTAAACTTATCTTAAAGTTTACCAAATCTCTTGAGTTTGCAAGCAGTTGATTTTGGGTTAACACCCCTAGAAATCCCTGCTAAAATTAGCATACAATTCATAATTTGTTTTGGTCATTCACAGGCAGCTAATACATTGTATCAGTCAGTGATGGCAGTATGTGCAGAAAGCCTTTGGGTGTGTAAACCCCTGTACAAGGAAACAAGGAGGAGCCCAGACATTGCTCTGTGGATCTCTGCATTGTTCTGCTGTTGGTTGAAGGTTAGGATAGAGTTAAAATCCGTACCCCATCGCAGTGTTTCTATTGGTAAGGTACACTGTGCCTATTTAAGCAGCTCTGGGGGTGTGGAAAGCAAGTTTTATTTTAATATAAAACTAGCGACTTGCCTGTCAAAAATGACGAGGCAATAAAATTTGATGCCATGGGAATGCTGTTTGACACAGAGTGTAAAGCTTTTTGTACTCTGAGGACCTTCGTCGCTCATCAGAAAGAGAGATATATATTTATCTATATTTAGTTAAGTATTAATGAATGAATTAGTTTTTGAATAAATTAATATACTTTACCTATTTGTAATTAATATATCCAGCAATCAATAGCCTGAAGAGCTAACAATCTGTTTGTATTTTGCGGCAGCATACAATGTACAGTTTTGAGTGTTGGTGCCCTGAGGAGAAAGTGTAATGAATATCCCAACTGTGCATTAGAAATAGGCTGCGTGCGCGAGGGAAAGCCGTTGGTTTAGTTGTGTAAAGCGCCATTGTAGATTTGTAATGTTATTAATGTGTTACGCGGCTCGCGAGCATTTTCCGTCATTTGTAATAGTGTATTTTGTACGTTCCTGTGTGTAAGTGCTACGCGTTTGGCAGTGTTTGCGCGGTCTGGGGTCGTGTAGCCTCGTTTTCATTTTTTTTGTCGCCCATTTTTTTTTGTCGCCCATTTTTTTTCTCGCTTAGGCTTTTTTCTCGTCCAAATCGACTTAAATTTGCGTTTCACCTCACTCCCAGACGTCCTGGCTGTTCCCCCATGCTGTGTGTGATTTTTTGTTGTATTTTTTTTTTTTGTGTGTGTGTGTGTTTTGGTTTTCGCAGTTTGGCTGTTAATTTCGTAATTTTCATATCTCGTTTTTTTTTTTTTTTTTACTGAGTAATGGTGTATTTTGTAAGTTCGTGTATGAAAGTGCTACGCCGTTGGCAGTGTCTTGCACGGGGTCGTGTAGCCCCGTTTAAATTTTTTTTGGCGGACATTTTTTTTCTCACGTAGGCGTTCCAGCTCACTCCCGGACGTCCTGTCTGTTCCTCTATGCTGTGTGTGATGTTTTTGTAGTATTTTTTTGTGTATTTAGTGTGTTTTTATTGTTTTTTGGTTTTCGCGGTTTGGCCGTTAACTTCGTTTTTTTTTTTTTTCAAAGTCCCGCGGCTCGTAATCTTTTTTTCTAAGTCGCGCGATTGTCAACTGCTTGCAGGCTAAGGCGATCCTGGATTTACTAAGTGTTTGGTGGCTAAGTCCCGCGTGTTTCATTGCCTTCACTGCTCGCCTTGCTTCGCCTTTGTGCTGCGAGTTTTAGTGCCTTAACAGATCGCCTCAGTATGCGGGGCACGCAGCGATGAGCGCCTTTGGCAATGTAATGTGTATGTCTGATATAAGCAGTCTGTGATAGATTAGAAAAAGGGAAAAACAGGAAAACTTAGATATACAGTAATGCTCAAAAGTTTGCATACCCTGGCAGAAAATTTTAAATTTTGGCATTTATATTTAAAATATGACTGATCATGCAAAAAAAAGTATTTTATTGAAGGTTAGTGATCATATGAAGCCACTTATTATCATATAGTTGTTTGGCTTATTTTTAAATCATAATGATAATAGAAATCACCCAAGTGGCCCTGATCAAAAGTTTGCTTACCCGTAGTTCTTAAAACTGTGTATTGCCCCTTTTAGCATCAATGATAGCGTGTAGTCTTTTGTAATAGTTGTCTATGAGGCCCCTAATTCTTGCAGGTGGTATAGTTGCCCATTTGTCTTGGCAGAATAACTCCAGGTCATGCAAAGTCTTTGGTCGTCTTGCATGAACTGCACGTTTGAGATCTCTCCAGAGTGGCTCAATGAAAATAAGGTCAGGAGACGTGATGGCCACTTCTCAACCTTCACCTTTTTCTGCGGTAACCACTGGAGGGTGAACTTGGCCTTGTGCTTATGGTCATTGTCATGCTGGAAAGTCTAAGAAGAATGCAAATTGTCTGCCAGTATTTTCAGATAACATGCTGCATTCATATTGCCATGAATTGTCACAAGATTCCCCGTGCCTTTAGAGCTCACACCTCCCCATATCACCAGTGAGCCACCACCATGCTCCACAGTGGGGATGGTATTCTTTTCACTATAGGCCTTGTTGACCCCTCTCCAAACATAGTGCTTATGGTTATAACCATAAAGCTCTATTTTGGTCTCATCACTCCAAATTACAGTGTGCCATATTGTAACTGGACTTTTTTGTGGCATTGGTTCAGTAAAGGCTTATTTCTGGCATCTCAACCATGCAGTTTATTTTTGTTCAAGTATCATTGTATTGCGCTCCTTGAAACAACCACACCGTTTTTTTCCAGAGCAGCCTGTATTTCTCCTGAGGTTACCTGTGGGTTTTTCTTTGTATTCCGAACAATTCTTCTGGCAGTTGTGGCTGAAATCTTTCTTGGTCTACCTGACCTTAGCTTGGTATCAAGAGATCCCAGAATTTTCCACTTCTTAATAAGTGAGTGCAAAGTACTGACTGGCATTTTCAAGGCTTTGAATATATTTCTATATCTTTTTCCATCTTTACGAAGTTCCATTACCTTGTTACGCAGATCTTTTGACAGTTCTTTTCTGCTCCCCATGGCTCAGTATTTAGCCTGCTCAGTGCATCCATGTGAGAGCTAAAAAACTCATTGACTATGTATACACAGACACTAATTGCACTTTAAAAAGCCACAGGTGTGGGAAATTAACCTTTAATTGCCATTTTAACCTGTGTGTGTCACCTTGTGTGTCTGTAACAAGGCCAAACATTCAAGTGTAATTAAAAATTTGGATTAGGGCCATTTGGGTCATTTCTGTTATCATTATGATTTAAAAAGGAGCCAAGCAACTATGTGATAATAAATGGCTTCATATGATCACTATCCTTCAATAAAATACATTTTTTTTGGCATGATCAGTCATATTTTCAAAATAAATGCCAACTTTTCACCATTTCTTCCAGGGTATGCAAACTTTTAAGCACAACTGTATCTTTAAATCTGTAGAAAACAAAGAAAAAAACAAGGAAAGGCAAACAGAGAACATGGACATCATTTTCTGTGATTTTTAATCCATTTAGATACTCCAGATCCTTCAACAATCTCAGGGCTGCACTGCGGGAGGGCTGATGAAGGAATGATATAAAAATGGTGATATAAAAACTCTTATAAAATAGTGATATATGCATGAATTAAAAATCACACCCAGCAATGATGAATCCCATGCTTCATTAAGTTAGAAGATGGACTCTGAAAAGTAATAGAAGGAAGTAATGGTTTACAGCAAAGGTGGTGGGGACATTGAGTATCTGCTTCTAGACTTGGTAGTAATTTAATTCAAATATTGAATAATGCCAAATAAATATATACTAATAATATAAATACATAGGAAAATCATCTTCGTAAGGTCATTGCTATATATAAGTGTGTTATTTTAAGGGGATATTTTTTTCCTGGAAATGTTATTCCTGGTAATATGATTTACCCAGTGTGCCATTATGCTCTAGAACTGAAACTCCTATCTTCTAGATTTTGTGAGGAAAAAAGAGGAAGCAGAGAAATGGACAGGGCTGGAAAAAGGAGTTTGCCCTTAAATGGGAGAATGCTTTGAAGATTTGGGAGGGATAATTTTCATATATACCACATGACAGTGTATATTATCACTTCTGTTTTCTGTTTGTGCATTGACTTGTGAATTAAGTGCTTGAGATGAATAGAAGTCCAAATTGTCCACTGGTTTCTCTCTGTGTTCACAATTACAGTGATGAGGTTATTTACTATGGTTTGGATCTAAGTACCCAAGCTCCCAAAATGTTTGACAGTTTTCATAACTATTTTATGTCAATTAGTAATTGCATATATTATACATTATTTTAAATGTAGATAATAGGGATAGGGTTGTTTCTGAGTATTTAATGTGTTGAGAGGATTGTATTTTATGTTGGTGTCGCTCAGTCGTGTCTGACTCTCTGTGACCTCACAGACCGCAACAGACCATGCTGATCCACTTGGTATTCATGGCAGAGATACTGGTGTGGATTGTCAGTTCCTTCTCCAGTGGGACACAGCATACAGCTGCTGGTATTCCTATGTAGTCTCCCATCCAAGTACCGCCCAGGCCCAACCCTACTTGGCTTTAGGGTAGTGTGACCCTGACTGTAATCGGAACCTGGGTTGCATAGATGAGAGCACTGAATCGTAACCACTGGACCACCAGGGACTTAATGATAAATCCCAACCGTCCCTTTTTACAAGGAAAGTCCCACATTTATAGGTCAAATTGTATTTTTTACCCTGCCCATGTCCCGCTTTATCTGGTTCCTCTTGTTGTTTTCTTTTAAAGTCCAGAAGACAGACAGAAGCCTGGAGGGTCAGTTCTACATAATATATGTGTATATGGGGCATTGTGTACTAAAGGCATATCTAAGTGAGCTGGATTAATACATTTCTGCACTCTATAGGCAAGAAGCATCTTATGTGTATGCAGCACATCTCATAAAACATTTTATTTTTATTAATATCGAAAAATTCCTCTAATGATTATGTCTACACTTCCAGGGGGTGTCTACACAGTCATCTGACCCCCCCCCCAATAAGCATGCAGCATCATGGAAGCAATATTAACCCACTACTTACCTGCTGTTACTTGCTCAGCCAATCTCCTTGGAGCTTCAATCTCCAGTAGCAATACATAACACATATCAGTGATACACTACATATCCCAGGATGTTCACCACAAACAGGAACCTAAAATGTTTACATACACTACTAATTCTCCTCTCTCAGATGTATTACTAATCCAGCTCACTTAGATATGCCTTTAACTGTATGTATCTCTAAAACATAGTTTCCTACAGAATGGCGTTAACACAACCTAATAATTTATTATGGCCACTTTGGCCATTTTAAATGTTGAAAGGTATGTAGTTAAAGGGCCATTTACCTCACTGTAAGTGATCTTCATTGTGTGAAAGAGCACAAGATTGTATGTTAAAATTATCCATTATTTTTCTTACACTAATAACAGCTGAAAAATCGAAAGTTTTAAGTCTGTTAACAAGTACAGTATATCCTGCGTACTGGCCGTTTCATGATTAATAACACTGTGGCGTGTGATGAGGACAGTGGTTGATAGCAGTTTTCCCTAAACTCCGGAATCTACTCAAAAGTTAACGTACCTGTTTAGGTGATATCAGTATGCCACGCTCTGCACAGATTGATTAGTTGAGGGTTAATTCTAGTTTATCTTTTGCTCACTACACAAAGCTGTAGCGGTGAGTTTGGAAGGGGGCAGTCAGTAAGACATGTAAACCCAGACGTTACTTTGAATCCTCAGTGAAAAATATTTCAAAAATTCAAAAAGTATTTCAACATACTTAATTAACAATTAATCTGCATATTGCAGATCAGAGGAGATCTAAAAAGGTTGAACTTGATGGACTAAAAGTATTTTTCGACCTCAATTACTATGTAACTATGCTTTTAGGAGATCTTTACTGTGATTCTGTGTCCAAATTGTGCTAAGTTAAGTGGCCCTTAAATTAAGTTTTTCCTTGGAATATATTATTGGCACAATATGCTGTAGCAGAGGGCTGTTGTTATTGCTGTAGCTATGAGTGGTATATTGAGTGTATATTCACTGGATCCCATTCTGGAACCTGTGGTGCAACTTTTTCAGATGGAGATATTATATCCATTGACCGTATAGTGGGAGGATACCAGCAGCGGCTAAATCTGAACTTGGAGAGTACGTTTGATATGGGATATTGCTTTTTTTAAAAATCTGTGAATATGAGTTTTTTTTGTGTTTACTTAAAACATCTAGACTAAGTTGTAAGAACACTACAGTGGTCCTTTAGGGAACACTTGCATTTTTATTAACTTGCCATTGAAGCCCTCTCGCAACAGCTGAATAGATAATGGGTATTCACACTTGGTCACATAGCCAATGCTTCAAATGGCTAGTCGGTCAAGTGTGTTGAGACAACCCCTATGAGAGACAAGCTGCAGGGTCCATTAGTCAGAGCTTCCTCTATGTCTCACGTCAACTTCAGGCTGTGATGCTCTTTGTGTGATTTATCCTGTGGCAGCTCTGCAGGAGGTGTGATGGGAAAATATGAGTTTGTCATTTACTTAAAAGCCCATAGGTGTCTCTTAAAGTTTGTACCTTTTCTTTGTTTGATCTTAACACAAATTATTTTAAAAAAACACACAGAAAAAGTAACCAAATAGATTTGCGCCCTGAAATACAGCAACTAAGGGCGCATTCAAACACCTCTCCAACCCAAATGAAAATGCCTTTAACTCAATCAATTCAGCAGCAATTTAAAAAACAATAGCACTTTTTCCATACTCCTTTCATCCTTCTATCTGTAACCATAATTGCTTACTTCAGTGACCCTTTAATTCGTAGAGCACAGAAACATATTTCAAGACCATAAAAACCAAATGCTTTATTAATCACACTTTTTTTCATGCATAGTTTAATGTTCTCATCTGTCAGCGTTTCTTTAATTTTAATACTGTATTAAAATCCGAAGCACTTTATTACACAAGCGACACTGTAGAACCATTTATAAATTCATAAACTGTTATTGGGTTTGTTATAAATCTTTACCCAATTAAGATAGTAATTACTCATCTCCTTGTTTTAGTATGTACACTTTTAAAAGGAAATTGGATGAATATTCAATTAGTGCATACAATGTGCTCATGTGAATCTTGTGTCTTTCAGATCAAACAAAAAATGCGGCAGAGTAATATTAGATGCTAATATATACATTTGTGGCGTAAACCTATTTTCCATTCTTCGAGCTAATAGATTTAAATGGACTCTGAGCTCGTGCATACTCATGTAGAGCAGGTATAATTAAGTAGGAAATGTTTAAAACCTTATTTTCATTGGAAGTTTTTTTTGATTGCTTTATAATTGTTATTTAAATGCTGCAGTGTTTGCTCTTACAGCATTTTAAATGTTTATATACTTTTCAACAGCAGCATTTATTGAGCTTAATAGGCCAAACTCAGGTGCTGAACGGGCCTTTAATTGTAAGCTCGTTGTAAAGGCTTACATAATGGTTACAGCATGAGAGTTTATTTCCATTTACAGGGTGCTTGTGATTTTTGGTCCTTGCAGAACCTACCATTACTAGGAAGCTCAATGCAGCTGTTAGCACAGTTTGAAGATGAATTGGATGATATAACTCCTATACACCAGTGAAATATATATTCAATTTCATTTTAAGATTTTTTTCACTTGATTTTCAGTGCTCTGTTTGATAATACATTTTTTTTGTATGAAACATAAATTATATTATCAATAAACTATCACATAATAAAACAGATAAAAAAGATGGGCCTTGTTCAATTGCAATCCCATATCCCAGGCCGAAAGCTGAAACAGTAAACCATGCAATCGTAAGTAGCATTTCATGATCAGTTAAGCAAGGTGGTAACTACCGATTTATTAAATGAGATTGTCATCATGATATCAGTAAAACATGGAGGTTAAATGTCAATTAATTAAAGTTTAGAAGTCCGATTTACGATCGGACTCGCAATCCGGCAATGTACAAAATAATAAAAATGAATGAAGGAAATGTTCTAGTCCATGTGGGTGGCCTGATATGTATTAACTTCTTGATTCCCTAGCTTGATAAAACACGGAGAAGAAATGTTAAAAAATGTTTGATTGTAGATTTACGAGCAGTATTGATTTTTTATTTGCATTTTCAGTGCTACGATCAGGTGTTTAACCCTTGTGCGAGTCCTATCTGGTAGGATTTTTGTCTATATCTGCCATTTACGGGTGTGAAAACATTTGCGGGTTTGAGGCATTGTATTAATTGAATAGCGATTTGCAATTGTAACATTTACGAGCTTGAAAGATCAAAGGCTTAAATGGGTTGGACTTACGATTGTGACAACCGCGGGGATTTTCAGCCTGTAACCTGCAAATCGTTTGTGGGTAGCTAAAAGGCGCCAATTGAATAGCAAATTAGTTTATGGGCTACATTACGGGCTCCAGTAAACAACAGTTGCTCAATTGAATAGGGGCCCATGTATTTTAGCTGCAGTTTACAGGTGAATTTAGAGGAAATATAAACAAGGACAAGAGAGTGATTGGTAATTGTGTATTTCTTATCTAATCTAAATGCAATTGAAAGAGAATACAAGCACAACATTGTCCCCGGCCAGGACTCCACAAAGCCCACTGTCCTTTCTTCTTATTCCTGTATGGCAGTGACGGGGCAACCTATTTCACTTGAAGGGCCTCATATGCGGCCCCTGAGTCCTTAAAAGGACCTCACAGTGCTTTCAATATTTTTATTTTAACCAAAGCAAAATAATAAGATAACTGTAAGAAAAAAATATAGATAATGAGGAGAAGTATAAGTGGGTGGTCCCCAGGTTAAGTGCGAGATCCGTTCCTGAGAACATTCTTAAGTCAGATTTGTATGTAAGTCAGATCCCTGAAGAATAATAATAACAATACTATAATGGCTCTTATGTGGTAATAATAATGTAGTGTAATACTGTAATAATAATAATACACATGTACTGTAATCAGACATTACAGAAAATATTGTGCTCTTTATTTAATTGGGAGCCCATTCTTAAGTAGGGGTTGTTTGTTTCTCGGGTCGTCTGTAACCCGGGGACCTCCTGTATATAGGAATACAATTGATATTATTGGCTTGTTTTAGATAGGTATAATGGGCCGTGTATTATTAAAGAGGGCATGATTTTCCTCTCCAGAGGACAGGCTGGGGCTGTCAGTTGTCCACCACTGCTGTCACATGTCAAGAGAAAGAGAGGAGGAGAAATCCTATTGCTTTTCACATTAATATAATTTTTCTACACTATATACTGTTTATTTTGCATCAAAATATACTTATTTTGTTTAAAGTATGCTATTTAAAATGCATAATAGAAATGTTTGGTGAAAGATGGCTTTATAGATCTCTTTTGCATTTCATGGCTGGACTGTCCATTTGGGGTAAATGTTTCTCATCTTTATTGAGGAGCAAGTTAAAAACCACTTAAAGGGCCACTTAATTCAGCAAAATTTAGACCACATTGCAGTAAATATCTCATAAAAGCATGTTTAAATACTTTTTTAATTTTTGAAACGCATAAATAAAATCTGTGTTTACATGTGTTACTAAATGCCCACTGCCAGACCCACAGCTACAGCTCAGTATAGAGAGCAAACAAAAACAAGAGGTTAACCCTTAACAAATCCACCAAGAGCATTGAATGCTTGAATCACCAAAACAGGTTAGTTATAGGTGTGCTGCTCAGTGCATTCCCGACTGCAGGGAAAAACTGCTATCAATCACTGTCTTCCCTACAAGGCTCGGCCATCTGTTACTACTCATGCAACAGTCAGTAGGCAGGATACACTTTGTTATGTAAACAGACTTAAAATTTTCGATTTTTTAGTTGTTATTATTGTAATTTAAGAAATAGATAATTTTATCATACAATCTTACAGTGAGATAAATGGCCCTATAAGATTGCTTTGAGTGGTTACTATCCCTCTAGGGCACAATATTAACCCTTTTAATTATTTGTTTCGCTCGCCGTTCATTAGCCACGTGGATTTGCTGTTCATGATTACTTTAACACTAGCGAATTGCCCGTCAAAAAATGACGGTAATGAAATTGTAAGTGAGCTAATGCTGTTTGGTGTATAATAATAAAATAAATAATAGATTAATAAAGTAATATACTTTACGTATTTTTAAGTAATATATGGAGGAAGCATTGTGTTGAAGAGCTGGCAATGTGTTTTGATGTTGCTGCAGCATTAGTGGTGTGGAGCTGCTGTGTAAGCGTGCTGAATGTGTGCAGTGTAATAGTGTGCTTTCGCATTGTATAAGTTATTGTTCTAAAATGGCTGCTGTTTGGTGGTGGTTTGCGGGTTTATGGTGGTGTTTTGCATGTTTACGGTCCTTTAGCCTCGTTTTCGTTTTTTCGGCGGACATTTTTTCTCTTGCTTAGAGGATTTTTGAGTGTCTAAACTCTTTTATTTTGAGTTAAATTCAGGTGTAACTTCAGTTTTCGAGGTCCTGGGTGCCCCCTCTTCCTGTAGGTAAGCTTTTTATCTTTTTGTTGTGTGTATTTATTGTGTTTTTCATGTTTTGATGTGCGTGTGTTTCGGACGATATTTGCGAGGTCGTAATGGGTCATAACGTGTCTTGTATTTTCCTTTCGTAACTACATTAATGTTGCGAGGTCCGCAGTTGCTGGCAAGGAGCGCCTTCGGCAAGGAGCGCTTCGCGAGAGCTGCAGGCTCGCTGCACGAGCCCGCAAGCATTAGCAACCGCTCGCATGCTCACAACTATATATGTGATACTGTATAGTGACCAGTTATATCTTCTGAATAAAACCTTGCTGTGTATTAACTCTGTGTAACTCCTATAAATGGCAACTATAACACTACTGTATGCTAATCACCGTTGTTGACTGTTTATTAGTCTGCTTATTATTCGTCTGTTTATTATCTGCAGCTTTGCAGTATACTAACAATGGGATCCCACTATGGAGTCTATGACATTATATATTGACCATGTGGATCTGCTGTACATGTCATCTGTAACTGCTGCATTTGACATTATAATCATTCTGTATATCAGGGGTGGGTAAGTTCAGTCCTGGAGAGTCCCACACTGGCCAGGATTTGAGGATATCCCTGCTTCATACAGGTGTGTCAATTGCTTTTTCAGTCATTGACTCACCTGTGCACAGAAAGGAAATCCTCAGAGGTCAGGCTGTGGCTTTCCAGGGTTGGTCTTGCCCACCCCTGCTGTATATAAATCATGGGTGCCTCCTGTATATGACATTAATAACATTACATTAAAAGATCTTTGTGATTAAAATTTAAAATAGCCTTTTTCGAAGAACTCTTGAAATTTGACAATCTGTCATTAGGATGCAATTAGATACAATTTTCCCTTTGTGGGATTTAACATTTTAATTTCCAGTGATCTATTCCTGAGACCTGCACATCGGGAATCTGGCATCTACAACTGCCAGTGAGTTTTTTGAGTCTAATGGAATACTCTTTACTTTACTTTATCCTGTTGAGAGAAAAACTGTAAGACACAGGCTCAGTAAAGAAAATTAAAGCCTGCAGTGAAGAATAATGGCATATAAAAATGTAAATGCTGTCTCAAATATTTTGTCCATTACGATCCTTTTTTTTTAAAAAAATGAATAGGAAGGGAATGACCACAGTAGTCTGTGAAGCTGTTACATGTGACACATTTACTCTAACTTTATTTATCCATGTATATTAACCTCATAAACCTTATATATGACCTATATAACCTTACTGTATTTATCTTGACCACTTGTCTATTAACCATGTAACCCTGCTATATATGCATAAGTAAGTAGAATATTAACCATGTGGACTACCTGATACCCAAAACGTAGGTACCAGGTCACCTTGTGTCTGATATTGAAAAGGTACCAGGTCAGTTAAAGGGCCAGTGTAAGCACAATGTAAAGGGCTGTGAGTTTCTAGGCCGCTGTCTGTTAGTATAAGAAATGCATTTATGTCTTTTTTATAACATTTATTAAAATGCATTTTACCTTCTTTGGGTCTTTCTTTACTTCCCTTACTGCTCATAGTTTGCATTGTTTGGCTGGAAGCCATGAGAAATGCATTCTTTTCATGTGGTAAATTTGTTAATTGCAACAACAAACACTGAATTCACTAATTACATGATCTGGAAGCATGATTGCATATGCAAACACCACTTGGATAAGGAAGATAAGTCACAACTATTGAATAATTATATAGTTACAAGATGAGAGAAAAAGATAAACAATGTGAGTCGTGTGCAGGGAGATATATGGAGAAAGCCACACGGCCTTAAACAGATAAGATACATAAAAAAAAAAGTTACATGTAATACTGGCTTGACCACTATAAAAAGCTGTGTGTGACTACCTACTGCTTCTATTGAGCTTGATAAGAACCTAGTTCAAACATACCCTGTAAGACCATCTGGTTCTTTGTGAATCCCTGATAGCAGGAACAGAACCAACCCAGCTTACAGCCACCAAAGCGCCCAGCAAACCACAGGAATTGGTAGGTCCATCCAGCAAATGTTACAACTGTAACAGAGTCCCATCACCAACACTTCGCCCTAGGGAGTGGGTGTCAGTCCCCATGCCCATATAAGGAATTTCCTTTCCTGCTCTCTGTACATGGCATGGGGGCATTTACTAGTCAACTATGTTGAGACATCGAGTCTAAAAGGGGGGGGGGGGGGGGGTTCCTGTAGGCTGATTTCTAACTACCCATCTTGCTGCACCCCCTTACTTGGCCCCCTTAGCTAAGAGTCCCACATAACATATTTTATTAGAACCCACAGGGGAAATCCTGCATTTCGAGACTAATCATGGCCATATCTTATCCCAGGGACATATCACTCAGCAGTATAAGCGCGTTAAACTATAGCTACTTCTAGGGAATTATTGCCCAACCCACTACAGCATTGCACCTGTGTTTATCTTGATTACAGGACGGTTTATATATGACATTACAACCCCAATTTTATTAAAATATGATTAATAAGATGAATCCACTTCTTCCCCATCTCTTTGTGACTGCCTTCAAAGGGCTAGGTGTTTTTGATCCCTGTTTGCTTGGGAATTCACAAGTCAGTGTCATGCTTGTCTTTCCTCTGGCTGTGAGCCAAATGATAGAGGGGGATTCTATTGTAATAATTTATCTGTAGACATAACCTCTTTTATGTACTGGGTCAGCTGCCCTCCTTCTATTCTGCTGGACTCGTCTGTTCCCACAAATAGCTAACCCCCGTAATGGAAGCCCTACCACTCCAGGGACCACAGTAGTGCACTCTATAAATTATTTGGGAATAATGCAGCATTTCAGTACCAAACATGCCTGGGAACCACCTTTACATTGATAAAGTTACACAATAATACAATAATTCTAATCACCTCCATACTGTGGTTCCCTCTACGAACAACCTGACTCCCCCGTCCCACAGGCACATAATAAGAATGTAGCTGTCACAATTCAAGTGTCCAGGTTGGGAGAACAGGGCCAAGGGAGAGAAGGAAGAGAAAAAAGTCCATGTTATTCCAGGGCACCATAGTCCCACAAAGTCTTGCCCCCCCTGCATACTTCACACTGTGCTTCCCAAATTTATGATACAGCCATTCATTTAATAGTATTTAATTAATCTAAGCCATATCAAGACTTCTCATTAGATATTCCCCTATAGAGATGAAATAGTACATCTGTAAGTGGTATTAAAAATTAGGAACATTTGCAAGTAATTTAGAAGATAGGAAATCTGAAACTTTTTCGATTTTTTTTATTTTTTTTTATCTTAAACCTGTCAGTTTTCTGAATATAATAAGGTATTTAATGAAGGGTTTATGCACAACACATATTTCTATCTCTGAGGCATAGTATCCCTAAAGTACAAAAAAAAAGAGTATAGCGCATGCTAGTTATGGAGATATATTTAAAAAGAATGCGTTATCTCTTGCTTATTAAATCCACCTGCCAATCCTTACTAACCAATTCTGGTGTATATCCTAGGGGTGAGAAGGTGCGAGGAGGACATTATCTGCCCGCTGGAAAGTAGGATGCAGATAAAGCTATTTATAGGTTTGGTATCCGCTGGATGTGAGATGATTTATACCTGGACACATTTCCTTTATAATAGTAGTCCAGCAGAATGATATACTACATCTGTCATGTATGTTTAATGTATCTTCCGTGTTCTGGAGACCAGATCTCCAAGACACCATTAAATTAGATTAGTGCAGCTAATATGGTGAGTGGTATACATGATAAAAGGGGACATCACAATCGCTAGTCTAATTTGAGGCAAATATATATCCAGTAAGTTCCCTGCTTACCATGTTAATTGGTCCCAGGTTCATAAACAGCGTACATTGAATAATGCTATGTATTTATTGGTATATATGCACAGAACATATAAACTGAAAGCAAACTGGCTGTATTTACAGTACTATTCAATAATGTATATCTCAGATTTTGTATATGATGTTGGCACTTTCTGCCTGATTTATAGAAGTTATGGAATGAACCAGTCTAAATAATATTTTTTTATACAGTTTAAATTGATACAACAGTTGTTCCCAATTTGGTATTTTATCATTTGTATGCTGTTGCATCCCCCAAAAATATTTTTCTACAATAAATGGAAAATGAACTCTGTAATATTTAGCTGTCAATCACAAACCAAGATTCTAATCTTTTGTAAATGAGGCATCATTGCTTTAATTAGTCTTTAGCCCCTGAGGCATTGGAATTAGAATCTCTGTTTGTGGGTGTATCAGAAAGGCTGTCTGGCGGCTCAGGGTTAGTTTATTTCAGGAAAATAATAACATTCAATTGATGAAATGTTTATTACCTCTAGTTTTAAATTCCACTATATTATGAACCTCCGTTTGGTTCACTTTAAACTTACCAGAAGCTATAATTTTTCGTAAAAGAATTATATGGATTTGCATCTTCAGCTTCCATGACTAACATGATTTTGATTTGAAACGGGGCACATATGCTTTGCACTTTTTCTAAGTGACAGTTATATTATCCAATCTACGTCATTTAACTTAGTCACAGAGAGAAGCTGCGGTTATTTCAGTTTATCTTCAGTCTTATTACAGACTCAAAAGAGCAGTATCTGTGCAGCGAGACGTGTGCACATGTGTTTTCATTGTTTTAGTTAATTACACTTTAGGGTATATTGTAATTACTTACACATATCAATGATTGCAACCTGACCAAAAAGCAAAGCACATATATTATTTATATGAAATAATAGTGGAATTGGGGAGAACAAAATGGGCACTTAATTCAACACAATTTGGACCACATCACAGTTAGGTTCTCCAAAAGCATGTTTAAATACGTTTGATATTTTGAAATATGTGCATTTTTCACTGAGAAATAAAATAAAATAAAATCTGTAATGTATAACAGGCTGTAAACTTGCTTTTGCATTACCACAGCCAATCAGGTTGCAGGGTTGCCCCCTCCGATTCAAGTGAATAGTAAGACTGCTTATATTTCCAGAATGATGGGAACACTCCTTGTAATGGGTTACATAGTTTACTAACTGCAGAAAAATTAGGTTTCTGCTCTCTTGCCTTTCCGGAATTTGAGCAATGTAGAGCATCTCAGGGGATTTATTGCTCCGCTCTGGTCAGCTCCATGTAGTGTGGAAAAGAAAAAATAAATCCTTAACAAATCTATCTGTGCAGAGCATGGAATGTGGGACTCACCTAAACAGGAAGTTTAAGCAGGTTTTACTTAATATTATTTATGCAAAAAAAAACAAGATCTGTAAAGTTTAAAATGTGTTCTTTTAAATGCTTGAAAATCCATGTTTTTTTTATAAATGTACAATATGTACAGAATAATTTTATACAAAAAGAAGTAGTGATTATCTTGTTGTTTTATTGATAGTCCAATAGCACATAGAAGAACATTTTATATATTTATGGACATTTGTTGCTATCTTAAAAAACATTGAGAATGAGCTCAGCAGGATGCTTTTTGAAGGTGCAGTGTATGATGGTATCTTTATAGAAACATGTTATTGACCTCTGAAAGTAATCACATTGCTGAAGCAGGAATATGACCCAAATCTCTGTGTCAGAAAATTATCTCTGTGTAATAGGATGGATTATCTTCCAGTTCTGGGAATGTACTGGCTATTATATGAGTAATATCTTGCCCATCATAAATGATATCATATGTTATGTTCAATTGTCTGTTCTGTCTCTTTCTGTGCTGTCTCTCTGTGTGCCCTCTCCCTCTCTTTGTGCGTCCTCTCTCTCTCTGTGCCCTCTCCCTTGCTCTGTGCGTCCTCTCTCTCTCTGTGCTCCCTTTCTCTCACTGTGTGCCCTCTCTCTCTGCGCCCTCTCAGCGCCCTCTGTCTGTGTGTACACCCTCTCTCACTCTCTCTGCCCTCTCTTTCTATGTGGCCTTTGTCTCTCTTTGTCCTCTCTCTGCCTCTCTGTGCTGTTTCTCTCTGTGTGCCATCTCCCCCTCTCTGTGCCTTCTCTCTCCCATCTCTGTGCGCCCTCTCTCTCTCTGCACTGTCTCTCTCTCTCTCTCTCTCTCTCTCTCTCTCTCTGTGGCCTCTGTCTCTCTTTGTCCTCTTCTGCACTCTGTGTGCTCTCTCTCTATCTCTCCCTCCCTCCCTCTCTCTGCCTCCCTCCCTCTCTCTGTCTCCCTCTCTCTCTCAATAAATAGTACATTTGTGTTCACATTTGAATGTCAAAAAAATACGTTTAAAAAAAATGTATTTGGCCAGAATTCTGAAAAGTACAGTTATTGCACCACATTCTGGGAACTTGGGCCCACAAATGATTCACTCTTTAATCTAATACCATTTCAAACATGGCTCCTTTTAAGCATATGCCTGCTGTATTACACAGCTGTAAGCAAAGCCCAGGGTGGATTATGCACAAGCCAGGAAACCTATATATCAAAGTATATATATATATATATATATATATATATATATATATATATATATAAATAAATATATATATATATATATATATATATATATATATATATATATATATAGTTTTTCATTGCACAATGATCCTTTAAATGTTAACATCTACATTTTTTAATTTTAACACAAAATGGGAAATCTTGCAGTTCTGTGTAAATTGAATCCCAATTCCATGGTACAATAACTATTCTTCCTGTTTACCCCACAGATAATCGGTCTCTTCATACTGTGCATTGGCATTTATGCAGAGAGTGAACGACAGAAACACAGGACGCTGGAGGGTATTTTTCTGGCCCCCGCCATTATCCTTCTTCTTTTAGGAATTCTGATGTTTGTGGTATCGTTTATTGGCATGGTGGGATCCCTAAGAGACAACCTACTTCTTATAAAAATAGTAAGTGACCTTAAAGCAAACAAACTATTATATAGAAACAGATCTGATGGCAAATAAGCACAACAAAAGCATGTTCTGTGCTCATTCTATCTACCCAAAAGTTTGGCTTAATTACTTCTCAGTATAGCCTTGTGTTTGCCCCAGACGAGCTTCAATTCCGTAACTATGTTTGACCCTACCACTGTCACTGGAAGATTTTTCTGCTTATTTACTACCGTTTGAGCAGACTAATACTTTCTCATATTATCCTTCCAAATACAAATCATGACCTTTTTTTCTTGTTTTTCTCTTTTTCGCAAGACGTTTTGCTCTTAATCTTTATTAAATCCTTTCATATATTTGAGGTTTCTATCTCCCCTCTCCCTTCTGTAGTCTAAGCTATTTCAGTATTTTGGCTGGACATACAGACCTGAGAAGGGGAGACAAAGATTCAACGTAAGGAGAAAGAAAATTATAGAAAAGATA
The DNA here is from genome assembly GCA_027410445.1 of Discoglossus pictus. Taxonomy (NCBI): domain Eukaryota; kingdom Metazoa; phylum Chordata; class Amphibia; order Anura; family Alytidae; genus Discoglossus; species Discoglossus pictus. The sequence goes on along the minus strand of CM050167.1, from coordinate 82,917,546 downwards.
GACTATAACGCAAGGTCTTCGCTGACATTTTTCCATTTCTTATGATTTGTGGTGTTCTCAGGACCTCCAGAAATGATGTGGGGTGACGTTTGGTTCTTATAGTTACCTGTAGTGTAAATCTAAGACAGGGAAAAAAGTGATGTCAGCATCTTTCTAAAGTGTATCTCATATCTACAGTTAATTAAAAATATTATAGAATATGGGGAGGGATACAGGTCATCAAGGAAATGCCCCTTATTGGGCAAGCGAATGTGAAATGGATCACCAATGTTTGTTCATGCTGAGAGCTGCTGTGTTGCAATTCCAGTAACTTGGTCAACTTTAAATAGATTGAAAAGTTGTCGACATACAAAGCTGTTATCCCCTCAATGATGTCAAAAATATTTGTGTAAATAATTATTGAACCATTAGTTGTAACAAAAAAAAAAAGCAATGGGGGGAGAGAAGCGCACACCGCCAGATGCGATAAAAGGAGTTTAATCAGAATAATATATAAAATACAATCAAAACACTGCCATTTGAGAACCTCAATCATATGAGGTATTTTAGCACTTGTACATCAGCTATTGTCCTCGTTGGTCCAGCTCACTCGTTCTTTCAAAAACATGGAGCACCCACTTGAAATCTTAGATATCCATTCAAGTCCAAAGAGCATATGGAGAAAATGTCACAACCTGTCACTTGGACAGTCCAAAGAACTAGAGCATATAGAGCGCTGATATACAGGTGTATGGAATAAAACCAATCAAAAACAAAGTACCAAACGCGTTTCGCTCAAATCCCCAATCAGAGTTACTCAAGAGGAGGTCCCAACTTTGGGTCTTATTCTATTGGCCAAGTCGTAAATTTATACACACTTAAAAGTGCTCTTAATTTTGCCACATTTTCTATTAGCTATTTGCAACCCGATTACGAGTTACCCACCCACAATCATTACGGGCCAGACAAAGATGCAAATTTGGCCTCAGAACTCTATTGGTTTTAGCACAGCTTGAATATTACAAGCACTAAATAATTAAAGTTGCACAAAATTGATAGTCTATTAGACCCGTGGCTCTAGCATGCAAATAAAGTTGAACACCTGCAACTGAAAAAATTATCACTTTTCTGTCAAAAATATTACAAGTTCTAAAGAGGACTCGCAAGGACTTTTCAAACACTTTTTAAAGCTGTAACAGCAATTAAACACACAATACTGTACTTTAAAAGCAAGGGAAGGCGTGGAAACACATTAGAATTAATTGCACAACAGTCTCAAACACACAAATATGCAATTACATTTTTTTTTTTTTAATTTTATTTCCGAGTAATATGAATTCCAGGACTCACGGGGTTAATACATATCATGAAACCCACATGGACTAAAATAGCTGATCTATTGCATTCTATAGAGTGCTAGATTGCTTGATTGTAAGCCCGATCAGCAAATAATAATTATTGTCACTAATTTAATTTGTAGCCTCCGATTGTAAATTTCAAGCTGGGGGCAATAGAATAAATCTAAACATTTAGAGAAAAACAACTCGCACAGACAAATTTACTAGTTCAAGGCATTTGCAAGCTTCTAATAGAATAGGGCCCTTGGTCCCTAAATCAGTTTTTAGGGGAATAAAAAAATGTTTTAACCTCTACAATATTTATTTTACATGCAAAAAACTTGTAATGTTAAATTATGTTTATATTTAAAGAAACTCTGTACACATATATTTAAAGGAACTCTGTACTCATATATTTAAAATTTTACTAGGCTAAATATATTTAGGATATAAAAAATAATACAGCCTCTAATGTGTTGCAATTTAGTTGCTTTATTTGCAATTAGGCTGCTTGGAAATCTACCATTTCTGCCGATCAACTTTTTAAGGTGGGAGGAGCCTTTGAATGCAGATATGACTCTACCATATGCACAGTTGGAACTCACACTGAGGACCTCATTCAATTGCGATTTTGCCAATTGAATAGGGCTCTATATAAGAACAAAGCATATATTTTTTACAGAAGTTTTTAGTTAGTAAACTTCTTGTTTACTAACTAAAAACTTTTGTAAAAAAAATATGCTATGTGCTTATATAGAGCCCTATTCAATTGGCTAAATCGCAATTGAATGAGGCCCTAATTCATTAGGAATAATTGCTAGCTAATTGGTTTACTTCACACACTTCTGAGAAAGTAGCAGCAGAGTCATTTGAGAAAAGAAAATGGATTCCCTCAGTAAAAAAACATGGTTGAATAGAAAAAATAAAATGTAAATGTTTTGTTAATTTATTGATTTATTTTACTTTCTAAACACATTTTCAAGTTTAATTATTCAAAGGATCGTATAGAAATAAATTTACCTTTAAATGCATAATAGCAAATATGTTCATTAAATGTCCATTTAAGCTAGTTACCATAAGCATTTTACAACATTTCGGTCTGTCCTCCACTTAATGACCCCAAAATATACAATTTTCCAGTCTCCTGATACAATCACTGTTGCTGATTACCTGAAAATGATTAATTATTCATGGGCTAACCTTGCACACATCTGACAGCATGTAGATGAAATGTTTTAGCCTCCGGGGTATTTACATTCTGCGCAGCATTGGTTTTTCATGTTTGCATAATTTTATTTCTTAAGGGATTACAGCTGAGAGAAATAAGGATCACTTTGTTTAAGAAAAAAAGATAATTTAATGTAAAATTACAAGCTTTTAATGTATTATAAAAGAGTAGAGATTTTATGATAAAAAAGAAAAAGCAAACAGCAGGTCGGAACCACATTGCCAGCTTATGGCTTATATGCGCTGATAACTAACATATGGTTTGTGTTAAATGGCCTGATATTTATTTCTTCATTTTAATTTAATTATATGTTTCATGGGAAAGCGAATATAAACATGTGTATACAAATAATTTATTACATGCTTTATTGTCTAAAAGCAAGATAAATTTTGGCACATCTGCCAGATGCTAACATCCCTGTTTTAGGCTACCACCAACACCACAACCACAGGTTGCTTTTGGGACAGATGTCTTTTACTCAAAGTGGACATTGTGTCTTTCAGCTCTGCAGATACTACAAGGATCATAAAACATATTATTTGTTTACAAACCTGTGGACCTTATTGGACCCACAGACCAGAGATAAGAGGAGAAAACTGGTTATCACATGTGGAGAATAGAAAGAAAAAAGAAAAGTTAATATATTGAAAGGCATGTAGGGCATAAACTGAGCGTGAGTTCTGGTCCTTTCAAGACCTACAGAAACAAGGATGGAGTGTTTGGTTCCTAAATATATCTGTAGTGCCAAAAAAGGCAAAAAAGAACAGTTTTGCAAAAATATATATTATTTACATCTGATATACTTTTGGACAATAAAGTATTTAATACAATTTTGATTTCCATATATGTATTTTTACTTTCATGGAACTTCCCCTTTAACACTTGGTGACACCTATAATTGTTGATATGCCAGAACCCAAGAGTTAAAAAAATATACACCCTTTTCAGTTTTTTTTGCACCTTTTGATAATTAGTGGCACATGATGCTAATTAGCATTACATTGTGCTTTTTTTGTTTGGTATAAAAGAGGGATCCTAACTGCATTAAAAGCTTAACTCATAGTTAGATCATCTTGGCCACAACAGAACCTAATTATTACACTTGACCTTGGTATTGCTCAGTTTTAGACTATTTTTTCGATTAAAACAAAAATACAATAAAAAAACTGAAACATATATGTTTGGGTGATAAGACCACAGCTTCTATATAAAAAAAAAAAATCAATTTATGAAACAATATGAATAAAACCAGTGGTGCTTGGCGACACATGACATAACTCAAGGGGACCCCGTGCCCCAAGAGTACTGACATTACATATAAAACACAACTTACACCTCATACCACATAATGTGGGCAAGCACTCCGCCATAAGGGCTCTTCCACTTATAATTGACCTTAATTAAAAAGAGCGCTTGCCCACCTATAAAAAAATAAGCTATGGCCCAGTTGATTCTATCTCCAACACATACCTCAAACATTCTCAATCCAAATTCATGCAAATTAACTCCATCTTTAAAAAAATAAACTCTAATTCTACCCAATTTTATTATAAAACTGGACATTGTTAACTTCTTTTGTTTTATTTTTTTTTTAATCTGTTAAAGGACGCCGATGTAGATGGGAAATTATTTCAGACCATAAAATAATTATATCTGGATTTCTTTGTAATAAACCATGTAAATCACTTTTCATTAATCAAATGAATGCAAAATACCTAAATCATTCACCCTGTATGAATAAATACCCTATTTGGTGGACCTAAAAGCCTAGCATAATGGACAATTTTTAATAATACTGAAAATCCAAGTTGGAGACGATCATCTTTCACCGATGCCTTCCTTCCTGCCCAATATACATACAAATGTCCAATAATTCACAATAACAAAAAGGGGCCTGTGAAAAAAAGAAAAATGTGACTCTTACACAATTCTTAATTTGGGACGAACATATGTTTTAAATATTATAGAATCTATCTACCAGTTTTCTTAAGCCATCTCCTATACGAGCTGCTTCTGTAGCTGCCAAAATTCTAATAGAATGTGTTCCGAATTCTTTAGCATTAAAACCTAATACAGATAACCCCAATTTCAGAACTAAAGAACATTGATACAGTGATAATGAAGTGCCATCTCATGTATAAAAAATGAACCTTCTTTTAAAGGCCTAATTCTGTAGTATTCTACAGCAGCACTATAGGGGCAGCAAGAATCCTTAATAGGAAAAAGTAAGATTGGAGTACCTTTAGCAAACTCGTCAGTCTTTTTCATTCAAATTGACAGAGAAGATCCAAAATCCACAACATCTTCAAATTGAATGCCTCCCATACTTGATTTATAGTTACTTCATAACTCTGAAATACAAAAAATGCTGATAAAAAAAACCTGTTTTGAATAAAGAAAATAAACAAATAAAAAGATTTGTAATTTAGAATTTTTTTTAAAACCATTAAATGGGAATTCTCACATCTATCTTAACTTGAAACCTCCAACAGCATGAGTAATAATAAATTCCTTAGTAAAATGTGTATTTCCATGCCATTTAAAAAGAAATGTTAAGCAGCTGAATACCATCCCACCACAGAAGGAGATTCACCCCTCTCCTTTCAATATAGAATAAAATAAATTATTGCCTCAACTTTGGCAACTTTAAACTAAGATGAATTCTCTGAAATGTTTCTATTTTTGACAACCTTTTGAATAAGCAGCCCATATGGATAAGGCCAAAGGAACTTTAATCAGCAGAGCTAAACTACTGCCTCTAGCTTCCATAACTGAGGCCTCATTCAATTGAGAAATTGTAGCTTACAAGAGCTTGTAATGTAGCCCGTAAACTAATCTGCTAATCAATTGGTGTCTTTTTGCAAGGCGTAAATGATCTATGGGTTACAGGCTGAAAATCCCTGCAGTTGTTACAACCGTAATTTACAACCCATCTAAGCCTTTGGTCTTTCAAGACTGCACTTTAAAAGACAGGGAATACGGTGAAAGACATTCGAATTAATTTCACAACAGTCTGAAGCTCGTAAATCTGCAATCAAAAATTGTTTTTTTGTATGTGTCATTTTGATGTTATATCAATCTCGGGTATCAATGAGTTAACACATATCAGGCCACCCACATGGACTAGAACATTTCCTTCATTCATTTTTATTATTTTGTACATTGCAGGATTGCAAGTCCAATCGCATATCGGAACCCTAAACGCTAATTGAGTGACGTGTAACCTCCATGTTTTACTGACCTAATGATGGCGGTCTCTTTTTCTATTGGCTGTTTCTAAATGGGTGGTTACAGCCTTGCTTAATTGAATATGTTCACGCTCTGAAATGCTACATACAATTGCATGGTTTACAGTTTCGGCTTTCGGCCCCTAACGTGTGGGCTTGTTCAATTGAATCGGTCTGTAATTGTAGCCGAGTTCAATTGAATGAGGCCCTTGGTCTGGACAAGGAATTCCCACAGAACTGGCTTAAAGAGCAAGCTCCCGAAAATGCTGCCATTGAAACCAAGAGAAAGCATCAGCATTCACATTTTGATAACCCAGTACATGTACTGCTCTACATAATATATTCTTCTGAAGACAGCGGAAAACAAGATGTCTCCATATTTTAACCACTGGTAGAGACCTTGCCCTCATTTTATTATTAGCTATAACCACTCCAAGTTTATTGCAATTAACAAACAACACACTAATTTCTCAATCGATCTCCCCAAATGAATACTGCTACTAAAATTGGAAATAATTCTAAATAGGCTAAATTTTTTAATACGTCTCCCTACTTCTAGTTTGAATTCCAACTAGCTGCATGCCAATGACCGTTAAAATAAGCTCCAAAAGCACAACTACCTGCTGCATTGGTATAAAGGTCCAAATCTACATTAGAGGCTCTTTCTGTGTGCAACAAGTTTTCCATTCAATTTTCTCAAAAAGATTGCCAAATGGTAAGATCATCCCTTAATGGATTAGCAATTCTTCTAAAATGATGAGGTTGTTTAATTCCTACCATTCTAAGAGTTAGACGCCTAGAAAAAAAATCTTCCTGTGGGTATAATTTTACATATAAAATTAAGTTTGCCCAATAACGATTGAAGCTCACAAAGTGTAACTTTTTTAAGCCCTATTAAATCATCAATGTTATTCCGTAAATCGTTAACTTTCCCCGTTGGAAGATGACACTCAAATCTATCTAATTATTATACCACAAAAACTAATGACTGTAGTTGGGCCTACAGATTTTTTAGCAGCTAAAGGGATTCCTTAGCCATTTTAAGAAAAGTGTCCAACCAAGTATGGCATGTATTTGAAGCAGATGCTTCTACAAATAAAAAAAAATGAAATAGTGCACTAAAGATTTACGTCCAGAACTAACCATTGTAAAAATGAACTAAAAGCTTAAAAAATAAAAGCCTGAAATGGGAGATATAAAAAATACAAAATATATATTTAAAAAAATGATTCCCCTTGGAAATGGCTACCCAATAAATGACAGCATGTAGGATGAACGGAAAGCAACTTAAATGCAGATTCAATATCCACCTTCACCAAAAAGCCCCACGGCCAGCTAAATGAATTTCAACTGCACGATAAAAAGAAGAATAACTAACTGATGATACTTCATAAACTGAATGACCTTTTGGGTATGATAAATGATAAATAAGTTGAAATTTACCTTGCTCTGTTTTAGGTACAACTCTCAAAGGTGATCTAATTATCTTAAAACAATGAAAAATTGGCTGTTGATTAACGCATTCTGAGCATTCATGTTTCAGTCTACATGATTATCCTCAGCGACAGACACTTTCGTTATATAAGAAAGAATAGCCTTTTCTTATAAGTTCCGTTTGACTAACTCCTGATGATTGTACATATCCACGAAAAGATCCACCAAATCTAAGCCATCAAGACAAATGAACTCTGGGTCGCACCTAACTATTCTTTAGAGACCCCTTTATAAGAACACTAAAGTGGCCCTTTAACTGGCTCATGCAGTAGTGAAAGGGTCATGGCATGTTTTGGATGCAAAATATGCATATCAATTGAACGTAACTGTTTCCGGGACTGGCTCGTTCTATCTACCCCTATTAGGTACGCACAGGCTCTGACCAGGAAACTGTGCTATGTTTTTTGGAAAGTAGGTTTTAAAAGTTACATTGAAATGTTTTTATTCAAATACTGATCTTATTGTTAGTTATTACATAAATGGCATCACTGCATTGGCCCTTTAAATTGTTAATCTTCCAAAATATGATAAATTTCCCATTAAAGGACCACTGTAGTTAAATAAAAACCTACATTGGGGCTTGAAATATGTAACAAATTATTATTAGCAGCTGTGTAAGCCATGAACATAAATCATTTTTAAAGAAAAAAATAAATAATTGAAAGTTAATTTATATATGATTTCATCGTTCTTTGTTTCATAACTTATAGTTGGAGCATGAAGGTGAGTTTTTTATCAGTCAGTGGAGTGGTGGGGGAAAATGTGAGGGTGTTTGTTAGTTTTATCTCATTGTATTTCTCCCATATCCACTGGTCAGAAACAATCAGCTTGCATAAATAAGCCCTGCTCCTTCAGTAATGTAAACTCCCCTCTCACACTAACAACTTTCATCAAACTATCACAGAAGAGCCCAGAGTCCACTAAAGTCATCAAAATGTATTCTTGTAATAGAAAACTATCTTTATCAATTTTCCCTGCCTAAAAAATGGTGTTTCAAGCATATACCGTATACAGTAGTAGAAAATTTCCCGACGGAAATAAAATTGTAATCTGGCAATGCTGTTTGCCACACAATGTGAGCCTTGCGATTAGTTTTACCGCCTTGGGTTAAGTGTTACTGGCTTGGGTGCAATGTTATTGGCTTGGGTTAAGTGTTACCGGGTTTGGTCTGTTTTTTACTGCCTTCGGCCTCATTTTTATCCTGTTACAGGTTTTCGGCCACCATTTTTTCTCTCGCTTATACGATTTTCGATCATGAAAAAACGCCAAATATGCCTCAAATTAACTTGCAACATCACTCACAGGCTCCCTGGCTCTCCCCCTGTGCTGTGTGTGAGTGTGTAAGTTAATTTGAGGCATAATTGTGTTTTCTTGGTGGTCTTTCCAGTTGCGTGGTTCGTCCTACAGGCACTCATTGTATGATATATTCAAGGGCATTGGCCCTATAAAGTTACCACACATTCCAGCAAGTACTTTGCCCACTCAAGAAATACGATCACATATATAGTTGTGAGCATGCGGGTTGTTGCTAGCGCTGCAGGCTCATGTAGCGAGCCTGCGGCCCTCACGAAGCGAGGGCCTCAGTTGCTGGCATGGAGCGACGAAGGCACTCCTTGCCAGCAACTGCAGACCTCGCAACATTTACGGACTTACAACAAACAAATACGAGATGCGGGACTTAGAAAAAACAAGCACTACGACCTCGCAAAGATACGACTTTAACGGCCGACCCGCGCGATCCTGAAAACATTAGAAACACAATAAATACACACAACAAACATAAAAAGCTTACCCACAGCAAGGGTGGGCACCCAGGACCTCTGCAAGTGAAGTTACACATCCATTTAAGTCCAAATTGAAGAGTTTAGACAACCGAAAATCACCGAAGCGAGAGAAAAAATGGCCGCCGAAAAAAAACGAAAACGAGGCTACAGGACCCTAAAGACGCAAAACACCACCAAACACATACAGATTTTCCAAAAAAGCCGGACGATATCCAAAAACAAGGACGCAAAATCAGCCACAGCCGCGTACCACACACAGTAGGCGCCATTTTACAACACTAACTTACAGAATTCGGAAGTACACAGCTACGGATTTTCCTCGTGCACGCACACTATTTACACTGCACACATTGCTGACACTTACACAGCAGCTCCACAGCACTGAAAATGCACATTGTATGCTGCAGAAACATGAAAACAGATTGCCAGCTCTTCAACACAATGCTTCCTGCATATATTACTTGAAAATAGGTAAAGTATATTACTTTATTAATGTGTTATTTATTTGATTACCATACACCAAACAGCATTAGCTCACTTACAATTTCATTGCTGTCATTTTTTGACGGGCAATATTCTAGTCACATCACATATATAGTTGTGAGCAAGCGGGTTGTTGCTAACGCTTTGGGCTCGCATAGCGAGCCTGCTGCCCTCGCAAAACAAGAGCCGCAGTTGCTGCCAAGAAGCGCCAAATGCGCTCCTTGCCAGCAACTGCGGACTTTAGGGCCGCAAATGCGGATACTCGCGAAGCGAGGGGCAGCATTTGCGGAGGTGGAGGCTCCTACATCGACCGCAAAATTTACGGACTTAACATCCGCAAATACGAGCCGCGGGACTTAGAAAAATAAACATTACGACCTCGCAAAAATACGACCTTAGCGCCCAAACCGCCCGCACATGAAAACATTAAAAACACAATAAATACACACAACAAACACAAAAGAAGCTTACCCACAGCAAGGGGGCACCCAGGACCTCTGCAAGTTAAGTGACACCACAATTTAAGTCGAAATAAAAGAGTTTAGACACTCGAAAATCCCCTAAGCGAGAGAAAAAATGGCCTCAGAAAAAAACGAAAAGGAGGCTACAGGACCCTGAACACGCAAAACACCACCAAACACCTACGGATTTACAGAAAAAGCCGGACGAGGTCCAAGAACAAGGACACAAAATCAGCTACAGCCGCGTAACACAGATTAGGCGCCATTTTACAACACTAACTTAGACAATGCTGAAGTACACAGCTACCCTAACGGATTTTCCTCGCACATACAAACTATTTACACTACACACTGCACACATTGCTGACACTTACACAGCAGCTCCACAGCAGTGAAAACTGACATTGGATGCTGCAGCAACATGAAAACAGATTGCCAGCTCTTTAGCACAATGTTTCCTGCATATATTACTTCAAAATAGGTAAAGTATATTCATTTATTATTTTATTAATTATTTCATTAGCATACAAAAAAAACAAACAATGCTCATAGCACACAAACAACCAACAGCCTCGCAATGAGCGCCAAAGCATCTCGAGACACCAACAAAATTAATGTCTCAACCAAACACCATTACCTGCATTACAATCTTATTGCCGTAATTTTTTGACGGGCAAGTCGCTAGTATACAATGTGCATCAGACATCACTCTATATACTTATTAAAATTCATTGCAGTGAAAGATCTTGTGAAGTCTATTTGTTAAGGTGCAAGACGTTTAAATGAAGCCACCTCTGCCCCAGACTGTGTGACATTCAACAAGAATAAATTCCAGTCAGAGGAAAGTTTAAACCATCACAATATGGATATTTTGGGTTCCAGTGTTCTGTACTCTATTAATAATGTTCATTAGATGCGGTCCAGGTATCAATATCACTGGGTGACGTATTACTGCGCCTCTCGAGAGTATTAAATATTTCTTGTATAATCAATAAATAATTTATTTATCTCAAAGTACTCATCTGTCCAAGAAGAATATTACATACACAGTAGATCTGTGAAAGGAATGTAATTTTGTAAAAAGTATGAATAATATAGTACAAGCTTGTGTCCGGGACAAAGAACTCCTCCCCAGCCCCCTCTCTGACTGTCTGCCTTGTATATAGGAGAGGAGGTTTTGTAGATAAATACTGGGAATGTCAACAAGGGTTAAAATACCATTATAATTCAGGAAAAACATACCACTGTAATTCAAGTAATACCATTTTTATAGAAAATCTTAATTTTTTAAGACTTTCTGTATAGAATGTTCCATCTTGTCTGATGTTAAAGCTAACTGCCAGCAATTATCCTGGGGGGGGGGGGGGGCGCTTGGTATGTTATTTTTTGGGGTAAGTGAGGTGTGGGGGATTGTGATATCTACCCCCTTCCCTAGTTCATGTTCAGAAGCAGGCATCTTAAAAGCATAACTGTAAGCCCAGCTCCTGCTGAAATATACATTTCCTTTTAAACATGCAGCCTTCCATAAAGTGTTATGGATGCCTCCAATGACCAACAGAGGCATCAATAATTATCCTATTCTAATAATAAACTACCTTTGTGTCATTTTCTCTGCCTCTGTGAGTCAAACACATAGTTTTGAAACACATGCGCACACACATATATATAAATACTAGCGAATTGCACGTCAAAAAATGACGGGCATAAAAGTGTAATCCAGGCAATGTTGTTTGCCACACAATGTGAGGCTTTTGCTTCGCTGAGCACCCTCGGCGCTCATCGCGAGTCCGCGTGTCTGGCGTTGTTTGTGTGTGTTACTGTCTTTGCCGTTGAGTATTTTCTAAGTCCCGAATGCCTGGCTTTGCTCAGCCTCATTTTCATCCAGTTTCAGACTTTTTTGCCTTTTCGGTCGCCATTTTTTTTCTTGCTTACCCGATTTTTGAGTGACGAAACATGGCAAATTTGACTCAAATTCACTTGCAACCTCACTTCCTGGCTCTTTGCTTGTGCTGTGTGTGTTTTTTTTTTTTTATTATTTTGCTTGTTTTTCGGGTTTTTCGAGTTACGCGCTTCAACTAAGTTTAGCCATTAAATTAGCAAACTGCGTTCCTCGCGGTCAGCGGCAAAGTGCTCCATTTTTCGGTGGCGTCCCACATGCATCAAATGCTCGCCTCGCGAGGCTCACAGTGCAATGAGCGCCTTGGGCACTTATTGCAGCCTAAGTCCTGCGGGGCTCATTGCGAGGCCTGCAATGAGAGCCTTTGGCCCTCATTGCAGCCTAAGTCCCACATGTATCAACTTCTCGTCTTGCTTCGCGAGGCTCGCAGGCGTCCATCACGAGGGCCGCAAGTGCATTACGAACATTGCAAATGTCACCAGCATCGCAAGATCTACAACTATATATGTGATATATATACAGTGGATATAAAAAGTCTACACACCCATGTTAAAATGTGCGGTTTCTGTGCTGTAAAAAAATTAGACAAAGATAAATTATTTCAGAACTTTTTCCACCTTTAATGTGACCTATAAACTGTACAACTCAATTGAAAAACAAACTGAAATCTTTTAGGTAGAGGGAAGAAAAAATATAAAAATAAAATAATATGGTTGCATAAGTATGCACACCCTTAAACTAATACTTTGTTGAAGCACCTTTTGATTTTATTACAGCACTCAGTCTTTTTGGGTCTGAGTCTATCAGCATGGCACATTTTGACTTGGCAAGATTTGCCCACTCTTCTTTGCAAAAACACTCCAAATCTGTCAGATTGTGAGGGCATCTCCTGTGCACAGCCCTCTTAAGATCACTCCACAGATTTTCAATCAGATTCAGGTCTTGGCTCTGGCTGGGCCATTCCAAAACTTTAATCTTCTTCTGGTGAAGCCATTCCTTTGTTGATTTGGATGTATGCTTTGGGTCGTCGTCATGCTGAAAGATGAAGTTCCTCTTCATGTTCAGCTTTCTAGCAGAAGCCTGAAGGTTTTGTGCCAATATTGACTGGTATTTTCAACTGTTCATAATTCCCTCTATCTTAGCTAAGGCCCCAGATCCAGCTGAAGAATAACAGCCCCAAAGCATGATGCTGCCACCACCATGCTTCACTGTGGGTATGGTGTTCTTTTGGCGATCTGCAGTGTTGTTTTTGCACTAAACATATCTTTTGGAATTATGGCCAAAAAGTTCAACCTTGGTTTCATCAGACCATAACACCTTTTCCCACACGCTTTTGGGAGACTTCAGATGTGTTTTTGCAAAATGTAGCCTGGCCTGGCTGGATGTTTTTTTTTCATAAGAAAAGGCTTTCGTCTTGCCACTCTACCCCATAGCCCAGACATATGAAGAATACAGGAGATTGTTGTCACATGTACCACACAGCCAGTACTTGCCAGATATTCCTGCAGCTCCTTTATAGCCTCCCAGACCAGTTTTCTTCTCGTCTTTTCATCAATTTTGGAGGGAGCTCCAGTTCTTGGTAATGTCACTGTTGTGCCATATTTTCTCCACTTGATGATGACTGTCTTCACATATATATATGAGAGAGAGAATACATAGTCCATTTGTAAGCCCATTTGAAAGTCTGAAAACAAGTTAAAAAACAAATTTCTCAGGTTTCCCAGAGATGCAGTAATTACACTGCACTGGGGAGACTGGGCGGGGACAAGCAAATGAGGATACAATATATCTTACTCTTTAAAGCTAAAATACAATTTTATACATGTAAGATGTACGTTTTTAAACTTATTTTTAGACTTTTAAATGGGCTTACAAATTTACTATTTATTTTCTGTAATCTGCACGATGGAGAGCTTCTCTTACTCTTTTGCTCACTATAAACTACATGAATACACACTCCCATGTGTATTTGTGTTATATATATCACATATATAGTTGTCAGCAATACGGGTTGTTGCTAACGCTTGATGGCTTGCATAGCGAGCCCGCCGCAGTTGCTGGCAAGGAGCGCCAAAGGCTTAGTGTTACCGCCTTGGGTTAAGTGTTACTGGCTTGGGTGAAATGTTACTGGCTTGGGTTAAGTGTTACCGGGTTTGGTCTGTTTTTTACTGCCTTCGGCCTCATTTTTATCCTGTTACAGGTTTTCGGCCACCATTTTTTCTCACGCTTATACGATTTTCGATCATGAAAAAACGCCAAATATGCCTCAAATTAACTTGCAACATCACTCACAGGCTCCATGGCTCTCCCCCTGTGCTGTGTGTGAGTGTGTAAGTTAATTTGAGGCATAATTGTTTTTTGGTGGTCTTTCCAGTTGCGTGGTTTGTCCTACAGGCACTCATTGTATGATATATTCAAGGGCATTGGCCCTATAAAGTTACCACACATTCCAGCAAGTACTTTGCCCACTCAAGAAATACGATCACATATATAGTTGTGAGCATGCGGGTTGTTGCTAGCGCTGCAGGCTCATGTAGCGAGCCTGCGGCCCTCACGAAGCGAGGGCCTCAGTTGCTGGCATGGAGCGCCGAAGGCACTCCTTGCCAGCAACTGCAGACCTCGCAACATTTACGGACTTACAACAAACAAATACGAGATGCGGGACTTAGAAAAAACAAGCACTACGACCGCAAAATACCACAAACCAAATACGGGTTTTACAAAAACCTGTACTACCTACAACATACACCATTAGCAAGGACGCTAAATCATACAAACCCGCCCCTTGGAAATGGCTACCCAATAAATGACAGCATGTAGGATGAACGGAAAGCAACTTAAATGCAGATTCAATATCCACCTTCACCAAAAAGCCCCACGGCCAGCTAAATGAATTTCAACTGCACGATAAAAAGAAGAATAACTAACTGATGATACTTCATAAACTGAATGACCTTTTGGGTATGATAAATGATAAATAAGTTGAAATTTACCTTGCTCTGTTTTAGGTACAACTCTCAAAGGTGATCTAATTATCTTAAAACAATGAAAAATTGGCTGTTGATTAACGCATTCTGAGCATTCATGTTTCAGTCTACATGATTATCCTCAGCGACAGACACTTTCGTTATATAAGAAAGAATAGCCTTTTCTTATAAGTTCCGTTTGACTAACTCCTGATGATTGTACATATCCACGAAAAGATCCACCAAATCTAAGCCATCAAGACAAATGAACTCTGGGTCGCACCTAACTATTCTTTAGAGACCCCTTTATAAGAACACTAAAGTGGCCCTTTAACTGGCTCATGCAGTAGTGAAAGGGTCATGGCATGTTTTGGATGCAAAATATGCATATCAATTGAACGTAACTGTTTCCGGGACTGGCTCGTTCTATCTACCCCTATTAGGTACGCACAGGCTCTGACCAGGAAACTGTGCTATGTTTTTTGGAAAGTAGGTTTTAAAAGTTACATTGAAATGTTTTTATTCAAATACTGATCTTATTGTTAGTTATTACATAAATGGCATCACTGCATTGGCCATTTAAATTGTTAATCTTCCAAAATATGATAAATTTCCCATTAAAGGACCACTGTAGTTAAATAAAAACCTACATTGGGGCTTGAAATATGTAACAAATTATTATTAGCAGCTGTGTAAGCCATGAACATAAATCATTTTTAAAGAAAAAAATAAATAATTGAAAGTTAATTTATATATGATTTCATCGTTCTTTGTTTCATAACTTATAGTTGGAGCATGAAGGTGAGTTTTTTATCAGTCAGTGGAGTGGTGGGGGAAAATGTGAGGGTGTTTGTTAGTTTTATCTCATTGTATTTCTCCCATATCCACTGGTCAGAAACAATCAGCTTGCATAAATAAGCCCTGCTCCTTCAGTAATGTAAACTCCCCTCTCACACTAACAACTTTCATCAAACTATCACAGAAGAGCCCAGAGTCCACTAAAGTCATCAAAATGTATTCTTGTAATAGAAAACTATCTTTATCAATTTTCCCTGCCTAAAAAATGGTGTTTCAAGCATATACCGTATACAGTAGTAGAAAATTTCCCGACGGAAATAAAATTGTAATCTGGCAATGCTGTTTGCCACACAATGTGAGCCTTGCGATTAGTTTTACCGCCTTGGGTTAAGTGTTACTGGCTTGGGTGCAATGTTATTGGCTTGGGTTAAGTGTTACCGGGTTTGGTCTGTTTTTTACTGCCTTCGGCCTCATTTTTATCCTGTTACAGGTTTTCGGCCACCATTTTTTCTCTCGCTTATACGATTTTCGATCATGAAAAAACGCCAAATATGCCTCAAATTAACTTGCAACATCACTCACAGGCTCCCTGGCTCTCCCCCTGTGCTGTGTGTGAGTGTGTAAGTTAATTTGAGGCATAATTGTGTTTTCTTGGTGGTCTTTCCAGTTGCGTGGTTCGTCCTACAGGCACTCATTGTATGATATATTCAAGGGCATTGGCCCTATAAAGTTACCACACATTCCAGCAAGTACTTTGCCCACTCAAGAAATACGATCACATATATAGTTGTGAGCATGCGGGTTGTTGCTAGCGCTGCAGGCTCATGTAGCGAGCCTGCGGCCCTCACGAAGCGAGGGCCTCAGTTGCTGGCATGGAGCGACGAAGGCACTCCTTGCCAGCAACTGCAGACCTCGCAACATTTACGGACTTACAACAAACAAATACGAGATGCGGGACTTAGAAAAAACAAGCACTACGACCTCGCAAAGATACGACTTTAACGGCCGACCCGCGCGATCCTGAAAACATTAGAAACACAATAAATACACACAACAAACATAAAAAGCTTACCCACAGCAAGGGTGGGCACCCAGGACCTCTGCAAGTGAAGTTACACATCCATTTAAGTCCAAATTGAAGAGTTTAGACAACCGAAAATCACCGAAGCGAGAGAAAAAATGGCCGCCGAAAAAAAACGAAAACGAGGCTACAGGACCCTAAAGACGCAAAACACCACCAAACACATACAGATTTTCCAAAAAAGCCGGACGATATCCAAAAACAAGGACGCAAAATCAGCCACAGCCGCGTACCACACACAGTAGGCGCCATTTTACAACACTAACTTACAGAATTCGGAAGTACACAGCTACGGATTTTCCTCGTGCACGCACACTATTTACACTGCACACATTGCTGACACTTACACAGCAGCTCCACAGCACTGAAAATGCACATTGTATGCTGCAGAAACATGAAAACAGATTGCCAGCTCTTCAACACAATGCTTCCTGCATATATTACTTGAAAATAGGTAAAGTATATTACTTTATTAATGTGTTATTTATTTGATTACCATACACCAAACAGCATTAGCTCACTTACAATTTCATTGCTGTCATTTTTTGACGGGCAATATTCTAGTCACATCACATATATAGTTGTGAGCAAGCGGGTTGTTGCTAACGCTTTGGGCTCGCATAGCGAGCCTGCTGCCCTCGCAAAACAAGAGCCGCAGTTGCTGCCAAGAAGCGCCAAATGCGCTCCTTGCCAGCAACTGCGGACTTTAGGGCCGCAAATGCGGATACTCGCGAAGCGAGGGGCAGCATTTGCGGAGGTGGAGGCTCCTACATCGACCGCAAAATTTACGGACTTAACATCCGCAAATACGAGCCGCGGGACTTAGAAAAATAAACATTACGACCTCGCAAAAATACGACCTTAGCGCCCAAACCGCCCGCACATGAAAACATTAAAAACACAATAAATACACACAACAAACACAAAAGAAGCTTACCCACAGCAAGGGGGCACCCAGGACCTCTGCAAGTTAAGTGACACCACAATTTAAGTCGAAATAAAAGAGTTTAGACACTCGAAAATCCCCTAAGCGAGAGAAAAAATGGCCTCAGAAAAAAACGAAAAGGAGGCTACAGGACCCTGAACACGCAAAACACCACCAAACACCTACGGATTTACAGAAAAAGCCGGACGAGGTCCAAGAACAAGGACACAAAATCAGCTACAGCCGCGTAACACAGATTAGGCGCCATTTTACAACACTAACTTAGACAATGCTGAAGTACACAGCTACCCTAACGGATTTTCCTCGCACATACAAACTATTTACACTACACACTGCACACATTGCTGACACTTACACAGCAGCTCCACAGCAGTGAAAACTGACATTGGATGCTGCAGCAACATGAAAACAGATTGCCAGCTCTTTAGCACAATGTTTCCTGCATATATTACTTCAAAATAGGTAAAGTATATTCATTTATTATTTTATTAATTATTTCATTAGCATACAAAAAAAACAAACAATGCTCATAGCACACAAACAACCAACAGCCTCGCAATGAGCGCCAAAGCATCTCGAGACACCAACAAAATTAATGTCTCAACCAAACACCATTACCTGCATTACAATCTTATTGCCGTAATTTTTTGACGGGCAAGTCGCTAGTATACAATGTGCATCAGACATCACTCTATATACTTATTAAAATTCATTGCAGTGAAAGATCTTGTGAAGTCTATTTGTTAAGGTGCAAGACGTTTAAATGAAGCCACCTCTGCCCCAGACTGTGTGACATTCAACAAGAATAAATTCCAGTCAGAGGAAAGTTTAAACCATCACAATATGGATATTTTGGGTTCCAGTGTTCTGTACTCTATTAATAATGTTCATTAGATGCGGTCCAGGTATCAATATCACTGGGTGACGTATTACTGCGCCTCTCGAGAGTATTAAATATTTCTTGTATAATCCATAAATAATTTATTTATCTCAAAGTACTCGTCTGTCCAAGAAGAATATTACATACACAGTAGATCTGTGAAAGGAATGTAATTTTGTAAAAAGTATGAATAATATAGTACAAGCTTGTGTCCGGGACAAAGAACTCCTCCCCAGCCCCCTCTCTGACTGTCTGCCTTGTATATAGGAGAGGAGGTTTTGTAGATAAATACTGGGAATGTCAACAAGGGTTAAAATACCATTATAATTCAGGAAAAACATACCACTGTAATTCAAGTAATACCATTTTTATAGAAAATCTTAATTTTTTAAGACTTTCTGTATAGAATGTTCCATCTTGTCTGATGTTAAAGCTAACTGCCAGCAATTATCCTGGGGGGGGGGGGGGGGGGCTCTTGGTATGTTATTTTTTGGGGTAAGGGAGGTGTGGGGGATTGTGATATCTACCCCCTTCCCTAGTTCATGTTCAGAAGCAGGCATCTTAAAAGCATAACTGTAAGCCCAGCTCCTGCTGAAATATACATTTCCTTTTAAACATGCAGCCTTCCATAAAGTGTTATGGATGCCTCCAATGACCAACAGAGGCATCAATAATTATCCTATTCTAATAATAAACTACCTTTGTGTCATTTTCTCTGCCTCTGTGAGTCAAACACATAGTTTTGAAACACATGCGCACACACATATATATAAATACTAGCGAATTGCACGTCAAAAAATGACGGGCATAAAAGTGTAATCCAGGCAATGTTGTTTGCCACACAATGTGAGGCTTTTGCTTCGCTGAGCACCCTCGGCGCTCATCGCGAGTCCGCGTGTCTGGCGTTGTTTGTGTGTGTTACTGTCTTTGCCGTTGAGTATTTTCTAAGTCCCGAATGCCTGGCTTTGCTCAGCCTCATTTTCATCCAGTTTCAGACTTTTTTGCCTTTTCGGTCGCCATTTTTTTTCTTGCTTACCCGATTTTTGAGTGACGAAACATGGCAAATTTGACTCAAATTCACTTGCAACCTCACTTCCTGGCTCTTTGCTTGTGCTGTGTGTGTTTTTTTTTTTTTATTATTTTGCTTGTTTTTCGGGTTTTTCGAGTTACGCGCTTCAACTAAGTTTAGCCATTAAATTAGCAAACTGCGTTCCTCGCGGTCAGCGGCAAAGTGCTCCATTTTTCGGTGGCGTCCCACATGCATCAAATGCTCGCCTCGCGAGGCTCACAGTGCAATGAGCGCCTTGGGCACTTATTGCAGCCTAAGTCCTGCGGGGCTCATTGCGAGGCCTGCAATGAGAGCCTTTGGCCCTCATTGCAGCCTAAGTCCCACATGTATCAACTTCTCGTCTTGCTTCGCGAGGCTCGCAGGCGTCCATCACGAGGGCCGCAAGTGCATTACGAACATTGCAAATGTCACCAGCATCGCAAGATCTACAACTATATATGTGATATATATACAGTGGATATAAAAAGTCTACACACCCATGTTAAAATGTGCGGTTTCTGTGCTGTAAAAAAATTAGACAAAGATAAATTATTTCAGAACTTTTTCCACCTTTAATGTGACCTATAAACTGTACAACTCAATTGAAAAACAAACTGAAATCTTTTAGGTAGAGGGAAGAAAAAATATAAAAATAAAATAATATGGTTGCATAAGTATGCACACCCTTAAACTAATACTTTGTTGAAGCACCTTTTGATTTTATTACAGCACTCAGTCTTTTTGGGTCTGAGTCTATCAGCATGGCACATTTTGACTTGGCAAGATTTGCCCACTCTTCTTTGCAAAAACACTCCAAATCTGTCAGATTGTGAGGGCATCTCCTGTGCACAGCCCTCTTAAGATCACTCCACAGATTTTCAATCAGATTCAGGTCTTGGCTCTGGCTGGGCCATTCCAAAACTTTAATCTTCTTCTGGTGAAGCCATTCCTTTGTTGATTTGGATGTATGCTTTGGGTCGTTGTCATGCTGAAAGATGAAGTTCCTCTTCATGTTCAGCTTTCTAGCAGAAGCCTGAAGGTTTTGTGCCAATATTGACTGGTATTTTCAACTGTTCATAATTCCCTCTATCTTAGCTAAGGCCCCAGATCCAGCTGAAGAATAACAGCCCCAAAGCATGATGCTGCCACCACCATGCTTCACTGTGGGTATGGTGTTCTTTTGGCGATCTGCAGTGTTGTTTTTGCACTAAACATATCTTTTGGAATTATGGCCAAAAAGTTCAACCTTGGTTTCATCAGACCATAACACCTTTTCCCACACGCTTTTGGGAGACTTCAGATGTGTTTTTGCAAAATGTAGCCTGGCCTGGCTGGATGTTTTTTTTTCATAAGAAAAGGCTTTCGTCTTGCCACTCTACCCCATAGCCCAGACATATGAAGAATACGGGAGATTGTTGTCACATGTACCACACAGCCAGTACTTGCCAGATATTCCTGCAGCTCCTTTATAGCCTCCCAGACCAGTTTTCTTCTCGTCTTTTCATCAATTTTGGAGGGAGCTCCAGTTCTTGGTAATGTCACTGTTGTGCCATATTTTCTCCACTTGATGATGACTGTCTTCACATATATATATGAGAGAGAGAATACATAGTCCATTTGTAAGCCCATTTGAAAGTCTGAAAACAAGTTAAAAAACAAATTTCTCAGGTTTCCCAGAGATGCAGTAATTACACTGCACTGGGGAGACTGGGCGGGGACAAGCAAATGAGGATACAATATATCTTACTCTTTAAAGCTAAAATACAATTTTATACATGTAAGATGTACGTTTTTAAACTTATTTTTAGACTTTTAAATGGGCTTACAAATTTACTATTTATTTTCTGTAATCTGCACGATGGAGAGCTTCTCTTACTCTTTTGCTCACTATAAACTACATGAATACACACTCCCATGTGTATTTGTGTTATATATATCACATATATAGTTGTCAGCAATACGGGTTGTTGCTAACGCTTGATGGCTTGCATAGCGAGCCCGCCGCAGTTGCTGGCAAGGAGCGCCAAAGGCTTAGTGTTACCGCCTTGGGTTAAGTGTTACTGGCTTGGGTGAAATGTTACTGGCTTGGGTTAAGTGTTACCGGGTTTGGTCTGTTTTTTACTGCCTTCGGCCTCATTTTTATCCTGTTACAGGTTTTCGGCCACCATTTTTTCTCACGCTTATACGATTTTCGATCATGAAAAAACGCCAAATATGCCTCAAATTAACTTGCAACATCACTCACAGGCTCCATGGCTCTCCCCCTGTGCTGTGTGTGAGTGTGTAAGTTAATTTGAGGCATAATTGTTTTTTGGTGGTCTTTCCAGTTGCGTGGTTTGTCCTACAGGCACTCATTGTATGATATATTCAAGGGCATTGGCCCTATAAAGTTACCACACATTCCAGCAAGTACTTTGCCCACTCAAGAAATACGATCACATATATAGTTGTGAGCATGCGGGTTGTTGCTAGCGCTGCAGGCTCATGTAGCGAGCCTGCGGCCCTCACGAAGCGAGGGCCTCAGTTGCTGGCATGGAGCGCCGAAGGCACTCCTTGCCAGCAACTGCAGACCTCGCAACATTTACGGACTTACAACAAACAAATACGAGATGCGGGACTTAGAAAAAACAAGCACTACGACCGCAAAATACCACAAACCAAATACGGGTTTTACAAAAACCTGTACTACCTACAACATACACCATTAGCAAGGACGCTAAATCATACAAACCCGCCTACCATATACACATTTGCTGCCATTTTACAAAACTAACTTACAGAGTGCGGAAGTACCCAGCTACACTAATGGTTTCCCCTTGCGCACGCAGCCTATGTACACTACACACTGCACACATTGTTGACACTTACACCTTCGCTCCACAACAGTGCAAATCTACATTACATGCTGCAGGAACATGAAAACAGATTGTTAGCTCTTCCAACAATGCTTCCTGCATTTTACTTACAAATAGGTAAAGTATATTAATTTATTACTTATTTAATTAGCATAAAAAAATACATATACACAAAAAAAAGAACACTATCGCAATAAACGCAAAAGCCATTCACTGCGCGCCTCACAACGAGCGCCAACGCTGCTCATAGCATACAAACTACACCAGGGGACAGGCTTACAATAAGCGCAAAAAGCAGATCAGCGCTGACCTTACAATGACAGCAAAAGCGCCTCTGAAAAAAAATATACAACAACCAAGAGGCTCGCAATGAGCGCCGAAGGATCTCAGACCACCCAAAAAATTAATGTCTGTGGCAAAAAGCATTATCTGCCTTACAATTTTATTGCCCCGTCATTTTTGACGGGCAAGTTGCTAGTATATATATATATTCTAGCGAATTGCCCGTCAAAAAATGACGGCAATTAAATTGTAAGTGAGCTAAGGGTGTTTGGTGTATATACTGTGGCTGACGTAGCGTCGTTCGTTTTCTATGTCGTGCAACTTTTTCGGAATATCCGTAGCAGTTTGGTGGGCTTTTTCGGAATATCTGTAGCTGTTTGATGGTGTTTTGCGTGTTTATGGTAGTGTTTCGCATGTTTAGGGACCTTTAGCCTCGTTTTCATTTTGTTCAGCGGCCATTTTTTCTCTCGCTTAGGTGATTTTTGGGTCTCTAAACTCCGAAATTTGTGCTTAAATGGAGGTGTAACTTCACTTGCAGAGGTCCTCTGTGCCCCCCCCCCCCCCTTGCTGTGAATAGCCTTTTTATGTGTTTGTTGTTTGTAATGTTTTTGGGGTTGCGCAGGTTGCGTCCTTGTTTTTTTATCTCGTAGTTGTTTTTCGGCAAATACGTACGTGTTTGGTGGTGTTTTGCTTCTTTATAGTCCTGTAGCCTCGTTTTCTTCGGCGGCCATTTTTTCTCTCGCTTAGAGAATTTTTTAGTATCTAAACTCTTTTAATTTGAGTTAAATTGAGGTGTAACTTTAGTTTTCGAGGTCCTGGAGGCTCCCTCTTCCTGTAAGTAAGCTTTTTATGTATTTGTTGTGTGTATTTGTTGTATTTTTCATGTTTTGATGTGCGCGTGTTGCGGACGAATTTTGCGAGGTCGTAACGTGTTCGTATTTTGTTTGCGTTACGACGTAAATTTTGTGAGGGTCGCAGTTCCTGGCAAGGAGCGCCTTCGGCTGAGAGTGCCTTCCAGAGATATGAGTGGACCCAGACAATGCCAAGAAGGCATTCCCCAGACCATAACAGTGCCACCACCAGCTTGTGTTCTTCCAACAATGGTTGCAGAGTATTTGCTCTCTGAGGTTTCACTCCTGACACGCCGCCCAAACGACGGAGCAGAAAACGTGACTCATCAGAGAAGGCAACCCTTTGCCAACCAGAAGAGGTCCAATTTTGGTACTGTTGGGCAATTTGAAGCCATTTCTGATGATGGACCCTCGTCACCATGGTTGCAGTGACCAGCCGTTTGCTTCAGAGCCCCATACACAACAGGAGTGGCTGTACTGTCATTTTAGACACACATCTGGTAACCCTCTGGTTCGTTTCTCAGATACTGATTGTATTACTAAATAAATAAGACTCTTATATGACAACTACAGTGGCTCTTCAAATCAATGTATCTGCTAGGTTAGGTAGCTCATTGACCAAATCTAATTTTTTTTATTTGTTTTTACATTTTTGGATACAGTAACCAAATGGATTTGTAAGCTATATTTTATATCTTTCATTGTATGCGCTCTTCATCAACCCAGTCACATTTGTTTTTTTAGTTTTTTCTGTAAAGGGATGACAACAGAAATTAAATTACAATAGCAGAAGCAAAAAAGTACCTTTTTTTGCTATTTCCTTACTCAGATCCCAATACAGAATTTACAAGTTTCCCCAAAGTGAAAAAAGAGCTCTTTGTGATTGTAGTGTGATGATAAGCAACAAAACAAAATAGAGGAGCTCAATCAGAGAACGAACTAACCTTAATAGGTTAGTTCTATGGACATGATAAGCCACTCTGAGACCAGCCTCTTTTAGCTCACGTGTGCCCTCCACAGGGAGAAATATCATGTACTATATCAGTCCGGTCTCATCCAATATAGTGATCCAGCTCCAAAATACCAGGCAATTGTACCCTGAACAGGAGACACAGCAAACCCCAGACATACGTTTCGGCCTTGATTGGGCCCCATCAATGGTTTGTAACTCCCTAAGGCACAGTGAGCAAGGGGTCCATGTCTGGATCCCCCATCACCCTTAGGGAGACTAAGCCGTATGAGTAAATTTAATAAACAAAACACAAAAATAGAAGTGCTCAATCAGAGAACGAACTAACCTTAATAGGTTAGTTCTATGGACGTGATAACCCACTCTGAGAGCAACCACTTTTAGCTCACTCACACAGAAATATCCTGTAGTATATCACACTGACCCACAACAGAAATTAGATCCCAAGAGCAGAAGCAAAAAAGTGGCATTTCCTTACTCAGATCCCCAATATGGAATTTACAAGTTTGCCCCAAGCGAAAAATAGCTCTTTGTGAAGGTAGTGATAGGCTAATATGTACGAGGACTGAAATTAATGCAAAAGCATTTTAATACACCATAACTATTGTGTGTGCAATTGTTTACACTGCTTGGTTAAAGGAGCTTTGTTGTTTAGGAAAAAATGTTTGTGAAGTATGGAAGCATGAGTATTTGTGTAAAACATGGGCAGAAAAGCATTTTTAGAGAAAATCTTTTGCAGACTCTGCTAGTGCATGGAAGCTGCCATGACAGTAACACTTTGCAAGTCTAGTTACAACTGCCTTCTACTAAGAATGTGCACAAGAGGGGGAAGATGTCAAATGCTAAAAATGTATCTGAATCAAATAATCCATCAACATTTCTTTCCCATTTCCAGCCCGGGAGACAATAGAAATAATCAGAACACCCCCTCAGACTCCAAGCCTGACACAAACATGGAATCCTCAGACAGAAGCATAATCTCTAAAACATGTTTGTATATGCATGAATTCCATGGCTGCTGTTGTACGTTTGCTGCATACTTCACAAACATATGACATTTTGTGAAGTATTATTTTATAATATAATGGTATATAATCTGTAAATGAAATTGGATCTTATTGTTAAGGGTTTCACAATGTATTTGTTCTTCAATATACCATATTTTATATTAAATTTTGCTGCAGTGGAAGCCCCCATTCTGGTTTCTGCGGACCTCGTTCCACAAAAAGGGAGGAGACTATTAATCCAGGGGAAGCCTCTGTACAATAGGGATGTGGCAGCAAACACTGGCCATGTTTTCTGTAGGACTAATGGAACTGAAAGCAGCATCTCAGTAAGGAACATAGAACTGCACACTAAACAATAATTGCATAAAACAGTTAAATGCTGTATTATTTATTTTAGCTTTCAAACACATGTATTATCTTTGTATGGAATTATGTATTTTTGTAATCTATGCTGCCATTTTGGTTTCTGCTCATCTCCTTCCACAGAACAGAGAAGACTGTAAACACAGAGGTGCACACTGGGGATGTTTTCAACTTGACTATTGGAAAGTTTATTAGTTCACAAAGACACATCTTGCTACTGAAATAGCTCAAAATACCAAAATAGAGGTGCTCAATCAGAGAACAAACTAACCTTTATATGTTAGTTCTATGGACAGGGAGAAATATCCTGTAGTATATCAGTCTGGTCTCACTCATTAGAGTGACCCAGCCCTGAAATACCAGGCAATTTCCTGAACAGGAGAAACAGCATACCCCAGACGTACGTTTTGGCCTCTCTTGTGCCTCATCAGCTGATAACTCCCTAAGGCACAGTGAGCAAGGGGTCCGCATCTGGAGTCCCCTATCACACTTAGGGAGACTAATCCCTAAGGGTCACTTGCATAAATACCAAAAATAGAGGGGCTTAATTAGAGAATGAACTAACCTTAATAGGTTAGTTCTATGGATTTGATAACCCACTCTGAGAGCAACCTCTTATCGCTTAAATAGCTCAATAAAGAAAACAGAACCATGCATTAAATAATAATGGCATATACAAATTCTTATTCTTTTACTCTTATGAACATTGTCTGGGACCTTTCCTGTTTTGTCCCCAAAGGCACAATACTGTGTGGCAGCCAGTAAGTGTGTTCTGCTATTTTACTGTCTAAAGCTTATCTGCACTACCCTAACCCTGAACCCTAACCCCAAACACTAAATCAGGGGTGGGGAACGTCAGGCCCGCAGGCCAAAATCATTTGATCTACCAACCCTATACAGGCGTCAGACATTATTAAGCGATGCACGAATGCACTCTCTTTTACAGCCAGACTATCTTGCAAGAGCATCTGAAAGAAGCAGCTTAGTAAAGAATAATTGCATATAAGTTTAACTTTTTTATTATTTTCCAAAACCATTTTCATGATCAAGTTGTATTCCAAACACCATAACAAAAAACTGGGTCCGCTTTGCTTCTTTAAAGCTGTGATTCTACCATTTTCATGATTTTATAGGGGAAATTTTTTTTTCTGGTCCCTTAACAATAGAATGCTTTAAACACGTGTGATTTATTTCTGCACCTGTTACAAATGCACAGCAGCAAACTAAGCTATCTAAATGAAAAGAGTTAAGACATTGTACTATCCACAGAAACTGTTTTAGATCTATTTGGATTTAATGACCTCATTTATCATGGGTACAGCAGGGAAAAAAACGACATCCGCGTTCCATTTTTGTTCAATTTCTAGAAGCACAGAGGTTAATACTAATTTTGAAATGCTGCGTCGATCAGTATCTGTTGCAAGTCAGAGGGGATTTGTGTAGCTTTTTTTATATGATCTGTTAATATCCAAACAGATGAGGAGTCAGTGACACTGTGACAGGCCCAGAGGTTTTCTGATGCTTCCAAGACAGCTGATTTATGGCATTTTAATTGTGACATATGGCATTTTAATAATGTGGAGTCTGGTATTCCCACCACTCGCAGTGTCATAGATGAAACAAGGGCAGAGGTCAGTGACAAGACAATGAATGCAATTAATGCATTACATCCATGCATAATATAAATAGATGAATGGAGGGTAATGGATAAATAGATACAGAGATAGACAGAAAACTGTTAAATAGGCAAACAAACGGGTAGAGACAGGTAGATATATATCCCAAATGGTCTCTTTGTATCTACCCTACATTGTATAGCTCACAGCTTCATTGAAGTACATAAGCCCCTTCACCACGACAAGGTAGAGAGCCAGTAGGAATTTATATAAATATATATATATATATATATATATATATATATATATATATATATATATATATAAACATTTATTTCACAGTGCATTATTATTGGGATTCCCAATAATAATACAATGTGAAATTAATTTATATATATATATATATATATATATATATATATATATATATATATAATTCCCCTACTGGATCTCTGGGCTTATGTACTTCAATAATGTAGGGTCACCCAAGGTGGGCATGTCATAGCACAGAAGTCAGACAAATCGCGGTCCACTGGTAGAGATAGCCTTATGGATAAGCACAACCAGAGACATATCGATAGATGCGCCTGGCGTGTTCAGTCCATAGCATCAGGAAGAGTCAGACATGACTGAACAATTAAAAAACAACTATATATATATATATATATATATATATATATCACTGTTTTTCCTTTTTGAAAATGAAGTGCCTGGAGCAGAATATACTGCTTTGAATGTATATCTTTGGGGCTTTCTCTCTGTCAGCCAGTGTACAGTAGTAAACTTGTATGAACCATAAGTATCTGCCAATGAGATCTAGAGTCATTCATACTCTTAAGCCGAGACAAGAGGTATTTCCTGTGGAATTTCCTGTTTGTTAGCAATAAATTTAAACAAGTTTTGCTAAATATTTTTTCATGAAAAAAGAAACATGTATAAGATTTAAAATATTCTTTTTTGAAGTGCATAATATAAACATTTGCATTACACGTCCCTTTAAGCTGTTATGTCTCTAACTGGTGCTACTTCATAAATTATATCACAGGATAAATGGTTAAAAAAAGCCTGGGGGTGAATTGGACCAAACAAATATGGGGGTTCTAAAACTATATTAACTAAATTCTTCAATGCTTTTAAGCATATGATCTTCTAGTGTCACATAATGAATGTATAAATAGATACAGAGAAAGGCAAACAGGAGGGTAGAGACAGGTAAATGAATGGAAAGGTGTATATATGTCCCTAACTTTATATAAGTGTGTGTGTACGTATGTCTGTGTGTGTGTTAGGTACACATATCTACCTTTCCATTTACCTACACACATATATACATAAATACTTATAGATAGAGGGAGGGAGTTGTTGTTAGATTGTAAATTAGACAGAAAGAGACAGATTGACAAGTGATGCATAGATTCATTTAGAGATAGTCTGATGGGTCATAATAATAGACACTCAGACACTATATAAAAATGTATGGACTATTGAATAGTCAGACCTTTTTGTCTAGCCCTCCTGTCACTTTCTTCCAGACTCAATCTACCTTAGTAAGTTTACAAGTTGTCCTCCCTAAAGTTTCTATATAATTAAATATACCATAAGTTTTTTGGTGTCTTTTATTTGTCTCCTTCAGGATGCAAAAAAGTTTCTTGTGCCATTTTAACGTTTATTATGCCATCTGGTACCTGGCTGAGCGTTCTAAAAAAGAATTGACTACCCTTGCCACATTTCTTCTAGTAATGATAATGTTACATATGATTATAGAATAGATTCGCTAAATTGACCATCCCACATTAAACCGTCTGAGACAATGCTCCTGTGGTACTTATTGCCCATAACAAAGAGATCAAATCTACTGGTTTATTTGAGATAGGAATGTATACACCACTGCTCATTGGAGGTATGAAGGTCTACTCAACTGGTTGATTAGAGCTAGAAATGCCTGCTTGACTAGAGGTCGAAAGCTCTAGTCTGTTGGCTAATTGGAGGTATGAATGTGTAATTCACTGGCCGATTAGAGGTGGAAAGGTAAGTTGTTCTCCAGTGGCTGACTGGAGGTAGAACTGCTTACTCTACTTGTTGATTGGACCTAGGAAGAATGGCAGCTGGTCTAAGTCCAAGCCTCACTTTAACAAACCAGAAGGAAATGTAATTTCACCACAACACATAACTAAGGCTATCAGGATATTACAGTTAATTCAGAAAGTACCACGCTATAATGTCAAATAAACAATGTTTGAAGGGAGAAATATCAGCACCACTGGCTGACTGAACGTAGGCAAGTCTACGCTATGGATTGGAATAGTCTATTCCACTGGTTAATCAAATGTTTTGGAAGTAGATTGCCTACTATACTGGTTGATTGAATTAGTGGTTCTAACAGACAAATGCAGAAAGAGATCCATATAGAACAGAATGACTAAACAATGAGAATCGCCAACATTAAGGGGAAAAGGACAACACCAAGTTCTAAATAACTTCAGTACAACGCTACAGGTATTTTTAGGAGATAAAGGGCTTACATTTTCTACCATCCATCTAAAACACAATTTTTTTTTAAACTTTACAAGTTTTTTTTTCTTGTAAAAATAATAATGTGAGGTCTGAAAATGTACATTTATTACCTGAAAAAATAATTTGCCACTGTAGAATTTGCATTTTTTGTTTGACACTTAAAAGATAAAGTAAACAAGTGAAACCCTATTGTATGAGCACTACAGTGGCCCTTTCATTTTTAGGAGAGGTTACATAATTAGTTAAATAATTCTGAATAGAAATATGTGCAATAGGTATTCTGTTTTACTGTATACCCCTGGTATATGACATACTGTTTTGTTCTCTTTTTAGTTTTTCTGGGTGCTGCTTGTCATCTTACTCATTGAGATCCTGCTACTTATCATTGAGTTGGTCTGTGAGAATCAGGTAGGTGTCAGTCTCCTGTGTGTTAATGTGGAATAATATACACAAAATATGCATTTTTATAGTGTGAAATGATTGTCTAAATATATTGTCATTATCTACTTGAAGTTTGCCTGTATATATTACTGATAATGTCATAAGTCTAGATAAGGTTGTGCAGGAAATTATGACAACATCCACTACTGGATAATGTATGCAATTTTAGACTACCAGACTAGAGAAATGTTTACCTCTATATCGTTTCGTCATCTATTTGATGATTACATGTATATATTATGGATTATGTCAGAAATCTTGATATTGTCTCTCTTATCATCAACAGCTGGATAATGTCTGCAGTTTGGTTCTTTACGTGGCTAGTGCAGAAATATCTCAAAAACTATTGTGGATAATATCATTATCCATATATAGTATATTCAAGTTAGAACTATGAGACAATATCCAGTCTATGTGGATAATGCTAATGTTATTTAATAATGTCAGCATTACTCAGAGTTCTTAAAATTTCTAACACATGCTGTGTGTTGCGACCCAGATATGAGGGGATCATATGCACCGCTAACTCTCCTACATTAGTTTACAGATTTTATGTTTAATCTCAGTGCTCAGTATAATACCTCAGGAACAACTCAAGAAACTCACAGGAACAACACCATTGATTAGTGCAGAGAATGTATTCTTCTTACACAGATTTTTTAAAACAATACAAAGAATCCAGCCACATAGACCCCCTCATCATTCCCCTCTCTGTATGAGGGGTCTACTTTCTTAATGTGACCTCCCCACCCTGTTACTAGGGTTATCAACCCCCATCCTGATTTCCACATACAACAGAGATTGGGTTATCTTGTTAGGTTATCTCAAACGTTATGATCACACATAGAAGTTCTGTGAAGTTATTTGATTTGCATTCCACATACGAGACTAGAGTAGGGGTTGGGTGGAATTCCATTCAGACACCTAAGACATCTGAATATCACATAGTATAAAGCATTTCAGCCACCTACAAGCAACATCACATCACATTGTAACCCCAACGTTCATTATTGTGGCCACATTATATTACACATAAAAACAACATGTCACAGTCCTTAAAACGAGTCTCATGTCCATTATAAAACGAGTCTCATGTCCATTGTAATAGCCTTTGATATTAGCAATCCAGTGTGTTAGAGTTCCAAAAATTAGGTTTGCTTGTGGGGTTCAAGGGGAGGCCCATCCTGGCCGCAAAAATCAGTCATGACACTGTGTAAAATACTTTTTTTGTGTTTTGCAGTAGTTGTTATGTGCGCCTCCCTTGCCTTCATTCACTCCCTGGTACATTTAAATTGATTCCCTATAGCCAGATAGGCCTTGATTTAGGATTAACATTGTGTTAGTATAGCTGAGACAATTAGATGTTTCACAGCCTGTTGAACACAAGGTAGTTGTCTCACCTCCTGTTTACATTTGCCAGCCTGGTGCTCCTTGAGGAGAGGGTTGGAAATCAATGGTTTAAATAATACAAAAACATAATGATTGTTAGATTAAAAGTAAGGCTCTACCTAGCTAGCCCACCTAACCACTCTTGCATCTGCTTTCACAATGGGTTAGTGGAGGCCCTTAATCTACCCCCAAACATGTACCTCCCACAACCCTGAAAAAAACACAACGGGTGTCCATTTGTTCCCCCTGCATTCACCACTTGCCTCAAGAGGTAACGGCTGTTACTTTAAAGGTGGGTGACTAGAGACGCCCCCTACCTCTACCAGATAGAGAGTAGAGCACATGTTCCCCCTTGGGCTACTTACCGTCAACCATTATGAACTTTATTATCAATTTTGAAGGTAAGGGGAGAGTATAGTATCTGAAACAATAATAGTGGAAGAACAGATACATTAGGATTTGCAACCAGGATCACTGTTACACTGAGCCTGTTTTACTAATAAAGACACCAGTTACACTGTTTCTTATATGCAAGTTATAACTTTCTTTGAAAGTGTGAAGAGAAGCAACACATGGGATTAAAGTTTTACAACACTTCCAAAGATATGAATAATACATTATTACACTTTATTTTGTAAGTAGAGTCATGGTTTTCTTCAAAATTAGTGCCTGCGTGCAAATTTAAGTAGCAATATTCAGGATACAAGTGTTGTCTCAGCCATAGACATAATAACACTAATAATACCCTATTGGCTGGCAAGACATTGTTGCTGTTTAGTCGTTCAGTTGTGTCCGACTCTCCTTGATACTATGGACCACAACACGCCAGGCAGATCTTGTGTCTGGTTTTTCTTATCCGTAAGATTTTCTTGGCAATAGGGGTATTTCTAGTAAAGTCTCTGCTATGACCTGCCCATGTCGGGCGACCCTCCATGATATAGTTCACAGCTTCATTGAAGTACACAAGCCCCTTCACCACAAGCTAGTGATACAGAAGAGTTAGGGATATTTTGTAATCCAAAATATTTTTTATGGAGCAAAATTAATAAAATATAATTTTAACCTGTATACATATTTTAATTACAGTAGTAGTAGTATTGCAATTTTGAGCCTATACATCCACCAGCACATTAGAGACTAGTACAAATTAAATTACTGCCTTTCTCTTTAATTTTCCCTGCAACTATTAGTACCTTACTCTGTTATATAGCTCCTTTAAGGATAAATCGGTGGGCATGCATGTCATATATAACCAATTAGAGGAGAAACCCTATTAAAAAACACACATATAACTGCTGGAATAAAGTCTGATCAGTTTTCCCTTTACACTTCTAGTTTGATGACGATATTACACAACACATCCATCTTACTGCAAAAAATGCTGAATTATTTAGTGACACAAATGTCAGTATCACACTTTCCAAATTTGATATGAAATGTTACAATACCGTCAGCTATATTTGTAGGAACAATTCATACTGAATGTCACTGACACACCTGACTGATTTTCTGGAAGAAATAGAGGATAAAAGGCCTATAGCTGAAAGGTGCACTGAGATTCTTAATGTGTATCAGGAATTGTCAGCTCTTCTTCATGCCACGGCACAAGCCGGACATGACAGGGCTAAAATTAAAGGGCCAGTGTAAGCACCATTTAAAAGACTGTATAGTTCACCAATTACAGTAGACTCTCAGTTATCCAGCAACCACAGGGATTGGAAGATGCCGGATACACGTAGTTTCAGGTTGCATGAGAGTCACTATTACACAAGGCCGAGATTAGCTGCGCATAGGATTTACTGCTAGGTATATTTGTCAGTGAGGGCTGTTCTTGCAGCAGCAGCTTTCACTCCTCACTTATACACAGGTACATTCGGCTGGAGGGTGCTGTGCTGAACCCGGGGAATGTAATGCCAACACTGCACTGGCTCAGTCACTTATGCCTGTCCGCTTCCAGGTAAAACTGAATTGCAGAGACATACAGTGCATGAAATCTAGGTGCCTGTAAGCATTTTGTGGCATGACAACCTGGCATTTGTTGAGCCCTGTGAAACATTTTTTTTATTTAAAGTACAGTATTCTATTTTTTTCCTGGTTACTTGAGTTCTGGTTAACTTAGAATCTACTGTAGTTTGAAATTAGTGTTCATAAATTAGCAATAAAGCGTCTGTAAATAAAATGTCTTGAAATGAATGTTAACCTGCATGAGGTGCTGGGTCTGTCTTCACTTTCTCCCTACAGACCACTCACACTGCTTGTCTGGAAGTTGCCTGGCAGCTGTCTAATTATTCAGTTGTGTCTTGTTCAGGGGTGGGCAAGTTCGGTCCTGGAGGGCCTCACCCAGGCCTGGATTTGAAAAATTCCCCTGCTGCAAACAGGCGAGACTATAGCTTCTTCAGTCATCCTGATTGACTCACCTGTGCACAGAAAGGAAATCCTCAAATCCAGGCCTGTGTGTGTCCCTCCAGGACTGAATTTGCCCACCCGTGGTCTTAGACATGACTTTGATCTGGTTAATTCACTTATATTTGGAAAATCAGGCAGCAAAATTGAGATCATTAATGAAATCAGACAGGGGTATGGTCACACATGCTCACTGCACAGGGATAGGCGGAGATAAGTCACAACTACTAAATAATGAGGCAGCTTCCAGTGTCTTCCGGACAAATATTGTGAGTCATATGGCAGGAGGGAGGTGAAGACAGATCCAGCACCCCAAGCAGGTTAACATTCATTTTAAAAATATTTGTTTCTTGAACTAGAAGTGTTGAACTTGATACTCACTGCACCTTTATATGACACTTACACTGGCTCTTTAAATATAGTTATAATTCAATGCATGATTATTAAAGCCTACGGTAATTGTACATGTACAGCACTCAGGGATGCAAGACCTAAAGTCTGAAAAAAGAAAAGCCTCTCAGTATAAATGGTTATTGCAGCTTTAGACTCTGGTAATGTGAAGTCTAGTCCATAAGGATGTGGCCTGGATAAGCCCCCAAAATGCAGTGATGCAGATCACAGATCTCAAAGATGTCAGCACACAGGGGAGGATACAGGGAGAAAGAGAAAATATACACATATAGACAAACTTCTAGTTTGTAAGTTTGTTAAAAGTAAGTGAAGCGTGAACTTTATGTGATAAGTAAGTTGAGGAAGAAAAAAAAACATAATAAGAGCATTTATATAAATTAACAATAGTCCCTTTTAAATAAAAACTGCATGAAAAAAATAAGTAAAAGCTGTTTAACTTTACTCAAAGCCTGTAGACTATGCAGAACTTGTGTGTGCTTCCTTGTTAATAAATAAGTGCTAATACCGATGTATTAGTGTTAATTGGCTGATAGGTATAATCTGTATAGCTTATTGGCTAAAAGAAACAAGCCCCATGCTAATTATAAATCTCCAGAGCCACTCTGAGGAAGCTGGACTGTTGAATAACTAAATGTGATAATAGACAGAAAGCAAATAATAAATAAATTATCCTAAATAGATAATAAATTATTTATATGGAAGAAAATACATATAGGCACAATAAGGTAAAAGGGTAAGTGCATATTGAAGGAATGATACTAATTGTCTACCAAGGAAGCTGTAGGAAAGCATATTTAAAGTGGTTATGTTTAAGCCGAACCTTTTAAAGATGTCAGATTATGGGTTCTTCATCTATTGGGCAGCAATGTGTCCCCGGAGCTGTGGGGGCTATTAGTGAGAAAGGTTCTACCGAGAAGAAGCTCTAGAACTGAATGGACAGGAGACATTGCTGAGCCTTGAGAAGAAGACAAGCTGGGGTATAGAGAGAGATGAGAAGAGATATAAGGAGACGTTGAGAAGTGATTAGAAATGACGTAGAGTTTTATAGGATATTCTTGATTTTATTAGTTGAGGGATTATAGTATAGGAGAAGAAATACATTTAGAGATATGAACAGCTGCATTAAATGGACTCTTTAGACAATGTTTTTAATTTTATTCCATATAAAGTAATTTTCATGCAACATTTACATGTCACTAACAGCTTCTCACCTTTTGGAAATTCCCCCTTTCTTCCTGTTCTTTCACATGGGAGGTGCCATGTTTCACAGCTGTACCTTACGCCACACCCACAAGTGATTGGCATCACACTACCATGGCCTCAAACACACAGCATGCTACTGGTTGCACTGGTAGTAAAAATCCCCTGCAATATGGGCAATGTCTTTGGTGTTTTGGTGTTTTTGCATGTTAAACATGGCACCCAACAGGAGAAGAACAGGAAGAAAGGGGGAGGCTCTATTACTCTGGAAGCTTCTTAGACATAAGTGAAGGATCATTTTTACATGACCATTGAGACGAAAAAACGGATAAAGACCAATTTAAAATATTTATATTAAACAAAAAATGCCTTAAGAGTCCATTTAAGTATTGGTTTCAGAGGAGAGAGATGAGACGTAGGAAAATTTGCTAAGTAGAGAGTTTATCACAATTTAAATAAATTATAGAAAAACTGTGTCCCTCTAAATATAGTTTTTTTTTTAAAATATTTTACTGTAATGATTCCCTATTTAGGTCCTCATTAACCTCCAAGAGGACATATTCTTTTCAGGATTTTTTTAAATTAAGCAATAAATAGAAAGTGCAGCTAAACCTGGCAGGCATTGGAAAGTAGGCTAATGAGCATCTCACTAGTCAGGTATCTAATTTTAGACTCATTCTAGTTGAACATATGGTTTGAATATCATCACAGAGCATTTCTGTGCTAGGAAATGCTGTATACAAGGGCAGGGCAACATTTTATAAATTATCGAAATTGCAAAGGAAATAGGAAGAACTCATACAAGTCTCTAGAGGACTGATTTTAATGATATACCCCCCTAAGCGCAGTTGTCATGTTCCAGATTGCAGTCACTAATTTACACATGTTTACATACACAGCAATATGCAATATGGTTCTCCCAGCTGTTCATGGCTATAATGGTTTAATAATTAGAAATTATATGTTTTTGACACATCAAAATCAGTGATTAGAAATTTTGAAATGTACCTTTAATCCAATAGGAGCGACTTGTTTTGAGAACTGCTTCTGACAATTGCATTACATGTTTATACAAGGGTGTGCATGCTCAGCCAATCATAAAGTGCATCAGCCGAGTAATGTAGTTTTATGTAGACTAAATGTATTTGAGAACCTTGTGTACATTAAAATATTGCCATATACCATTATAGACCACTATAGCCCTGTATCTGAATATCATTTTTTATGCTTTGTTTGTTTTATATAAATGTTTTAACTGGGTGAATTTATTAGTTAAATCCTTCTTTTTTTTTTTTTTTTGGTGATTGGAAAGCTTTATTAAGTGATTATGTTAAACAGCACCATTATGAAAAATCTGGGGTGAAAATGCAGAATTTTCCTCAAAGGAGTCCTCCTACCTGGAAGGCTTAACAAGTGTTAAAGCCCTGCAATGCCAGCTTTTAAACCATATACTACCCAATACAGACTAATATTATACCGGCCGTTTTTCACTACAGTAAATCTTTTCTGGGACCTTTCCTATTAGCTGACCACAGGCAGTGGCAGCCATCGGCCACTAGGTGGCACAGCTAGACTTTATGTGATTTTCTTATTAGTGTTAAGCTAACCCTAACCCAAAACCAAACACTAATCCGTAACCCTAACCCTAACACTCTAGCAAGTATTATCTTGGTGATTTAAGTATGATGTTAGGCATTTTCACAATTATATTGCTACTAATATCTTACTATATGTTGGCGCTTGATAACAATCATTTTCTGATTAGAATTAGGATTATTATATATTAGATAGTATACGGTGTAACCCAATTTTCTTATGCTCAGGACTATGAGCTAGCTTCATAGGGCCCAACACCTGTAGGAAGACCCCTTTGAATGGCGCCATAGAGCGTCCTCACCACAATTTTTTTTTTTCAAAAAAGGTTTTTATTCTCACAAGTGCAGTTAACTTTTGCTTATATAAGATTTGACACGCAGGTCGGCCACAATGCATACAATCACAAAATAATACAGATAGCTTGGGTTGTCTAATTGTTTCTGGCCTAGACACCTGTCTACACTTTTAGTGAGTCCTCCACTCCTTTTCCTTTTTCTATTATATATCAAGGACATGAGAGATTAACAGATCCCTCTCTGTCACTGCATGTGGATTTGTATCACAGTGGTTTAACTAATTTAATAACATTTACAACATACTTTGTACCTTTATTTTTATACCTTTCTGGTTACCTTGTTCTCTTCCCGACTCTTGCCTGCTCCCGGGGCACCCCATGCTGGGATCAGTTTGGTGCGCTCGCCTCTTGATCCAATCCCATTTCCCCCCTCCCCTTTTTTTTTTTTTTTTTTTTGTCCTCTGTATTTTGTTTTCTGGCTGAGCCTGCCTCTTTATGATCTGTTAAATTTAAAATGAGTGTACTGATGTACTCCAATCCTCTCATACTTCTAGGTATTTGGGGATTGTGTTTGACAGTGAGTTAGTCATTTGCTCGTATGTCATAATGTAGTTTAGCTTATGGATTATGTTCTTTATTTCTAATGTTTGCTTCATCCAGTTTTGGGCTAAGTGGCTCTTGGCTGCTAACATAAGGTATTGCAGCCATTTGTTTTGGTTTTTATTAAGTCTCGACTGGCAAACCCAATAAGCATCCCTCGATGGTGGGTAGAACTGTGGAACCATCTATAGTTGACGCTAAGTTTGTTGTTTCTTGCCACATGTTTTGGGCTATTGGGCATTCCCACCATATGTGGTAAAATGTGCCTTTGATTTTGCACCCTCTGTAACAATCTGAGGAAGCCGATGGGTTCATTCTATGTATTTTATCTGGGGTGTGATAAGTCCTATAGAATACCTTTGCTGATGTCTCCATGTGGCTAAAATATAGAGACCCTTTTGTTAGGTGTTTACTTATCTTGTTCCATTTGTCCATGTCCCATGTCTGTCCTATGTCTTGTTCCCAGAGTTTTATATACTTTGGTTTTTGTTTTTCTGCCTTATCAGTGCTTATTGCATATAGTTCTCCTAGTATTCCCCTGGTTAGAGGGACTTTGCTGCATATTAAGGAGAACCAGGTGCTGTGAGGCATGTTTTAATTCTGGTAGTTACTATATGGTGTAGCTTGTTATAATTGAAGTATTCCTTTTGTGGCAAGTTATATTTGTGTATGAATTCTTCGTTAGTCAACAGATCTCCTTTATGTGTCCATGCCTCTAGTTTGTCTAATTTTCTTGAAGTCCACCAGACTTTAGAATTTTCTCCCATTTCCTCTGTTAATTTGGTAGGATTGCAAATGGGGGACATGAGGGATGAGTTAGGAATCAGTTGACGCCTGGAGTTGGCCCTCACCCATTCTCCTAGAGAGAGCTTAATCATGGGGTTGTTTTCCCCTAGGTTGGTTGGGGGAGCTATAGTGGGGTCCCAGATTAAAGTGTCCCATTTGTGTGGTTTCATCTGGTGGTTTTCCAGGAACACCCATGGGGGCTGGTGCTCTGGTGAGTGTGCCTGCGGTAAGAATGCGATTTGTGCTGCTCGGTAATATTTTTTAACATTTGGACAGCTCAATCCACCTGAAGTTTTGCTTTTATGCATGATTTGTTTAATTCTTGCTTTTTTAAATCCCCATATGAATGAGACCTGATATGGTACCAAACAACTCCACCAGGGACAGTAGGGCAGGGATAGACTGTGGCGGATCTGTGAGCGTGCATAATATATCGTCCGCGAAGAGACTGCATTTGAGTTGGTGTAGCCCTACGTTTACTCCCTTGATTTCCACTTTCTATCTTATTGCTTGGGCTAGTGGCTCTATGGCCAGGGCAAACAGAAGTGGTGAGAGTGGGCAGCCCTGCCTCGTGCCCCTCTGGATGTTTATGGGGGTTTGAGTTTCTCCCGGTAGGTTCAGTTTGGCTGTGGGGTTGTTATATGGTGAATTAATAACCTTTAGGAAGTTGCCCTCTATTCCAAATTTGTCAAGTGTCGCATGCAGGTATGTCAATTCAATGGTGTTGAATGCTTTTTTTAAATCAATTCCCACAGTACATAGTGGAGTGTTCTTTAGGGAGGCCACATGGAAGACATTAAGCACTCTTCTAATATTGTCCCCTGCCTGCCTAAAGGGAATGAACCTCACTTGATCTTTATGGATCAGTCGGGGTAAAAATGTGGCTAGTCTGGTTGCCATTATTTTGGCCAGGATTTTTACATCCCCGTTTAGCAGGGATATGGGCCTATAATTTTTAGCTATTAGGGGGTCCCTTCCTGGTTTCGGGAGAAATATTAGTGTTGCTTGGTTGAGTTCTTGTGGCGTGGGTTTACCTTGGAAGATGTCTTTGAATAGTTGCTGTAGGTACGGGGCAAACTGTTCTTTAAAGGTCGAATAGTACAAATTAGAGTACCCGTCTGGGCCTGGGGCTTTCCCACTTTTAAGGGATTCAATTGTCTTTATGATTTCTTCAGCTGTGATTTCTGTGTTTAGCCTGTCTAGGTCATCTCTAGGTTAAATCCTTCTTAATGTAATTGTGATATAAATGTACACCACTTCTAAGAAGTGCATTCTTACCTTTTGGAACCTCCCCTTTCTTCCTATTCTCTCTCATGCAGGGTGCCATGTTTCACATATGTGACCTATTGTCATATCCAGGATGAGGGGCTTTACAGTACCACTGCCATGA
Source organism: Discoglossus pictus (assembly GCA_027410445.1). NCBI lineage: Eukaryota > Metazoa > Chordata > Amphibia > Anura > Alytidae > Discoglossus > Discoglossus pictus. The sequence goes on along the minus strand of CM050167.1, from coordinate 82,876,968 downwards.
TGTGTGTCTGCTAGCAACAGCACACTACTGGTAGTGTTAAAACCCTCCCTGTTGGAGTGGTCTTAAAGGGCCATTAACCTCACTGTAAGTGCTCTTCATGGTGGGAGAGAGTACAAGGTTGTATGTTAAAATTATCTATTTTTTTTAATTACACTATAAACACCTTGTGGAAAAATATGGTGGCTCAGGTATAGAAATCAGTTATATTAGAACTTGGTGCTAATTTATATAGTAAAATATAGAGAAAATACAGATCCTTGTATAGGGCACACCAGTATTATCAAATCCCAAATGAGAATAAAGTGTTAATAAAACATAACTTTTAATTTATAATATGGAACACATGTTAAAAATTAGTTTTAGCGCAGGAAGTAATTGTAGAAAAAAAAATAGCCAAAATTCATCTATAATATTCCTATATTATTGCGTCTTTAATGTTCCCACATTGTTGCCTCTTTAATATATTACTGCACGTATAAAGTGCTGAGTGCCAGATATTTATATAGTACAAAAATAGTGCCAAGTGCTGAAGTGTATAAGTATCAAAAAAAACTTTTAATGCTGTGCAAAAATAATGAAAACAATCTTTATCTAAGATTGATATGAATACTAGTTATTAGCTTCTTAAATAAAGAGCTTCTTAAATGAATAGACTTGAAAAATGACTGTCCTTATGTGCAAATAATGCAATGATTGAGGAAAAATCTCCTTTGTATCTGAGAGGCTTTAAAATAAATATTGAAGGGAATATTTATATATATATATGGTCAGCGTGCAAATAATTGCTGGACAATGGTGTCCATTTCCAGTGTGCTAGCTCTTAAAACGATGTCAAAGTATTATGCAAGCTGCTATATTGTCCTAGTGCCTTGTCAAGTCACCTATTATAATTTCTGTGTGATAAAGGCTTTATCTAGGGGGCTATTCGGCTTAATTTTGCAGCACCTCCAAGAATTAAACGCACGCCACGATCAAGACGCTTAGATGTGACGTCATTGATACGCGACGGCGTCCTGCGTCTAAGACCCGATGCACGTTTCTAATATTTTGTCACTTTTTTTGCACTATATAAATACTGTCACTCAGCACTTTATACATGCAGTAATATATTAAAGAGGCAACAATTTAGGAACATTAAAGAGGCAATAATATGGGAATGTTATAGATTAATTTTGGCTATTCGAAAAGACCAAAGTCTAATTTTTTCTCCAATTACTTCCTGCGCTAGAACACATTTTTAACATGTGTTTTATATTATAAATTAAAAGTTATGTTTTATTAACACTTTATTCTCATTTGAGATTTGATAATACTGGCGTGCCCTGAACAAGGACCTGTGTTTTCTCTATATTTTACTACACTATAAACACCTAAAAAATTATTAGGTCTGTTTACAAACACAAACACTGTGTCCTGCCTACTGACTGTTCCAGGATTAATAACACATGTTGTGCAGTGAGGGCACAAAAAAGATAAAGATTTATAGCAATTTTCCCTGAACTTAAGAATGCAGAGAGCACTTAAACCACAACTCTCCTGTTTAGGTGATTCCAGCATTCCATTCTCTGCACAGATGCATTTGTGAAGGATTAACAATTTTTTGATTATGCTCATTACATGAGATCTTTACTGTGGTGTGCTCCAAATTGTGCTGAATTAACTGGCCCTTTGAGTCACAGATGTGAAACATGGTACACATTCTCTATAAGTCATAGATGTGAAACATGGGGCCTCATTCTATTAGCGGCCGCAGCCGTTGCGGGGCCGCAAGGACCGGCCGCAAGCTATTCTGCTATTCTATTCCCTTACGGCCGGAGGCTCCGGCAGGCTTGCGGCCGGTGCCTTGCTATCTCTTGCGGCCGCTCGCGCCAGAGGAAAGCCTTTGATCTAAAACGGCCGCAAGAGTTTTGCAATTCAATTCCTCCGGGAAACCTCTCTGCAAGGCTAAAAGCGAGCCGCAGCTTACTTGCAGGAAAGAGGTCTCGCTAGCACCAATTAAGCACATAAAATAGCTCAAATAAAGCCATCCTGCACTTTGAGAAGACTATAAAGGGATTTTAGGTGTCAGAAAAAATAGCACATAATTATCCTGTACTCAAATCCGTAAAATATTTAATTTTTAATATCCGTAAAATATCCATGTAAAAAGTCCAGAGTGCTTGGAGCACCTCAGACACACCCACGCCGCAGCCGGAAAATAAACAGTTAATTTGAACTCTGGTTTGGGCAGATGTGCAAGCTTGAGAGTGGGTTCCTTTTAATCCTCATGTCCCCCAATATGATCCCTAGCATTTACAGAGCTGTACAGTGCAGGCTTGAATTTATTTTTGAGTTTTTATATTTCTGAGATTACGGCCGGTTCCAAGATATGCGGCCGGCCGTAAAAGGAGATCCTTGCGGGACCGTATAATAGAATCGCGAGTTAACTGAACCCCCGCAAGGAATCGCAGCCTTACGGACGATTTACGGCCGATAATAGAATGAGGCCCATGGTACACATTCTCTTTGTCATAGATGTGAAACATGGTACAAATTCTCTTTAAAATATACAAGGCAAAAACAAAATGTTTTTAGAATGTAGAAAAATCACAACCACTAACTTGTTACTTAGGGTCTTGTCCAATTTCCTATTTTGTAAAGTTACACCACTAAAAAGTCTTGAGTAACTTTACTAAGCTATTCAATTGACTGTGAACAAGCCGAACAAAGTTGCATTTGGACTATATCGCTGTTCAATTGGAACATTCTGAAAAATACTTATGACTCGCAGCTCGTAAAATTACCGATTTTGCCCAATAAATGTACACCAAGTAGCCGCAAAGACATAAAAATGCCTTTGTGGCTGCTTTCTCCTTCCTCACTCATACCTGATCACCCCATTCCTTGATGACACCCATCACCCATAAACATAACCATTGGGGGCATAGCACCCCAAAATATTCGCCCAGTGTTAAGGGGGCTCCTTAAAGGACCCCTGTGGCACCTACATGTTAACCCCCAACACGGGGGTCCCCGTGGTATAATCAGTTAACCACTATGACTTCCATTTTGTCTTGTTGAGAGCACTAGCAGATGTAACTGTCACATTCCCATTGTGTATCCAAAGCCTCCTCCTACCTCAGGAAGTTGATCTGCTGAAGCCAAAATGGTAGATCACACAGCAGCATAATTGTGTATAAAAGACAATAAATTAGTGGCTCCTATTTCCCATTCTAAAAACACATTGCATATTTTAAGTGTAGTGCTTTAGAAAATATTTTTAAAAAATATGACCACAAAAGATTTGTTTTGCTATTGTATACTGTTTCCTTTTTTTTAGATATCATTGCTGATTCTATTGAGAAAGGAAATATTATAGTGTCTCTTTAAATGTTGTAACCTTTTTATTTACTGTTGAGCTATTTTTGTGCCAAGACTTGAGGGGTGAGTTGCTCTTTTGTTATAGAGAGTATGAATCATAAAGCTGCCATCCACAGCTTCAGTGGGGCTTATCCAGTAAATAAGAGAATGTACGCGTATCCGGGCACACTGCTGCTTTAGGAGAGGCTGCTTCCCATAATACCCTTTTATCACGTCAGCCAGGGAAGGAGATTTAGCAGCTACTGGGTGTCTGTACTCCCCTTAAACTGACACAGAAAAGCCTCCAGTTAATATAGAAATGATCAGTACACACATAAATATAATTGCAATTTGTTGTTATTAAATATTTTGAGTGGATATATTAGATCACTGAGCTTGAATATTGGGCATTGTATACATACATTATATATACATCATCCCCTCTTTCTTTTTTGTTCGGTGGTATTGGTACCTGTGGTGTCAAAGTAATGAGGGTAGTAGATCCATTATCATGGAGTTAATAATGACTAACCAAACTATTTTCTATCTTTTCCATCTATGTCCTGTGGCATCTTTTGTTAGATGTCTGTAAATTAAATTATATCAATATCTCTGAAGAGTTGTATCTTGAAGTTTGTTATATAGTCTTTAGACCATTGGATGGCAACGATATTCTTTATGTGTTGTGGGATGCATGTATTCTGGGCTTCAAACTTAGGTTAAGTCAGATAAGGATACAGGGGCAAGGTTAATAATGGTAATATTTTGTCTGTAAACAGGCTTCGTGAACTCTTTGCCCCCCGCTGCAATGCCTTTGATACTTGGGTTTTCTCAGATGTGGATTGCCAGCAGCACTCTATTGAACGCCCTCTCAGGAGTGTTGCTGATTTTGGTGTCTTATTTGGTACATACATTGCCATGTATGTCAAGGGTCTATTTTTGCTAAATAAATATATTCTGAGTCTATTTTCCAGGACATTAGTGATTTTATTAGGTTCCAGTTGACCTCTTTCCATTTTGTTGCATCTTTCCTGGTTTTGGATAACAGCTATGTTTGTGGCCTCCAGTTCTTATAGTAGCTTTTGTCCTTTTAAGTTGTCCACTGCGGTATGTTACCATATGGTGAATTAGTTCTTGAAAACGTTATAGTATTGGATGGGGAATATATCCTGTCCTGGTAACTTGTTGGTTTTGATTGCTTTGAGTACTCTTTGCTATTTTACTTCACATAACTGTTTTAAATCCAATAAGTTTTCACTTCTGTTGTCATTATATTCTATTCTTTTGCTATCATATCGGCTATAATAGTATTTTTTCTAGGTCGTTTGAGGTGTCATGGTTTAGAATACATATTGCGGTAAAGAATGCTGTTTCGTGTTTTCCTGGCTTGCATGTTGTTCAGCTTGTTTTATATTTTTTAAGAGCCTGTGTTAACAGCCTGATGTTATTTCCAACTGAGGTTTGCTCAGTTCTATTTGACATAGAGGGAGGATACAGGTGATGGTGGGTTCTTTGTCTTTTTCTTGCCTCTTTATTTTTTTCCCTATGATCCTTCAAAATGCCTTTTTGGCTTGGGACACCCATGTAACAACTGGATTTGTTGTTGGTTTAGAATAAATATTATATAGTCCTTGCAATTGAGCGAAGAACCACTGGGTCCTTCAGTAACATTGTGTTGAGTCTTTGTCTTGGTGTTTGGTTTGTGTTGAGGATGCCATCTGGCTCTAAAATGCTGCTGCATGATCCAACCAAGGGAAAGATACCTTCATTAAACAGACTGGGCATCAGTTATTGAAGCACTGGCACCAGATCTATCCTTGGGTACATATTGTGGATGGTGGAGTAGAATGTGTAGTCCCTGGTAGAGAACATGGAGCAAGTATCAATTAAGTTGTAATCAGAGATAAGAAGGAATTTTGCGGGTACATTTTTCCATATTTTATCAGTTTACTCAGGAGTGGCACTGAAATCCACCACTACGAGTAGCTTAGACATCCGGTTGGTAAACTTGTTAGGGATATAGTGTGAGAATTTTTGGTGGTTTCATATAGCATCAGATTGTTGACATGCAAGTCGTTATAACAATTCTCGTCTAGACTTTTTATGGTGGCTTTGGTGTTGTGTGTTGTCAGTGTCATTCCAGGGTGAGTCTATTAGATTCACTTCATTTGACAGAAGTAGGAACGCTTCCCTTGTAGACTCCCAAGGCCACAGGTTGGAAGTCAACTATATAAAATGTGTAGAGGATATAATGTTACTCTGCATACAGTTCAGTTTTATCCCCTTCTGTCTGGATAAACTTGATATCTGGCTGTCCTCATGCCCTAAATAGATTATAGGTTAGTTATTACATAAGAACCATGGGAACCCACTCAAGCTTGGTCACAGTTGTCCTTATATCCTCAGAGTAATTATGAGGTTTAAAGATTTGTCTGGGGTGAGAGAGGGGGATTCATTCCCTAAGTTAAGGGGTGAAGGTTTATAGATTCTGTCATTTATCCAGAGTATATGGCTATGACTATACATTAAAAATGGTGTATCTTACATAATAATAGCCTAGCTAGCTGAGTTATAAAATTATAAATTATTACTATTTATTTTAATTCCCTTCACTCAGTTCTAGGGAGCAGTCATATTGGTCTCTCTCCCTCTTCTCATCCATCAGAGAGTGACCATCCGTGATATCTAGCTGTGAATCTTCATATTACATATTCTAATTCACGCAGAACGGCCACAGACTTCCTATTGGTCGACATAGCATTTGGTGCTGACTTCACCACTAGAAGCTGCTCTATATAATTGTGTGGAACTATATGATGCGGCTATCTGTACAGTGTGCATTAGATGATGCAAAATTGAAGCAAAGAAACATAAACCTGGCAGCAGATAAGAACCAAAAGGACCATCTAGTCTATCCATTCTGTCTACCATGACTTGTTTTACCACTACAGTGACCATTTCATTTATATGAGGGTTGGTATGTCTTGGAAATATGTTAGGTTTAGGACTTGTGATTATGGTTTTGATAATGTTCGTATTAAGACTCTAGTTTGGGGAGAGGTTGGGGTTTAGCATGGCCATGAAAATATTTAGAAAAATAGTTATATGAGTAAATTGTGGTTGAGTATTCCATATAAAAACAATTCAAAACTTCACAGCTAACTTTTCTAGACCTAGCTCAAATTAAAATAACATTTTATTTGAGCAAACAGCAGGTACTCTTGAAATGTACAGAGAAAAGTACATATTAGGATGCAGCAATGCTTAAGGTTTGCAAACAACTATTTAATGAAAATCTCTGTAACAGAAACCTTTAGCCTTAGAACAGGATTGAACTGAAGAAAATGAGCACAACACTAAGGCTATTGAGAGTGACCCTGTGGAAAATAAATCTGATATATGTACACTCTTCTAAAACTTTAATCAATTGAGCAGAAGAGTGCATATAATTGGCTCTTCTCCATGGTTGATCTAGAGCAGGGGTCTCCAACCATTACTTTAATGAGAGCCACTTCTGATTTAAAAAGAAATAGTCAATTACCAAATATACGCACTACATGGTTGCAGACTCATTTGCCAAATAACAACAAACACATTAAAAATGCACTAGTGCTAAGATGTGTATAATTTATTAAAATTCAGTTTTTAAAACACTGCAGCATTATGTATAGAAAATTCAGATCTCTTGATACTGAAGGATTGTAATGTTAGGAATTTGTTTTATTAACAATAGTCATTTCTTGAATGTATAATTAAAGGCATATCTAAGTTTCCTGGATTATGAATGCATCTTATAGAGGAGAATCAGTAGTGTATGCAAACATTTTTTGCACGAAAAAATACCAAAATAAACATTTACAAACTCGCCCTGATCTTTGCAAAATCTTTTCAAATTGTGAGCTGAGGATTTTGTTGGTTGACACTCCTGAGAATATTTGCTAAGATTAGTATAACATTCATAATTCATTTTGGCCAATCAGGAGAAAGAATAGGTTAGCGGATTAATTTGTATCATACTCTGGGGTTCCTATGTTGCAAAGCAACCAAGGATATGTATTCTCCTTCTCTCTATATCACTGTGCTCTCATTCAGTTGTGAGCTTAGGCCCCACCCTACCATAAGATTCCATCCAGCAGCAAGTACTTCCTTTGAAAGGTCAAGCTCAGTACTTGGCTGCATTTCCTCTGCATACTTGGCCATGTAACCTTCCTGTGGGTGTGCAAAGCTGGATTTTACTTTCCTGCCTATAACTTTGTAAGTACTCTGAACTTATCTATATAACACATCTTTGTATGATAATCACTGCCTGTTTCTTAGCAAACATTTGACACCCAGGAAACTTATATATGCCTTTAATAACAAATAATTATTGCACAGAAGGTTCCTGTGGCTGTGAGGATGCTGCCTTGTTATATACTATAGCAGCAGCACATTTAATAATAATTCAACCACAAACTAAACTCCGCAAATTCAGCAGCAGTTTCAAAAACGAAAACACATTGCATTTCAGCTCTCTGATGGTACAAAGAACAACAAGCGGCATCAGTGACCATTTTGGTAACTGGATTGGCCTTAATGTTTGTGGTTATGCTTTTGATTATATCAGGGTCTTCCTGGAAATTATTATGATCATGTTTGGGTCAGCCTGTAACTAGGTAAGCAAACACATACAAGTAAGGACATTAAGAAACATGCCCTCTCATTGTTTAAGTTCAGTCAGTCAAATCAAGTATATTGCTTTTTATATATTTCTGTTTTGTTTTAATGTTATCGTTCTTAAATTATTTTATCTGCCAGAGAGCAATGCATTGCTTGCTACTAGTGCTGACATGTTTAACTGGAGGAAATGTGCCCAGGAGGTAGCCTTTGCAGGCCATTGCAGACATATCTGGACTTGTCAGAAACAAATTAAGACTGCATCCTAAACAAATCTTCTCCACCTCTGGACACATAATAAGGGGTGGAGGGAAGCAGGCTTGCTAATCCTTGAAACACTGAAGTTTAAATATGAGTTTTAAAAACTACACTGATTTTATTATCTTAAAATACCTGCAAAGCATTTTCTACAACCACCAGCCTGTCAGCTTTCTTAAATACAGAGGGACAGCTTTATATTGCTCACAAAAATAGTAATAAAGTAACTGATGTTAAAACAAATGTTTATTCCATCTAATTCAACCATTTTAGATCTCTTCTTACTCTTGTAATATGTGGATCAATTGTTAATTGATCCAAGCGAAGGAGAACAAAAAAACAACAACATTGAAACATTGCCAATTGTCTCATAAGGGGAGAAAAAATCCTTCCTGACCCCAAATATTAGCAATCCCTGGATAAATATTCCTTCAAATATTACTCCCTGGATAAATATCCCTCCTCCTTTAGTTATCCAAGATAATCCTAAATGCCCTTTTTATTAAAAAATATATCCGACCCCTTTTTGTATACAATCTGCTGTCACAAACTCCTTTGGCTGAGAGTTCTACAGTCTAACTGCCTTCACTGTGAAGAAATATTTTCTTTCTTTAAGGTGAGCTCTTTTTTTCTTTTAAAGGGATGTCCTCTTGCACTATGAAAAACTCTTAGCACAAATTCTCCCCTGAGAAAGCCTTATATTGACTCTAGACATATTTATATAAGGTAATCATATCCGCCCTAAGGTGCCTAGAGAATATAAGTTTCAGTTGGTTAACCTTTCTTCATTGCTTAGTCTGTCCATAACCATTACACATTTTGTTGTTCTTTGTACAGTTTCCAGCTCTAAAATGTCCTTGACCGGTACATAATCAATATGGATTTCAATAAACAAATGCCACACAATAAACACACTTACTCAAAGTTGGGGTATAACTGGCCACAGCCTTTATGTAACCTTTATAGAATTAATTTTTAACTTATAAGAGATGCTTGCCCTGCCCACAACTGCCTCAAGGGGACCATGATGGCACCAGAGCTAACATTACTGCTCCTACCCACAAGAGGGCAAGCACCTCCGCCACCCCCAGCTGTGATAAAACCAAGATACCTTTTCCATTGGTATTGTTGCATTTATTGTTAACAATCTCAGGGAGGGAGGAAAGATCTGCTATCTGGTCAAACTTTGGCAGAGGAAGCCCAACCCAGCTATATATATATATATATATATATATATATATATATATATATATATATATATATATATATGGCACCTCCCATATAGAACTCTCACTCCTATAACACCTCCCACCTACTCCTAGTCCGGCCAAAACTCCCCTCTCTTAACTTTGTGTGGCCTTGGAGTTACTTGACCGGTACATAGTCAATATGGTTTTTAATAAACAAATAACACTCAATAAACACACTTACTCTAAGTTGGGTATAACTAGCAACAGCCTTTATTTAACCTTTATAAAATTATTTAACCTATCAGAGATGCTTGCCCCACCAACAACTGCCTCAAGGGGACCCCATGCCCCATGAGTCCTGACGACACCAGAGCTAACCATTACTGCTACTACCCACAAGAGGGCTGGCACCTCCGCCACCAGAGCAAATCCATAGCACGACTTGCGCAAACTCCAAACATTCAATCCCCCAAACTAGAAGCCCCATCCACTAAACCAGACACCACCCCGGGGGCACTGCATCTATTCAATATGCGCTCCGTCCAGCCAGTGTTTTTTCCCCCCCGTCACTGCCAGTGACTCTATGCCCCCCACCCCCGGTGTGAGCACACCTCTTGCACAGAGCACTCCCCAGTCCTCCAGCCCTGTGATGGGCCCACTTACCACATAACCCCTGCACATACACGCCTCTAACACTGTGTATTCCACCCCTCCCTAGCAGCTATGGCCTTAGTTATACCATCATCCAAACCAAGTGAACTCCATCCTTAATATAGTAACTTGGATCATCAACTCCCTCCAAAATCCTGGGCCTAACTGACATTCCCCCCATGGAGTTAATTTTCATGAAATGGTTCTCTATATTCCAAATGATGGTGTACTAGGGATTTATGTAGTGACCAAATTATATATGCTTCCCTTGCTTCTATACCAATCTTTTGTAAATGCTTTATTTTAAAGAAAAAAGTTGTTTAGTTACTCATTCTTCTAATTTATATTTGTCTTTTTGCAGTTAAAGTACATCATTTTCTGATTGAATTGCCTTGCACAGCTGTAGTGCCATCAGCAAACAAGAAGACATTAGTTACCAGCCCTACTTCTAAATAATTAATAAATATGTTGAAAAGGAGAGGACCTAATACTGAACCATGAGGAACCCCACTTACCACATTAGTCCAATCGGAGTATGTTCCTTCTACAACATCCCTTTGCTTCCCGTCTTTTAGCCAGCTCTCAAGATATTTAGTGCAATTCTAGTATCCCGTACTTTGTACAGTAAACTCCCATGTGACACTCTATCAAAATCCTTTGGAAAATCCCAAAACACTACATGTACTGAGTAACCTAGATCCTACTTACCTCCTCATAGAAACGTAATAGATTTGTTTGCCATGACTTATTTCTCAAAACTTGTGGTGACTTACACATTATCCCTTATTAACCCTTCTAAAAGTGACCACCCTACAGAAGTGAGGTTTACAAGTCTAGATTTGCTTTTCTCCCTTATTAAATATAGATATAGCCTCTGCTTTTCTCCAGTCATCTGGTATTGAGCCTTTGAAGAGAGAGCCTTATTATTTAAACCATTGTTTTAACTTTTTGAGAGATAATGTGTGACCAATGTGTCCTTTTTTGTCATTATCTGTAATTTCCAACATTTCCAACAAACACAAACGCTATTTACTTCACAGGAATGTGACATTTATAGCAGGAATGTTTTTTTATTCAGATTACCTAATGTGTAACATGATTTATGCTCACGGAGAGAAAGTCAAATCAAATTATAGTCAGTAATTAATTATCTGCCATGCCCTGAGCTGTTGTTTGTAATTGGCTAAAGCTAAACGCCATATTATACATCACTATAAAACACATTGTTTGCAGATAAAGAATGATTACAAAGGTACATTATAAAATAAATATACATGTGTGTATGTTTAAAGGCATCTGGGAAGAAAGCAAAATGGGACCACAAAGTAAAGAATAATCGCATATAAAAGCTGAAAAATATAAAGGTTGTGCTTATTTGGTTTCATTTACCCATTCAATAAACAATATACAGTGGATATAAAAAGTCTACACACCCCTGTTAAAATGTCAGGTTTCTGTGCTGTAAAAAAACGAGACAAAGATAAATCATTTCAGAACTTTTTCCACCTTTAATGTGACCTATAAACTGTACAACTCAATTGAAAACCAAACTGAAATCTTTTAGGTAGAGGGAAGAAAAAATGTAAAAATAAAATAATATGGTTGCATAAGTATGCACACCCTTAAACTAATACTTTGTTGAAGCACCTTTTGGTTTTATTACAGCACTCAGTCTTTTTGGGTATGAGTCTATCAGCATGGCACATTTTGACTTGGCAAGATTTGCCCACTCTTCTTTGCAAAAACACTTCAAATCTGTCAGATTGCGAGGGCATCTCCTGTGCACAGCCCTCTTCAGATCACCCCACAGATTTTCAATCGGATTCAGGTCTGGGCTCTGGCTGGGCCATTCCAAAACTGTAATCTTCTTCTGGTGGAACCATTCCTTTGTTGATTTGGATGTATGCTTTGGGTCGTTGTCATGCTGAAAGATGAAGTTCCTCTTCATGGTCAGCTTTCTAGCAGAAGCCTGAAGGTTTTGTGCCAATATTGACTGGTATTTGGAACTGTTCATAATTCCCTCTATCTTAACTGAGGCCCCAGTTCCAGCTGAAGAAAAACAGCCCCAAAGCATGATGCTGCCACCACCATGCTTCACTGTGGGTATGGTGTTCTTTTGGTGATGTGCAGTGTTGTTTTTGCGCCAAACATATCTTTTGGAATTATGGCCAAAAAGTTCAACCTTGGTTTCATCAGACCATAACACCTTTTCCCACATGCATTTGGGAGACTTCAGATGTGTTATTGCAAAATGTAGCCTGGCTTGGATGTTTTTCTTCGTCAGAAAAGGCTTTTGTCTTGCCACTCTACCCCATAGCCCAGACATATGAAGAATACGGGAGATTGTTGTCACATGTAGCACACAGCCAGTACTTGCCAGATATTCCTGCAGCTCCTTTAATGTTGCTGTAGGCCCCTTGGTAGCCTCCCAGACCAGTTTTCTTCTTGTCTTTTCATCAATTTTGGAGGGAGCGCCAGTTCTTGGTAATGTCAGTTGTACCATATTTTCTCCACTTTCTTCACTGTGTTCAATGGTATATCTAATGCCTTGGAAATTCTTTTGTACCCTTCTCCTGACTGATACCTTTTAACAATGAGATCCCTCTGATGCTTTGGAAGCTCTCTGTGGACCATGGTTTTTGCTGTGGGATGCGACTAAGAACATTTCAGGAAAGACCAACTAGAGCAGCTGAACTTTATTTGGGGTTAATCAGAGGCACTTTAAATGATGTCAGGTGTATGATTTGGAATGTTATTGCTTAATTCTGAACACAGCTACATCCCCAGTTATAAGAGGGTGTGCAGACTTATGCAACCACATTATTTTTATTTTTTTATTTTTCTTCCCTCCACCTAAAAGATTTCAGTTTTTTTTTTTTCAATTGAGTTGTACAGTTTATAGGTCACATTTAAGGTTGAAAAAGTTCTGAAATGATTTATCTTTGTCTCATTTTTTTACAGCACAGAAACCTGACATTTTAACAGGTGTGTGTAGACTTTTTATATCGACTGTTGAAAACCTTTTGCAATGGCAACAGCAAATCTCACGTATGTGAGTCCGGTGAGGTGAATGTCAGAGCCTTGCACCCATTATATGTTGATATTATAATAAGGAAATCTTAAGGCTATGCTGCCACCTCTCCATTTAGTCAATATTTGCCACTGTGTTAAAATTATCCCTTTATTATTTTGCATGTTCAAAACTGACTGTGGGGACAGGTAGATAATCCTTATTTGACAAACAGGATTTTGTCCTAGTATTGGACTCTTAAGATCTCTGCAGTTTAAATCAGATATTTTTTTTTTTAAATCTCTGTGGCATCTCTGAACAGCATCTCCATCTTAAATCCGCTATGTGTGGTGAAGCCAGGGCCCCAGACAGATGTCACTCACCCTGAGGCTTGAGATTAGATTTTGAATCATGCACTAAAATAACCACATCCATAATTCATCATTTACCCAGCACAAAATCCAAATGTTTTTTATTCATATGCTGAAAGGGAAGTGTTTTCATAACAGAAAAGTAATATCACTGCTGTTTTCTGCGAATGCTGGAGGAGAAAGATTGCTCCTATAAAATGATCAGTACAATTTTATTTGTGGTGCTATGAAAGCTTTGCAATGTATCTGCTGGAAACAAAATGGTTAAGACCATGTGCCTTTAAGGGTCTCTGTTACTCCAACAATAACAAGGTTTCATCTGAGAGCATTAAAAACTCTATGCATTTTAGTAGTCATTTTTATTAGATATTGAGCATCTCTTTTATGCTACTGTGTTGGTCATTATGCTTATTTGTAGCTCGGGGTGCTTGATAAGTGTGGAAAGGGGATTCTATAAAATATTTTTTAGCATTGCATTTGCCACCACAGAAACAGATTAGCCGACTGTAAGCTCCATTCAATTCCCCATTTGATAAAGTTACACAGGAAAAAGTTGTCAGTAACTTTCCCCAGCTATTCTTTCACCTCTCTCCATATGCTTGTGAGTGTGCTACTCCCAATACATGTGATTAACCCCTACTTGCAATATTACACCTGTTGCCCCATTGATTTTCACACACCAGTAATATTACTGAGTTGCCTTTGCTCTAATATTCCTGATATTGCCTAAAAAGTTTACACGTACTATAGAGCACCTGTCTACCCCCTCCCTGCTCACTCCCGATTGTCCCTTTCCCCACTCAAACCCAATCCCCTTATATCATGATCACCCATCTACATAACCATGGGGGTCTATTGACACCCCCATGGCACCAAAAATATTAACACAGTATTGTGGGGGACCCAGTGTCACAGAACCCCATGGCATCCAACTAGTAACCCCTGCCAAAGAGGTTGGTCCTTGATGGACCAGAGCAGTACCTATTAAAGCAACCCCGACCATGGATAGAGGGAATTTGGAGAATATGGAGATTGAGCAATGTGACTTTACTCAATCTCCACATTTTGCCTCGTCCTATCCCATGTGACTTACTGACAAGCGATGGGTTTATGAGTTGCAGGTGGGATCAATAATATTACAGCTGGGGAGCATTGAATTCCTCTGTAACATTACCAAAAAATGCTCCCGCAACTGAACGTATGTACAAACATAATTTACTTGGCTCAAATGAAATGGAGCCCTGTGTTACTTATTACCACATCAAAATAGCTGATTAATATTCAGAAGCCACTCATGGGCATTATAATTAAAAACGAGCTGAATGTCTTGAATGATTGATATTAGAAAAAATGTCAAGTACTATGAATGTCATTTTTTCTGCTCTTTAAGCATAACTAAAAAAGGAAACCTTTTCACATGTAAATAATGCAGTTAGACAGCATAATATATTACAGAGAATTGTCCAATACCTCAGTAAGTTCAGCAGTACTTTTATTAGTCACTGATTATTACTGCACATTAATGCTTGGCAGGTTTAAATTTATAGAGCGAGCTGTTACAGAGCGAGCACATATTTCATCCTGCATATTTAGACTAATGAAGTAATTTGTTGAAGGCCTGATAGTTGGGACCATTCTAGATGTCAGTAGAGTTTATTTAGATTACCTTGAGGCCAGAGTTATATAGGTTGTTTGATTTAATGTACAGTATAAGCATTGTGGTATAAACATGTACAGGGCCTGTGGAGACAATACGATGGTGGAAGGGCCTACTATTGCCAACACTTCTAGATCCTAGTCACCTCTGGTAACTGCTGGATTTGAATGTAGGTCGGTAAACAGTACTTTGTTATTCAAAAATATCCAACAAATCCAGCTTTCTGTTCAATATTTACACATTAAATTTGCAAGCCATTTTGAAGTGTGGAGTAATTGCGGCAATCTGTTGATCCACCATTTTGTGCTTGAATGACAGAAGGTTATTGTTAAAGGACCACTGTAGCTCATGTAAAACTCTGCAAATGTGTGAACTATGTAATAAACTAGCAACATTTTCAGCAGCCATATAATCAATAAGCATAAACACTTTAATAGACTATGAGCATTCAAATGCTATTTGGCCAATTGAATAGGGCTCTATATAAGCACACAGCATATTTTTTTTTACAGTAGTTTTTAGTTAGTGATGACCTTGATGAACTTCTGTAAAACATATATGTGCTTATATAGAGCCCTATTCAATTGGCCAAATCGCATTTGAATGAGGCCCTCTGCTAGCAATATGGATGCTTCCATCTTGAATAGCTATTCTTCCTGTAGCTTAAGGGTTATTCTAATAGGAGTGGCTTTGATGTTTGTACTATTATCAAGTGGCTATTAACAGAGACAGTCTTTCACCATCTTTCAGTAGACCTGAATACGAGATTCCTCCCATTTCTCCCAAGCATCTAAGGAGCAAATTGAAAATGTCTTCTGCCAATGAAGCAAAATTGCATACAAAAATTAAAGTTGGATGTATTTATGTTAGGTTTCTGAAAACATTCTGCACATTACAGTGTCATAATATAGTACCATAAATACCGTATTTATCGGCGTATAACACGCACCGGCGTATAACACACACCTTTTTAAGAAGGAAATTTCAGGAAAAAAAACTTAGATTTCAAATAAAGAACTTTGAAGCAAAATAAGGGTAGCTCAGAACTTTTTTTTATTAATATTATTAACACTTATAAGGTAAATAACGTAAAATGACAGTAAAAGCAACTGTTTTAACAAATAAACTTGGATATTATATGTTTTTACAAAAGTTTACTCAGAAATCGCTGCTAGAGAGACACGGGTCCTTAACATTATATTGGCGTATAACACGCACACATCATTTGCCCCCTATTTTCACAGAAAAGTGCGTGTTATACGCCGAAAAATACGGTATGTCATTTTAGTATAATTGAGACTTGAAGCAGTCACTCTTTAATCGTACTCTGAATTATAGGATTGCCCTGCACATTGCATTGTGTGGGATTTCAGGTTATAGGACAATAAACATCCATATTGTGATCCTTTTAAAGAACTAAAATTGAAAATGGGAATTTTTGTAAAAGTAAAAAAAAATCGAAATAGTCTTTAATTTATCACATATTATATACAATGCGTGTGGGTTCCATTAAGCTCAGAAAGTAATAAATACATGCTGTTTCCACTCTATGCAAGTTCTCAGCCAGGAGTTCTTGGGGGAAAAACATTACTAGATAATAAATTATTGGCTGAGAAGCCAATATGAAATTGTCACATTAAATGGGAAGTAGTAGTGGAAGGAATCAGTGCTTCTCTGTGGGACAGTTTCACAGTAAGTTGAAATTTAATGTTTTAATATTCTATATGCTTTTTTAATATTTGATCAAAAGAGCTCTCTATTGTTTTAATTCTAACGATGAATGACGATTAAAATGTGTCATATCATGTCTAAATACTGTGTATATATCTGAATTAACACAGCTTTTCAAACCAGAAAGTAATTTTAACTTAATCATGAAAATAAAGCATAGGTGTTGGTCTACTTCTAGAATATAGATAAACATTAACATTGTCTTCACTGCTTTCCGCTGTCATTAATCATGAAACAGTCAGTAGGCAGGAGAGCCTGTGTTTATAAACAGACTTTAGCTGTTATTTGTGTAAAAAAAAATAGATCATTTTAACATCTAATCCTGTGCTCTATCACACCATGAAGAGCACTTACAGTGAGGTAAATGGCCCTGTAAGAGAAAATTTCCAAGGCTGAACACAGCTTTCTGTATGAGACCTTGCTTGTGACTCGCAATATGCCACCCTGCTTTTGAACAATGATTGAATAGCTTTTAAGTTGTCTGAATTATTCACTATATTGCAAGCCTTTTGTGTATTGTTGTCAGTATAATGTTATTTATCATTTTTGTGACAACAGATATTTATTCCTCAAATGCATTTTGTGCACTTACTAGTATTGTAAGTGTAGTTGCCAAACTATGGTCCATTTCCTTAAATTAACAAATAAAGTA
Source organism: Discoglossus pictus (assembly GCA_027410445.1). Classification (NCBI taxonomy): domain Eukaryota; kingdom Metazoa; phylum Chordata; class Amphibia; order Anura; family Alytidae; genus Discoglossus; species Discoglossus pictus. Next base: position 82,859,453 of record CM050167.1, on the reverse strand, counting down.
ATCATCCTTTTGTGTGGTTTTGCTATGTCAGCAACAAATTATATAGCTACCCTTGTAAGCCATTTGTAATATCAGTAATGAAAATATTCCACGGGATTGATCACGACACAGACCCTTGAAGAACTCATCTGTATCTTGAACTTTCTCTGATATTATCCTTTTAACCACATCTCTGTTGCTCATCGCTCAGGCCATACCCCATCCATTTGATTGATTAAGAGTCCAATCCAAAAGATTGCATTTTATTTAAGGGAGTCTATCACTTAAAACTCAGCTTCAAAGATTATATATAACACAAGCTTAAATCTGTTTGACATATAGCTGATTAAATGAGCACTACCAGTTTTGAATTATAAAATCTTAAAGAATATGTAATGTGAATCATTATAAAAAATAGTTCCTCCATTGGCTTAGTTTAGTGTCGGATGTTGAAATTTCAACTGTCATATAGAGAAACAGCTAACTTTAATATAATGTTTCATTCACATTTATGCTATGACAATAACAGGATTTAATACTATTGTAAAATGACAGGAGAGATCTAAATTTGCCAGATTTACAGAAACAAAAACATTTATTTGATTTCAATGTCACCTTCATGATCCGAGAAAGATGATGAGCAGAATTTTATGTATGTGTTATAAAAAGATACAATCATTCAATATGCAGTTTATATTAGGTAGAGTGTCATGAAAAAGGGACATGTAGCCACATTACATTTGAAGCCCGTAACCGCCACGGGACACCCGCAACAGCTGTGGGCTTGAAATTTTGGCCGCGTTACAGAGGTATTAAATTAGACCGTGCTGCAAGCTACTGGCCGGAGACGCAATCCCATAAACCATTCTTGCGCACGTTGCATGTGTGGCAAGATTATGATCAATTAATCAAACCCGTAGTTATGGGTTCAGAGGGAGCCAATGGGCATTAAGTCACTGAAAAATGGGGGCGGGATTTCCGAGTCTTACAGGTTTCAATTACTAGTTTAGATCGGACCCGCATTCCAGAAATAATGCAATATTAATAAATCAGTAAATATGATATTCGAGTTCCATTATATGTATTAACACATTGATTGCCGCGATCGATATAACACGAAAATTAAACATAAAATAAAGTATTTTTTATTGCAGATTTGCGAGCTTGAGAATGTTTTCTATTAATTCTAATACCTTACATCACTTTCTCTTTAAATATAAGTACAGCAGTGTGTGTATATTTGCATTTACAGTGCTACTAATAGGACTTTAACCCCCTTGCGGGTCCTCTCTAGTACCCGTAAGCAGGTCAAATTTTCACGTCCCATAATGTTTTCTCGCTCTTACCCCGCAGATCATCAGCGGGTTGCTTTACAGGCCCAATTTAATAGCTACGTTACGGGCTACGGTTTTACACATTCAAGGAATTTAATGTGGCCAAATGGACGCTGACATTTTCTGCTATTTATTTAAAATTGTTAAACATCAATATTGTTAGATTGATAAAAATGTTAATTAAAAGCTGTATATATTGCAACTAACAGGAGTATACCGCTGAATATAAGTATCTTTTAAAGAAATGCATGGCTCCTACACATATATCCCTGCCCATTGGCTGACAGAGACAAGCTCCCCAGTTAAATATTCAAATTTATTTATTCAATGTTAAAAAGAAAAGCACAGAGCAAAACATTATCAAGAACCCTGCTTTATATGCAAAATCAGTTTGGAGGCACACCTGTATATACATTTTATTTATCTCTAGATTGTGAGTTTCTAAGAGCAGGGTCATCACAGCCTTCCAAATTGGTCGGCTGACCTCTAAATTAAATTGTAACTACCTCCAACTGTATAGCTCTGTGTAAAATATCTATTCTTTATAAATAATAATTATAGTAGTAATTGTAGAAGTCATGCTAGTATCATATGCAATGTAGTATTTACTTTGTATTTCCTTGTTGATTTCAAGATCACCTCCAGCTTAGTATGTACAACGGCATACTCTACAGCATTATATCACTCACACCCGCAATCTCCACTTGTTGGAGTCTATTGCCTTACACACTGCCACCTTACTGTATTACACCAAAACAATGTAGTTTGGGAGTTTTCAATATTGTAAGGTGCTTTGGGGAAAAAAAACACTAGGATCTATCCTGTTATGGTGTCGGGACAGGTCTGCCGCTGCAGTGCGGCTTCCAACCGCTAGATTGCGCTGCCGATATTTTGCAGCGATGTCGATATGTGAGAAATGTTCCTAGGTTATAATGTTAGCCTAACCCTTGAACTAACCATAACCCTCACCCTAACAGTTTACCTATGCCTTGTCTCTATGATACGGCACCAGAATGTCGACAGCGCCATCTAGCGGATGCTCACCGCCACTGCTGCTGCCTTGTGCTGCGCTACCATAAGAGGATAGGACCAAGCACTATGTATTATGTTAGATTTTAAGATCAAGGACAGGTCCCTCCATTCTTTTGCAATATAATGCTGCTGAATATGTTGGTATGTTACAAATAAAGGATAATAATGATATTATTCCAGATCTAGAGTAAGGTCTTGTTGGTAGCAGTAAGATATTTTGTGTTAAGGACTAGACATTTTTAAATATGTCAAAATTTCCTGTGTGATGCAAACCAACTACTTAACATTGTTGCTATTTAGTATTAGCCAAACAATTGCACCTCATTCTTGGGGCTCCATAAGTATTAACAGCACCCCAAGACCCAAAAATGTCTCTAATGATGACTCATAACCCCCATCCTGTTCCCCAAACTTACCCATTCCACATGATAAGAAAATGGATCAAGGACATCAAGGCGCTTACACAGGACCTCATCACAAAAAAAGCTTTCCAGAATGAGAAAACATTTTCCTATGAAAACCTTGGCCACTGTTTGAAAAACCCTGTGATAAATAGATTTACATCTGTGCTCATCATTTCAGAGTGTAAGTGAAGTTGTCTTCTATTAATATATTTCCACCATTCTTGTCATAGCCCTTTATTCCACCCAGGGGTGTAGGAACTAAAATAATTCTGGGGGGATACAGCTCACTTGATATACAGAACAGCTTCCTTCTGCGTACATACACACAATGAGAATTCTGGGGGGGGGGGGGGGGGGGGGGGATTTGTCCCCCTCACCCCCAGTTCCTACACCCATGATTCCACCAGAGCTCCATGATTTGAAACTGTTTACCAAGACCTTAAAACACCTATTTTCTGATGCTTTTTCAATTTCTACTTTCTGTTTTTCATTAAAATGCTTACACATGCTTTTAAAAATGTACGGCCTGATCAGGTATATGAGTTTTAAAGTTCCATGAAAATTTTAAAATGATGTACTCAAGACACAAAAGTAGCCTAATGGAGTGTTTTAGGTTTATCTTTAGAAGTCTATACACTGATATTTTAAAGTTTAAACGTAAGTGAAATCTTTAAAACCTTAATCAGAAGAAGCTGATAGACTCACAGACTTTGGCTTCAAGCTGATAGACTTTGGCTTCAAGCAAAAGCCACAAGTTTCCTGTTTTTTGATTAATAGAAATAGAAGGCTTGATAGAGCTTGCCAGGTAATCTACAGATGAATGTATGCTTTGTGTACCTCCCATTAGTTTGTATGAAGTTTAAACAGATTTTTTATAATATTTGTTCATGCAAAACAGAACTTTGCTAATGTTGAAAAAACACCCTTTTAAATGCATAAAAACTATTTGTGCTCAGTGTCAATTTAAAATATAAAATCAATCTAAAATATTAATATATAATTGTATTTGCTTAGAAAAATAAATCTCCATGAATACCTTTAATTTTACGCTGAAGCCAGCAGCAGTAGAAGAAACAGATGTGGAATGTATTATTTGTATTATTTAGAAGTAGGCAAGCAATGCATAAAGCTGTTGGAAAGGCCAATGGGATGCTTGATACCCAAGGAAGAATTAGCATCTGAAAAAGAGGTACTTATGTTACTATTTAAATAAATAAAGGTTTCTGGATTTCACTAGGAAAAGAATACACCTATATTTTGGTTTACTTTTGTGTACTTTATTTTATTAAAAAGTGTTTGAAAGTTGTGTTTTTTTTTGCCTAAAATTTTAGATAATTAAATAGTTCCTAATTGGTTTCCCCTGATTGCAGCTCATGAAGTCAGTGTACTTTTAAGTACAGTGTGTACAGTGTCTCATAGTAACCAATCAATGGCAATATGAGAGGGCACTGACTGGTTAATTTGAAATACTGCACTTCACAGTCTTTGTATTCATGAGCTGCATGAGGGCAGACCCAAACAGGTGCAAGTTGTATGATTTTAGGCAGAAGAAACAAAGCTTTTAAGCATTTAGGGGACTACCGGCCAGTTGATCTGGAAGCCCATGACCCTGGATTCTGCCACCTCTGTTGATCAGGGTTCTTTTAATAGCCAAACTACACTTTAATAAAATACTATATATCACTGAACACTGACTGTGACCAGGATGGGCCAGGGATGGACATTGCCCAATAACCCCAACCCAAATATATTTTATACTCCCCAGACTAATTCACTGTGTGGCCAGAGCCTGGGGGCTAACTGGCAGTTGTGTTGATTTATTTTATGTGTGTGACATATTGCATGGTGTATAAAATGCATAGGGATAAAAAAAAATATTTGGGGTAGTACCACTTTAAAGCCATTAGCAAACTGCAATACCCAATTTGCTTCCCGTACAGAGATCTAGTCTGTCTCTGAGCAGGCACCTGTGGCTTAGACTCCATAGACTTGTATGGGGATGCGCTAATTTACACAACAAGTATAGTTAACCAGTCTGCCAGACAGCAGTTGAAATGCTTTGTTTCAAGGGACAAAGGTCAAGTCGTGTTAAGTACTGTGTAAGTGATAGCCTTTTAATCCATTGTCTTAATCACCATTTTCTATATACTTACACACACACACACAACCATCTATGTGAGACTCCTGTTAATAATGAAGTCTGGAAGTCTGTTCCTGGCTGAAATGTGTGCCACACCACCGTCTAAACATGCTCCTCATGACTATCTCCTTCCCTCTACAATAAAGGCCTCTGGCCCAGGGGAGAGCGGTAGGAGGTCAGTTACACTACCTATGCAACCATACGTCCATTCCTGGGTACAATGCCTCTGGCCATAAACGCACCATAGACTCCCTACCAAGTGTAGATGTGTTAGCGGGACCTCCCTAATGCAAACACAGAGATAATATAAACCTCCGCCCGTCACTTCAGACTTAACATCGCCCCAAATTTCCACCAATCAGCATCCACTACCAAGCTTGTTGATTGGCTAGGGACTGGTTATGTTAACCAATCCCTATTGCTCCTTCATGGGCCACTGCTGATTGGTCAGGAAATCCAGAGAGGGAAGTTCAACGTTGCAAAAGTATTAATGGAAAAATTCCCTATGTGAAAAATACTGTATAAAACGTGAAACAAAAAAATAAAGATAATGCTGTCATTTGGAACGCATATACACGGTGTGTTTTCTTAAGGGAAACGCTATCATTTGGAACACATATACACGTTTTCTTAAGGAAAACCTTTGACTTTGATGCCAAGGTCCTGAGGAGGGAGAGGGGATACGGAACTGGAGGAAACCTACAAGTAGGATCGGTCTAACAACCTTTGCAAGCCCAACAGAAAGTCGGCTGTGACAAAGAATATTTATAACAAATGATTTAACTTGTTGACAAAATGTTTGGATTGAAATTAAATGTAATATGAGATCACTACAATAAGATTGTCATTCAAATATGCTTCATTGTTATTTACTAATTTAATAAAAATCTAATTGAGAAAAATGAAGAACACAAAAGTAAAGTGATACATAGGTATATTATGTTTGTAGTTAAATCCAGAAACCTTCCATTCCCCTTTAAACCCTACCTTTAAATATTATAATTGTACACAGTTCTTGGATCTCCAGGGAGTGATAACAATTTTAGTAACATGAAGGGTGATGATACATATACATAAAATGTCACAATTTAACCTACTAAATGTATTTTGGATATGTATATAGCATTATAGATAAAGGATAACTGAAACACCATGATAGCAGAACCGACATATTTTAATTAGTTATTAAAACAGTATTCAATATTATCAACTACAGCTGGTCTCCACCAACTATCAGTGGTGGCTTTGTCTAGCAGGCAGAGCTAAGTTTTCAGGCATGTTATATGGGCACTATAATGTTCATTGGCTGGAGACCTGCTGTGTTAAAGTGGTTTCCCTTGGCAAAAGCTTCTGCTGTGGAGGCAGCATATGAGTTGTATTTTGGCCTATTATATACTCCAATTTTTAAACCCTTGGGACCTATCTATCAGTTGAATGTTCCACCTCCTCCTTGATGACATTTTCAGGGTGGACACAATCAGTACAAACAGAGACTGATACCTTATTCTTTGAAAGTCAATTTCTCACTGAATATTGTTATTATAATTCACTAAATAGGAATTGTATTAATAATGAATTCATAATTAAACAAAATAGTTCCTCTCTTTAGGGTAATACAGTAGTCCTTTAAATTAATCATGAGGATTAATTAAGTCTAGCCTTCTAAGTACATCGGAGAATAGACAAGCTAAACATGCTGATTGTTTTTCATCTACCTTCAAAATCTATGTTTCCATGTGATTAGAATTCCCTTGGATTACTTTTTTTTAACCTGAAATAATTAAAGAAGGTGCAGATATAAGATCCCTTTGTTTTTCGCTTAGTGCAAAGTGTATTTATGTTGAAACTGTTGTTTATGTTTTTTTTCATAGATGAAAAAGTTTGCTCATGCAAATATCTTGGTGGGCATCAAGCAATATTATGACGACTTGGATTTTAAGAATATTATGGATTACGTCCAAGAAAAGGTTTGTAAATGTATGAGAGCCTAGCATGCTTTTTGGAAGATAGAAAACAAAAGATAACAAAAATATATTTTTTAAGAGTTAAAACAAGTTAAGCCAACTTTCATATATTTTATGTTACATGTAGTACCTGGGACCTCCATTATTTCCCGTATGACCTCATGTTGCAATCACTGAATACTGTCATACTTTGACCTTCAATTTGTACACATTCAGTCCCATTAAATTTATAGATCAAAAAGATGAAGCTGCAGCTGCAGTCCTAAACTTTAAGAATACCTGAAATTCCTTGGTTGTATCTCTCCAACTCTGATACCCATAAACTAGTTTTTCTTGCAACATGCCCTCTTACACGTAACCCTAGTGGTATCATTGACCTCATCCTTTCTTTCACTGATCATATTAGAGCAGGTCATCGGCGCCTGCTGATTCCATTACTACAGCATTTGCAAAATTAATAACAAACAAAACTCCTTCCTGGACTAATGTGGCTTCCACCACATCACCCTGACCCAACAATGCAGCGTCACACCCACAAGTTGGATTTAGCCTGTGGCGCAGTGCACCATTCTAGGAACTAAATATCACTTTCAGTGTCCCCTTAATATAGGATGGATAGATAGATAGATAGATAGAAAGATAGACACAGATGATTGACAGACAGATAGATATATAGATAGATAGATAGATAGATAGATAGATAGATAGATAGATAGACAGACACATTGCACACTGCACTGATCTGGTGGTGACTTTTTACATCTTTGTTCTTGCAGTTTTCCTGTTGTGGTGGAGATGAATTTACAGACTGGCATGTAAATCAGTACCATTCCTGTAACAACACCGGCCCCCTCGCCTGTGGAGTCCCCTATACCTGCTGTATCACAGGGAAGGTAAGAAACTTGTATTAAGGAATATGCACAGTTACATGCTCACTAATTCACTAAGATTCTTAGAGGCTATAGAGGGGTTTGAGGATCTTAATGAATCTTACCCATTGGACCAGTTTAACGTTTTTTAATTTTTGGCAAGTGGTGTTGAACATTAAATCACCAACACTGCAAATACTATTGAGTCACTCGACATGGAAGGCAGGCTTAAATGCTTGCTGCTCCCAGTTCTCATTTACAGTGAGAATCCCATGCATGCATCTCAGCCAATCACAGATCATATCGCAGAATGTTTTTTTTCTGCTGGATTCCCTTGGAAAGTCCAGGCAGCCTTTACAGTAGGGGTGTCCAAGTTCGGTACTGGTGGGCCGCACACAGGACTGGATTTGAGGATTTCCTTTCTGTGCACAAGTGAATGAATCAGCATGACAGAAGAAGCGATGGTCTCATCTGGGTACAACAGGGATTTGCTCAAATTCAGGCCTGTGGGTGGCCCACCAGGACCACACTTGGACACCCCAGCTTTAAAGCATCTTTGCATTACAGAATCCCAATAAACCAATACTATGCAAATCAATTTTTTTATTAAAACCAAGCGAAACATACATTTTCTTCCTTTGGGATTCTTTTTATGGACATATCTTGTCTACTTAACTTAATAAACAGTGGTATGTTTATTAAGTAAACATTAAATAGGGAGGCACATCTGCTATCTCCCAAAACCCAGGATAAAATAGATGGCCATGTCTGAAGATCTTGAGGTAGATTTATAGGTCACTTATGAGCAGCACTCTTAGAGTTAATGGCATAAGTGGATCAATTGTGGTGCAACATTATAGTGGTTTTAATGGGACATTGCACCAGCACTGTGCCACCTTTGCCTTTATACATACAGTATGCCGATTGTTTTCTGGAGACCAAATGGTCCTAGGCCTCTATTTTGTGAGGTTTTTCAACAGGACCATATTCAACTATACAAAGCAACAAAACACTACCTCTGCATTGCTATATGATACTCACATTGCTGAGGGATATTCTTTTTAGAATTTGTAATAAAAAATGTATTTTACATTTTTTGTAAATAAGGCTTAATATTATACCAAGAATACAGCTAGATAATTTAGCTACAAATTACCTATATTTATAAAATCAGTACCACTCTGCTGCATTGACAGTACAACTGCTCAGGAATACAACAGCGGTCCCAAATATGGCATAATTTAAACATATAAGTAATACAATCTTTATATTTTGAATCTTTTTAGTTTTCAGACTTTTTGTGCTATTATCAAACAGGCTGCAAATTCATCATTTCAAACCTATTAGGTCGTTGTTCGTTCTCAGATGAGCACCTCTACTCTTTTTGTTTAGTTTTTCTCACCCTAAGGGTGAAAGGGGCTCCAGACGTGGACTCCTTTCTTACTGTGCATTAGAAGTACAGCTGCACCTCACATACGAGGCCCAAGAACGCATGAAACATTAATCTGGGGTTTGCTGTTTCTCCTGTTCAGGGTTATATTGCCTGGTATTTCAGGGCTGGATCACTCTTTTGTCTAAGACCAGACTGATATACTAGAGGATATTTTTCCCTGTGAAGGGCACAAGTGAGCTAAAAGAGGCTGCTCTCAGAGCGGGTAACCAGACCTATAGAACAAACCTACGTAGGTTTTCATTCTCAGCTGAGCTCCTTATCAATATTTAATTACATTATTTAAGTCATTCTTTTTTTTAACTTAATTTACGCAAACCTTTATTACATTTAAACAATACACACAAATGCATATCACAGTATCATATTTTTACTAGAGACTTGCCTGTCAAAAAATGACGGTCAATAAAATTGTAAGGCTGGGAATGTTGTTTGGCACACAATGTAAGGCTTTTAGTCCTCTGAATACCTTTGGCACTCATTGCGAGCCTTTCGCTGAGCGCCTTCTGCGCTCATTTCAAACCTCTTCCCTCATGTACTTTTAGTTGTCTGAGCAGCTTCGGCGCACATTGCAAGCCCCGCGCTGAACGCCTTCGGCACTCATTGCGAGCCTCTCCCCTTGTGTAATTTTGCTCCTCTTAGCTCCTTTGGCGCAGACTGCGAGCTCCGCGCTGAGCGCCTTTGGCAAAGCGAGTCTCTCCTCTGCTCATTTATTTTTAATCTACATTTTTATTGTAATAATAATTATTTAAATACTAAATTAATATACTTTACCTATTTGTAATGAATATATACAGGAATGAATATGCTGAAGAGCTAACAATCACTGTTGTTTTTCCTGCAGTATGCAATCTACATTTGGACTGTTGGTGATGTGAGGAGAAAGTTTCAGCAATGTGGCAAATGTGCAGTGTAAATAGGCTGCGCGCGCGAGAGACTAAACCGTTTGTTTAGTTGTGTAATGCGGTATTTTAGATTGGTAATGTTATTAGTTTCAAGTTAGTGTTGTAAAATAGCGGCAAGTGTGTATGTGTTACGCGGGTCTAAAGCATTTTCCGTCCTTCCTAATAGTGTATTTTGTGCCTTGTATGTTCCTGGCTAAGATTCGTATATGCCTGGCGGTGTTTTCAATGTTTAGGGTTCGTGTAGCCTCGTTTTCGTTTTTTTTGGCTGCCAATTTTTCTCTTGCTTAGGCGATTTTCAAGTGGCGAAACTCTGCTCAACTTAAATTAGCACGCAAGCTCACTCCCAGACGTCCTGGCAGTCCCCCTGTGCTGTGTGTGATGTTATTGGTATTTTTATTTTTTTTTGTGTGTTTTTTTATGTGTGCGGGTCGGTTGTTAAGTTGGTATTTTTTGCGGGTCGTAGTTTTGTTTTCACTAAGTGGCGGTTTCATTTTCTAAGTGTTACGGGCCGTAATTTTTCAAAAAATTTTTTTCTAAGTGCTGCGGGTCTCGCACTGTGAATTGTGTATTTGAGTTTTCTGTTGTTCTGTAGTCCTGCGGGTCATAGTTATGATGCGTAATGCGTGCAGGGTTATAGGATGAGGGCCTACGGCGCTCATCTTCACCAGTGCAGTGAACGCCTAAGTCGTACGGGGTCGTAAGGATGAGCGCGCAAGTGTTAGCAACAACCCATATTGCTCACAAATATATATATGTGATAGTTACACTGTAATTGAAGCGTTTTTCAGTCTAAGAATCACACCCAAAATTTTAAAATGCTTTTCAGTTTTTAATTTTCAATGTCCCTGCCTGTTTTATTATCCTACCTCTTAGTGAGTCATAATCTGCTGCACTGTTTACTTGAGGGAGTGGCAGCACTATTTTGTTAATGGTAGACAAGGAGCTTTGAGAATGAACATTTCTTTACTATTTGCACTGTGCTGAATCAAAGCATTGCAGCCCAGAAGTGAAACAGATTATGACACTCTAGGAAGGAGGCAAATGAAACAGGCTTAGACACTGAAATGAACTATCCCTAGAGTTGGACAAAGTAACAAGAAAAAGTGAGTAAAATATTTAAAACTTTGCAGAAGGGAAATGTGGCTTTAATATTTTACTACCATTACTCCCCTTTACCTCCAGATTTAAAATAATTTCCATTACAGTGTCCCTTTACATTTATGATTCTCAATATGTCTGATATTGTAAATCCAAACAATATCTCTTTTACTCAGAATGCTATATATCACCTGCTGACACATCGCTTGTAGTGAATCCCAGATGTGTCACTGAGAGAACTTCAGGGTTATTTTGATGACGACAAAGACCCCATGAGATGGAAGGATATTGAGGATATTGCTCTTGTAAACTATATAACCTCGGCTTTAGTCTTAGTAGAAAGTCTATACAGCCACTTAAAGCACAGTTACAGCAGGAACTCTGATTCCATGTTATAGCTCCCTTCATAATTTATATTGTCTACATAATTTAGATATATCTTATAGATTGCGTAATTAGATACAAGAAATAACAAAATATAGCCTCTGAAAAAGTTCTGGTGACAATTACTTTTGAAACTTTATTAAATCAGAATGTAAAAGTTAAGATAACACCACTGATTGAAATCTCACTAAAGGACAGGACAGTAGACTGAAAAAAATCAGCCCACTAAAGTATGCATAGAGATGGTCACTAGAGGAAAACCTATGTCCCTCGAAGGGATCCTCCTATCTGGCGTCTAGCCCCACAAGTTTGCTAGATAACCATAATATAAAGTAAAAAAGCTGAATAACCGAACGTAATATTTGATAACAGATAACCACTTACTACCAAAAGTATATAATTTCATTAAACCTATGTAGACAGACCCGCCGTAACTGAGCACTAATACGGGCATGATTTATGTAGGTTAGACTGTACTCCAAAAATTGATCAATTGACGGCAAAATGGCTGTCAGGTCTTACGTTAGAAAATGTACCAATACTGTCTTTGTTGATTAGTTTTCAAGGACATAAGAAACTCCTGAGAAACTAGCAGACAGCATTAGTGTCTCGATACAGGGGGAAAATCTAGGTCCTTGTACAAGTTCCTTTCTACACCTCACCAGCTGGAGCAGACAGCAGGATTTCACCACAGAGTATGCAAATGTGTTGAGGAAAAGAACGTAGTTCTACCACCTTTGTTTTAACTAGAAAATATTTTTATTGAACAAGGTGCAGCATATTTATAGGAAAAATACAATGGTAACATAGTCACAAAGTAATTAAACACAGGTGCCATTAAACACAATTAGGCCTCCATTCCATGGCTCCCATAAGAACTTTTGTAAGGCTGCCTTGTATCTCCTGCAAAAAAAGAATCCTGTAAAACTTACTGACTCACACCCAGAGCTCTCTAGATCAGAGCTCATAGAGCTAGTGTGTGCTCACAGCCATCTTGAAGGAGACTCCGAGTCCTGAATCTTAGTAGTCTCCATAGCAACACTACTGACTGGTACCAACAAACTTGAAGACTACATTACCCCTAACATCCTCTGATATCCGTATCTATATAAACACCTTTCCAGAGCGGGCAATAGTTTAAATATTCAGCAATAACTAATGCGGGAGATGTATGACCCCTTCATATATGACACCCTACCCTAGAATTACCCCTTTATTTACATTACCCCCTCTGAACCAAGGTATGCCTTAGGATTCTCCCTTAATAACCACTACCCCTATGAGCTTGGTATCCTCTTGATTTCCCTTAAAACCTGCTACCCCTATGGACCCTCATGGCATACATAATTAATCCCTACACCATAACGACCCCTGGCACCTAATATTAACCCGTAAACCATGGGGGTCCTGATAGATAGATAGATAGATAGATAGATAGATAGATAGATAGATGGTAAAACTGAGGAATAGATTGAGAGGGATATAGACAAGGGAAAGACAATGATGAATCTAATTAACAGTGGACCAAGGTGAAAAATAGTTTGCACCCACCCCACCCCCTTGCAACTTCCCTATACAATGTGTAAGGCTCAACTAAAGAAGCCAAAATATATATTGAAGTTAGATGAGAGATTGGGTGATGATTATCTGCCACCCTTCCCTAATAAATTAGAAGTTCTCCTTTACTCCAGGCAGTGGTTTTGCCACTAGAGAGAGGTGAATGAGAGAATGTTTTGATAGGTGATTGGCGTCAAATATATAAACCAATATACCATATATAGAGCCTGATTCAATTGCTATTCTGGGGCTATTCAATTAAAGGAGCTAGCAAGTTATGGGACCAAAGCCGACTCCGTAAACCATTCACTTGTCTGTAGCAATTCAGGGCGGGAATATGATCAATTAAGCAAGACCGTAACCTCCCATTTCGAAACAGCCAATAGAAAACGAGACTGTCATTATTACTGCAGTAAAACATGGAGGTTACATGTCAATCAATTAGGTTCAGGGGTCCGACATGCGATCGGACTCACAAACCCGCAAAATAACGAATTATGAAAATGAATGCCAATACTGTTCTAGTCCATATGGGTGGCCTGATATGTATTAACTCATTGATTCCCGAGATCAATTTAACCCCGAAATGAAACATAAAAATACATTTTATTTCCTGACAATTTGCGAGCTTGAGACTATTGTGCAATTCTAATGTCTGTCATCTCTTTCCCTGTTATATACAGTGCAGTAGGGATTTTTTATTTGCATTTACAGTGCTACGAACAGGTGTTTAACCCTTTTGTGGGTCCTCTCTAGCCCTCGTAGGATTTTCTCCTACATTTGCCGTTTATGGTGTAAAGCCATTTGCGGGAATTGGAGCAATTGAATAGCGATTTGCCATTTTAGCAATCGTAACTCTTGTGATCAAAGGCTTCGGGAGGCTGTAAGTTACGGGTTTAACCATCACAGAGTTTTTAAGGCCCTAAACCGTAACCCGCTCGGAGCCGGTAAAAATATGTATTTTGGATATGGATTTTGGATATTGACTTTATTTTCATAAAGATATTCAGACCTTGGTGACGTTTAAAAAAAATAACTGACCACCCCTGTAAGTTATTTTTTTATTAATTTACTGTGTTTGTCCCAACTAAGTATAATCATGGACAAAAGGTAGACATATAACACAATGTATCTGTATATGAATAGCTAAACCTATTTTTCATATTTCTAAACCTGAGACAGTGTACCTAAAAAACTGCAAAACTGGACAGATGTGTAAGTCTGCTCAGCGTGCTACTGCCCTCTCTGGGTCAATGCAGGCAATGCAGCACTCCCAACAGTGAGATAGATGGATAGATGGATAGATAGATAGATAGATAGATAGATAGATGGATGGATGGATAGATAGATAGATAGATAGATAGTGAATTGAGTCTTAATTTATTGATGTAGGGTCTAGGCTGGTTACCTTCCATTGGTGATGTGAACCGGCCTGTGAAATCCAGAAGATTTTGAACAGGATAATACATTGTGTAAGACAATATGAGCCTCATTCAATTCAGAGGCGCAAGTTGTGGAGCTATAGGCCTTACGTCTGTGGGCCTTCTGTGAGCCCGCAGCCGCAGCAAACTTATGGTGCTATTCAATTGGCCAGGCCCGCAAGTCCCGGCCCGATAGCTCACATCATAAAACATGCTATCGTATGTAGCATTTGCAGCCTTGAACATGATCTATTACACAAGGCCGTAACTCCCGATTCGAAACAGAGATCGTCATCATTATTTCAATGGAATATGGAGTTTTGATTTCAAAGTCCTACGGGCTTGAATTACATGTTACGATCGGACCCGCATTCCAGATATAATGCAACATTGATAAAGCCGTAAATATGATATTCTATTACATGCAAGTTCCATTATATGTATTTACACATTGATTGCCGGAATTGATATAACAATATAATTAATATAATTAAACATGAAATAAATATATATTTTTACTGCAGATCTGCATGCTTGAGAATGTTGTGCTACTAATTCTAAGACCTAACATCACTTTCCCTTTTACTAAAAGTACAGTATTGATTATTTATTTGCTTTTAAAGTGCTCGGACATGTCATTAAGCCCTTTGTGAGTGCTCCTTGGTACCCATAACTTGTGGCTCGACTTTTGCCATTTGCAGGCTTGACGGCTTGCTTCGCGAGGGGGAATCTGAGCAATTGAATATCGATTTGCTATTTTAGCGTTTGCAACTCTTGCGGCCGTGAAAAATCAGGCTTGGAGGGGCATTAACTTGTGATTTTTGAACCATTGCAGTGAATCAGAGGCCGGAGCCCGTAACTTGATCTGAGCCCGCAAACAGACGCCAATTGAATAGCAAAATAACTTGCGTGCTACATTTCCGATGCCTGGATCTCCTGAAAGCTCAATTGAATGAGGCTCTATGTTTTCATATAGTGTTACACAGATTTGAATAGAGCACATTTTAACTACAGATGTGTATGATGAATGGTGGTTATATGTTTAATTGTTGGCTCTCCTTATCTATCTTTGTCTCTCAGGACTAGCAGATAAGATTTTAGGGAGCAGCAGACATCCTAGGGCCAGCGGCTTAGAACCACTAGATTAGTAGTTTCTCTCATTTGGCCCAACAGTCACTATTTCTGGACCATCCTTCTATCAACCTGTCTGGCTCATTCCCCTCTGCCTTGCTCTATCCCCTATGTTCCCCATGTCTTGATAGATCAATGTCGAAGCAGACAGAGAGATACAGACATAAACATAGTTGCAAAGGGATAGATGGTTAGATGGATGGATGGTTAGATAGACAGACAGACATTTAATAGACAAACATTTAATAGATATTTAATAGACATATATTTAATAGATAGATAATTGATGGATACTCATAAAGATAGATCTGATAAATAGGTATATATAGTTAGATAAATGTTGATCGGTAGATATTGCTAAATAGTTGCATATTTAGATGGATAAAAGGTATATATTTATATAGAAAGAAGAGTAGCTATAGATAGACAGATAGATAATGTATGTAGATAGAAAGATATAGACAGGTATTTCTAAATAGTTATACATGTAGATGGATTTTAATAAAGATGTACCAATTTAGGTAGATATTGATAAGTAGATAGATAGATAGATATAGGTTATAGATTGATAGCTGTACGTGATAGATGGATAGATGTGTGTGATAGATACATAGATGGATAGATGTAGTTGATAGATAGATAGATGTAGGTGATAGATAGATAGATAGATTGATAGATAGATAGATAGATAGATAGATAGATAGATAGATGTAAGTGATAGATTGGTAGATGGAATAACAAGTATTGCTGCTCTGGATCGCAAGGGGTTACACGGCAATGAGCGAAGGAATAATATGTCCCTCAAGCTTTGCATTCATGTTTTAATAATCAGTAAGTATATTATCAAATTATGAAAATAGGAAAAAAACGGAAATGGAAAAAAAACATGCATCGAGAGCCCATGAAAACAGTTTATTATAGATTCATCTCTGAATAACATATACACGGAAATCTGATCTAATTTCAGTAACCACTGCACTGTGACTACAGAGGAATTCACCACTCTTCTGAGAACTAATAAAAAAAAAACTTTCATTTACATTCTGGTATTTAATATATTTGTGTGCTCTACGAATAGCATCAAGCAGAAACTGCAAAAAAAATGTGTACTTCAAACAGTGTGTTTTTATCATAATCTTGAAATAATGAGCACTTAAAAAATGCATTAAAATGTTCGCCTTGGAATTAACTACCTTAATATTTTATTTATGTGTCTGTAAACAAGCATCCGTTATCCACTGCTGTGAACATTATACTCAGATATGACTTTGAAGACTATTGAACCATATAATTAGTCCCGTAATTTATTTGTGTAGAATAGGTGTTGCAATTTTGTTCCAGAAAGCTAATACCAGAGAATATGGAATATGAATTGCTTTTGTGATCCAGTTGGAAGGTATTATAGTCAAATAATTTGAAATATGTACCCTAGTTTTATAGGTAAATAGACTGAACATTGGAAGGAAATAAAACTTTCCTTATCATATGTTTCTGAAGTATCAACTGTAACATTGGCAGATGTGTAAGCCATGAACATAAAGATATTTTTAGAGAAAAGCCGAAAGGGACTTTTTCAGCATTTTTATTTTTTTGTTTTATATAAGTTAATTGTGTCCTCCTCAGTGAACATAAAGATATTTTATAAAATATATATTAAATATAACGAAAAAATAAAGTTATAAATATGTGGGTCTATGTCTAAATATATATATATATATATATATATAAATATATATATAAATGTACATATAACATATATATGTATATATATATATATATATACATATATATGTGTGTGTGTGTATATATACTATATATATATATATATATATATATATATATATATATAGTAGTACAAATAAGGAATAGTACATTAGTGATTCTATTTAAATGTCCAAAAATAAGTTGATAAAAACTTATTTCCTGCTCAAATTTCTCAGAGATACAGTATATGCACTGCAGTCTGGGAAAAGTGAGCGGGACATGCAAATGAGGCCACATAATGCACCATCACTCTGTCAATCCAAACCATTTTAAACATAGCTCCTTTTAAGCATATGCTTACTGTATTTCACAGTTTTAGGCATAGCAACGGATGGATTTTTCACAAACCAAGTCACTTAACCACTTACAGTACTGTTTCACGTTTACTGCCGATCCTCAGTATGGTGTGAGTGCCTCGTTTGTGTGGTGATTGTTGTAAAGAGTAGTTCTATACAGCAATTGTTTCACATATGGTGGGCTAAGAGTGATAGAAGCCCTCCACCGTACAAAGTACAGTAGTACAAATAAGGAATAGTACATTAGTGATTCTATTTGAATGTCCAAAAATAAGTTGATAAAAACTTATTTCCTGCTCAAATTTCTCAGAAATACAGTATATGCACTGCAGTCTGGGAAAAGTGGGCAGGACATGTAAATGAGGCCACATAATGCACCATCACTCTTTCGATCCAAACCATTTTAAACATGGCTCCTTTTAAGCATATGCTTACTGTATTTCACAGTTTTAGGCATAATATATATATACTAGCGAATTGCCCGTCAAAAAATGACGGCAATGAAATTGTAAATGAGCTAATGCTGTTTGGTGTATAATAATACATTAATAAATTAATATACTTTACCTATTTTGAAGTAATATATGCAGGAAGCATTGTGTTGAAGAGCTAACAATCTGTTTTGATGTTGGTGGAGCATTAGTGGTGTGGAGCTGCTGTGTAAGCGTGATGAATGTGTGCAGTGTAATAGTGTGCGTGCACGAGCCGAAACCGTTGGCGTAGTTGGGTACTTCCGCATTGTCGTAAAATGGCGGGTAATGTGTGGTATGCATCTTTGCGGAATATCCATAGGTCTTTTGTCGTGTTTTGCGTGTTTCTTGTGGTGTTTTGCGTGTTTACAGTGCTGTAGCCTCGTTTTCGTTTTGTTCGGCGGCCATTTTTTCTCTTGCTTAGAGAATTTTTGAGTGTCTAAACTCTTTTGAGGTGTAACTTCATTTTTTGAGGTCCTGGATGCCCCCTCTTGCTGTAGGTAAGCTTTTTATGTATGTGTTGTGTGTATTTATTGTGTTTTTCATTTTTTCATGTTCGCAGGTTGCAGACGATTTTTGCGAGGTCGTAATGTGTGTCGTATGTTGTTTGCGTTCCGACATAAAGTTTGCGAGGGTCGCAGTTGCTGGCATGGAGCGCCTTCGGCGCCGTGTGTCGTATGTTGTTTGTGTTCCGACGGAAAGTTTGAGGGGGTCGCAGTTGCTGGCAAGGAGCGCCTTCGGCGCTCCTTGCCAGCAACTGGGGCCCTCGCTGCTCGAGCCCGCAAGTGTTAGCAACAACTCGTATGCTCACAATTTAAATAATAATTTACACATAGCAGGGAAAAAGTGCACGTATGCTTTAATATATAGTAATCCACCTTAAGTGAACAGAAGAGGAGAGAGGCAGGGGTGGGTCTTGCTTTGAATGCTGGTCCCAGAGGATACAGTATCTGATGGGATGCTGAATCTCTTACTACAGTAGCACTGCAGGAGATAATTTACACATAGCAGAGAAAAAGTGCATGTATGCTTCAATATATAGGAATCCACCTTAAGTGAACAGCAGAGGAGAGAGGCCCCTGCGTGATGTCATTAACATATGCGGCTGCTCACAGGAAGAAGACATGCTGCTACAGAAGAGCAGCAGGAGGTGCTCGCATCAAAGTAAGGAGAGAGAGGAAAGGAGAGGGGGGGGGAGAAGAAGGATAAGGGGAGGGAGGAGGATGATGATAAGGGGTGAGGAGGAGGATGATGCGGGGAAGGAGGGAGGATGTTGTCAAACTGCGAGTTGTCAGCCTGCAAGGCCGCAAGTGTGTCGACAACTCGCAGTTAGACAATTATAATATGTGATATATATATATATATATATATATATATATAAACGTACGCTTTTACATATACATCTATATATATTTTAGTACTATAAATACTTTCTTACCTGCCCGGTGCTGCACTCCACTACCTCCACTTCCGAGGGGGGCGCAGAGGTCCGCGTGGGAGGCCACAGGGGGCTGAGGGAGCCCACAGGGAGCTGCGGGGGCCACAGGGGGCTGAGGGAGGCCGCAGAGGTCTGGGAGGGGGCAGAGGGAGGCCGCAAAGGCCCGCAAGGGGACACAAGTGGTACGCAGGGGTTACAGGGACGTCAGGGGGCACAGTGGGGGGCCACAGTGGGCCATAATGGGCTGCAGGGGTCCCACTGGAGGTCCGCACGTGCCATAAGGGCCCATGGGGGGACACAGGACCTGCAGGGGGGCTACAGTGAGCCATAAGGGGGTGCAGGGTCCGTGGCGTCCACATTGCCTGATGCGGGCCTGAGAGGGCTACAGTGAGCCATAAGGAGCTGCAGGGGACCCACGGAAGGTACGTGGGGGCCACTGTGCCAGCAGGGGGCATAGGGGGCCACAGGTGCCCCATGGTCGGCCCATGGGGGCTGCAGGGTTCCCAGGGTTAACAGGGGACCCACGGATGCTGCAGGGGATGAACAGGAGGTCTGCTGGGGCCATAAGGGGCCACTCAGCTGGCAGGGAGCCACTGGACCCTGTGGGTGGCCCCAGAGGAGGTCCACGGGGGCCCATCAGAGGTCAGGGGCCTCTGTGCCTTGCACCGTCTGCACTGGCAGTAGCTCCGTCTCTGCTCCGTTTCTGACCTAACTTGAGTACAGTACTTCCTAATAGCTTTGAGTGTTAGGGCAATTCTTATCTACTGAATAGTGGAGGAGAAGTTGGGAAATTAGATAAATAATTGGACTTCCCGCACACATGTTCAGGAGAAGGTAACCTGCAACAATAACTGCAAGCATTGCTCCTGCAGAAATGAAAGCACTCCTCCCAAACATGCAACATTCATTAATGTGCTATTTCTCCATATAACTGAGTACTGTAACTACTTGTCCATCTTACCTCTTTTTGAAAATCCTCCTATTGCTTCATAAACTGTTCACTATAACTCCTCTTTTTAGCCCATATTGCTACTCACTGTAACTCCTTCTACTGATCCACCTAACAAATGTCTATTTAATTAGTCCATCCTCTATCTCCTGTACCATATATCTCCCTATAACCCCTTCCCATGACTCGCTATATCTTTCCATATAGCCTATATAATCTATTACTAGAAAAGTATTCTAATTTCTTGTCCCTTTAAGATGAATTCCTTCATTTCCCATCTGCTGATTTATCTCCTTGTCAAACAGCAGGTGTACTCAGCCAGTTTGGTGATTGAAAAGGATGATTATTTTTATCTCATATTTACAATTCAAAACATATTAATAAAGACTGAGTTCTGACTGTACAGATATAACTTATACATTCAGCATTTGTTTTGATAGAAACTTTCACAGTGGTGATATTCTAATTAAAATGGTACCAGGTCTGGAAGAAAACAGGTACCAGTCCCATCTGGCAGTGCAATAGAAGAGGAAGTTCAGAATTATTATATCCTATGATCTAAAAGTAGGCAAATAAAGAGATGTAATAATGTCACTCTATAAATCCCTAGTTAGACCTCATCTAGATACGTTGTCCAGTT
The DNA here is from genome assembly GCA_027410445.1 of Discoglossus pictus. Lineage (NCBI taxonomy): Eukaryota > Metazoa > Chordata > Amphibia > Anura > Alytidae > Discoglossus > Discoglossus pictus. Next base: position 82,838,228 of record CM050167.1, on the reverse strand, counting down.
CTGCAGACTGTATCTTCAAAATGATATTAACAAATTAGAAACAGTTCAAAAGAGGGCAACTAAAATGGTGCATGGTCTATAAGACAAAATGTACAAGTAAAACTTGCAATGATTTTAATATGTATAGATAGAGGACAGAAGGGAGAGGGGGTATGATAGAAAACTTCATATACATCAAATGATTTAATAAAGTTCAGGAAGTACCGTATGTACTCGATTATAAGCCGACTTTTTCAGCACATTTTGTATGCTGAAAAATCCCCCCTCGGCTTATACTCAAGTCACCCGGCTCTCTGCTCTCCATCGCGTCTTCCGGCTGTGTCCGCCCGGCATATGCTAATGACGTGATGCGCATGTGATGTCACGTCAATAGTATATGTTGGGCGGACACAGCCGGAAGACGCGCAGAGAGCAGCAGGAGCAGCTGATGAAGGTAAAAGAGGGGAAAGGGGGGTAATTGGATAAGGGGAAAGGGATGAGGAGGATGATAAGGGGAACGGGAGGGAAAGAGACAGAAGGGAAAGAGAGGGAAATAGTCAAAGGGGCGGAGAGGAGGGGAAAGACAGGTGAGATCTTTATAGAGGGGGAAACAAGAGAGGGGCACAGAGGGCACACAAGAGGGGGACACAGATGACACAAGAAGGGGACACTGGAGGGGAAACAGTCACACAAGAGGGGGACACAGAGGGTCACAGAGAAGCGCATTTCCCACCCTCGGCTTATACTCGAGTCAATACGTTTTCCCATTTTTTTTGTGGTAAAATAGGTACCTCGGCTTATACTCGAATATATACGGTAAGTATCTTCTAGAGAAAGAGGAAAACAAGAAAAAAAGGAAGGTAGAAAATGTAAGGTTAATGTATGAAAGTGCTACTTTACAGAAAGGGTAGTAGATAAGTGGAACAGCCTTTGAGGATAAATTGTTGAGTCAAATACAGTTAAGGAATTTAAAGCATGCCTGGAATAAGCATAAAATTATCATGAGGCTTAATTAAGCAAAACCTTTATGTAGATAGAATGGGCAACTAGATGGGACATTTTGGATCTATCCTACCATCAGATCTATGTCTATTTTCATGATTTCTAAATGTTATCTTAGGTGGGATTTAATAAGATACCGACCTAGCACCTAATCACCCCTGTTTTACTTGGATTTGGTGGTCTCTGAAAATCTCCCCTATGTTACATGGATTTGGTGATCCCAAAGTTTATTTCATGCAATTAAAAGACCATGTTTCCATTTTTACACAGATTTTGTAGTTAAAATATAAGTCTTATATAGAAAAGTTAATTAAAGATGGAGTTGTTTTTTTCTTCTCTGGGGTGAACTGTTAATACCATATAAGTTTGCAGTCTGTTATCTTTCAAATAAAAAATAAATTATAAGTTCTCTTTATAGATACTATTCGTGGCAGGGTAATTTAGAGCCAGAGTAAACCTGTGAGTATTTAATTCACCACTTGTTAGTTCAAGAAATGTGTATTTAAAAGTAATCTGTAAATAAATGGTTTTAAAATTAATATTATCTGCTTGTTGACCTGGGTCTATCTCCTCCACTATTCCATCACCTGCCTCATATTGTTTGCCCTAAAGGACCACAAACTTTGCCTTGTGTGCTCTGCACCATAAGTTAGAAAATGGAAAATCATGTGAAAAATGTGTTTACATTTTTAAAATTGATCAAGCCATCCCACAAGAATCTGCATATGTGTGTTAGTAATTACATTGGTTAATTTAATTAATTTAAAAAAAGTGGAACCAGTGATTTACTAATGAAAACACACACTTTCTACTAGACCATTACAATCTGATTTAAGAAGTATGTGTAAAAGTTAAACTAAATAATTTTTTTTTAACTAGATTTTGTATAATTAAGTGAATTGTGAGCTAGTTATTTAAAATTACACACATAAATAAATATAAATATATATGTGTATATATATATATATATTTTTTTTAAATAAGTGGGGATAAAGCTCAGTGCTAATTCAGGCAGAGCCAACACATGGAAATAGTCTGACTTCAATTGATCATAACTCCATCAATTCAGCATCAATTTTAGAAATGAAAACACTTTTTCAATATGCTTTTTCACTCTCTTTTGTGGTTCTTTATAGTCATTGAAGTTAAACTGCTGCTAGGTAATTTCAGTGGATTTCAGACAAACAGTGTGAGTCATATTACTGGAGGACAGACCCAGCAGATCATGCAAGTTATCCTTCATTTTGAAACCGTTTTTACAGCTAGATCTTTTTGTTTACTTTATAAGCACCTGATGAACGAGATACTCCCAAGCCTTTACCTGGTGACATATTGACCCTGTAAAACCTAATCTCTGATGTATTATAAAAGTTGCAGCTTCTGTTTCAATAAAATACTCTTCGCTGATGGTGCCTATAACTAGAACCTAGAATTGGTAATGGAAAAACTGCAAGGTTGTTCAATTCACAGTTAGTGCATACATTGAGGGGATTCAAGAGAGTAGCGATCAGTCTGTGAACATATTATGATCATACAGTAGATTACTACATCAGCTTTTATCTCTAATGGTTCACTGTAGTAAACATCTTTCATATCACCACAGTGACCTTTAGTATAACCTGCTCTGTTAAATTGTATGAGAGAACATTTGCGATCCAGTTATCCCTTTAAAGCACTGGTTCTCAACAACCAGTCCTTGGATCTGTTCTGTCCCTGAGACCTTGTCTGCTGGTCATCAAGAACAAAGATGGATCAGGAGAACCCAACACTATAACCATACCACTACAGTTAATAATTAGTTATAGATAGATTATTGAGGCATTTATATGCAGTTAAATTGTGGTTTAATCAAATAAATCCAAAGCTAAATTAAAATTATGTGTGTCACATGTTGTAAAATCTTGTTCAAAATTTTCTGTATCTCACAGACATTCCCCATGAGCATTGGAAGTTTATTTTATTTTTTCCTTTTTAAATCATCATACATAGAAAAAGCAACAAATATTGCATAGAAAAATTTTGACAATACAGACAAAAACATAAAAACTAAAAAGTGAACTGTAACGGATCTACTGGCACCCCGACCGGGTACCTCCGTTGATAGACGCGTCCTAGTTGGCCGAGGCCTACAAGCACCGCACCAGACACCACACTACCACAGACTCCACAACCGCCGTAGTTTAGCTGGAGCCGCGCCGTCTTCCTTCCACCCTGTATGAATCTCCAGCATCCAGGACCGTGTGGGGAAGTCCTCTCCTCCAAGGAGGACACATCAGGAACAAGCGTTCAGTAGTTACAGCTCAAGGGAGTATGCAAAAGCATAGCAATCCCCAGTATGGTATAGCGATCCCCTCTAAGAACGAGATGAGACTACGTTTTGAAGGGTCAAGTAGAACTATCCTTTAATGACAGGGGATCTCCTTTTATGCAATGGTGCCCTCTGAAGGGCTACAACCACATAATTATCACAGCCAATTAGATACATGGTTCAACCCCCACGTCTCCTCCCCTCAGATAACAGGTAACACAATTAAAACAGACACAATTTTAACCACATTCTGGATGTACCCCAAAAACAGGGGGTACACCTTTAAGTCCAGCACCGTTCAATATCTCTCACCCAGGGGAACAACATATTAAAAAATGGCATGAATCAGACCAGGGGTTCAAAAGTTAGTAAAAGTATGTTTTTCACATAACACACAGACATGTCACATATCCCCCACACAATACACATATAGGACAATAGGTGTGGTCACCCCTCCCTGAGGCACTTTGATATAATCAGACAATGATTAAATCAGCCTTCTTTGTTCTTATCTGAGAATGAAAACAGTTTATACAATCGACTTTCTTATCTGTAACAGGATTATCTATTAGCCTAGTAGCTTTGATATTCTGAGCCAATATATTCTGTAGAACATAAAACAAACATATCTACAGTACAGCAATGTGATCATATTTTAACCAAGAATTGAATAATCATAAAACAGGGTAAAACAGTGATGGGTTCCGTTACAGCTGGGGTCTGAGCGCATAAAACTACCGAATAGCGCTCAGATCCTCTTCACACAGTTCAATTGCCATGTAGCTAAAGTCTTTCCCATAGTCTTTCATTATATGAATGGGCTCCATGGCATAGCTATCTGTGGTATCATGGTTCACACAGGGCAAGTACCGAATGACCCCCCTGTATGTAAAGGGCCAGAATGAGTGACATACACTCTGGTATGGCCGAATACTGTGTTTGAAGGGCAATATGTACCAGGGCCATAGTCGCAGGGCAGGAGGCTGGCAAACAGTCCTCTCCAAGACAAAGTGGCGAAGGGCACTTCGTCACATGAACCTTGGGAACGACCCTGGGGGGGAGGGAGTCTAGACTGTCAGCATACCTAGATAGGCAACCTCTATGCTTTCTCAGATAGAAAATTATCCCATATTTGCCATTTTACCTTTAAGTTTTTCGTCATTCCAGTTTCTACAAACTCTTTTTTAAAGTTTCTATTTTACATTATGATTGATTCCAATTCTGCCCAGCTTGGTACGGCTGTCTGTTTCCATTTTCAACCACTGAGCTACCATTACTATCTGCAATAAAATAGCTTTGGCATCTAGGTCCAACCTGTCCGCAAAAATGTGCAACAGAGCTATCTCAGGGGTTGCAGGAATGAGGATCTTTAGAATTCTTGAGATTTGTTTAAAGCATGTTAACCAAAATTTTCGAATCTTATCGCAGCTCTACCATATATGCACGTAGGAACTCACTCCTCCACATTCTCGCCAGCAAAATTTTAAATCTTCTCTTTTAGAGATTTGAGTGAGTTTAGTTGGAACAATATACAACTATTATCCATGAGCATTGGAAGTTAACCAACTGGGAGGATAACAGCAGTGTCATATTTATGTGCTCATTTGAAGAACTGTACATGCAAATAATTTTAATAAGTTTCTGCTGTATTTCGCTTCTCTGAATTATTTTGTTCCTATCAGGACAACATCTGAGAGAAATATAGGAAACACATAACATCTCTATACAGTTCTGTTGGAGTATTGTCACTTTGAATTGATACTTGACAATAAAACTAAATAGAACAGCAACTCACAGTAGGATAACACATCCGCCCTTAGACTTCAGATCAATCCAAGATAGAAGCATCCATGATGGAATCTAAGAGCCTCATTCAATTGAGGCTTTCGGGAAATCCGAAGCCAACAAGTTATTTTGCTATTCAATTTGTGTCAGCTTTCAGACTCCGATCGAGTTACGGGCTCTGAGCTGCGATTTATTGTGATTTAAAAAATCGCAAGTTAATGCCCTCCAAGCCTTTGATCTTTTATTGTTGCAAGGCTAAAATCTCTATTCAATTGTTCTGATTCTCCCTCGCTAACCACTCTGTCAAGCTCGCAAATGGCAAATATCTAACCACATCTAATATGGTACCAAGGAAGTCTTGCAAATGGCTTAATGACAAATTGTAGAACTTTAAGAGCAAATATAAAAGCAATACTGTTCTTTTATTAAGAGTAAAAGTGATGTTAGGTCTTAGAATTAATAGCACAACATTCTCCAATACTTTAAGTTATGTTCAATTCTCGTGTTATATTGATCACGGCAATCAATGTAAAGTCCTACGGGCTTCACCTCCAAGCCTGTATGACTTTGAAATCCAACCTACATTTCTACAGGCTTGGAGTTTGAAGCCCGTAGGACTTTGAAAAATGGAGGTTGGATTTCAAACTTACGAGTTACAGTCTTGGAGGTTGGTCATGATGACGATCTCTGTTTCCATTGGCTGTTTCTGCTTCCCCCCTAACATGCAAATGCTACGTCCGATGGCATAGAGTTCTGATTTTCGCTATAGGTCTCTAATTTGTGGTCCTGGCCAATTGAATAGCATTTTAAAAGTAGAGCAATTGCAGGCATTTGGCTTTCGAGTTGCAAGCCCTGAAATGAATGAGGCTATAAATGTTTAGTGTTGTATCCATGTCTTGCATAGCTGCTGATTATTTTAGTTACGTTTTTCCAGAAGTGCAGTTTTTTTTAAAGATCTCACCTATTTGTGTGGTTTAGTACTTTATAATGTTATAATATACACATCTGGAAGACTCCTAATATCTCCTGTGTATATCTCCGGCAGTAGGAACCAGCTGACACAACAGGGATTAATACACTGATGTTCCCTTATTTAGAGCCTAACCTGCGGGATGTGTAATTAGAAAGGCTGCTAAATCAGATACAGGCCCAGGGATAGATCAGTCATTACAGGAATATTGTCAGAAGCTGGGGAGATATTACATTAGGCCTGAGACAGATAACGAGCTAGCCAAGAATAAATGATAGCAGTGGTACTGCCGGGAGTAGTTAAGGAACTTGGAGATAAGTGAGGAAAGACTAGGCTTAGTAAATAACATTACTGCGGGACACATACAAATATAACGTGTGACAGCAATTTGCAATTTTCTATCATGAATTTGTAAAAAAAAAGTGTTTGAAGGAGACACTAAAATCCCTATTAAAGGCACTCTTTAGTCAAAACTTGTTGTTTTATATTAAAATGATTAAATTGGTTTATTAAATTCATTTGATCCTCTTGAATGTAATATTCATATAAAATGTACACTCACTCACTTATAAGAAACCCACAAAGTAACAGTTCTTCTATTCCTTGGACTTCCTCCTTTCGCCTTCTATTCTCTCATGCAGGCTGCCATCTTGCTTACCTGTGACCTGCAGCACTGCTTTTTGTGAGTTAAGGACACTCCCACAGGGGTGCAGATTTACACTATTAGTGTAATACTGTCAGACAGCAAGCAGACAGTGACGTGCTGTGTGTTAAAGGATGCTAAAACAATAAAATGACAGGATTTGCAATCATAATTCTAGGTAATCATTTATAATAGCACATTACTGGCATAGAATATGAAAAGGAGCTTTGTAAATATTTGGGTTTTGACACTGGCAGTGTAGACCCTTTTTCCTGTGGGAATGTTCTTAGCTCATTATATACACTGCTGCAAGTCACATGTGTACAAGATGGCAGCCTGCATGTGAGAACAAAGGAAGAAAGGGGGTCTCTTACAAGTAAATGAGTGAACATTTTAAATGAAAATTATGTTCAGAGGCATCAAATTACTGAATTATGTACTTAAATAAGACATTTATATAAAATGTCCAAAATGGCCCAATGGATAGGATGTAGGTGTTTTCACCACAGCATCCTGGGTTCAAATCCAGCCAGGGAACCAAGAGGTCAACTGTGTCCAAAATAATTGATAAGTTGTGTGAGTGAAATGAACTTAGTTATAGCAGAAGTGAGGTCCACATTACTCCATAACTCAGCTGGTGCACCGTATTGGCACACCCAAATAGTGTTTGTCAGAAGGAGATCTTGACTTTTGTAAAGAAGCATGTTTAATACTCACATTATAAGTTTACGGGTTTTCAATTTTGTAAGGTTCTTTGGGAAAGCACAAGGCACGCTAGATTCTAAGCTCAAAGTCATTCTTTGCAATGCATTTAGTATTGTTTTTGCCTTGAGCTTAACCCATGAATTGTGCTACAGGAATGTGTTGGCGCGTTACAAATAAACGATAATAATAATTTATATCCTTACCTGTTGCTGTAGCTGAGAATCACTGAGTAGTCCATAGATCATTTTAGTAGCCCTACTCTAACAGCCTCATTAATTCAGCAGGATATCATGTGAAAGATAACAGAACATGCATCTTTCTTGGCTTCTGAAACCGTTCACTGCCCAGAGCATGTACAACAAATGTAAAAATTGCTGAATTATTTAAATTCAGCCAAAACAAGGCTGCTGTAATTCAGAATTCCTCTCCTCCCAGGCAGGGAATAATAATTGACCGCTGTGTTCAGAGTTGAAATGCTGTTCATACTTTATGGGGACGCGGCAAGGCACGCAATATTATCTAGTATTGGTCTGTCCTGCCCGATGCTCCAATACTGCGGGAACAGAGATAAAAGCACTGCCAATAATACAGGAAATTGGATTAGTGTAATAACATGTAAAATGATTTGCAGTTGAATATTTTTTCTGAGGAATAGGGGAAGTTGTGGGAAAGTGTAAATTGCAGGAAATCAAACAAAATGTAAAATTGAATAACTTTAGAACAAGGTTAGGCATTTAATAAGGTTATTCGAAAATAACTGAATCTGAACCAGAGAAGCCTGGTTTGCTCTGCAGGGTAGATTTAGACGGCGCTAGTTTGCATGTTCAAAGGGTTAGTTCAGTTTTTACTTTTTCAAAGAAATAAATGAATATATTCATATTTTAAACTTTTTTTAATATTTATCTTTTTAAGAAATGGAAATATATGAAATATGATGTAGAAAAAGCTAATGGCTTCATCCAATAATTCCGGTTCCTTTGAATGAGGAGTGTCAAATGACAGATATGAAAGAAACTGATTGGCTCGTGCAAATAAAAAGGAAGTTAATGAGCGGAGCTTGAAGCCAATATCCTGCCAGATTGTGTTCTTTTTCCAAATGTATCCAGAATGGTTATCGTATCATGGACCCTCACAGATTAATACTTACCTATCAGAGGTTCACTAACTTTATAGCATAGAGAAGCCAGAAATTATGCTGAAATTATGTACCAGCTGTACAAATCAAAATTTAAAAAAAACTGTTTAATAGGGAAGCTAAAATAATGGTCAGAAAGAAAAAAAAATGTACTTTATAGTAGATTCATATCCACTTAACGGTGGCATTGTATACATGAATAATAATGTACCGCCTTCAGCACCAGGAATAATTAGAACATGTGCAAATTGATTTGGTTCTCAACAACACCTCATACTTTAAAATTTGGATGCAACTTCAAAAAAGGACATTGTAGAACTAGAAAAGGTTCAGATAATATAATTCAATTTAACAAGGGGAATGGAGGTATTAAGCCCCATATGTGCACACTGGTGAGGATTTTCCATACACGCTAACATTTCAATGCTTTGTACACACTTGTGTCTATTTACATACAGGTGAAGTCTAGAAGAAAGTATACAAATATGTGCAGTATAGTGAATATATGTAAATTGCTATAGTTGAAAAATAAGATGTAGTCACAAACAAGTGGAATAATAAAAGCATGAAAAAAGGAGTGCCCGGTAGACAGCATCAGTTTGCAGGGGAGTCTGCCAGTTAGGCAGAGTACTGAGATAGAGAAGCCATGCTGAATGGGACATTATGTGGAGGTGCACACCAGGAAGATGGTGACATACAGACACATAATGCTTGATGTCAGTGAGCAGGAGGTACTGAAATGACAAAACCCACACAATTACCTCTGTTGATATAACAGGAGTGCAGCAAACTTTATATATATACATAGGTGCAAACTAAGGAATACAGGAATTGCAGTACATATCTGCTCATGGATTGAGAACTGGCGAAAAGACAGGATGCAACGGGTTGTTGTAAATGGAACATATTCAGGTCCTCTCCTTTCTAACACATTTATTAATGACTTAAAAATAGGACTGTAAAGTATTGTCTCCATTTTTGCTGGTGACACTAAGGACCTTATTCAATTGCAAGCCCGCAGATTACGTTATACAGGTCTGCGGGCTTGGCATTTGCTACAATTGCAAAGCGATTCAATTGAACAAGCCTGCAATCTAGGGGCTGAAACCATGCAGTCGTATGTAGCATTTCAGAGCGTGATCATGATCAATTAACCGATTTAGAAAGAGCCAATAGTAAATTACATCATCATTAGGACAGTAACACATGGAGGTCAAACGTCAATCAATTGGCGTTTAGAGATCCGATATGCGATCAGACCTGCAATCTGGCAATGTACAAAATAATAAAAATGAATGGCGATACTGTTCTAGTCCATGTGGGTGGCCTGTTATGTATTTTCTCCTTTATTCTTGAGATTGATATAACACGGAAATGAAACCTTAAAAAAAAATATATTTTTAATGCAGATTTTCGAGCTTGAGACTGGTGTGCAATTAATTCTAATGTCTTTCATCTCTTTCCCCGTCTTTTACAGGGCAGTATTGATTTTTTGATTTGCATTTACAGTGCTACGAACAGGTGTTCAACTCCTTTGCGAGTCCTATCTGATACCCGTAGGATTTTCTTCTACATTTGCCATTTATTGGTGTGAAAACATTTGCGGACTTGAGGAATTGTAGCAATTGAATAGCGATTTTCGATTTTAGCGATTGTAACTTTTGCGGGCTTGAAAGATCAATGTCTTAGATGGGTTGTAAGTTATGATTTTGGCAACCACAGTGATTCTCAGCCTGTAACCCATATATCGTTTGTGGCTGGCTAAAAGATGCCAATTGAACAGCAAATTAGTTTACTGGCTACATTACAGACTCCAGTAACGAACAATTGCTCAATTGAATAGGGGCGTAAGTTGTGTAAGGTAATTAAATCAGAAAATTATGTAATTTCCCTCCAAAGCAATTTGCATAAATTAGAGAAATGGGCGACTAAATGGCTGATGAGATTTAATATGAATAAATGTGAAGCTATGCATCTGGGAAGGAAAAATAGCCATGGAATTTATAATCTTAATGGAGCAAATCTAGAGGTATCAGATATTGAAAGGGATTTGGGAGTACTTGCGAACAACCACCTAGGTAACAGTACTCAATGCCAAAGAGCAGCTTCAAAGCAAAATAAAATATTAGCATGTATTAAGAAGGGTATAGAAGCAAGGGAAGCAAATATAATTCTGCCACTATACAAATCTCTAGTACGCCCTCATTTGGAATATGGAGTACAGTTTTGGGCACCACTTTATAAAAAGGATATTTTAGAGCTGGAAAAAGTAGAGAGAAGGGCAACAAAACTAATAAGGTGATATTAAGGTTATGAAGAAAGACTAACCAAATTAAATGTATTTTCTCTAGAAAAAAGGTGTCTTAGAGGATATATAAATTCCTTATATAAATATATCCAGGGTCAATATAAAGCTTTGTCAAGTGAACTTTTTGTACCAAGAGGTTTTCAACTGACAAGAGGACATCCTTTGGGGTTAGAAGTAAAAAGATTTTACCTTAAAGAAAGAAAAGGGTTCTCACAGTAAGGGTACTTAAATTGTGGAATTCTCTACCAAAGGAGGTGGTGACATTGGAGAGATTGGATATCTTTTTGAATAAAAAAAGGCATTCAGGAATATCCTGTAGAGGGAGTGCTGATCCAGGGAGGACCCTGATTGCCAGTATCTGGGGTCAGGAAGTAATTTTATTTTTCTTACCCTTTTGTGACAATTGGCAATATTTCTATAGTTTTTTTTGTGTTTGCTTTCTCTGGATCAATTAACAATTATCCACCCTAGTGGTAATCCCGAGCGTGGCTCTGGGTTAATTTACAGTTCCTAAAGTAGCAACCCTGAGCCACGCTTCCACAATCCCCCCCCCCCCCTTCACCCATCCTCTTACTGTGTAAAGCCTCTCATTCTTCACCTGCAGCATATCTTCTGGCAGTGTCCGGGAGTCCAGAGTGATGTCACACGCACGTCAATAGCGTTTCCCGGCCACAGCCAGAAGACGTGCTGCAGGGGAAGGATGAGAGGCTTTACACAGTAAGAGGATGGGGGAAGGGAAGGAAGGAGGAGGGAGAAGGGGAAGGGTGAGGGGTAAGGCGAGGAGAGGGGGGAATGGTGTGATGCAGGGGCTGGGGGGGAGGAGCCACTACCCTACATAAAAAATGTAAATGTAGGAGCAGTGGGGCGGAACAAGGCGGTCTGGCCATGTCAGTATCCACAAGTGTACCGCTTTAACACTCGGAGGTACTGAAACTGCCAGACTGCCAGGGAGGTTAATCTGCATATTATAAAGATCAGAGGAGATCTAAAAAGCTTGAACTTGATGGACTAAAAGTATTTTTTCATCCTCAGTTACTATGTAACTATGTATGACATGACATATATACAGCCCCATTAAATTCCAGCCCCGTAAGTACAACCTGAAGCTCACAACGGCTGCAAAAAAGAGTTGTGGATTTACAGCTATTAAATTAGAACTGGCTGCAAGTTATGGGCTTGAGAGGCAAACCCGTAACCATTGTTCGCTCGTCGAATGTGTGGCCATGAACATGATCACTTAGTCTAACTCATAGTTACGAGTTGGGATGGAGCCAATGGCAACAGAGATAATCAGAATTACGTCCTACGGGGTTCAATTACGAGTTACGATCGGACCCACATTCCAGATATAAAGAAATATTCATAAAGCCGTAAATATGATATTCTATCACATGTGAGTTATAGTATATGTATTAACACATTGATTGCCGGGATCGATATGACACATGAATTATATATGAAATAAAGTATTTTTGTTGGCCGATTTGCGGGCTTGAGAATGTTGTGCTATTACTTCCTTTTTAATATTAGTACAGTAGTGTGTTTTTATTTGCAGTTAAAGTGCTACGTATTGGACTTTACCCCCATTTGCAGGTCCTCTCCAGCACACGTAGGGCTTTGGGCTCCATTTGCGTGTTACTGGGTTGCTCGCGAGTGACTTTGTTGCAATTTAATAGCATGATTGGAATAGTAGCAGTCATGGGCTTGACAGATCAAAGGATTTACGGACACGAAGTTCAACGTTGCTCATCTTGTAGGCTTTTTTCAATCTTGCTGCGTCTTAACCCGCAAGTCTTCTGCAGGTTGCTTTAAGAAGCCAATTTAATTAGCTTGCAGTCCTGCAAGCTACATTACGAGCTACGTTTTGACAATACCGAATTTAATGGGGCTGATAATTGGTAATGTATTGATAAAGTATAAAGCTCCTGCTGTCTAACTCTAGACACATATCGCCATACCAAACAGATAAATAAAATATGTAGCTCCAGTTTCCTCACTTTATAGATATGTACACACAGTCTCCCAACTCTGCAGATATAGACAGAAAGTGGCCCTATACACTATATACATAAATGTAATAGCCACACAGAACAAATGATAGAACTTCTAACACAAATATACATACACAGTAACACACTCATTTACACAGAATTAAAAATTGCATAGCATAGAGCTTGTGGTAATTACATCTTTTTTTCTGTCTCTCTCTCTCTCTCTCTCTCTCTCATATCCATTAGTATTCACCATTTCACTGCATTCAATCTGTGGTTTCCTCCCTCAGAGTGCTGAACTTAAGATTGTAACATATAGTGCTCACCACCTAGTGGTGAGTCTGTGGACTGCAGTACTTTCTTTTTCATGCCAAGGAACATTTTTAAGTATGAAATGAGGCACACTTCACAGGGAAGCAGCTCTAAGCGGCTGCCTTGTCAGCCTAATAAGAAATCCGGCCATGCATATATACATATCAAGATAGATATGCTTGAAGTGTGTCCAGCTGTTTCCAAATCTCAGTTGTCACAGCAATGGCTCAAAACTATATGCAAAGATTAGCATAACAAAGAATAACATGACAACCTGTATAATAGTATAAAGAAAAAGTAGTAGAGTATATCAGATAGACTGATTGTAATTCAGGAAATTCTGCACACCTAAATTATTTTAAACTTGCTTTCAATTAATCTCACATTAAAGCAGCTTGAAAAATTACCTGCAGTCTGGTAGTGTGCATTTTCAGAGGCCTGAGGAATCTTTTAAATATATATTATTCAAGCAAGACAGTGCATGGTAACGGAAAGATTAATTTCCTTCTATTTTTTATTTAGTACATTTGGCACAGTATGTGTAATTACTTGTATTCTAGCTGTGATTTAGCATACTTTATACATGCCAGTACTAAATTGCATTTAGCAGAATATTTCAAGATCTAGCTACAACGTGATTGGAAAAAAACATTCAATAGGCTGTGAATAGAAAATAGTTAACATGTATGGTCATATATGCGAGAGAGATGCACATTTTCTCCAGTCTATGGTTTACATAAATATATATATATATATATAATTGCCTAGAAGTCCCTTATCAAACTAGTATGATTGACTCCGTGTTCTTGCAACACTCAACAGCAAGCAAGATACCAATAGTTTTAGATGACCATGAGCCTCATTCAATTGAGCTTTCGGTAGATCCGGGCTTCAGAAATGTAGCCCGCAAGTTATTTTGCTATTCAATTGGCGTCTTTTTTCGGGCTCCGATTGAGTTACGGGCTCTAGCCTCCGATTCATTGCGATGGTTAACATTGCAAGTTTATGCCCCACCAAACCTTTGATATTTCACGGCCACAAGAGTTGCAAACGCTAGAAACTTAAATATCTATTCAATTGCTCCGATTCCCCCTCGCAAAGCAAGCCGTCAAGCCCACAAATGGCAAAAGTCGAACCACAAGTCACGGGTACCAAGGAGGACTTGCAAGGGGCTTAATGACATGTCCGGAGCACTGTAAAGGCACATAGATATACACTATTGTACTTTTATTAAAAGGGAAAGTTATGTTAGGTCTTAGAATTAATAGCACACCATTCTCAAGCTCGCAAATTGGCCAAAAAAATACTTGATTTCATGATTAATTTCCATGTTATATCGATCCCCGCAATTGATGTTAATACATATAATGGAACTTGCATGTAATAGAATATCATATTTACGGCTTTATTAATATTGCATTACATCTGGAATGTGGGTCCGATCGTAACTCGTAATTCAAGCTCGTAGGACTTAGAGATCGTCATCATTACTTCAATGAAAAATGGAGGTTGGATTTCAAAGTCCTATGTGCTTAAATTACGAGTGGAGACACCCACATTCCATTGGCTGCTTCTAACCGGGAGTTACGGCCTTGCGTAATCAATCATGTTCAAGCTCACAAATGCTGCATGCTAAAGCATGGTTTGCAATGTGTCTTATTGTGCCGGGATGTGCGGGCTCGGCCAATTGAATAGCGCCCCAAGTTGCGGACGCTGCAGACCCACAGACATACGGCCAATACTCCATAACTTGCGGCCTCAGAATTGAAAGAGGCTCCATGTATCTAGCCATAACATTCCCTTGCCCGAGTGTTTAAACTACTAGATTGATCAGTTAATTATCTTCAGTGTTTAATGGAATGAGTTCCTACTACTTTCCATGCCCCTTTAATGCTTAATGTCTTTCTTAAGAGACAGTTAAGCATTTTAAGTGAACCACATTTCAATTACTAAGACATTTTCCTAATGATCTTGCAATATTCTTGCCTAGCAGTTTAGACTACAAGCTTTAAAGGAGTTGTGAATAAATGTAATGTAGTTTTTTGTAGCCTCCTTGTTGTTGTTCAGTCCTTCAGTCTTGATTTGTGGATATCCTCACATAAGCACTGCTGCCTCAGTCAGAATGACTGAACTACTCTTTAGCATAGCTGCACTCCATAAATCATGGCCTTGTAGTGACCCCCAAGAAGAGCTTTTGGAACCACTGCACTAAGCCATGTGTCTTAGTAGTGTCTCTTCACTACTTTGCCATACGTGAGTGTTGTATGCAAATCACTAGCTGTGCTCACTATCACTGCATTTGCTAAGTATTCCTATAGTTGTAACCAATTTTATAGCTATATACTTGAATGAGCACATATAACAGTTGTCAAACTGCGATTCGTTGTCACGCTTGCAACAAATCGCAGTTTGACAACTACGATTGCCAGGCCGCAACCCCCACGTGTCGCTGGCATTGTGACGGGATGCGCGCACGAGCAGCCGCCCGTGCACACGCCCGGAAGAGGAAAACAGACGGGAGGAAGACACACAGGGAAGGAGTGGGGAGACACAGAGTAGGAGGCGGACACACAGGGAAGGAGGGGTGAGACACAGAGGAGGGGTTGAGACAAAGAGGGGAAGAGACACAGGGGAGTGAGAGGAGGGGGGAGAGACACAGGGAGTGAGAGGAGGGGGAAGAGACACAGGGGAGGGAGAGGAGGGTGTAAGACACAGGGGAGGGGGTGAGAGACAGACAGGTGATGGAGAGGGGGGGAGATGGAGATGGAAGAGACAGGGGAGGGGGGAGACACACAGGTGTGGGAGAGGAGGGGAGGCACAGGTGAGTGAGAGTTGAGGGGGAGAGACACACAGGGGAGTGAGAGGAGGGGGAGAGACAGGGGAGTGAGAGGAGGGCGAAGAGACACAGGGGAGGGAGAGGAGGGCGAAGAGACACAGGGGCAGAGAGGGGGAAACAGACAGGAGAGGGTGAGAGACACAGGGGAGGGAGAGGAGGGTGTAGACACACAGGGAAGGGAGAGGGGGAAGACACAGGGGAGGGAGAGGAGGGGGAAGAGACACAGGGGAGGGGGAAAGACACAGGGGAGGGAAATGGGTGGAGGAGACACAAGGGAGGGGGGAAGAGACACAGGGGAGGGAGAGGGGGACAAGAGACACAGGGGAGAGAGAGGGGGAAAGAGACACAGGGGAGGGAGAGGGGGGAAAGAGGAACGGGGTGGACAGGGGAAGAAACACGGGAGGGAGAGGGGGTATAAACACGGGAGGAGGGAGAGGAGAGGGGAAAGGAGACATGAGGGAGAGGAAGGGGAAATGAGACACAAGGGAAGAAGTAGACAGAGGTAGAGACTTGCAATGAGCGCCTTCGTGCTCATTGCAAGGCCCGTAATGAGCGCCTTCGTCGCTCATCGCGAGGTCAGTAAAGTAGAGGGGGGGGGGAGAAGCTCGCAATGAGCATATCCCGTCAAGTAGAGGGGCAGAGAGGCTCGCAATGAGCGCCGAAGGCCAGTAAAGAGAGGCTCCCATTGTGTGGCAAACAGCATTGCTAGGCTTCAAATTTTTATTGCCGTCATTTTTGACAAGCAAGTTGCTAGTCACCTATAATAGTTGTGAGCAATCGGGTTGTTGCTAACGCTGCGGCCCTCGCAAAGCAGGGGGGGGGGGGCACCCAGAACCTCTGCAACTGAAGTTACATCTCAATTTAAGTCCAAATTCAAGTGTCCTAAGCAAGAGAAAAAATGACTGCCGAAAAAAACCAAAACGAGGCTACAGGACTCTAAGCACGCAAAACACCACCAAGCACATACGGATTTTCCGAAAAAGCTGTACGAGGTCCAAGATACACTATTAACAAGGACGCTAAATCATCAACAGCCGCGTACCACATACACATTAGCCGCCATTTTACAACACTAACTTACACAATGCGGAAGTACACAGCTACCCTAACGGATTTTCCTCGCAGCACGCACCCTATTTACACTACACACTGCACACATTGCTGACACTTACACATCAGCTCCACAACAGTGAAAACCGACATTGTATGCTGCAGCAACATCAAAACAGATTGTCAGCTCTTCAACACAATGCTTCCTGCACATATTACTTCAAAATAGGTAAAGTATATGCTCAGCCAATCTCCCTGCAGCTTCCTGTCTGAATGTCAGCAGCAATACATAGCACATATTAGTGATACACTACATTTCCAAGGCTCCTTTACAGCACAAACAGGAACCCCAGCGTTTAAATCAAATGTTTCAACTAACCTGATTGGCCAAAACAAATCATTTTGAATTTGATGCTAATTTAGCCTGCGTTTGGAAGGTGTTAACTTTAATTTGCAACTGTCAGAAATTACAAGACATTTTGCTGACTTCAATGTAAGTGTTTAAATGTTTATGTAGGGACTTTTTTAATGCAAAAATATGTTTGCATACACTACTGATTCTCCTCTATCAGATGCATTCATAATCCGGCAAACTTGGATATGCCTTTAAAAAGAGCTATTATTAATGTGTGCCCAGTGCGTTTCACAACCAATTTCTGAAGAAAAACAAGGAGGATGTGAGCAACAAGATATTAATACATTTACAATTAAACAAAACATGTTTTGACTGTCAAAGTCCCATTCACATAAAAAAATGATCTCATCAGTTTGTATTCCATTAGTACATTTCTAAAGAACATAAGTCAGCAGCATTAAAAAAAACACATTTCATTACTATTCCTGATTGTTATAATTTCTCAAGGAGAAAAGAATATAAATTAATTTATGATAACATCCTTTAATACTTCAAATGTTAACATCAATTAGGAACAGTAATTTTATGAACATCAATTAATGACAATAAAGAATATGTCTCATTAAATATGAATAATCATTTTTTTAGTAGATAAACATAAATTCTGAACAATAACAAAATTCAGATTAAAAGCATTAATCAGATCCTGATGGCTAATACAAGTATTAGCTAAAAATAAAATGGAATGTGTGTAATCTGGTCCTCAGATTTAACTTTTATGTGATTTTTTTTTTATTGACCACTGGTATTTCTAGACTGGACCTTAATAATTTAACAAAATAATTATTCAAGAACAAGAGGTGGTGATTGCAGATTGTGGCATAGCCTGGAGCTTGCTTCCTTGCACAGCTTTTGATGAAACAAACTGTGCTCCTCCTGCACTGCTATTCCTCCTCCTGGCGCGTCTTCACTCCACGGCAGGAAATCTTGAATGACATCATGTATGACCTCACTGGGGATTCCCTGCCCCAGCTAGACAGGGCAAGGGAGGAAAACAGTACAGGTGCTGGTGAGGCCCAGGAAGCGCATTGAAAGACGCTGAACATAGAAAGTGGAAAACAAAAGGTTTAAAGAAAAAAAAAGGAGAAAGCAGCAGGCGTCCCACCCTGAAGATATCATTTCACTCAAGTAAAACTCACCACTATCTGACATCCTGTTAAGAGGGTCTGAGGTGGTGGGGCGCCTCCCTCTTTTTAAATGTGTCTTTATCTGGAGCCATTAACAACAATTTTGCAATGCGGGTGATAAAGAAGAAGAGAATGCCAAGATTTATATTAGAATAATGAAATGAAAGACTTAAACAAATAAAGGGACTCTGTCACCCTCAAAACAAGTTGGTTTCATCATACAGAGTATTAAAAACTGTCTGTACATTCTGTTAGCCATTTTTCTCTACAATACATAATTCCTGAGTTGTTTAGCATTGTTTATGCAATGTGTAGCTCAGTCTTCTAATTTACTGTTCAGAATGCTTGATAAGGGTAGGGGATGAAATGTAACTGTATTATAGACTAAGAAGGGCATGCTTTTGTTACAGAAAATCCTAAATAAGATTTCAAAGCAGCTCATTAGTATTTACAAGTCACTCTTTTGCATACGAATACAGCAGAAACAATGGTGATTTCTCAAGGATATTTCACATTAGAAACAAATGGCTAATTCAAGGTATAGCTAGTTTTTAATGCTCTTTAAGAATAAAAAAAGAAACAACTTGATTTTGGGGTGTTAGAATCCATTAAAAAAATGTATTATTGTGCATAGGGGGTGGGGGTATTGCTGGAACTGCGCATGTAATTATTCGTGCATGTGTATTTACGGCACAATTGGCATGCACATTGGCTATTACAGCGTAACTGCACATGTGCAACTTCATGGAAACTACGCATGAGTGATTATGTTGAAACTGCGCATGGGCACTGATGTAGGAAATGCGAGTGTGCGCTGCAACAAAGTCGCACATGCGCATTTCAACAATTTTCTGAGAGTGCACAGAGAGAGAGAGGGAGGAAGGGAGAGCGAGGGGAAGGGAGAAAGAGAGCACACAGAGTGCAGAGAGACAGAGGGCACAGAAAGAGAGGGTTCAGAAAGAGACAGAAGCCACAGAGACAGGGTGCGCTCACACAGAGAGAGCGCAAAGATAGAGGGCGAGAGCAGACAGAGAGGGAGAGACAGTACACAGAGAGACAACTGAACCTAAGATATGATACCATCCTTTATGACAGGCAAGTTACTCATTTTTGTATAATTGAATCTTAAAGTACATAACTTTAAAACTCAGATATCTTTCCACTCCAAATGTTTAACATCCAGTTGCAATTACATTTATTTATATGTGTTGTTTTCATTTGTGCCATTAATGGGACCACTGCTCTGTCACTTTAATATCCAATTTTATAAGAAAAATGTAAATATATGTTTTATTTATTGTGTGCACATTAGCAGCCTTATTAAATTGTGATTTGGCAAATTTAAAAGGGCTCTATTTAAGCACATCGCATATATTTTTTACAGACGTTTTTAGTTAGTGAAGACCATGCTTTTGGATAGAAGTTCACTAACTAAAAACTTCTGTAAAAAAATATGCTATGTGCTTAAATAGAGCTCTTTTAAATTTGCTGAATCGCAATTTAATAAGTCTGTAGATTTCTACTAAAAAAGAAAGTAAGATGAAAATAATTGCTCTTTTACATGACAGACAGTGGTAGTGGTAGTCCAGTTTTGATGCTGATCGCAGCAGGTAGCCATTGAATACTGAAATACTGTCAGGTGCTAGCCAAGAATGCCACTTTGAAGCAGTAAATGATGTGACCTCAAAAAGCCAAGAGAACTATGAACCACACAATTATTTTGGAAACTTGCAAAAATCCTTTGATCTTTAGCAGGTTGTCAGTAGGACCCAGGACAGGCTTTTGATGGGAGCATCGGCTCACGGCCTCTGTGCCAAAAACACTGCATTGTTAGGAGGAAACAGGTGGAATAGGTCACAGCCAGACACTTATTAGTTATATTTCCTTTTGTTTATAACAAACAAGTCTATTTTTACAAGAAGCAATTATACAAAAATCAATGTAATTTAGACAGCTTCATGCACACAATAGGGAATATCACTGTATACCCTGCACTTACGGTTCATGTAACAGGCTTGTAAAGATATGTTGTCTGTTAGATGTAGTGCTCACTGCTGATGGTACTAAGTATTGTCTATAGATTATCCACTGTATAAAAAACGCATACAGGATTACCAATAACAGGCATTACATTATAAGCCCCTTTCTGGATCACTACCAGTGGCAGAGCTAGTGCATGGAGGGCCCCGAACCCCTTCCATCATCAACTCACACAGTACATATGTAAAATATATATATATATATATATATGGGTCTGTGTCTATACATATATAAGTGTACATATAACATATATATGTGTGAGTGTGTGTATATATATATATATATATATATATATATATATATATATATATACATTACCGTATACATATACACATATGTGTATACATCTACATATATATATATATATATATATATGTATATATATATATATCACATATATCATTGTGAGCATGTGGGTTGTTGCTAACGCTTGCAGGCTTGCATAGCGTCCCTCGCTTTGCGGTCCTCGCAGTTGCTGGCAAGGAGCACCAAAGGCGCTCCTTGCGCTGGTGGAGATGAGCGCCATAGGCGCTCATCCCTACGACCCCCTACGACTTTCGGACAGCAAATGCGGACCCTCGCAAAGCAAAGGGTCGCATTTGCGTAGGTGGAGGCTCTACAGCGCCTCACGCGCGGTTACAAACACCCACACAAGCGGCACTTTACCAAAATACATCTAACACGCAATCACTATATACAGACTTACACAAAAAAATACGAAACGCGGGATTTACAATGGAAAATTTACGGACTTAGCATAAAAAAATTCGACACGCGCTACTTAGAAAAAAAACATTCCAACCTCGCAAAAATACGACCTTAACGCCCGAACCGCACGCACATGAAAACATTAAAAACACAATAAATACACACAAAAAATACATAAAATGCTTACCCACAGCAAGTGCAAACCTACATTGTATGCTGCAGGAACATGAAAAACAGATTGTCAGCTCTTCAGCACAATGCATCCTGCATGTATTATTTACAAATAGGTAAAGTATATAAATTTATTAATTTACTACTTATTACATTAGCATCACAAAAAACATATACAGAAAAAAAAAACTATCGCAATAAACACAAAAGACATTCACTGCGCGCCTCACAATGAGTGCCAACGCTGCGCATAGCACATAAACTACACCAGGGGACAGCTTTGCAATAAGCGCAAAAAGGAGATCAGCGCCGACCTTACAATGACAGCAAACGCGCCTCTAACAAAAAATACAACAACCAAGAGGCTCGCAATGACTGCCGAGATCTCAGACCACCACAAAAAATAATGTCTGTGCCAAACACCATTCCTTGACTTACAATTCTATTGCCGTCATTTTTTGACGGGCAATTCGCTAGTCACATATATAGTTGTGAGCGTACGAGTCGTTGCTCACGCTTGCGGGCTCGCGTAGCGAGCCCGCAAGAACTGCGTCCCTCGCGAAGCGAGGGACGCAGTTCCCCGCAAATGCGGGTCCTCGCGAAGCGAGGGCCCGCATTTGCGGTGGTGGAGGCTCAACGTCGGCTGTGTTAACACACACATACACACACACGACTTTTTAACAGAATAAACCCAACCGCCCAGCCAACAAAAACCCAACAACGTCCCCGCAAATGCGGATCCTCGCGAAGCGAGGGTCCGCATTTGCGGTGGTGGGAGCATCCCAACATCGGCTGTGTTAACACACATACACACACACACAACTTCATAACAACAAAAAACTCAAAGTCGCCTCACACCCGCTTACACCCAGACACACAGACGCAAGACTTAACAAAAAAACAGTAAAAAAGGCCCTTCACACGCTCTTAACACACATACGCACGACTTAGAAACAAATACACTGCGTCGTACACGTAAAAGCTAACTGCGTATATCGCAAAAAAATACGGCAACATCGCAACAAAATACGGCCGCATCGGAAAAAAATACGGCCGCGAAAGACCCATTCCAACCGCCGCGCATCAAAACATCACAAACACAAGAAATAAACACAACAAACACATAAAAAGCTTACTTACAGCACGGGGGGGCATCCGGCACCTCCAAAAGTTCATTTACACGTCCATTTAAGTCCAAAACAAAGAGTTTAAACGACCGAAAATCGGCTAAGCGAGAGAAAAAATGGCCGCCGAACAAAACGAAAACGAGGCTCCAGGCGTAACTACACTACACTTACTCGCAATAATGAAACACATACTATGCGGAACGGATCACACTCATATTAAACACCATTTTAACCACTACTACGCACAAAATGGCGGATGGAACGCAAATTGTAAGCTGGAACGCAAATAGCGCATGCGTATTGCGTTCTAACGGTCTAACTTTCCAGAATGTTCTACAAGTTTATAAATACTGCCTATTTGACAGAGAAAAATACATTTCTCCTCAGGTGATGAACAGAGTGACTTCTGAGATAACTGCTGCTAAAACTTGAGAAGATAATTCTTTCCTAATTAACTACTTTACATTGTGCAAATTACAACTGAGAGGTAAGCTATAATATATTACTTATTTTATTATCAAGACAGGACATCAAAAAAAAAAATTAAAGAAGACAAAGAGGTTTATGTATACTGACACGCACATATATGCGTATAATGTATACTGACATGTGACACGCACATATATGCGTATAATGTATACTGACAAGTGACACGCACATTTATGCGTATAATGTATAGTGACATGTGACACGCACATTTATGTGTATAATGTATAGTGACATGTCACATGCACATTTATGTGTATTGCCCCTGCAACAAACTAATTAAACAACTACATTTAAATTACATTAGAAAAAAATAAGTTGGGACTATTAAAATACTATTAAAATATGAGTCATGTATACTGATATGTGACACGCACATATATGTGTATCATCTATAGTCACATGTCACACACACATTTATGTATGTTGGCCAAAAATAAAAATAAGGTTAATTTAACAATTAAAATATGATTCATGTATAGTGATATGTCACACGCACACAAAAAAATTACTTTCAACTATGGAAATGTGCTTCATGTATGTGACATATGTGTGTAGACCCCACCAAAAAATAATGTTAATTCAAATTAATTACAGAAGTATATTTCAATGAAATTAATTTACTGCAATTCAATAGATCACCTAAAACTCAATCTTTCTACTTTTTTTAATATTCAAACAGACTCTGCATCAACAGCGTCTCTCAACAATTTGCACCGTGCACTGTGAAGCACAATCCCTTTTAAAGAACACCAACAAAGAAGAAGAGGTAAGATACAAAAATACTTTAAATGCTGAAAAGGCCATGGTTTGTTAAATACAAATAAAAAATTCTATAATTCACTATTTCACTTTATTTTTCAAACAGACACTACAAGAAGACCGGCGGATTAAGATTGGCAGGAGGGGACCCTCTGTCATTCCACACTTCAATCAAGGTACAGTATTAAGTATAAAAAAGAACCGAACCATGAGCCTTATTCAATTGTGAGTTGGCTAATTGAATAGGGCTTTATATAAGCACATAATAGATTTTTTAGACAGACATTTTTAGTTACTGAACTTCTAACCACAATCAAGGTCTTCACTAACTAAAAACTTCTGTCAAAAAATATTTTATGTGCTTATATAGAGCCCTATTCAATTGGTCAAAACGCAATTGATTCAGGACCTAAATATGTTTAATGGCCGAGGGCCTCATTCAAATGTGATTTGCCCATTTCAATAGGGCTCTATATAAGCACATTTGGCTCAATATGAGCACAGAGCATCTTTTTTTACAGAAGTTTTTAACTAAAAACTTCTGTTAAAAAATATGCTCTGTGCTTATATAGAGCCCTATTGAAAAACCAAATTCAATGAGGCCCTCACAATATAACAAATCCAGCAAACAAAGGCCCTTATTCAATTGATATTTTGGACAATTCAATAGGGCTCCAAATAAGCACATTTAGAACCCTATTGAATTGGCCAAACTGCAATTGAATGAGGGCCAAAGTATGCAACATATGGTACACACAAACTGGTACACACAAAACAGGATTGTAACAAACACATAGCAAACTAAATTTATATTCTTTTTGTTTAACAACCTATAACCATTAGAAAAAACACTACATAAGTATAATAAAAGTGGTGCCCATCAAACAGGATTGTACGAAAACTCACACAAACACATAGCAAACTACATTTAAATTCTTATTTTAATGTTTAACAACCTATAAGCCTTAGAAAGAAGCCTAAATAAGCATACCAACATTGGTGCCCACCAAACAGGATTGTATGAAAACTCACACAAACACATAGCAAACTACATTTAGATTCTTATTTTATGTTTAACAACCTATTAGCATTACAAAACTACATTAATAAGCATACCAACAGTGGTGCGCATCAAACAGGATTGTATGAAAACTCACACAAACACATAGCAAACTACATTTACATTCTTATTTTATGTTTAACAACCTATAAGCATTACAAAACAACATTAATAAGCATACCAACAGTGGTGCGCACCAAACAGGATTGTATGAAAACTCACACAAACACATAGCAAACTACATTTACATTCTTATTTTATGTTTAACAACCTATAAGCCTTAGAAAGAAGCCTAAATAAGCATACCAACAGTGGTGCGCACCAAACAGGATTGTATGAAAACTCACACAAACACATACCAAAGTACATTTAGATACTTATTTTATGTTTAACAATCTATAAGCCTTAGAAAAAGGCCTAAATAAGCATACCAAAAGTGGTGGGCACCAAACGGGATTGTAGAAAAACAAAGAAATAATGTCATTTTTTAGTTCATACAAATACATTCAAATAAAATTACATTTTCATTTTTATTTTATATCAGATACTGCGTCGAGAAAATCGGACCAGGAGTTTCAACTGAGGACCACAACCAGCGGACGAGGACTTTCAACAGAGGACCAGACCATTGGACGAGGACTTTCAACAGAGGACTACACCATCGGACGAGGACTTTCAACAGAGGACTACACCATCGGACGAGGACTTTCAACAGAGGACCAGACGATTGGACGAGGACTTTCAACACAGGACCAGACCATCAGACGAAGGCTTTCAACACAGGACCAACAAAGATTCTGCTTCAAATCAAACTTCAACCAAGGTACAGTATAACAAGTAAAAAAAGAGAAAAATTAATTAATATTCTTCTTTAATGTTTAACCACCTATAAGCCTTAGAAAATAGCCTACAGAAGCATACCAAAATTGCGGCGCACCAAAAAGGATTGTAGAAAAACACAGAAATAATTCCATTTTTTCATTAATACAAACACATTCAAATAACATAACATTTTCATTTTTATTTTATAACAGATACTGCGTCAAGAACATCGGAACAGGAGTTGGAACTGAGGACCACACTAGAGGACGAGGACTTTCAACAGAGGACTACACCATCGGACGAGGACTTTCAACACAGGACCAGACCATCGGACGAAGGCTTTCAACACAGGACCAACAAAGAATTTTGCTTGAAATCAAACTTCAACCAAGGTACAGTATAAAAAGTAATATCTATCATCTATCTCTTATTTGTCTTTTAGGGCCAATAATCTTTAACACTAAATACAAACTTCAATGTAAACTTACAAAATAAATTGGCATAGTCCAAAAAAGTCTAAAAACACAGAATCTATACAATTTGTCATTGTAACATTCCAGTCCTAAACCCTAATTTAATTGCCATTTGACAAATTGAATAGTGCTGTAAATAAGGACATAACATCTTTTTGAAAATACCTTTTTAGTTACTGAAACACTTGCTTTTTGATACATGTTTAATAAATAAAAATTTCTTTAACTAATTATCTGATGGCCTTATTTAGACTTTTATTCAATTGACCGCATTGAAATTGATTAAGTATAAAATGTTAACACACTATTGATAACTATTTGTCATGAAAAACAACTTAACATCTCAAAATAAACTAATGGTACATTATTTTATTTTTACAGATTAACATGGCTGATAACGAGAGTAAACAAGAAAAGAAAAGACGCCAAGCTAGAGAACGACGACAGAGAGCAGACAGCCAGCAGACACCGGAGAAGAAGGAAATTCGACGAGAAAAAGAACGCAAAAGAATTGCAAGCAAAAGACTGTCACTTGCAGAAATTAAATATATGTCAAAAAAAACAACAAAGAAAATAAAGCATTTACAACCTGTTGCTCAAACATCAGATGACATTTTACCAGAAAAAATACAAGAGATACCAAAAAAAGCAACAAAGAAAACAAAGCATTTAGAACCCTTTCATGAAACATTACATGACATTTTACCTCAAACAATACAACATATACCAAGAAAAGCAACGAAAAAAACAAAACATTTAGAACCTGTTGTTGAAACATTATATGACATTTCACCTGATGAATATGAAAGTCAAAATCCTATATGCTTTGCAAATTGTACTCTACTCAAGTCTTTAGCAGTAGAGGTTCATAGTTGTGGGGACATGACTACTCAATGTCAGTTTTGTGAGGCTTATTATTTTAAACAGGAGAGACCTAGAGATGGACAATTTATTAGTTGTTGTCAAAAAGGCAAGTTCAAACTTCCAGAAAGGAAAGAATTTCCAATTTATTTACAAAATATTATGACTGAACCTACTTTTCCAAACTACAAAAATTTTAAGACAAACATAAGATCCTACAATAGTGCCATATCCTTTGCATCCATGGGGGCAACATTAGCTGCTAATGTACCAGGACATGGTCCTTACTGTTTTAAAGTCCAAGGACAAATTTATCATCGCACTTCCCATTTACATCCAGAGGAAGGAAATAAAAGAAAATTCGCTCAACTATATGTCCTAGATACAATGGAAGCTGTTGACCAACGTATGCAGATGGAAGAAAATAAAAAATGCTTACCCACTGTTTTCATAGAGCTAAATAACATTATGGACAACAATCCCTACAGTAAAGCTTATAAAAAATTGGCAGAAGTAGAAAATGAACAACTACTTCATTCACAAACACATCAATTACCAATGCCGAAGGTTAATATGGTGCTTAAAAGAGACAGACATACTGATAAACGTCGGTATTACTTGCCAACAACAAATGAGGTTGCAATGGTGTTTCAGAATGATGAAGGAGAACCACCATTTCAAAGAGACATTCGAATATATCCTAGAAATGAGGACCAACCGTTTATTAATATGAGTATCTTAAGTCCAAATTTAGATCCAATGACATATCCCATCTTTTTCCCACACGGAGAAGCAGGTTGGCAACCAAAATTAACTCTTCCCAGTTACCCAAATGCTAAAGCCACAATCCAAAATAATGTTTCTATGCTTGAATTTAAAGTAGCTCAAATTGCCATTCGCAATGTATTTAATCCAATTTTATGTGGTGGGAAACTAACACAACAATGGATTATTGATTCATATTTGCAAGTTGAGGCTAATAATTTAAACTTTATCAAATATCAACAAGATAAACTCCGTGTAGAACAATATTCTGGACTCATGGACTATGTTGCTGACGTGGCTACAAGCAGAGACATGACAGCTGGCAAAGCCATCATTTTACCATCTTCCTTTCAAGGATCTCCTCGGAATATGAGAGAAAGATACAATGATGCTATGGCTATTGTGACAAAATTTGGCAAACCCGATTTATTTGTGACATTTACATGTAATCCACAATGGCCAGAAATTACACTAAATCTACTTCTTGGACAAACTGCTTCAGATCGACCAGATTTAGTAGCCAGAGTTTTTAAGATTAAATTAAATGAATTAATACGTGACTTCACTATAAATCAGTTATTTGGCAAATGTCTTGCTTATGTATATACCATTGAATTTCAAAAAAGAGGCCTTCCACATGCACATCTTCTAATAATACTTCAAGAAAAAGATAAATTAGATACTTCAGACAAAGTGGATGCAGTCATTGTTGCTGAACTACCAGATCCAGAACTATATGGTAGACTATATGAGATTGTTACTCATCGCATGCTTCATGGACCCTGTGGTGACCTTAATCCACAATCACCATGTATGGAAAATAATAAATGTTCCAAAGAATTTCCAAAAGATTATAGAGACAAAACCTATGCCAATTGTGATGGATATCCACTTTATAAAAGAAGAGAAGGAGATAGTGCCATTATTCGTGGAAAAAAAGTGGACAATAGATATGTAGTACCCTACAATCCACATTTACTCATGAAGTACAACGCCCACATCAACGTAGAAGCCTGCACTTCCATCAAATCCATTAAATATGTCTACAAATATATTTACAAAGGTTACGATGCAGCTACTGTAGTCGTCAAAAGTGCAGACAACCCTGAAAGTAGTGAGTTAGTACATGATGAACTTGCATCTCATGTAGATGCTCGCTATGTCAGTGCGCCAGAAACTATGTGGCGGCTTTTAAAATTTGAAATGCATGATAGATCACATGCAGTATATAGGTTAGCAGTACATTTGCCACAACGACATTTAGTCTATTTCCATGCTGGAAATGAAATGAATGCATTGGCCCAAAGTGAAGATCGTCACACTACACTAACTGCATGGTTTGCATTAAATTCAACTGATGCTGAAGCAACACAATACTTATA
Source organism: Discoglossus pictus (assembly GCA_027410445.1). Taxonomy (NCBI): domain Eukaryota; kingdom Metazoa; phylum Chordata; class Amphibia; order Anura; family Alytidae; genus Discoglossus; species Discoglossus pictus. Next base: position 82,809,005 of record CM050167.1, on the reverse strand, counting down.
TATTGAAATTCCATATCACTATGTTTTTGTGAATGGATTATGGAGACCAAGAAAAACCAGAGGCAATAAAATGATTCCAAGAATTTACACAGTCAGTCCAAGAGATGTGGAACGTTTTTGCTTACGGATATTACTTTTAAATGTTCCTGGAGCACAAAGTTTTGAACACTTAAGAACTGTTAATGACATTGTATATGAATCCTTCCATTTAGCTGCAAGACATAGAAACTTACTCGCTGATGATACAGAGTGGGAAAGATGTTTAGAAGAAGCAGCACAATGTCAAATGCCACGACAGATGAGAGAACAATTTGCTTTTATTTGTATCTTCTCAAATGCTCCAAATGCATTAGCTTTGTGGGAGACTTTTAAAAGTAATATGGCTGAAGACTTTATGCGACGATACAATGAACCCATTGCACACTTAAAAGCGTTAATGGAAATCCAAGAAGTCTTTTTAACTCATGGATTAAGTTGTGCAAGTTTTAATTTGCCTGATCCAGGTCTTATAGATGACATTAACTTTGAAGACTATGACATTCAACTACAAGCAGAAAGAACAGAAGAAAGACTTGCAACTTTAAATACACTACAATTGCAAGCATTTCATGCCATTAAAAATGCTATAGATGATGACATGGTGACAGAGCGTTATTTCTATCTTGATGGACCTGGCGGATCAGGGAAAACATATTTGTACAATTTATTAATGAGTTCAGTACGAGCACAAGGAAAAATAGCAATGGCGTTTGCCACTACTGGAATTGCTGCACTTTTATTAGAAGGTGGAAGAACTGTTCATAGTGGATTTAAACTGCCAGTGCCTATTTTAGAAAATTCTGTGTCAGATATTCGCATGACATCCTTACAAGCAAAGAAATTGAAGAAATGTAAATTAATTATAATAGATGAGGCCACAATGATGTCATGCTATGCCCTCCAATGTATTGACCGCTTGCTTCGTGAAGTCATGGATAATATTTTTCCATTTGGTGGAAAGGTAATGTTGTTGGGTGGCGATTTTAGACAAACATTACCTGTCGTTGTACATGGAAATCGAACTGACATTATCGAAACATGTATAAAGTCAAGTACAGTATGGAAACATTTTACCCATCTTCAACTGCAACAAAATATGAGATCAGAAGGCCAAACTGATTTCAATGATTGGCTTATTAAAATTGGAGAAGGCAGAACAGAAAAAATACTACATTTACCTGACGACACTGTAGAGATCCCACCTCATATGATTTGTCAACAAGATATTATATCGGCTATATTTGAAGGGAGCATAAATAACGAAGAATATTCCGAGCTTGCCAACCAAGTCATACTGACGTGTAAAAATAAAGATGAATTAATCCTCAATAATAAAATCTTTAAAAAAATTTATGCACCACAAAGAAATTATCACAGTGCTGATTCTGTACTTGCTGATGACAATGAAAGTCAGGCTAACTTTTCGACTGAATTCATAAACTCTTTAACTCCTTCTGGAATGCCACCACATATTTTGCAGCTAAAGAAAGGTGCAATTATCATGTTACTGCGAAATATGAACCCCAAAAAAGGCCTATGCAATGGCACAAGATTAATTGTTCAACAATTAAAGGACCATTTTATAGATGCTGAAATTTTAACTGGGACCCATAAAGGAGAGAGAGTTTTCATACCAAGAATAGATTTAGCACCAAGTGAAAGTAGTCTCCCTTTTATACTTCAAAGAAGACAATTTCCCATTATTATGGCATTTGCCATGACCATTAATAAATCACAAGGTCAAACTTTCAAATCTGTGGGTATTTTCTTGGAAGAACCAGTTTTTGCACATGGTCAATTGTACGTTGCGTTGTCAAGGTGCAAAAATCCACAGGCTATTAAAGTTTACATTGAAAACAATGAAAGTCAAGGTGATTTATTAGAAGATGGACGTATTTTTACTAAAAACATTGTCTACTATGAAGTACTATAACTTTGAAGAATACTAATTAAAGATGCCAAGATTTTTTAAAAGCATTGCAAAATACATAACAATTGGTTGTTTAATTCAGTCATAATTAATGGAAGTCATGTTTATGAATGATTCGCCTCACAAAATACTTGCCTTGCATTGTTAGTAAAAATTATGTTAAAATGTTAAGTCACTATGTTAATGTTTCTAATGTTACAAGTTTAAAAAATATATTTTCAAGTTATTTCATTCAACATATTACAAAGTGGATGTTAAGAGGTCAAGCACCTTTTAAGTCACAATGTAAATATTTTCTGTTATCTTAAGATTACTACCTACATTAATGTTTATCGCCAATTTATGTGCTCAGTAATAAATTACTTTAATTACGTACGTTTTAAGAAGAGTTTTACTGTATGCCTTCCTCTACATTCAATGTATATTCAAGTTAACAATTATTGTGATAGAAATTGAATTTTAATACTGATTAATTTAAATGTCAATTGTTTTTACATTCAAATGTTAATACTTTTGATAAAAAAAATAGGTTACAAAATGTATTCACTATGTTCCTGTTTATAATGTTCAAAATTATACCAATGTTTTGTCAACTTCTAAACTTACATAAAAAATAAAGTTCAAGTTTAAAAATATATACTTTGATGGTTATTGCTTACATATATTTTAAACTTCATGTTAAAATTTGCAACGTTTAAAGAAGGCTTTTTACTTTTTGCTTTACTATTCATTCAATGTATATTAAAGTTAACAATTCTTCAGATACTAATTACATTTTAAAAAACCATGACATCAACATTTTACAAAAATACACGTTCATATTAAAATACTTACAAGTGTCAAAAATATATGTTAATAACTAAACAACTTGACAAACATATACATCACATTGCCGTCATTTTTTGACGGGCAAGTCGCTAGTATATATATATTTAGTTCACCACAACAATCATTTCATATATGGTGGGCAAAAGAGCGATAAGCTTAAAGGCATAAGCTTAAAGGAAGCCATGTTTGATAATGGCTCAACTTCCCAGAATACAGTGTAATAATTGTTTTTCTCAGAATTCTGAGCTGGAAGCAGGTTTTTTAACTTGCTTTAGACATTCAAATGTGAACACAGATTTACTATATATATATTCCAGGAGTTATGGTTAATGGAAATGTATTGCCTCTACCTGAATGAGTAATGAGATTTGAACCGTTCAGTTGTGATGAATATTAATTAGAATCATTTATAGAGGCTTTCAATCAGTTAGTGACTATGCCACATGTAGCTACTTGATTATATTCTAGCGCAGCCATACTCAACCTTTTCTGTTCTCGGGCCACATACATATGTTTGCGACATTATGTGGGCCACAATATAGTACACTATACAGCAAAATATAATAATTAAAAAATAAAGCGCAAACCTAAATTAACAAAGTGTTTATTTAAAAATGAGGGCGATCTATGATGTTGATACAAACTTTTGATTATTTTAGACAAATCAGGATTATAATTGCCACGTGCTACTCTCAATACGTCATCAAGGTCAGAATCAGTAAGCTGATTTCTATATACTGTGTGGTCTTTGCATATTTCATTTTAGAACAGGATAGCAAAGATACATTGGAAACAATGTGAGGATCAGATGAGCAGATTTTTGTACATTCGTGCTTCCGTCAATGAACTGTAGCTCCCCAGTGCCGGCAGCACTCATGCAGGCCCAGACCATAATACCCCCACCACCAAAAGTATACATCTATACTGAGGAAAGGTAGTTGAAATAATCCCTAAATGACAGATAAACGGATAATGCACAAAGAACACAAATACACTGATATGAGATGAAACCCTCAGTTTGAACGTAAAGAGCGATGCAGAGAGAGTGGAGGCAGCATCTGACATCAGAAGGTACTTGCTTATAGGGGGAATCAACACAACATGTTATAGAAAACATATATACACATATAGACATATGTGTATATAAGTTTGGTCTGGGCCTGCAAGAGGGCTGCCGTCACTGGGGAGCTACAGTTCATTGAGGGAACCATGAATGACAACATGTACTGTGACATACTGAAGCAGAGCATGACCCCCTCCCTTCAGAGACTGGGCAGCAGGGCAGTATTCCAACATGTTAACGACCCCAAACACACCTCCAAGACAACCACTGTGTTGCTAAAGAAGCTGAAAGTAAATGTGATGGACTGACCAAGCATGTCTCCAGACCTAAAACCTATTGAGCATCTGTGGGCCTTCCTCAAACGGAAGGTGGGGGAGTTGCAAGGTCTCTAACATCCACCAGCTCCGTGATGTCATCATGGAGGAGTGGAAGAGGACTCCAGTGGCAACCTGTAAAGCGCTGGTGAACTCCATGCCCATGATTGTTAAGGCAGTGCTGGAAAATAATGGTGGCCACACAAAATATTGACACTTTGGGCCCAATTTGGACATTCCCACTTAGGGTTGTACTCACTTTTGTTGCCAACGTTTTAGACATCAATGGCTGTGTGTTGAGTTATTTTGAGGGGACAGCAAATTTACACTGTTATACAGGCTGTACACTTACTACTTTACATTGTAGCAGAGTGGCATTTCTTCAGTGTCGTCACATGAAAAGATATAATAAAATCTGTACAAAAATGTGAGGAGTGTACTCACTTTTGTGAGGTACTGTATATACAGTGCCTTGCAAAAGTATTCACCCCCCTTGACTTTTTACCAATTTTCTTAAATTACAGCCTTAAGTTCAATGTTTTGTTAATCTGAATTTTATGTGATGGATCAGAACACGATAGTCTAAGTTGGTGAAGTGAAATGAGAAAAATATATACATAAAACTATTTTTTAGAAACAGAAAACAGAAAATTGGCATGTGCATATGTATTCACCCCCTTTGTTATGAAGCCCACAAAAAGCTCTGTTGCAACCAATTACCTTCAGAAGTCACATAATTAGTGAAATGATGCCCACCTGTGTGCAATCTAAGTGTCACATGATCTGTCTTTACATATACACACCTTTTTTGAAAGGCCCCAAAGGCTACAACACCTAAGCAAGAGGCACCACTAACCAAACACTGTCATGGAGACCAAGGAACTCTCCAAACAAGTAAGGGTCAATGTTGTTGCGAAGTACAAGTCAGGGTTAGGTTCTAAAAAAATATCCAAATCTATCATAATCAAATGGAAAGAACATGGCACAACAGCAAACCTGATAAGAGACGGCCGCCCACCAAAACTCACGGACCGGGCAAGAAGGGCATTAATCAGAGAGGCAGCACAGAAACCTAAGGTAACCCTGAAAGGAGCTGCAGAGTTCCACAGCAGAGACTGGACTATCTGTACATGGGACGACAATAAGCTGTACGCTCCATAGAATTGGGCTTTATGGCAGAGTGGCCAGAAGAAAGCCATTACTTTCAGCAAAAAAACAAAATGGCACTTTTTGAGTTTGCCTAAAGGCATGTGGGAGACTCCCAAAATGTATGGAGGAAGGTGCTCTGGTCTGATGAGACAAAAATTTTAATTTTCGGCCATCAAAGAAAAAGCTTTGTCTAGCGCAAACCCAACAAATCACATCACCCAAAGAACACCATCCCACAGTGAAACATGGTGGTGGCAGCATCATGCTGTGGGGATGTTTTTCAGCAGCTGGGACTGGGAAACTGGTCAGAGTTGAGGGAAAGATGGATGGTGCTAAATACAGGGATATTCTTAAACAAAACCTGTACCGAGACTAGGACGGAGGTTCACCTTCCAGCAGGACAATGACCCAAACACACTGCTAAAGCAACACGTGAGTGGTTTAAGGGGAAACATGTAAATGTGTTGGAATGGCCTAGTCAAAGCCCAGACCTCAATCCAATAGAAAATCTGTGGTCAAACTTAAAGATTTCTGTTCACGAGCGCAAACCATCCAACTTGAAGGAGCTGGAGCAGTTTTGCAAGGAGGAATGGGCAAAAATCCCAGTGGTAAGGTGTGGCAAGATCATAGAGACTTATCCAAAGCGACTTAGAGCTGTGATTGACGCAAAAGGTGGCTCTACAAAGTATTGACTTTATTGGGGTTTGCTTCACAATAAAAAAAAAACATCTTCAAAGTTGTTGGCATGTTCTGTAAATTAAATGATGCAAATCCTCAAACAATCCATGTTAATTCCAGGTTGTGACGCAACAAAACACAAAAAATGCCAAGGGGGGGGGTAAATACTTTTGCAAGGCACTCTATATAAATAAATAGAATATATAAATAAGAAGTTTGGAGTCTGCAATTGTTACATATTCTATATATATATATATATATATATATATATATATATATATATATAGTAAATAAATAGTACATCTGTGTTCACATTTGAAGTTGAACTGGGACATGCAAATGTGCCCACAAATGCCTCGCTCTTCAATCCTTAGCCATTATCAAACATGGCTTCCTTTAAGCTTATGCATGCTGTATTACACAGCTTTAATGCAAAGCCAAGGTTGGATTAAACACAGGTTGAATATCCAATCCATGTACAGCTGTTTCAAGCTTACTGGCTATCATCAGCATGGAGCGGGATCTCAGCTTGTGTTGTGGACCTTACGAGTAGGGTGTTTCACCACAGCAATCATTTATAATATGGTGGGCAAAAAAGCGATAGAAGCCCTCCACCGTACAGTAGTACAGTAAATAAATAGTACATTATATTAGTACTATAGTACTAATAGTACTATATTAAAAAATTAAGAAATGTGGATATTTATAAACACATTAGTTAAACAAAACAAAGTGGAAAGCATAGCATTCAAACCAATGACTTAGCAATGAAAAAATACTTTGTTTCTAAGACGTAATATGCTGTTTTAGTGATAAATGTGCTGTCTCAACTATAACAGTTAATATATCCAGAATAGAAAATGTAAGTTACAGACTCCAACATCATTATCAATGCAGATTATTGTGGTAGGTTCTTTAAGGGCTTCACAAAGAGTAACTAAAATTACACTGTCTAAGTATATCCTTCATCAATTTAAGAAATGTAAACAACTTTTCCACATGATTGTGCACTCTCTAGCTGATAGCTATGGTGACTTATTTCTTTAATTGTATATTGGCATACTGCTGGTAACATTTATATTTTCCATTTTAGCAGTGTATATACTTAAGTCATATTTATGTGTATTTTTGTGCCTTGTGTATTGTAAGCAATGTATGTGCCATGTATTATCTAGTAATCTTACATTATTGTCATATATATGGCTAGTAACACACAAATATATTTTTAGTAATATTTACATTTCTGACATATGTATTTAAATAAATATACTTATGTCTTGTTTATTATTAGTAATGTATGTACTTGACATATATATGTATACACTAATCTCATATATAATGTATGTATTCATGTCATAAATATGGTAATGTGTGTGATAATGTCTTAGTAATGTGTATGCTTATCTGCACTGTTTGTCCATTAGCTTGTTATCATTGTACAATATTGATATGTATGTCCCAGGGTAATTACTACAACCAGTTTCCCTTGAAAGGTCTCATAAGCAGGGTGCAGTATGTTGAACCCATTTGTTAGAGAGAGAAAGAAGTGAATTAAAGGAGCACTGTATTTCAAGAAAAAGCCACTTGTGAAGTATGTAATAAACGAAAAGCTGTGCAAGCCATGGACATAACCCTTTTTAGAGAAAATCCAGAATTCTTGAATACTCTATGAATAGAAGAATGAATTGTATCTTTGTTATGTCACTTCCTGAGAGCTGGATCATGAAGGTGTGTTTATAATAAATTAGGGTAGTAGAAGGAGGGAACAAGGAGAGATCAGATGGTTTTGTTAGATAATTGGATCTCATGGAAATCTACATTACCCCTCTTATCTCTCACAATCCCAGAAGCAGACTGCTTGCATCGGTAAATGCAAGCTTTTCTGTGCAGAAATATGTTATATAATCCCTCCTCTCACACATACACCTTCCACCAACGTATTATGGATGATTCAAGGGTTCCGGAGAGGCGTCCATTTTTTTTCTAATTAAGACCTAGCTTTATGGCTTTTTTTCCTGCTTAATTATGTTTTTAGTATCATAGTTTTAAAATATATATTTATTTTCTGTGTACAGTGGTCCTATAAAGAAAAGGCTTTGTGGTTTATGAGAAAGGGATTAACACAATAGGTTGTGTACTGTTGAAAAGGGGCATGCTTTTTTCAACTGCATAGAACATGGTATTTTATAGCAGGTTTCTGCAGCATTTTCTTGAATGGAAAGAACCATCAAAATGTAAATTACTTTTCTAAGAAATGGCACATTTATAAAATATTCAGATATAGGTGTAAACAATTCAGTAATTGTGTTTTATCGCTACAAGAACTTTGTATATTTAGTTATGTGTGCTGCTGAAGAATATGAAATAGTTCAATTAATCTGCACTTTTGGTTAGACCTTGGCCCCTAACATTAACCCTGATTCATGGGAATCTCTAGGGACCCCATGTGGCAATCCAGGTGTAGGGGCTATTGCTGCCCAGGGCCACCTGCTATAGACTACAGGTTAACTACCCACAAGGACCGTTTGTGTTTTTGGAAATCTCGGCACCAGCATCCTAATATCTGGCTTCTGTATCAGTCAGGGTCTCTCCATCAGGGATCATCTCTAACAGGAGTCTCACTAACCTTCCTGTGGTAGTGACCAGGACAAGTCACTTGCAGGGTGGAGATAGGATCAGTATCACAGTCGTCAGAAGTAAATAAGAGATCATACCATTTCTATATGTCTTAGCAGTGAACTGATTTATTTTTGGAAAGGCAACAATATTTATAGGGGTTATATACAGAGGGGGTGTGAACAACACAACAATGGCAGGGAATGGCAGACAAACACAGGAGTTTGACTCCACATGGGGTCTAATAGTCTGGCATCCTGTCTGGCACCTGTGAACAATAGGCCAACCTCCAAATACACATAATGCTGTCTCCATGTCTAGTGGTCCAGACCTCAAATAGAGTACATTAACATCATCTGGCAAACAATGGCACTGAACAGATTACAATAGAATGGAGGTGTTTATGCACATAGTCCAGTGGCTGGAGCCAAGCAGTCTGTCCTTTTATGGTGGCTCAATGAGCTAAGATCCAGGAACTGGAAAAGGGGTCCATGACACCCCATGACATACTATACTATTATCATGGGTATCTCTTTGGACCCCCTAATGGTATGTAAACCTGGCCTCTTCCATGGAAATCCCTATGGACACCCATGGCATGCTTTACTATTACCATGGGGGTTCCTAACATAACATAAAATTAAAATAAAAAATAAATAAAAACTACTGAAAATATAAGTTAAGCCAGTAGGAGAGAAAATCCTAATTTGGAGAATTTGAATTTTCACAATAGATGCAAGTTACACGCCCCTAAAACTCCCAAAGCACACCCCATTCAGTACAACTTGCAAGGAGCCGTGATGAGATAACACAGGAGAAGGTGATTTAGTAAATCGCATAATGAGCTGAGAAGCTGAATCTAGGGATACACACTCATGATCCTAAAGTAAACCCACTTCCCCTTATCTACTGGTCCTCAGGAACAAATAAAGGTGAGGAGAGCCTAACAGTTAAAAAATACCACTATGAGTAGTCATAGTCATAGACAAATTATTGAGGAACTTCCATATAGTCGCTCAGTTGTGTCCGACTCTCCATAACCTCATGGACAACACACCATGCTCATCCACTTGGTTTACATGGAAGAGATACTGGAGTGGGTTGCCAGTTTCTTCTCCAGTGGGCCACAGCATAGAGCTTCTGGTATTTCCAGGTGGTCTCCCATCCAGGTACATGCCAGTGTGACCTCTTGGTTCCCTGACTGGATTCATACCCAGGATGTTGTGGTGAAAGCACTTGCATCCTAACCACTGGGGAACCTTTTGAGGAACTTACCTGCAGATAAAATGCATTCTATATCTATCAGTGCAGAACTAGATGAAAATTTAGCGTGTCACATGCAGGATCCCCCTGTTACAATGTTCTGGATCTCGCAGTTAGTCCCCATGAGCATTGGAAGGTAAGCAGCAGGTCCCCAGATCAAAAATGGTTGAGAACCACTGTTCTAGACATCCATTCTGTAAATGATTCAGGTTTACATGCACACAAGGTGAAAGTTTTGCAAAAGTCTTGCACTGTTTAAAATACTACTGTAATGTAAGTGTAATATTATATATTGCTTGTTGTAATCATTGAATATTAATGTATTAATGATCAATGTCTAATTTAAACATCTTGCTCATATTGTTAGGACACTATGATGGTCCTTTTGAATTCCTTCCAGTAGAAATATCAAGAAAATCAAGCAAAACCATACTTATAAAGTAAAATACCTTACAGCTTTAAACCATATTTATTTTATGTCTGGTTCTTTCATGCATTTTTAAGGATGTACTGTAGTTTTAAATAAAATGTGATTTTTACAGTGCTACTAAACGAGGCACAGTGTACTGATACAGAGATGGCATTATGGGGTTTCATGCTGCGAAATGGATTGATTTGCTTCCAATCTGCACCCAGTGGAGGCATCATTAACTGTGCTCTATCTTTTTTTTTTTGCAGGAGTCTGGAGGAGTGAAGAACACGCTCTGTGGATACAAGACTCTTGATCAAGGGGTACGTACAGTATAGTAAAGTTAGACAAGAACAGGCATTAAAAAGGCCATGGGTTACATTCTGCAAAAATAGCATTTCGTTCTGCAGTATGTATAAAGCACTATTACATTTTATTGTCTCACCTTATTTTATGGATCTCTGTAATTGAGGAAAAATTACATTTCTTTGTGTTTGCATATAGAACATTTCCTTCTTGTCCAGTGGCAGAGCTAGGGAACGGAGGGCCCCGGTGCAAAAAAAATATATTTTGAGCTGCCCCCTCCCACGGTGCAAGAGAGGCATTATATTGTAAAATTAGCTAAAAAGATAATTGGGTAAGGGTCTTCATTTTATTATACATTATGACACGCTAACATTTTTATCTCATGGTTTTTATTTTCACTGAAAAAAATATATATAGCTTAGTTTACACTGATGACATGATGGATGATGGTGTATGACTGTATACAAGACAGCCAGTGCAATGCAAGAGAGTGTGTGCTATGGTTGGGAGGAGAGAGACAATTAAAGCAAAGGAGACTGACTGCCAGTGCAAAATAGAAAATACGTACTCAGAGCAAGAGGATAGAGATCCAGAGCAACGGAGTCCGTCCGGGACTGTCCCTGAGTTTGCTGCACCCCACAGTGCAAATATTATATATATATATATATATATATATATATATATATATATATATATATAAATATCGCCTTCTCTCTCACACTCCCCCTTCTCTCTCCCTTCTGTCCATCTCCCTCTCTTTCTCTCTCTTGCTCCCCCTCTTTCTCTCCCTCTCCCTTTTTCTCCATGTCTTTCTCCCTATTCCCCTCCCTTCACTCTCTTTCTCTCTCTCCCCCTCTTCCCTCTCTCTTTTCCTCTCCCCTCACTTTCTCTCCCTCTCTCTCAATCTCCCCCTTTCTTCCCCTCTCTTCTTTCTCTCCTCTCCCTCCCTCCTCTTTCTTTCCCTCTCCCCCCTAATTTTCTCTCCCTCTCTCTCAATTCCCCATTCCTTTCTTTCCATGTCTCCCTCCCCCCCTCTCTCTCCCCGCACTCTCTCTGCTTTCTCTTTCTCTCCCTATCTCTCCTTCTCTCTCCCACCACTATCTCCCTCGTAGAGTGGAAGAGAACTCCAGTGGCAACCTGTAAAGCTCTGGTGAACTCCATGCCCATGAGGGTTAAGCCAGTGCTAAAAAAAATGCTGGCCACAAAAATATTGACACTTTGGGCCCAATTTGGACATTTCCACTTAGGGGTGTACTCGCTTTTGTTGGCAATAATTTAAACATTAATGGCTGTGCGTTGAGTTATTTTGAGGGTACAGCAAATTTACACTGTTATACAGGCTGTACACTTACTACTTGTATCAGAGTGTCAATTCTTCAGTGTCGTCACATGAAAAGATATAATAAATTATGTACAAAAATGTGAGGGGTGTACTCACTTTTGTGAGATACTGTGTGTATATCTATCTATATATATATATATATATATATATATATAGAGAGAGAGAGAGAGATAGATAGATAGATAGATAGATAGATAGATACTGTATATATCACATATATAGTTGTGAGCGTACGGGCCGTTGCTCACGCTTGCAGGCTCGCGCTCCGCAGCTCGCGCAGCGAGCCAAGGCCCTCGCAAAGCGAGAGCACTGGGCGAGGGCCTCAGTTGCTGGCGTGGAATGCCAGCAACTGCGACCCTCGCAAACTTCACATCGCAACGCAAACAACACGACACACCAATTACGACACTCGCTAAATTTTACGAGCAACGCAAACAACATACGACACACGTTAACACACATTACGGCCTCGCAACACTCGGACGCAACTCGCAAACATTACAAAATTCAAAACACAATACATACACACAGCACATACATAAAAAGCTTACCTATAGCAAGAGGTAGCATCCAGGACCTCAAAAATGCAACTTACACCTTTATTTCACTCAAAATAAAAGAGTTTAGACACTAAAAAATTTGCTAAGCGAGAGAAAAAATGGCCGCCGAACAAAACGAAAACGGGGCTACACACGCAAACACCATACGAGACACGTTACCAGACATTACGACCTCGCAAACATCGGACGCAACACAACGACATACAAACATTTAAAACACAATAAATACACACACCACACACATAAAAAGCTTACCTACAGCAAGAGGAACCATCCAGCACCTCAAAAATGCAACTTACACCTTCATTTAAATAAAAATAAAACACTTTAGACACTAATAGAAACGAGAGAAAAAATGGCCGACGAACAAAACGAAAACGAGGCTACAGCACTCTCCACACGTAAAACACCACAACACACTCGCAAAACACCACACGAAACTCGAAAACACCACGAAGCACCGACGGATAATCCGCAAAGACGCATACCACAGATAACCCGCCATTTTACGCCAATGCGGAAGTACACCACTACGCTAATGGTTTCGTCTCGCGCACGCACAGTATTACACTGCACACATTCACCACGCTTACACAGCGGCTCCACACCACTAATGCTGCAGCAACCTCAAAACACATTGACAGCTCTTCAACACAATGCTTCAAAATAGGTAAAGTATATTCATTTATTAATGTATTATATATTTCATTATTACACACCAAACAGCATTACATATTGATTTATTAATGTATTACATCTTTCATTATCATACACCAAACAGCATTAGCTACCTTACAATTTCATTGCCGTCATTTTTTGACGGGCAAGTCGCTAGTATATATGTATATATATATATATATATATATATATATATATATATATATATATATATATATATGATGGGTCAAAGACGTGGACCCCTTGCTCACTGTGCTCACTGTGCCTTAGGGAGTTCAGCTGCACCTCACTGACAAGGCCCAATACGTCTGGCATTTGCGGTTTCTTCTGTTCAGGGTAGAATTGCCTGGTATTTCGGGGCTGAATAACTCTATTGAGTGAGACCATACTGATAAACTACAGGATATTTCTCTCTGTGAAGGGCGCAAGTGAGCTAAAAGAGGTTGCTCTCAGAGTGGGTTATCATGTCCATAAAACTAACCTATTAAGATTAGTTTGTTCTTGACTGAGCACCTCTATTTTATTTTTATTTATTTTTTGTTTTGCTTTTATGGTGTTTAACTACTTTTTTGTCACTTGTTTCCAATTCAGATTCTGTTAATGCAGGGAGTGGGCAGTCATCAAGCTTAGCTCAACATTTTTGAGCACTGTAACAGTGTAAAAGCAGGGTCCTTTGTGCATTAACATTGGAGCAAAAGGGATTATGGTACAAGCCTTATGGGAAACAATCCACTAGCTGAATGAATGGACAGAACCGTCTTATTTATGTTTATCTTTGAGACGGATAAGTCCTTACTTCTCGTGAGAATAGATTTCAGTTAGAAACTTCAAATTAAAGTCAAAACTGACTCCTGGCAATTAGTATCTACATAATTAGTTTTTCATTTAAGGATTGCTAAAATTGATTGAGAAGCCATTGGATATTTTCTCTAACGTTTGTGTAGTTTCACGAATACCACTAAATCCCTCAAGAATAATGGATATTAATAGAGTTGGAAACTTTAAGAGACATTGGGCCTCATTCTATTAGCGGCCGTAAATCGGCCGTAAGGCTGCGATTCCTTGAGGGGGTTCAGTTAACTCGCGATTCTATTATACGGCCCCGCAAGGATCTCCTTTTACGGCCGGCCGCATATCTTGGAACCGGCCGTAATCTCAGAAATATAAAAACTGAAAAATAAATTCAAGCCTGCACTGTACAGCTCTGTAAATGCTAGGGATCATATTGGGGGACATGAGGATTAAAAGTAACCCACTCTCAAGCTTGCACATCTGCCCAAACCCGAGTTCAAATTAACTGTTTATTTTCCGGCTGCGGCGTGGGCATGTCTGAGGTGCTCCAAGCACTCTGGACTTTTTACATGGACATTTTACGGATATTAAAAATAAAATATTTTACGGATTTGAGTACAGGATAATTATGTGCTATTTTTTCTAACACCTAAAATCCCTTTATAGTCTTCGCAAAGTGCAGGATGGCTTTATTTGAGCTATTTTATGTGCTTAATTGGTGCTAGCGAGACCTCTTTCCTGCAAGTAAGCTGCGGCTCGCTTTTAGCCTTGCAGAGAGGTTTCCCGGAGCAATTGAATTGCAAGCCTGCCGGAATCCCCGGCCGTAAGGGAATAGAATAGCCGAATAGCTTGCGGCCGGTCCTTGCGGCCCCGCAACGGCTGCGGCCGCTAATAGAATGAGGCCCATTGAATTTATCACTGCAGCTCTACACTAAAGATTGCACTGAAGAGCAAGTGAAAAAAAGGATATTACTTTTTTTTTTTTTATTGTTGCATATTTCACAGATTTTTTTTATATAACTCAGTTATTCCTCCAGCTGCCCTCCCTTGCCGTTTGTTTATGTCTGCGATTTCTCAAAGGGCCAACAATCACAGTAATCTGCTCTGTTTTACTCTATTCTATTTCCTGCAGCAGAAAAAAAAGGTATTTTCCTTTGGTTCCTCTAGATACACTAACCAAAAATAAACAAAAACCTGCCATAGATAGTATATAATATAAGCATTAAGAGAGTACTGTTAATTTATGGTCACTTCAGGACATGACAGCTGCCATAAGCTCAATATATCTGAACTAGATATAACATTAAGGTAGTTCAGCGCATTGTGAGCTTTGAAAGCTAGCAATTCAGGTAAAAATAATTGTAATATATAATTTGGTGGGTAATTATGTACATTATTTATTTTTTTTATAATTGGTACAAAGAGGGGAGTTTTGTAAAAAAAAAAAATATTTCTACCTCTTTGGAAAAACCAGTCCATTTTTTAGCAAAATATTTTTGTGTATGTCCTTGCTCTAATGTCGTCAAAGTTTTAAAAGGAAATGTAATAAAAGTCAAGTTTTAATAATTATGAGTGCAAGATAAAAACTGTGATTTTCTTGTTCAAATATTTGTGAATTATTAAATAAGTCACTAAATCTTAGCACCTTAATTAGAAAGAAATATTAAGGGGTTCGTTATTAGAAAATAAACTAATACTAAACATTGTAAATAAAAATAATTGTGAAACAGTGACAATAGCATCAAGTTAATTGTCTACAGCTTCTTCATTTGATTTTAAGAGTATAATTGGACTTCCGAGTAAGCTGCTGCCCGAGGAAACTCATGAAGTCGAGCTCCAGGGTTTATTGAATAGTTTCCCCCCTCCCACCCTATCACCAGTGGAGAATGCCTACTGATACCCACAAACCCAGGGAAGATTTCAAATTACTTCATGAGGTTTCAGTTTGATAAGGAGCCTTAAAGTCTCATCTGAGATGTTTAATAAAAGCAACAAAGGCTGCTATAGACCTTCCTCCCCATATATTAACATCTGAGCTATTCAATATGATATGTACCACCACAGTCTACACCATGATGGGTTTTTTTTAAAATCTAATCCATCCCTTAATTCCTGAATTGATCACATTAATGGGGTTTATTGTCTTGTGTTCATCTTCAGTGTACCCTAATATGTACTTAAAATTAAAATTGGGCATTATAGATTTTTCCATATACCAACATTTAGCTTGGTAGATCATAAATGGCCATATTAATATCTGTGAAAGTCTGATTGCGTCATAATAGTCCATTATGTTTATGGTGGCTAGGCCTCCCCTAGAAAGATCTCTTTTAAAGAGTATTACATTTTATGGGATGTTGATAGGAATTTGTAAGAAAATCAGAGATTAAATAATGGTGATAATATAATACATATATTTATATCTACCCTTAGATTGTAAGTTTGCGAGTTTTCAATCATGTGTCAGTGCCTTGGAAGCAAGCTCTATGTACTTTTGATTTTATGCTCAAAAACAGGGCCCTCCAGGGTGTTAAATTTGTTTTTTTGCTATGTACTTAACCCCTGTACAGCGCAATATCAATAAAGATAATAATAAATAATAATAATTGTTTCATACATCTTGATTCTGATTGGTGAGTGTCAGCTTCAGTCAATCATTTCTCAGGGGTCAAACTAGGCCAAATTTAAAGATATCCTTGTTAGCATAGGAAAGTAAATTAAACTGAATGAGCCACTGATTGATCCAACTGTGTTCAAGGAGGCTATCCTGATATTACGATAACAAGAGTATAATGCAATGCAGAATAGATAAAGTAATTGGTGTGATTAAACGTTTTCTTAATAGTACTTATCCAAACTCTTAGTGCAAGATGAAAGTAGATCACATATATAGTTCTCAGCAATACGGGTTGTTGCTAACGCTTGCAGGCTCACATAGCGAGCCCGCCGCAACTGCGGCCCTCGCAAAACAAGGCCCGTAGTTCCTGCCATAGGCGCTCATCCCTACGACCCCCTACGACTTTCGGACCGCACATGCGGACCCTTGCAAAGCGAGGGGCCGCATATGCGGAGGTGGAGGCTCCCACGTCGGCTGCAATGAGCGAGGGTCTACATTTGCGGAGGTGGAGGCTCTACGGCACCTCACAGCCAGTTACAAACGACCACACAAGCAGGACTTTGAAAAAAAACAACAAACACACAATGACTATCTACAGACTTAAACTAAAAAAAATTACGACCCGCGGGACTTAGAAAAGATCCATTACAGACTCGCAAAAATACGACCTTAACGGACAACCCGAGCACAGCGTCAAACATTAAAAAACACCAAAATACACAAAAAAATTCAATAAAAACCTTACCCAAAGCAAGAGAGGGACACCCATAACCTCTGCAACACAGGTTAAACCTCGATTACAGTCAAATTTTAAAAGTTTAGACACTCAAATATCCCCTAAGGCGAGAGAAAAAATGGCCGACTAAAAAAACTAAAACGAGGCTACACGACCACTAAAGCCGCAAAATACCGCAAACCACATACAGCTTTTACAAAAACCTGTACGACCTACAACATACACCATTAGCAAGGACGCTAAATCATACAAACCTACCTACCACATACACATTCGCCGCCATTTTACAACACTAACTTACAGAATGCGGACGTACACAGCTACACAAGCGGCTTCCCCTCGCTCACGCAGCCTTTTTGCACTACACACTGCACACATTGCTGACACTTACACCTCAGATCAACAACAGTGCAAACCGACATTGTATGCTGCAGGAACATCAAAACAGATTGTTAGCTCTTCAGCACATTCCTTGCTGCATATATTAATTACAAAGAGGTAAAGTATATTAATTTATGATTTCATTTTATTAATTAATTAGCATGAAAAAAATATATATATATAAAATATACACAAAACAAAAAAAAATTTAAACAGTTTGCAAACAACCACAAACACCTTTACCGCGCCACCCACAAGGAGCGCCAACGGTGCTCATAGGACACAATCGACACCAGGGGAGATAATAAGCTAATAATAAGATAATAAGCGATAAAACTAGATCACTGCGGACCTTACAATAAGCGCAAAAGCGCCTATGATAACAACAAATACACAAACCCAGAGGCTTGGCGCTCATTGCGAGCCACGCGATGAGCGCTAAAGGCACTCAGCGCCAGACTTGCAATGAGTGCACAAGGAGCTCAGACCACCAAAACACTTACTCTCTGTGGCAAACAGCATTACCTGCCTTACAATTTTATTGCCGTCATTTTTTGACGGGCAAGTCGCTTGTCTTGTAATAATACTTTGTAGAGCTTCCCTTTTCTTTTCCCTAGTTGATGATAGTTGAAACAGGAGTAGTCTTCCATCTTGGGTTGTGCACTGCATTTCTCGAAAATTACTTCCTAGAGAGTATCTACATATTCAAAATCATGCATTTTATAAAAAAAAAAACGTCCGCAATGTCTGATATTATGGCCTGGATCATCCTGAGGAGTAAAGTTGGACAACTAAATTAATTCACCATATAGCTTCATAACTCGGGTGCTGCAATGCCCTGATACACATTAAAGGACCACTGTAATTCTATAACAAGAAGAGCTAGTTGTTTTAATTATGCATTGAGCATTAATAAAATGAATATTTCATTATTTATAATATGAATATTCAACATTAAATATTTTTTCAAGGTTAGAGTTTCAACCTCAAGTTGAACTCATTGTTTCCACCATGATAAGGAAACCAAGGGGAAGAGGGGTGGCTGAGAGACAAGTGTTTTAAGATCAATCTGATTCAGGGGTGGATAAGGAGGGCCACATAAATGCCAGGATTTGAAGATATCCTTTCTGTGCACAGGTGAGTCAATCAGAATGGCTGATTGACTCACCTGTGGACAGCAGGGATATCCTCAAATCCAGGCTTGTGTGTAGCCCTCCAGTTCCAAACTTGCCCACCCCTAATCTGGTTAGATAAGAGGCTAAACAATCCTAAACAACCTGCCTGCATTGGAAAAACCTGTTGCCAAGGGCAACATTGACTATACAGTAGGTGGATGCCAGCAGCAGTTGGGATTGATCTTTGAACATACATTGTTTATTGATTATTGCTTTTTTTTAAATCACTCAATATAATTTGTATTATTAATCAATGCCTAATTAAAACATATAGGCCCTCATTCAATTGCGATTCGGCCAATCGAATAGGGCTCTAAATAAGCACATAGAATATATTTTTAAAGAAGTTTTTAGTTAGTGAAAATCTATCCAAAAGCGAGGTTTTCCCTAACTAAAAACTTCTTTAAAAAAAATATTCTATGTGCTTATTTAGAGCCCTATTCGATTGGCCAAATCGCAATTGAATGAGGCCCATAGTGTTTATTGTTAGGACACTAAAAATGGTCCTTTAATTATAGTCTAGTAAAAGAACGTCTTAACATTGTTGTAAATGCAGGAGGATTAAAAGTTAATTTGTCTCCAAGATATGCCTTGTTTTATTTGCAGAAATATTTTTGTATTGTTTAAAACCTGCTCTTTTAAATGCATGGTAGACAATTCTGTGAGGTCTACGTCCCTCTGGGAGACCTTTTTGATAGCCACTCAATATTTAAGAGTTGATTAGACAATTAGTAAACACTTCTGCTAGGGTCACCTTGATTCATTATGCAAATTCTGGAACTACAGTGCATTCATTTACATAAATGAGGGATTAAGGTCTATTGTTTTTTTCCCACCCATTGAGTCCAGATATACTGAACAGGTATCTACAACAAACAGACTTTTGTTTGTGCTGAGACATATTATCACATATATAGTTGTGGATCTTACGAATGTTGGTCACGTTTACGATGTTGGTCACGCATTTGCAGGGCTGCAATTAGCGCCAAAGGCCGCAAGCGCTCATCACGAGCACCGTAGGACTGGAGATGCAACTGCGGGCCTTGCAAACCAGTTGCAGGCCTGCACAAAATTACAAATTTAACGGACGAAGAACGGAACTGGAATGACAAGCAAAAACAAAACAAAATATGCCTCTAATAAACTTACACACTCACACACAGCACAGGGGGAGAGCCAGGGAGCCTGTGAGTGAGGCCGAAGGCAGTAAAAAAGAGCCCAAAGCCAGTAACACTTAACACAAGGCAGTGACACTTAACCCAAGGCAGGAACACTCATCCTGAGGCCCCTAAACTACACGGGGGGAGAGGCTCGCAATGAGCGCCGCAGGTGCTTATCGCGAAGAACGAAAGGTGTGGGTTGCCAAGGCCTGCAATGAGCGGCAAAGGCGCTCAGGGCGGGGCTCGCAATGAGCGGCAAATATACAGCATTCCCAGCCTTAAAATTGTATTCCCGTCATTTTTGAAGGGCAAGTAGCTAGTATATTATAAGTGCCCACAAACCCTAAATTGAATGGTCTTGTACTATTATTGAAAAGCTTGGATAAGCACCAGATAAAGGGCTTTCGGTATCTAGTTCACTAGTTATTTCATGACATGTCTGTTTCTAAAATCAGCATTAACGCCATCTGTAAATAAAATGCCTTAGGTGGGGTGTCTCTACCTCCCTCCCTGTACATGTATCACACGGTTTGTCTGGAAACCATGACAAAGGTGTTCCTCTCATCTCATAGCAGTTTAGTTATTCATGAGTTGGGACTGATCTCCCCCTATCCCTGTGCTGTGCCCACACATATCATTTGTCTGTGTGGTTTTGTTGCATGTTTTTTTAACAAAAAACAAGTGTTTAATTAACAAACCTACCAGTTGAAAGGAACACAGCTCTCAAACATTGTGAGTGAAGAGCAAGGAGGGAGGATGAAACTGACCCAGCAATTCAGACAAGTTAATATTCATCTTAAAGCCATTTTATTTCCTTATTGTTAATTTTATGAACTACACATTTCATGAACTAACTAGTAGTGGGCTAGATACCTACAGCCCTTTACCTGGTGACTACACTGAAGCACCTTCCATTGTGTGCCTTGTTTCTAGTCACTGTGGTAGGGAAAGAGTTAAGATTCTCAATGTTATCTTTCAATCACACAATGACTAACGGATGTTCAGCCACCTGGGAGGCTCTGCGCAGCATTAAGGCACCCTTATGGTAATTTATGCCAGATTCGTCCTGATTAAAGCAATTTAACTGTTCAATACAGATACATAAATTACACTTTACAAGTAAGTAGAACCACAGTTGTCACATGGAAACAACATGATGATTGCATGTACAATATATTGAGATATTATGTATGTATAAATACTGTGCATGTGTGTATATATGTATATATATATATATATATATATATATCACATATATAGTTGTGAGCAGGCGAGCTTGCTTAAGCCGTTGCTAACGCTAGCGGGCTCGCATAGCGAGCCCGCGGCCCTCGCGAAGCGAGGGTCGCAGTTGCTGGCAAGGAGCGCCGCAGGCGCTCCTTGCCAGCAACTGCAGCCCTCGCGAAGAGGGCTGCAGCCCTCGCAGCAACTGCAGCCCTCGCGCTCCTTGACAGCATTTGCGGCCTTTGCGAAGAGAGGGAGCTGTGCGTGCACGCCCCTGGAGAGAGGGAACTGTGCGTGCACGCCCCTGGAGAGAGGGAACTGTGCGTGCACGCCCCTGGAGAGAGGGAGCTGTGCATGCACGCTGCTGGAGAGAGGGAGCAGAACTCCATGCCCCATTAGACCCATCAGACTACTTACATTCATTGGAGCATTTCAATTTACCTCCGCCA